>OZ022499.1:73859702-74484702 GCA_963989385.1 Ctena decussata
TCTCTCTCATAACCAGCTCTGAAATCAAACATTCATAAAAAATGATTATATGATAAAATTTAGGCGATTTTCCATACAGCAAAGTTACGCGCCGAAACTGCTTGGCATTTGGAAATGGAAAACCGGCTTTATGAATCAACACACTCTGTTAATATCTAAGGCTCTTTTCTATGGCGTGTACTTTATGAAGGTTTCGGCGCCGAAACTGCCTTTGTATATACATGGCAAAAAGAGTTTCGACGCTGAAGCCAACTGTAATACGCTCCACGAAAACCCGGCTTTAGGATATGGCAGTCATTCAATCGCGTAAATACGTGTAGGTGTGGTTCTGCTAGAAAGCTTTGTCTCCTATTTCGCGATGAATTGTGCTATTTTGCATATCATGCATAAAGGTCAGAAAGACAGGTCAATTTGCGCCAGCTATAGTGTTCGATAACGTAAACATTGGCCAGGCAGATAGTATTGTACAGTCATTCACAAATTATGTTTATGATTGCGCGGTTTGTGCTTTTGGTAAAACGGGCGGGAGAAATACGAATTTTAAACCAAAAAATCTTTGGTTCGATTATAAATGTACTCAGGCTAGGGATGAATTTAAGGGAGCAAGAAACCAGTTTTTGAAAAATAAAAGCGATTCCAATAGACAAAATTTTGTCTCATTAAGATCGAAATATAATAAGATCAAAAACATAGCTAAGAAAAAAATCAAAATAAAAGAGGGTCAGGATATATGTAGTATGGCAAAGTCAAAACCAAATCAATTTTGGAAAACAATTAAGAAAAAATTTATAAATTCGAAAACAGTGAAATCAGATACATTTAACTGTTACTGATTTGTTTGAGCATTTTAAGTCGATATATGGAAACGAACCAGACCTTCCGAGCGAGCAACCGCCAGATTATACTTTGCATGACAGTCAGGCAAACGATGATCTGGATATTGAAATCTCGGAAAATGAAATAAAAACTGCCATATTTTCCCAGAAAAATAATAAGAGCACGGGTACGGATCTTTTATGTGCTGAACTATTTAAATCTTCTTTTGATATTATATGTCCGTTTCTTTTAAAACTGTATAATAGATTATTCGCAAATGGCGAATACCCACGGTTGTGGGGAGAGGGGATCATAGTTCCGATTTTTAAAGCCGGCAACCCAGATGAGGCTGGAAATTACAGGGGCATAACTCTAATTAATATCATGGGAAAAATATATTCGCAGATACTACTCAATCGGTTAAATAAATGGACAGAAACAGAAGAAAAAATTCTAGATAGTCAATTTGACTTCCAAAAGGGAAAATCCGCGGTAGACTGCATTTTCACCTTTTATTCTGTTATTGTTAAAACACTGAGTCAGGGAGAAAAATTATATATTGCGTTTTTAAAGATTACGAAAAAGCCTTGATAAAATTAACAGATCCTTTTTGTGGCAAAAACTCTTATCTGAAAATGTCAGCAGTAAATTTGTAAACGCTTTACGTTCTATGTATAATGTCGTCAAATCTTGTGTTAGATATCAGTCTTCCACTTCACGTTTTTTCAGCTCATATAATGGATTAAAACAGGGGGGGGGGGGGGGGGGGTCCGAGCTCGCCATTACTATTCATGCTTTTTATTAATGATATTGTGCAAAATATAAATGTTGGTTTAGATCAAATATTCACTATTGATGACATGCAGTTGTTTTTAATGTTATATGCTGATGATGCTGTAGTTTTCGCTAAATCACCGATAGTATTACAGTCTATTTTATACGACATCGAATCATACTGTACCCTTTGGGGTTTAAATATTAACACAGCAAAGACAAAAGCTATGACATTTGAAAGGGGAAGACATACAAATTTTGATTTCTATCTGAATAACGTTAAATTAGAAATGGTGACATCGTCTTAATATCTAGGTATGCGTTTCTTTAAAAATGGGAATTGGAACAGGGCACAAAAAAGATTATCACAACATGCTGCTTTTGCTTTACATAACTTATTTTCACTTTTTCGACAAATTGATTTCACGACTTCCCAAAAATGTAAATTATTTGATATACTTGTTGGATCAGTTTTGAATTATAGCGCTGAGGTGTGGGGTTATAACGAGGCAAAAAATATCGAAATATTACATACCAAAGTTTGCAGATGGGTTTACATTTTCGAAAATCAACAAATCTTTCTGGACTCTACGGAGAGTTAGGCAGACTTCCGTTAATAATATATAGAAAAATAAGTATGATCCGATATTGGATAAAGATATTATCGTCAAGTGATTATTTTATTCCTAAGAAAATGTATAATGTATTAAAAATGACATAGAAAATAACCGAACATATAATGGATTAAATTGGGCCTATTAAGTTAAAAATATATTAGATACTCTTGGACTTAGCAACATTTGGATACACCAAACTGATATTGATATTCCTTTTAATTTGATAAAACAACGTATAATTGACACATATAAGCAATCGTGGCATTCTTCAATAAATAATTCGAAAAGATTGGAATTGTATGCGCGATATTAACATGATTTGGAATTAGAAAATTATCTTGATTTCATCACGGAAAAGAAATATAAAATTGCTCTGACACAATTTAGATTATCGTCACATGATTTAGCCATTCAACGCGGAAGATATGAAAACTTAAATAGAAGTGAAAGAATTTGTAAATTATGTAATAGTAACTCTATGGAAAACGAATATCATTTTTATTAGTATGTCCCTTCTACCGAGAGTTAAGACAATAATATTTTAAAGCTGATTACTGTCGTTGGCCAACACTTAATAAATAAATTTGATGATGTGATGTCAACAACTTATTAAAAGGACTATCTTAAATGTTGCTAAATTCATTTATCATGCATCAAATCTAAGAAAAATAGGTATTATGTAACTTGTATTACACAGTGATTTATCTGTTGCGCTCCTCGTAAATGCGTATGCATGTCCTCACTACTGTATATATGATTTGTAGGCTATAAGCATTGTGTTTGTGCTTTAAGCTGAATAAAATTATGTTATGTTATGTTATGTTATTTGAATCAATATTGTAACTTAACGTTTTAGGTAGTGGCAGAAACTTCAGAGCATGCACTTATTTGATTTAATCGACAACTCAAAACAAAATTATACATGTGTTTAAACCCATGACACCATTCGTTACACATTCTTGAGAATCAGTGATACTGAAAAAGCAAATGAATAGACAAAACTGTATATAAATTCTCATTGATGCCATCCTTGCAACATGTTTAAAGGATCGGACCGGTTTTCTTATGTTTCCGTGGCGAATTTGGTTTTGTTTCACTACTTTCGGCCCGCGGTTAACATTCTGATAAGGCGGAATAAGTAGCCGCTTGACAGTTTCACGTTACGTTTTGTTCCCCAATACCGTGTGCGACGTCCTCACTAACATACAACATCACTGCGCCATCTGAAATGTTTCCCGCCCGTCCAGTCTTGTAGTGCTTGCCGTTTTGTTGCGAAAAAAATAAATAAAAAAAGAATTAATTATGAATTAGCAGGTAACCGGTAAAGTACTACGTGTTTGCGTTTAACATGCGCAAACAACCAAACGCAAGACATTATAAAAAGTAGAAATATAGACAACGGTCAGGAATTAATACGATCAAATCCCACACCCCGCCCTCCAAACTAAAAAGGGATAGAAGCACACGCACACAAATTGAAAAAAGTTCACGAAACACAAGCACGGTACAATACATGAGCAGGTCTTTCCCAAACATGTCATTCAGGTACCCTAATTGCAAAATGTTTACCCGTTTTCTATTTTAAATTACAAAACAAAACAAAACAGAAAGCAGAATGGCCTGTAATTCAGATGACCATACGGCTAGAGTCCATAGCCAAGTGGACTTAACAACATGTTTAATTGCAACAGCAGAAGTACCGTCTTGGAGCAGTCAGTAAAAGATTACTAGGGGTGGATAGGTAGTCTTAAACTAGTTTTACTGGAACTTAACCTCGCCCTTACCTCCGCAATGGTTCAGTCCAAACGAAACAATTACAACCCACTGGACGGAGCAACGAAAGCATCAGTTTGGACAATTAGAACAAATTATACGAATAACAACAACATTAAACATCTGTGTTAACCTGTTTTATATTATGTTTAGTACAAAACATGTCAGGAAACAAAGTGGGCAGCTATAGATGTGGTTACTTTGCTAGCAAGAACAACAGTGAAGAAGCACATCAGAAGTACCGCCTTGGAACGGTCAGTCATAAATTACTGGGTAACTTAAAGTCTCCATAGTCCTATAAGTAGTAAAAACGTCTAAACGCAAATCATTATGAAAAGCGCTTCAACCTTCACGTTTGGTGATGAAATATGGGTTGATGCGCATATATTTATCCATATACCTGGCAAAAAGCATGGGAAACGTGTTTTTGAAAGACGACAAATCGATCTACAAAAACGATTTTCCTTTTCTGGTACCCCGTTGAGCGACGCAATAAAACCAAAAGCGGTACAGTGAATGGGACTCCATTGTACATTGTATTTTTACCATTTTTTCGTTGTTTATGAAATCGAAAGTAGGTCATTTTGGTTGGCAACTAAAATGACCCAAATCAATTTTTGAACCTTTTTTTATGTGAAACTCAATGATGTTTTATTGGTTTAAAGTTGGCTAATCGCGGTCATTTACAATGACGAAACCATGGCAAGAAGCTTGCAACGATACGTCACGATAAAATTTTTCATGCTGATAGAGCAATGGGGCCTTTAAACTAGGTTTTTCTGGATCCAAACTGTCATCCCCTGCTTCTGCGATGGATCAAAACATTATTTCGCATTTTTGTCCGCCTGGTGGTTTTTTTAACCCATCAGTGAATCATCACAGGAACACGACAATTCGATAATTTGGCTTCCTTTATTTTGAAGACAGCCAACTTTTCCTCTATTTAAGCTTTTATATGAAAACAAGCAACATTTAACAACAAATAAAAGGTCACGTTTGCTTTGACATAAAATGAAAAAAAATGGAAGAAGTAATAATACATCTTTAAAGGCCTCTTGGCAGATGTAGTTTGTTTCAATACATGTACCTTCTACAGAGAGCAAAAAAAAAAAAAAAAAAAAAAAAAAACAAGCGAAGTATATGTATATTCAAACGCTATTTATTTTGCTCATAAATGTCAAACATTTAAAGGCCCCATTGCTCTATCAGCATGAAATAGTTAATGCTCAGGTACTGCTGCAAGCTTGTCACTACAGTTATGTCGTTGTATATGACCGTGATTGGCAACTGAAATGACCTACTTTCAATTTCACAAACTTTATTTTTTGGGGTAAATATACTAGGTGCAGGAGGTAAAACTACAAGGTGCATACGTTTACTAGATGGTAAAAATACAATGTAAGGCAAGGATCCCATTCTTTTTCCCGCTGTTTGCATGATTACATTGCTCAATAGGGGAACCAGAAACGAAACGGTTACCATATTATTTATTGAGAAAATTGTCATTTTCTAATTTCAAAAACCTTGTTCCAGCTTTTTCTTTTGCCAGTTATATGACACAAAAAGCACACCAACCGTCACATTATCATCAATTCTTAAGGCTGTACCTGATTTATATTGATTTTTGCTTCGACGATTTTTACCACTGGCAGGACTATGGAGACTTTAAAACGTTTCATAGAAGAGGAAATACCTTGATTGTTTGACACTCAAAAGAAAATCGTTTCGTGGTCAAGAAAATGCTGAATTTCTCTATCATTGTTCTTTTTATATGAAAACTGAAAGTTTTGCTCTTGTCATATTCCTTCTTATCGCGACGTCAGAATCAGACGTCTTCGCCAAATTTGAAACGAATGCTGTGGTAACAGATTTTCAACACTGCTTTGACGAGATAATGTTGGTTCATAATGTGATTTCAATTTTCCCTGTTCCAAAATTTGACTTTTTTTTTCGATTTTCAGTGACCCATGACCTTTTTATAACAAGTTTTTGGCATTACCAAATTTCCTAAATGCCTTGAAGCTTTACAAGAATCGGGCCAAGTGAGTATTTGTGCCGCGACACTAGAAAACAAGCTTGGTGCCATGTGCGCTAGCGAAGACTAAGATCAGTCTGGGCATCTGCCCACTCTGATCAGAGTCTTTAGTGTCGGCTTTGAGGTAGGTTAAACCCATAGCTTTCCTCTCAGCGCAAAGCCAATACCCTATTCAAATTGGGCGGATGCCAAGACTGATGCGAGTCTTCGTTAGGCGCACATGCCACTTTGTTGGTTTTGTCGTGTCACGTCTCATTTTGCTGCTAATTTGAATCTGGTTTTCCTTAAAAAGGTAAGTTTTTGATTGTCAATGTTCCGTGTGTTTTTTTATTTGAAATTTGCCGGGTGCAGTCAAGTATTACACAATTTCACAATTACGAAATACACCCTTATGAAACGTGAACAAAAGATCACGCTCTACATATTTGTGGTGTAATGTTTTTGCAGTCATTTGTAAAAAGTAACTGTTCCGACAAAAATGTCTGTTATTCCAGCAATCATACTGAGCTTAGTGGCATTGACTTTGGGCATCGTTGGATGTGCTATTCCATACTGGGAACAGTCTGTTTGGGGCCCGACACATATTGGCCTTTGGCACTATTGTTATGAGATACCTGGGATATCTGATGGGGAGAGTCGAGAATACTGTGGACAATTAGGTACAGTTTATTTTCATTTATATAGCGCTCGATTTCTTGTTCAATGAGACTGTTTCCATTTTTCGGCTATCATATTAATTTAATAACAGGAAAAGGCTTTTCAACAAACGCGAACAGAAATAATAGAGATCGGTTTGTGCAAAGTTATGATTTGTATAACAGTTTTTCATAAAAAGAGGGATGCTATGATCAGCCTGGGTTAATACATCGGATGATCTTTTTAGTTTATTTTAGCACATCTAAAGGCATTTGCATACAGCAAGGCTCAAACTATTTTATACAACTTGTCAGAAAGTAGCCCCCCCCCCCATAAAAAAAAAGAAAAAAAAAAAAAAAAAAACTACTCCCCCCCCCCCCACACGCGCGCGCAGAAATGGTTACATGAAAGGACTGTCCTCGTCATATAGAGCCACTTATTCCTCATCGGAAAACACGGTTATAGGATACCTTAGTTCATAGCGGAATTTGGAATTCTCACCATAACTAAATCCTCCCACTCCCAGCACACACATAACCACACGCACACATACTCTTGTATTATATTGTTATGTATGTATGTATGAACCTATTCGCGCCCATAGTAATATAAAGAGAAAGGCTTAACATCATTTCTTCCTTGATTGAGAATAGCTGCAGAAGAAAAGAACCTGAACACTTTTGATTAAAATGTTGCATTCTTACTTTCGAGACAGACAAAAAGACATTCATACTGACAGACACACAAAAATATGCATTTGCCTCACTTTACATTGAAAAAAAAACTTTCGGAGGGATTTCTACCTTACGATATTGCTTTTTAAGCCAAAACAACCATACATGTATTTCCCCATGTAGGCTTGCAATATGATGCACATACGCGTAGGTGAACGTTTGCACAAGCACAAATTACATACCGGGACCAATGTAATACAAATACCGTTTCATGAGGAGACAGGGAAGCACAAAGAGCCAATTTCGTTCTTCTTAAAATGAAAATGATACACAGGCTTGCGATTTTTCTTTTGTTTTCTTTTGTTATTTCGGACAGAATGCAGGGTGGCTGATCACGTGGGTTTCACGTCACAGGAAATTCTGGAAATTCAAGTACAACGATTCCTTCGTGGTAATGTTTTTCGAAGATAACTTCTTTGTTGCCAAATGCAATCTTATAGAATAAAGCGCAGCGAATCCGAGCTTGTAAGTACTCTTAACTGGTGTTCTGTTTTTACTGAGAGTTTGCTTGTATTCATGTTTGAACCTACCCCAGTTTTGGAGCAACAAAATCATTCACGTGCCATGTCCTACTTCCGATTTCGGATGTTGGGGAACGATTAAATACAAAAAAATATTAAACTCACGATAATATCGCGAATTTCATCTAAAATACTCATGACTACGCATTCATTGCGCTGCATTTTGAAAGAATGCATACAGAAACAATGAAATTATTAACTAAATCGAAGGTCGTAAAGTTTTCCCGGAATTTCCTTGTTCAGAATGACGTAAGAATATGACGCAAGAAAGCACGTGATCATCCACCCTTGAATAGTGCCACTATTTTATTTAGGATTCATTAATAGATAATTTGGATTGTGAAAAGGGGATAAATCTAAACTTCAGAATTTGTTAACATTATCAGATATCAAATGTATATTTGAACGCTAAAGAGTAAATCAAGAAATCAGTGTCAGTGAATACCCTCCATATCGAGCCTCCCAAAGAGGCTGATGGGACACTGGGCCAGCAAAGACAGCATATCAGGGCAGACTGTTTATTGGATAAGATAAGGATTACATAACTTACTAATGACATTAATCCAGGTCTTTAACACATGAAATAATCTTATTTTTAAGGTTGGTCTGTATCAAGTTTAACTTTTTAAAGGAGCTCCTTATGTAAACAATGGCGAATGACCATTTTAGTTGTAAAAACAAATGTGTAATTTATCCTTCAAGCCCTTTATAGTCTAGAAATATATTAAAAAGCGGTCATTGCAAATACATTTTATCTAATAACGAGTAGCGTAGGCCTTTATTTCATTTTGAGCTAGAGCATGTGAGTAAGGGGTGGTTATGCATGCCACCCCCCCCCCCCCCCCACCCAAGCCATGGCCATCGCCTTATGACACTAAACTTTGAACGCACAACATTAACACATACATTTATATGACACAAATTTCAAAGCATGTGCAACAAAAAAAGAGGATGCCAACTTATCTTCCGGAAATACCAATAAACCAAATTCACGGTTCAACAGAAGGATATTGGGCTGAGAAAAAAAACTTATAGCAGAAATTTGATTCAAATGTTTAAGCATGTAGCCTTGACTTTATGTCAGCAGCATCCAGATGATGAAACCTGTTCCAACCAAGACACATAAGGTTTCACCAAGCAAGATGGGATAAATAAGCTTATCTTAAAAACACGATAAAGCCAAAGTCTGATCTTTAAGTGAAGGCAAGTGCGAAGATAAGATATTATAAATTTTCAGACTAACAGCTATAATCATGCCAAATACTACTAGTATAACCAAAACCAATAAAGGGTTAGGATGGTATGAGATCTCAAAAACTTTAACCCCAAAATTAACATGAAAAATTCAAAGCCCGTGACCTTGACCCGTGGATCACAGGCATGGGTGGGGGTGGTACAAAATAAAACTTAAGACAAATATCAACCCAAATATAAACCCAACCCAACAAATTGTTTGAATTAATTTCAAGATCTTAAAAAAACTTTAACATAAAAACTTTAACATAACCTATGATCCCTAGGTCATAGGCATCTGGATGGGGGAGGCGTATAAAATAAAACTTTGGGCCTACATCTATCATTATGCCAAATATAATCCAAATCCAAAAATGGATGTGGAACTCAAAAGCTTTAACTTAAGGATTGGCAGACCAACTTACAGACGGACGGACAGTAGAACGTCAAGGGCTCGAATGCTGCCTGGCCAAAACACATCCTTAGGTCCCTAGAGGACAGTTTATATAGAAACTAGCCTTGGATGGCTAGAACTGCCTTTGTCTGGAACTCATTTTCATGGTCCAAGGCCTGTTCGAGCCATTGAAGTTTTACTTTGTATTCCTGAGGTATAACATATCGCTACTTAAAATACGCAAACTTTGGCGTATAAATTGTAATAACAGTCATTTATATTTCTGAATTTAAAACAGGAAAGTGCTTAATTATTCTGATATCTATCACTTCATCACGCATGCCGTCGGCAACACGCTTGCATCAACAATGTTTCACAGACGTTTGACTGTGGTTCGTCCTCTTATCGAAAAACAACAAAAATAACAATAACAACAACTAGAGTGCATGACTAATGGAATGTTTGACAGAATTTGAACACAAGGAATACGGTATAACATTCTGTATGAGTATTAAATACTAGATTAAGATTAAGGCCCGATTTTACATCAACGATTTGATTTAGTGAATGACTAACGCTAGTCATTGACTAATAAGTATAATAACTTAGTGCGTGTGTTATTTTACTCCCATTTCATATACTGAGTTTGTCAACTTAAATTAGCAGAAAATAAGAAAATGTGATGGTTCTATTATGAAAAACAAGTTCAGAGGGCAAAACTGTTTTGTTACAGCCGTCTGTCCATCCACGATGCTTTGTGGACAGCTGTGAAACATTTCATCGGCTTATGCTGGGATCTTGACTTTTTTTATGGGATGAAAATGAAAGTGAGGAGACCCGTATTTTCCGCCGGTCTTGTTATTCAGATTTTGTCAAGCATTACCTCACTATATCATATATTGTTTGACATAAAACTACAAATCAAGATACAGATAACTTGACTAATTTTTGAGTGAATTTTAACTATTTGCTATTCTCTTTCTTCCAACTTCTGGAACAACAGATTGTGAACAAAATTTGAAACTTGGTATGCAGCATCAAGTACCTGAGTACTACGAAAGATTGACCTGAAATGATGACCTGACCTAAGGCTGACCTTGACCTTTTTACGGCAAAGTCAAATTTGGGTAAATGCTAGAATGTAAGATTTCATGAAAAGTTTTAAAGATTTTGGCCTAAAATTTGGTATACACAGTCGTCATAATGAGTACATGAAGAGTCCGGAGTACCCAGGACTCTTATATTTTGAAAAATTCAAATATTTCCTCAATAGCCACTTGGCCAATTGTAACCACATTTCATATAGAGCCTCCAGGGGCTGAATGAACGAAATTTGTTCAGACGGTCCCGGTCATATGACCAACATGGCTATCATGCCCATATATGGCAAAACATTTAAAACTCTTCTTCAGAACCAGTTGACTGATGAACTTGAAACTTGGTATGTAGCATCAAGTAGTTGAGTGCTACCAAGATTGTTCAAATGATGAACCTGATGTGACCTCGACCTGTTTTACAGCATGGTCATATATAGAAAAAATGATATTGTATAAGACTCCACGGAAAGTTTCTAAGATTTTGGCCTAAAAGTTGGTATATACAGTCATCTTAATGAGTACTTGAAGATATGTGCATACAATGAATCAAGGTCACTGTTTGACCTTTGACCTAGGATTCTCATCTTTTGACAATTTAAAACATCTCCTCGAATGTCACTCGGCCAATTGTAACCAATTTTCATATAGAGCCTCCAGGGGCCGAGGGAAAGAAAATCTGTTGAAACGATCCAGTCACATGACCAACATGGCCACGATGCCCATATATGGTAGAAACCGTTAAAAATATTTTTCTCCAGAAAGCGGGTAACTGATGGCCTTGAAAAAATTATATGTAGCATTATGTACTTGAGTACTACCAAGATTGTTAAAATGAAGACCTTGGGTTGACCTTGCCGTTTTAACAGCAATGTTAAATATGGGAAAATGCTAGAACATAAGACTTCACGGAAAGTTTTGAAGATTTTAGCTTGAAAATGGTACAAACAGTCGTCCTAATGAGTATATGAAGACTATGAGTACAAGAGGTCAAGGTCATTCTTTGACCTTTGACCGAGGACTCTCATATTTTGACAATTTCAAACATCTTCTCAAAAGCCATTTGGCCTATTGCTTAGGTGAGCGATTCAGGGTCTCATGACCCTCTTGTTTCTTTTTATTAATTTGTTCTTCTGTCTGGTAAGAATACAACATTGAAAGTTTTCATCAACTTCTCAACAATATAAAAATATATGTGAGAGAGAGAGAGAGAGAGAATGAGAGAAAGAGAAAGAGAGAGAGCTTTTTTATTCTTTTATTCCTCTGTTTAGCGACAATACAACGTTGAACGTTTTCAGAAGCGTTTCCACAATTTAAAAGAGAGAGAGAGAGAGAGAGAGACGTTCATGCACAGCACACACAGCTCTCTATCACTGATCTGTTTATCTTTAATTGCCATCATGTGAGTCTCTATTCAAGTAAGATTCAAGTTGAATGAGGCCAGCGTCTTTGATACCGAGGCCTCATTTTTGGATTTGCATTTTCTATATCGGATGGATTTGTTACAACTAAGATTAACGATTAACGAGATGATTTTAATTTTGAAATTGTTATTTTTCAAGTTTAGATGGCAATGCTCCTCGTTTTACAACTATTTTTTTTATATTTCTGACCTTAATCGTTCTGCTCGAGTGTCTAGTCATGTTGTTGACTATAATGTTCGTAATAAAGTTTCGATTATAAAACTTCTCAAACAAGGTTACATATCATGACTTCGTAAGGGGTTTTCAAAGTTTCATCGAATGTATTTCGACTAGGTGTCTAAAATAATGTCAGATTGAAAACACTTCTTCAGCAAGGCCTTTCGGAATCTGAATTCAATGGCGACATGGTTTACAAATTCAGAAAGAAACAAAATCACTAAAGTGACTTTCCTTATCATTTTAAGAAGATAATAATTCGATATAAAAAGATTGGTTATAATATGGAAGTTTTGCTACAAACTGCATGCTTCGTTGTTAACCCAATTAAGGTTAACGGCTTTGCTTTCCTCTTCGATTCCACGAAGGTTGGTCGGGCCTCAAACTTTATGAAGGCGCCAACCTAAACCTAACGAAATAGTAACACAGACGGTTGGCGCCTTACACCCTTTCCGGGACGTCTTGGGTCTGGCCCACCGTGGTTTAATTGATAGGTTTCTTCTGCTGTGGAATTTCAGTGTTGCTATTTCTTCGAGTCTTCGTTTGTTTTATCTGAGTTTCAATTTTGATTTCTATGGTCCTGAGGTATTACTCTTATGGGTCAGAAATGTCTTACACAAACCGAACAACTAAGTGTCTGGTGAACCAAAGCAGGACCAAAGGCTCGACCGCTAACCGGTTAAGCCCTCAGTAATTTCATTGCTGGCCGTAAGCGCTGGTGCTTTTGTAAGACTGGTGTGTTGGCGGTAGTTGTTATATTGTTGGGTTGAACCACCTGGGTGCCTGGTGAACCAAGGCGGAACAAAGGCGAGGGTTTGTCGGCTACCCAGTACTTTCATTACTGGTCAGAGTTTTCACTATGGGCTTCAAAGATAGCTAAGGGGCTAAGCTAGATCCATGCGCACAGGGAAGACTCTGATCAGACTGGGCGGATGCCCAGGCTAATCTGAGTCTTCGCTGGACGCACATGCCACAGTGTTGGTTTTTTCATGTCGCGGCTCAATTGTTTGAAAACAGAAGGAAAGACTTAATGTGTAGGTACACCTTCATTCATTTCCGCCATTTTTACAAAAGAAATAGAGGATATTTGACTTTTTCAGGGTAAGGTCGATTTTTATTTCACCGAATGAACACCAAAAGCAGTATTTTTAACGAGTGGCGAAGCCACGAGTGAAAATACCACTTTTGGTGTTCATGGGTGAAATAAAAAGTCATCTCACACTGAAAAAGTCAAATTTTCTATTTCTTTTATGCATGAAAATCGCAATAAATCTGTTTATTCAAGAGCGTCAGCCATAACGACGGAAACAACTTTTTTTCTAGCCGTTTTACGTCAAGTTTGATGCTTCCAGTGTGTTTATTGGGTATGATATTGGTTGTAAACAAGTTTGCAACTGATAAATAGCTTCAAATATCATTTTGATAAATAGATCTAAAAAAAATTGTCAAGAAAGAATGTACAGGAGACTTAGGCGGCCTGGCGTCGCGTGCAGTAACAATGCTACGCTGGCGCATTAAGTGACGTCATTAACGTCGTAATTACGTGCAAACATGCGTGACGTAATTTTTGTCAAGCCAGATAAGATTTAGCCAATTAATCAACAAAAAATTTGAGGCTATTTCACAAAAATCCTATTTCTGAAACAGTGAAATCGAAAGTGATAATTTCACTTTTTGAAACAGTGAGATTATCAGTTTCGATTTCACCGAGAAATCTCTATAATTCATTGAAAAGTATAAAAGAAAATAACTTTCATGTCTTCCTGTTTGTTTCACTAGAAGACAAAATCTTAGCAATAGGGTTTATTGTTTGGGTGCTTGACCACTTTCGTTTAAAGGAAAATAAATGTTCTTACAGAAGCAAACTAAAACACGTGTTTATGAAACACTATGGCCCCAAGAATATGCTTGCCTGTAAAGAAGGCTCATCCAATAATGTTTGTGCCTTTGGACTACAGGCTTTAATGCACTAAGTCGAAAAAGGGTTATTAACTCAGTCAAAAAATTTACGATTTGTTTTTTTAAAAAGTTAATCAGGTCATCTACACCTTGAGAAATAGCTTTCCGCAATAATCATGATCCTAGTGTCAGGGATTCTCGAGATATTTTGTTCACAAGGTTCCATAGGCTTACAATGCACTAAGTTGAAAAAGGGGCATAACTCGGTCTCAAATTTTCAATTGTTTTTCAAAAGTTAATCGGTTCATTTACTCACCAGTTATAATTAGCTGGCAGTGTTTCAAAGCATCAGTCAAATTAGATTTTGAGATATCTCGCTCATAAGATTTTATAGACTTACATTGCACTAAGTTGAAAAAGGGGCATAACTCGGTCAAAAATTACGATTTTTTTTCAAAAGTTAATCAGACCATCTATCAGTCCTAATAGGCTGGTAAAGCTTCAAGGATGCAGCTAAAATATTTTTTAGATATCTTGCTCACAAGGTTTCATAAGCTTACAATGCACTCAGTCGAAAAAGGGCATAACTCGGTAAAATATTCACGATTTTTTTTCAAAAGTTAATCAGATCATTTTCTTATCAATCCTAATAAGCTGGCAAAGTTTCAAGGCCCCAGCTAAAATATTTTTTAAGATATCTTGCTCGCAAGGTTTCAGTCTAATTTTTTTTCTCAAGGGGCATAACTCCAAAAAGGGAGACAACGCAGACAAGAAGAAATACGTGTCAGCTATTTTTATGACAAATATGTATATGAAATTTCAAAAATCTAGCATGGACGGTTCCTAAGATATGGCATGCGTGACGAACGGATGGACGCACGGACGCCTTGACGGACGCACGGACAACCTAAAAGAAATATGCCCCCTAAACTTCTTCGAAGTTTGGGGTATAAAAAGGGGCATAACTCGGTCATTAATTCACGATTTTCCTTTTTCCTTAAAAGCTAAACAGTTTATCTGTCCATCAGTCCTAGTAAGCCGGCAAAGTTTCAAGGCTCCAGCTAAAATACGTTTTGAGATATCTTGCTCACAAAGTTTCATAGGCGTACAATGCACTAAGTCGAAAAAGGGGCATAACTCAGTCAAAATTTTACGTATTTTGTTCAAAAGTTTATCAGTTTATTTATTTATCAGTCCTGATAAGCTGGCATAGTTTCAAGGCTCCAGCTAAAATACTTATTGAGATATCTTGCTCACAAGGTTTCATAGGCCTACAATGCACCAAGTCGAAAAAGGGTCATAACTCGGTCAAAATTCACTTTTTTTCAAAAGTTAATCAGTTCATCTACTTATCAGTTCTAATCAGCTGGCAAGTTTCAAGGCTGCAGCTAAAATACTTTTTGAGATATCTTGCTCATAATGTTTCATAGGGTCACAATGCACTAAGTGGAGAAAGGAACATAACTCAGTCAAAAATATACTTTTTTTAAAGGTTATCAGTTCATCTACTCATCAGTCCTAATAAGCTGGCAAAGCTTCAAGGCTCCAGCTAAAATACTTTTTGAGATGTCTTGCTCACAAGGTTCCATAGGTTGACAATGCACTATGTTGAAAAAAGGGGCATAACTCGGTCAAAAATTCACGATTTTTTCAATAGTTAATCAGTTCATCTACTTATCAGTGCTGATAAGCTAGAAAAATTTCAAAGTCCGACCTAAAATACTTTTTGAGATATCTTACTCACAAGTTTAAGTCTGATTTTTTCTCAAGGGGCACAACTCGGACAACAAAAAATGCATTTCAGTTATTTTTTGATGACAAATCCATACATGAAATTTCAAAACTATGGCATGGACGGTTTCTAAGATATGGTATGCGCGACGAACGGACGGACGCACGGACAACCCAGAAGCAATATGCTCCCTATATTTCTTCGAAGTTGGGAGGGGGGCTGTTACTGTGTTTCTTTTAAGAGTTAACCCGCATTTCCCTTAAGAAATAACCCGCATTTGGAAGGCAGGAAAAAATGAAAATAGGGGAGTCACTTCCTCGGAAAGTGCAGGTATTTCAGATAGATAAATTAATGTAGTAATCTTCTTGAAGATACAGATTGCTTTACTTAAGTTAACAGATAAATAGAAACAATGAATAATAATAATAAAAAAAAAACAGATTCAAAACGCCTTTTACCCTTGTCTTTATTTCAAAAATGAAAAAAAAAAAAAAAAAAGAAAAACAATAAAATAAAAATATCAAAATTAAAACTGTACTCAGCGTAAAAAAGTGGAAAGGTTTTATTAATTTATCCTGGCTGGTCAGGGGTTATATGTTTAATATTTTACGTATAATTTGTTCTTATTTTCAGTTTTAGCTCATTTGAGCCGAAGGATCAAGGGTGAGCTTTTAGTATGGCAATGCTCCGTAGTCCGTCCGTCGTCCACCATTTTAAAAGGTCTTCTTCTCGAAAACAGCTGGGCCGATCAAAGGCAAAGTTTTATATGGAGCCTCCATGGGTTTGGGGAACGAAAGTTTGTTCGGGGTATCTGGGTCACTTGACCAAGATGGCCGCCACGCCCATATATGGTAAAAACCTTTCAAATCTTCTTCTTCAGAACCAAAAGGCCTATGACCATGCCTATGTAGCATCGGGCATGCGGGCCCTTCATAGTTTGTACAACTGATGACCTTGCGATGACCTTGACCTAATTCATTACATGGCCAACTTTGGTACGCTAGGCTTTTATTTGGGAAAACGCTTAAACTGGATTTCTCAGAAACTATTTAAGTCTAAGGTACAATACTTGGTATACATGGTCGGCTCAATGAACAAATGAAGATATTCTGTCACGAAAGGTCAAGGTCATTCGGCCCATCTATCCATCGTTAAGATTTTCAAACATCTTCTCCTCTGAAACCACGGGGCCGATTAAAGCCAAATTTCATATGGAGTCTCAGTGGGAATGGGGAATGAAAGAATGTACGCTGGGTCTGGGTCACATGACCAAGATGGCCGCCTTGCCCATATATGGTTAAAACCCTTCAAAACTCTTCTTCTCCAGAACCCAAAGGCCTATGACCTTGAAACTTGGTACGAAGCATATGCCATGTAGGCCCATCATAGTTTGTACAAATGATGACCTTGCAATGACCGTTATCTAATTTATGACATGGTCAACTTTGGTACGTTAGGCTTTTATATGGGAAAACGCTTAAACAGTGGATTTATCTTAAACTATTTAAGTCTAAGGTACAATACTTGGTATACATGGTCTACTAAATGAACAAATGAAGACATTATGTCACTAAAGGTCAAGGTCATTCAGTCCGTCTATCCGTCTTCAAGATTTTTAAACATCTTCTCCTCTGCAACCACTGGGCCGATCAAAGCCAAATTTCATATTGAGTCTCAGTGGGATGGGGGAACGAAAGTTTATACGCGGGGTTTTGGTCACATGGCCAAGATGGCCGCTATGTCCATATATGGTAAAACCCTTCAAAAATCTTCTCCTCCAGAACCAAAAGGCCTATGACATTGAAACATGGTATGTAGCATTGGACATGCAGGGCCATAATAGATTATACAAATGATCACCTTGTGATGACCTTGACCTTATTCATGACATGGTCAACTTTGGAACGCTGGGCTTTTATATGGGAAAACGCTTAAACAGTGGATTTCTCAGAAATTATTTAAGTCTAAAGTACAATACTTGGTATACATGGTCAACCAAATGAACAAATGAAGATATTATGTCACAAAAGGTCAAGGTCATTCAGTCCTATCATCTGTCGTCAAGGTTTTTAAACATTTTCTCCTCTGAAACCACTGGGCCGATCAAAGCCAAATTTCATATGGAGTCTCAGTGGGGTGGGGAAATGAAAGTTTATACGCGGGGATTGGGTCACATGACAAGATGGCCGCCACACCCATATATTGTAGAAAACACTTCAAAAATCTTCTCCTCAAGAACCAAAAGGCCTATGACCCTAAAACTTGGTATGTAGCGTTGGGCATGAGTGGCCACCATAGTTTATACAAATGATGACCTTGCAATGACCGTGACCTAATTTATGACATGGTCAACTTTGGTACGTTAGGCTTTTATATGAGAAAATGCTTAAACAGTGAATTTCTCAGAAACTATTTAAGTCTAAGGTACAATACTTAGTATACATGGTAAACTAAATGATCAAATGAAGATATTCTTCACTAAAGGTCAAGGTCAATCGGTCCTTTCAACTGTCGTCAAGATTTTCAAACATCTTCTCCTCTGAAACGTCTTTTATATGGGAAAATGCTTAAACAGTGTTTTTTCTGAATTTATTCAAGTCTAAGGTACAATATTTGGAATATATGGTTAACTGAATGACCAGATGAAGATATCATGTCACTAAAGGTCAAGGTCATTCTGTCCGTCCATCAGTTTTAAAAAATTTCAAACATCTTCTTCTCTGAAACCACTTCGCCGATTGAAGCCAAATTTCATATGGAGTCTAAGTGGGATGGGGAAATGAAAGTTGGTTCCCGAGATCTGGGTCACATAACCAAGATGGCTGCTATTCCATATATGGTAAAACCTGTTTAAAAATCTTGTTCTCCAGAACCAAAAAGCCTATGACCATGAAACTTGGTATGTAGCATTTGGAACTTAGGCCCATCATAATTTATACAAATCAGGACTGTGCATTGAGTGTGACCTAATTTATGGCAAGGTCAATTTTGATGATTTGGAAAATGCTTAAACAGTGGATTCCTCAAATACCATTCAAGTCTAAGATATGATATTTGGTATATATGGTTAACTAAGTGAGCCTGTGAAGACATGGTGTTGTTAAAGGTCAAGGTCATTCTTTGACCTTTGTTCAAGGTCACTGTGATTCTGTTGCCTGTCAACATTTTCAAACATCTTCTCTCTGAAGCCACTTGGCTGTTTAAAGCCATTTCATACGGAGCTTCACTGGATAAGAAGAACCAAAGTTTGTTGAGCTGATCATGGTCATATGACCAAGATGGACACCATGCCCATATATGGTAAAAAAACTTCAAAAATCTTCTTCTCCAGAACCAAAGGCACAATTATTCGTGGCACGGTATGTAGCATTGAGGACTCGGGCCCATCGTAGTTTGTATAATCATGACGGTGCATTGGCATTTACCTAATTTGTGGCAAGGTCAACTTTGGTATGTTATGCTTTTGTATGGGAAAATGCTTAAACAGTTGATTTCGTGGAATTTTTTTAAGCCTAGATATAATAATTGGAAAATATGGTTTACTAAATGAATACATGAAGACATAAGGTCATCAAAGGTCAAGGTCATTTTTTGAATTTTGCTTAAGGCCACTGAGATTTTAAAATTAAAATATGCACACCTTTTAAGCTACTGAATTCAAATTTGTAACAAATGAGCGAAATGTCAAATTGTGTCTGTTGACAGAAGGTGTCAGGTGAGCTACAGGACCATTGGTCCTCTGGTTTTGTAAGACTGTTGGGTGAGCGGTGGTTGTATTTGTTGGGTTAAATACCTATTTATCTGATGAACCAAGGCAACAACTGGCGAGGGTTGGCCGACCACAAACCGGTTAAGCCTCCCAGCAATTTCATTACTGGCCGCCCAAAGGCAGCAGTTCTGTTTTGGTTCTTCTTGGTTGTTTATTTGTTGTCAGTTACTATGTCTGATATTGATGTATTGTTTGTGATGTACAGGCTATCCCGTTGACCACCTACATGGGAAATGGCTGTTCACATGGCTGCCGGTGGTGTTGTCTTTGGTGATGATAAGTACTGTGTTGTCTTGGTTTGGATCTTGAATTGGATTTGTCATTTCGGAACTGAGAATTTACCTCCTTACTTATGACTTTCTTTTGATTTCGGTATGGCAGTTCGAAGTATGGAATCATGTATGTGCACTCTTTTGGACAGTTTGGAATTTCGAACTCAACTTTGCTGTTCGGACTTAACTGTTAACCCAATCACGGTTGACAAATTTGCTGTCCTCTTTAATTGCACGCCGGTGGGTCGGGGTTCAGACTCTATGGTAGCCCCTACATAAAGCTATATATTAGTTGGTTGAGGCCGGATGTTTGTCTGTTTCTTGGCCCAGCGGGGTTCAACTGTTGGTCTGTTTTTGCTCCAGTGTTCCAGTGGTGTTGCTGACGCCCTAGGGATCTCCAGGTGTCTCAACACGTTTTGGCTGTCGAGTCCTCATCCTTGCTTCATCACGGTGTTTTTTTGATTTTAATTGTTGCCCGTGATGACTCTCTGATGAGTTAGGGTACCTCCATACGAACCGAACTACCAACTAATTGTGTGCACCGCGGCGGAGGGTGAGGGTGAAGGTTTGGGCCCAGTAAAACCGGTTTAACCCCCCCCCCCCAGTAGTAATTACTGACTCTCCCAAGGCGGTACTTTCGTTGCTGTTGCATTTGTATTATGTTCGGTGCTGTTTAATTTAGTGTGTTATCATTTTAACCCTTCTATAATAAAAATAAAAAATAGGTAAAAATAGTTGTTAAATGTTTTTTGTATGATTTGCTTAGTCTGTTGTAACCTTTCTGTTTGTCTAAATTATTTAGTTCAGTAGAGATAGATGAGTTGCCACCTATTTGGGAAAGCGCTGCTTACTCGGCTTATCATTTGTAATTTATTGTTTGTTAGGATGTCTTTGTCAATCTTTCCCTTTGATGTTGGGGATAGGGTTTGGGATCTGATTGAGTCAGTTCCAGAAGTGTAGTTACTCTTTAAATTTGTAGTTTCGAAATTATACAACTTCACGGAGTTTCGAATTGAACTTCGAATAAGCACTGGTCCAGAGAGTTCAGCGTTTCGTACTTAGCTTTAAAAACGTTCTAGTTTAAAGAATTCGGGATTTTGGACTACATGTAACTTCAAACAAGTCTTTGTTCACGGAAATCGGAGTTCAAATCGAATAACCATATTTTGGAGCTGTCAAAATTTCTAACTTATCTTCGAACAGACGACTGTTCGGAGGACTTCATGTTTCCGACTTAACTCCGAACAAGTTTCGAATTTAACGTCGAGCAAGCTATGGTTCGGAGAATTCAGAGTTTAGGACAACTTCAAACAATTCTTCATTAACTCTGTGCCTCAACTTTTTGCATTCTATGACAAAGTGTTTTATACTGGCAGGCGACCAGCTGCGGCCATTTCCTTGTAACTTTTATTAATCCTGCAATCTAAATATGGAATATCCTTCCTTTAATTGCTACTTGAATATACTTGGGATAACTTTTGATATAAAATTGATTCATTTTTTTTGAAAGTAGACTGCAACATGTGCTGGTGACAAGTCCTCGAGATAGGTCATCAACACGTAGAAAAGTACGCGCTACTGTTCCAAGGCCAGCGATCTTGGCTGTCATGCGCTGAATGATGAAGTTTCCAAAAAGAAAAAAACCAAGAATTTAAACATTATAGAATCATGTGTTGCTTAAAGACCGCGGTCTCTCACGCATTTTACAAAGCCAACGTATTCGGTATTAAAGCCCAAGTGATCCTATTAAGCGATGGTCAAGTGGCATAGTCTGCAGGCATTTGTAGCATAAAAAGAACACCCCCCCACACACACACCACCACCACCCTTATTATAGAAAATAAGGGTTTGCAGGGTCAGAGGATATGCTACAAAAGTCCCTGTGGCATTGTTCCCCGGAAAAGAAAAGATCTTTGTATGAGCGAGTACAATTCTACCGGGGCTAAGCCAGAGAACTCGACAAAAGCTAACGCCGCTACTATGGAAAAATAATTCACATATCCGTAGGAATGTTCGGATCAAATGTTTGGGTAAACTCGAGCAATACCCAGGTATTCCCCGGGTTATTGGAAGATACATTATAAGAATGAATTTAATTTTCGTGGATTTTATCGATGTGTAAAAGTCGGCGAATCACTCAACAACTGAATAAAGCCCGAAGGTGAGTGATTCGCCAGCGTTTACACTTTCATAAAATCCACAAAAATAAAAATCATTTCTTATAATTCCAACTCGGTTATTTTGATCTTTAAAATGTCAGCTATACAGAGAATTTTAGAAACTGCCGCATAGAAAATAATTCAGGTAGTTCCCGATTTCTGGTTCAGGGGATTTATCGAAATATAGACACCGTTTTCTGTACGTTCTTGAGCAACCAAATTGCGCTAAATTAGCAGTTGAAAACTGATTTGGAATTATTTTGCAATACCCACGTATTCGTTTGGCTATTCGAAGACAAACGTATCCAAGAATAACCCGGGAAATACCTTGATATTATTCTTGATTGCCCAGTAATTATACCGAAGTGCCCTGTAGTTCTGCTTATCGCAGACGAGAAGATAATTTACCAGTTTTCATATATCAGTTCATGAATAATGAATTTCAGTGATATTGTTTTAATAGAAATACAAGGGCTGATCCAGAAGTAATGTTACTGCGGCCATTGCGCGCCTATTCATCGTAGCATTATTACAAAAATTATATAAAGCTACTCGATAATTCAATTCTGATTTGCAGAATAGTTATAAAGTAAGAATCTTTTTCCGTTTTAATAAAATAGAGAGTAAAAGTATGCCACCGACGCCATCACGCCGCACGTTATAATAACGTTAATTACATGAACATAAATTTCAAAGGCAATTACAAATCAAAATCAAACTAAACGCGCGTAATAAGATGAAAATTTGGTAAGATGACGAAATATATTTCTACCGCCCACTGTTGAAATTTTAATATTGTCACTGCAGTTTGAAGTTCGCTAGCTAGTGCCAATGTTTGTTACTGTCGAGAGTAAAAATGTTGATTTCTGAAAACGCGCGTCAGCGGATATATATGCGGTTTTGCCTTAAATTTAGAGTATCACCATTAGAGACTCTAGAGCTGTTTAGTTAGACATATGGTGATATAACAGTAAGTACGAGGCATGTGTAGATGTGCAATCAGCGCGATACGAATGCAGTTCAGTCGCTAGAGGTTAGTCCGAAGACTGGAACACCTTTATGTACAATGTCAAATAATAACGTCACTCTTGTTCGGATCCCATATATGAAGATCCATGTTCTGCAATTCGAATATTGTGTAAATTCTTAAACTTGAGCTGCGGAGCTGTTCAAGTAATATTAAAAGATGGGATAAACATGGATGAACAGACATTTGTGCCTTGCTGGAACAACCAATATGCTACTTTGGACATGAGACAATATCTAAACTTCGTCTGGTGCGTCAAAGACGTCATTGACGAGCGGCGAGTTTCGTTACCACGCCTCCTGTCTATCTCAGTTACTGTTCACTGTATTTATATGACATTCTCAGACCATAATGCAAATAGATGGAGGTACTTGGATGCGAAATTTTGTTGCTCTCTCTTTATTCTACACGATTTTGTAGCTGCAGTGACATTACTTCTGGATCAACCCTCGTACATAATCATGTGAATGAAAACATTTAAAACGATTTCAAATGGGTACGTTCGGCATAATTACTTGAATAAACCTTAGCAGCTTTACCCAGATGTTCCTCGGGCTACTCGAAGATATATAAAAGCATATCTTTTCAAAAACTGAGTCTCACCAATAATACACAAAAATGCATTGATTTATATAGCAAATGACTTCTCAACAACCAATTTTTAAATAATTATAAAAGATGGAAACTCTATGCTGACGGCATAGAAAACTACATTATTTCCCGATTGTGCTGGTGTGTTTTAGTCTTTTTCAGGTTATTTGTTATGACCAGTAAAATGATTAAATTTGTAGCAAAATCAGCAAAAACTTGAAAGATTGATATATTTTAAATTAAGGTAAGTACACGATTTGACATCTCATTGACCCTCTGCTGGCGGTTCCAGTTTCCTTATTATTAGACTTTTATACTGATATGAAATCTATTTAGCTAAACATTGGACGTTTTAGTCTATTTTGCGATTAAAATTGCAAACCATAATTTCAAAGGGCCAGAGTCGATAAGAGGGTGTTTTGGCCTGCATTGTCCAGAAAAATCGAATGTATTTATTTACCTAGTTTAATTCTCACATAATCAAAACGTTATTATGTGTCTCTAGACATGACGTCAGAACTTCCGATCGTGCACGTGCCATTGCTATGATGACGTCACTATGCAAGATGAAACGCCATTTTCCGACGTTGTCTTGCTGTTTTCACATATTCTTGTCAAAAATTAAATACCGCACCACCCGTCGACCAATATGAAATTTTGCGTAAATAATAACTATAGTCTGGCCAGCTCATCAACAAACTAATTTTTCCATTTTATCTACTTCATTTTTTTTTTGTTCTTTCTGTTTTTTTTTTGTTTTTCGTGAGCTGATTAATGTTTTATTAGAATTTGACGAAACAAAATATCAAAATAAGCATAAAGACGGCTACTGTTTTAGATCTAGGGTAATTTGGGACAATATTTACCGCTTTAGCATTCTCCTGGTTATTCTGACATCAGTTTCGAGTTCGAATTACTTTATTTTTTATTAATAGACAGGCATACATCTACAACGTATGGTGATATACAAAATATTTCTTTTAACCCTGAATTTTCTAAAATAACATGGATAATTTACACTAAGGGGGTATTACCTCAAACCTTTGGGGTAAACTGGTCCACCTAATAGGCGAAAAAAGTTAAAAGTAGACATGTCATAATAATGACAAGTATGGCAAAAACTCTAAATTTCTTTGCAATATATATGATTTTATGTCTTAATGTTAAAACATTATGTTCATAAAATCGTTCTGACGAAATATTGGGCCATAAACACAACAATAAATTTTTTACAGTGTAGAAATTAAGCCATTTTGCGCATTATTTCACATTTAAATAAAATCCTCCCCATGAAATTACATTCAGACTAGTTGGTAAAGCGTGAGTGAATGAAAGTTTGCAAATATATCTATTAAACTAGACATTATAGAATCACGTGATAAGTTTTAGCTGTAATGCCACGGTGGACAATATAACCCCAAATAGAGTTTTGACACAGTTACTGTTGGTGGCTCATATTACCCCAAACAAGCCATGGTACTGTGACTTGAAAAATTCGAAATTTCTCTTGCCTATCCAAACTAATGATTGTTTCTAACTGCTTTGATTGGGGATTTGTATTGACTGTTAGATATAAACTCCGCGAAAATCTCAACAGAAAGATATAATTAACTTAGTTTTCTTACACCACCATTTTTGGACAGGAAAATTAGATTGGATCACCTTCTTTAAAATTTAACAAAACTTTTATTCTTTTCGCTAGGATTCGAAATTTGTCTTGGTCCATGAATGTGGTATTAAGAAAATATTTTAGACTGAATACGGTTTGATTTTAGTACCATTTGGACATTAAAATTTTGTGTTTTGTTCCGGATGGACCATATTCCCCAACGGACCATATTTACCCAAATTCCCCTACGTCCTTATCTTCGAATGCAAATCGATTCTTCTCTTTCATATTCTGTAAGCTAATGAACTAAAATTACACTTTTTAATAATAATAAAAAAAAAACAAGCTTACTAAAACAAATGCAACTAGAATCACCACGGATTGTGTGTTTAAAATGTTTGTCAACAAAGCTTAGTTCCCTTGTTAAACGAGACGAAAATAGAATACAAGATAGGTAGGGCGAGGTGGGACCAAACGCCCATGCATATCTTATATTCTAAACTGCTAAACGGATTTGGTGTTCTCAGACCACATCTCCTCAAACTGCTGACATGCTTATTGGAAGACTTCATATTAAGCGACCGTGTAAGGCACGATTTATTGCTACATGTAACTCTATCTCTTGCATCTGTTAACTACTTGTCTTACTGCCATCAAAAATCATGTTATTAAATACTGTGAATAATTCTATGAAAGGTCAGGTTAAAACATTTTTGGTCAATCAAAATTCAGTTGAAATACATAACAAGCTGAAATCGCGAGGTTTTCGTGCGACCAGTTTGTCGACATATGATTTTTCAACATTATAAACTACCTCGCTCCACAATCTTATTAAACTTGTGGATTTAACTACAATAATCTTCCATAGGGAAGATTCTTTTTACATTACATGTAATGATAGGCGTTTTTCTTTACCTCTAAACCGGCCAGGAATTATAATTTATGGTATTGTCAGAAAGTGTGTGAAGCTCTCACTTTTCTCTTGGAAAATATTTATATTAGATTTGGCTCTAAATTATATAGACAAATTGTAGGTATTACTATGGACACTTATTGTGTCCCTCTTGTAGCTAATCAATATTCGTTCTTTTATGAGAGAGACTTCATGCTGTCTCTTTCAGAGAATACGCAATCTCAAGTTATTGAAGCTCTAAAATCTATTTCTCGGTATCTGGATGACATATTGAACATTGACAATAACATCTTAGATAGCATGACCATTTAAATTTACCCTTCTGAACTTCAGTTAAATAAGGCCAGCATCTCAGATACCGAGGCCTAATGTTTGGACTACATTTATCTATATCGGATGGTTTTGTTACAACTAAAATTTGCTATAAACGAGATGATTTTGATTTTGATAATGTTAATTTTCCGTTTTTAGCTCGCCTGAACGAAAGTTCAGGAAGAGCTATTGTTGTCACCACGGCGTCGGCGTCCGCGTCCGCGTCAGCGTCAGCGTCCGCGTCCGCATCAGCGTCCGCGTCAGCGTCGGCGTCCGGATTGGATGTTTTGGTTTAAGTTTTTTAAAGACCTATATCTCCCTAACCCATGGATGGATTCTTTTGATACTTGCACTGTAGTTAGATATTGGTCCAAAGTTTAACATGGTACCACCCCCCACCCCACTCCTTGACCTTGATGTCAAGGTCATGGACTTGGAAAATTGGGAGTTTTTTGGGACTGGATGTTTTGGTTAAAGTTTTCTAAAGCCCAGTATCTCCTTAACCCATGGATGGATTCCTTTGATACTTGCACTGTAGTTAGATATTGGTCTAAAGTTTTCCAAGGTACTACCCCCACCCCCTTCAGTGACCTTGATGTCAAGGTCATGGACTAAGAAAATTGTCTTTTTATTGATTGGATGTTTTGGTTAAAGTTTTTTAATGACACATATCTCCTGAAACCATTGATGAATTCTTTTTATATTTGCACTGTAGTTAGATATTAGTCCAAAGTTTTACAGAGTACTACCCCAGCCCTGCTCGGTGACCTTGATGTCAAGGTCAGGGACTTAGGAAATTTGGTCTTTATTAAAGTTTTCTAATTGCGTACTGATTCATAATGCTTGGCTGAGATTTAGTTTACACTTGAACTGATGTTGGACACATTTTTGAGTTTTTACAAAACACTATATACTTACCCGACTGGATGACCTTGATGTCAAGGTCATGGACTTTGAGTTTTGTCTTAAAGATTTTGATTAGTTTTATATTAATGAAGACATAATTTCACAGTGCCACAGTGGACTCAGTTGATACTAATACTTGGACTGATGTTAGATAACGGTTAAAGGCTTTGATACATCCTAGCCCTGCCCTCCTCCCCCCTACCCCTTAGTTCTTTGACCTCAAGCTCATGGACTTTGAAATTTCATGTGGAATTTTTTTTTATTTTAAGACATTTCCGAGATAGCTTTTGTTTATAAATGTGTTGTCATTATGGACATGCTTGCCTGAAGTTTTATACATAGCAGTCCACACCACCATAGCGACTGTGTGATGGGCAAGCACCTATTCAGGCGAGCTATGCTGTCAGGCGACAGCTCTTGTTAGATGGTGATGTTCCTCGCTCTTCTTCCTATGGTGCTTATATTTCTCAACTAAATTGTTTTGCTCGAGGGTCTACTCATGTTGATGATATAGGGGATCTTCCACGAGTGGTCATTTCATATGAAAATTATGACACGAGCCTTCGGCGAGTTTCATAAATTTCATATTAAAGACAACGAGTGCAAGTTTCTGTTTATTTTAACCCTTTAAAATGGAATTTTAACGCCTTCAAACTGAACAGTATTTCAATAAGAAATTGCATTGTTGAAATAGTCGTTGTCAATGACGTTACATGTACGCGCCAAAATGTTATTACACGTGTGGTCATATTATTTTATGACACAACGTTATCTATCATATAACAGCGACGTAATATGATAATTCAATTTATCATATGACGTCCCTGTTCTACAATGGCCGTAAGCGCTAGTGCTTTTTGTGTGGGCGGTATTTTTGTTGTTGTTGTTGGGTTGAATTGCTGGGTGTCTGGTGAACCAGGGTGGAACAGACAGCGAGGGTTGGTCGATCACTAGCCGGTTGGACCCCCAGTATTTTCATTGCTGGCCGTCCCGGGGCGGCATTTCTGTTTTGGTTCTTCTTTGTTGTTATTGATATATTGATTGTGATTTTTGGGGCAGGCCCGTTGACCGCCTATATGGGATATGGCTGTTCACATGGCTGCCGCTATAAATGTTGTCTTTGGTGATGACTAGTTTTGTGTTGTCTCTTTCTCACACGCTGTCTTGGGCTGAATCTGGAATTGAGTTGTGTCAGTTCCTGAGAATTTTCTTCCTTACTTTTATTAGTATTTTATCCTAGGTTTTAGTCAAATTGGTGTCTTTGATACTGAATTGTGTTTGCAAGATTCAAATAAACCAGGACAACTGAGTAATGGCTATTCAGAAGAGAGAAATATACTATTGTTCAATAAAAACGTTAAAAGAGGCATGTGGAAAATACAACGTTAGAGCGAAAACAAATGAGAAAGTGTATTTCTTGAAAAGTGAAGGAAAATAAAGAAAAATATATCAAAGCAAAATAAAAACGGGTTCAAAGTACATGAGGTGAGATTTTTTTATATCTTTATGCAGAAGTTTCACAAAATCTACATGAACAGGCCGTGAATGTGTTGAAACGAAGTTTAGGCTATGGTTGATTTAGAAAACAGAAAATGTACTTTCGAAAATATCCATTTGCATATAGTTTTATGTACCCCCGAGAGAGCGTTTATAATAGTCCTGGTCTTGATTTTTTAAGTATATATGTCTCGTTCGAGGTATACCGAATTATTGGAAAGGGCAACTTAAATATAAAAACATAAATGTTCGAAGTACTTCAATTGCTTAATGTAAAACAAACAAACAGGTTTAAATATAACATGTTTTTACTATCTTCCGGAATTGAAGAGAAAAGATCAGAAGAAAAATGAAACGATATCTTTTTAGAGGAAGAATTATGCAGAAATTTAACAAAATATACAAGGATAAGCTGTGAATGTGTTGAAACAAAGTTTAGATTATGCATGCTATGGTAACTTTAGAAACAAGAAAATATATTTTCGAAAATATCCATTTGCACATATTTTCAAGTATCCCATCCACCTGTGTTCATTGGGAAACCCTTAAGATGGTCTGTATTTTTCGGAAGTCTGAAATACTAACGACGTTTGAAATTTGACGTTTCACTGCTTTCATCATGGCAAAAGATCCAAATTCAATCATACTGAAATTAAATGCAGATTCAGATGTTTTCACACATTTAAGAAATTATACACACCGGAAACCCATACCGCACTGATAAAAGTGAACGCCCCGCTTTAAAAAACGCTCCCTGCCTCTTTTCCAAAAATAATGTTATATCAGTTTTACAGCGGTGAACAAAATAAATTCTGTCTGCGTCTCTGGAGGACGTAGCTCTTTCTAGTGGAATCCACACTTTAATGAAAGGATTCGTTCCTAGAGGAGCCAATCCTTTCCTTTCAGAGCTGACCCCTATTAAGAAAGGAGGCATGAGAAAATAGTGGAACGGCTTCATCTCAAAGCATATCAATTCATATTAAAAAAGTTTCTTAGAAGTTTTATGGCAGTGTCTGATTTACTACTCTTTAGGCTGTAAATAAAGCTCCCCATACCCCGCCCCCACAATAACACTCGCAAAATGTAATCCCGCCTCTCCACCACCTCATACAAAGGCGTAAAATAGGACTGAAGACAGAAGAAGCGGTAAATTATTTTCGACTTTACTGTGTAGGTACATCTTCATGTATTTCCGCCATTTTTGCAAAGGGAATTAAAATCTTAAACAGTTCCTTCAAGAGCAGAAAATACATTAAGGACAAAGAGCATGGGCCAGACTACGTAGTATCGGCTAATAAAGCCTCATCAGTAACCCTAATAATATCTGGTGACGAAATAAGAGAAAAGCATACTGTAATTTCGTAATTTTAATTGGGCAGTTGATTCACAGACTGATTTATATCAAAGACGGCCTAACCAATATAAAAGACGATGATGTTAAATAAGAGTCTAAATCAATCTCAAACTTCATATTTCTCAGGATACATCCTCTGATCTCAAAGGATGAAAATAAAATATAATCTACACTATGTATGATGTACGGGGAGACGTTTTACGGCCGCCACACGGCACAACACCAGCTGCAGCGAAGTAAAATTAAAATCGTAAACAGTTCCTTCAAGAGCAGCTTTCATGTCTTCCTGTTTGCTTCACTAGAAGACAAAGTCTTCAACAAAAGGGTTTATTCTTAAAGCAAAATAATTGCCCCTACAGAAGCAAATCACTGATTTCTTTAAAGAGTTGATTTGCATTTCCTTTAAGAAATAACCGGCATTTAGAAGGCAGGAAAAAATGAAAATAGGGGAATCACTTCCTCAGAAAGCGCCTTTTATCCTGGTTTCTATTTCAAAAAATGAAAAAAAAATATATATATTAAAGTCCGGAATTATATGTTTAATGTTTCAGGAATTTTTTTATTGTAAGACTGTTGGGTGAGCGGTGGTTGTATTTGTTTGGTTGAACAACTAAGTATCTGATGGACCAAGGAAACAACGGGCGAGGGTTGGTCGACCACAAACCGGTTAAGTCCCCCAGCAATTTAATTACATGTACTGGCCGTCCCTAGGCGGCAGTTCTGTTTTGGTTCTTCTTGTTTGTTTTATTTGTTATTAGTTGCTATGTCTATTATTGATATATTGTTTGTGATGTTCAGGCTATCCCGTTGACCACCTACATGGGAAATGGCTGTTCACACGGCTGCCGGTGGTGTTGTCTTGGGTGATGATTAGTTTTGTGTTGTCTCACAGGGTGGCATGGATTGGATCTGGAATTGAATTGTGTCAGTTCCGAACTGAGAATTTTCCTCCTTACTTACACTGTATGCTTTTCTTTGGATTTCGGAATGACAGTTCGAAGTATGGAATCACGTATGTGCACTCTTTTGGACTGTTTAAAATTTCGGACGCAACTTTGCTGTTCGGACTTTGTAGTTTCGAACTTATACAACTTCGAAAACCCTAGTTCGAAGAATTCACGCAGTTTCGAACTGAACCTCGAACACGCCCTGGTCCGGAGAATTCAGAGTTTCGTACTTAACTTTAAAAACGCCTCAGTTTGAAGAATTCGGGGTTTCGGACTACATATAACTTCGAACAAGTCTTTGTTCGCAGAAATTGGAATTCAAATCGAACAAGCCGTATTTCGGAGAAGTCGAGATTTCTGACTTATCTTCGAACAGGGACTGTTCGGAGAATTTGAAGTTTCCGACTTTAGTCCGAACAAGTTTCGAATTCAACGTCGAGCAAACTATGGTTCATGAATTCAGCGTTTAAGACTAAACTTCAAACAACTCTTCATTAACTCTGTGCCTCACCTTAGGCATACTAGTACAAAGTGTTTTCTAATGGCAGGCGACTAGTTCCAGTCATTTCTTTGTAACACTTTTTATCCTACAATCTAAATATGGAATATCTTCCCTTTAAATGTCTGACGCAGTTTACAAAGCCAACAAATTCGGTATTCAAGCCGAAGTGATTTTACTAAGCGATGGTCAAGTGGCATAGTCCACAGACACTTGTAGCATTAAAAGTATCCCTCACCACCCTTATTACAGAAAATACGGGATGGCCGGGTGGGGTTAGGTTATGCTACATAGTGACATAGTCCCCAGGAAAAGAAATGATGTTGGTATGAGCGTGAACAGTTCTAACGGAGCTAAGCCAGAAAACTCGACAAAAGCTTACGCCGCTACTTCGGAAAAATAATTCACATATCAGTGGGAATGTTTGGCTGAAATGTTTGGGTAAATTCGAGTAATTCCCAGGTATTCCTCGGGTTATTGGAAGATATAGTTTGCTACATTGGCTATTCGAAGATAAACATATCCTCAAATAACCCGGGAAATACCTTGGTATTAGTCTTGATTACCCAGAAATTATGCCGAACGGAAGTGCTCTGTCCCTGCTTTTCGCAGACAAGACGATAAATGTTATACATCAGTTCATGAATAATATAATGAAGTCAGTGATATTCATTCACTTAAATACATAAACATGTGAATGAAAACATTTAAAATGTGTTCGATGAGCACTTCGGCATAATTACTTGAATAACATGTAGCTTTACCCAGTTTTTCCTCGAGCTACCCAAAGATATAGACAATACCATGTTAGTGTCTTTTGATATCAAGTTTATCAGGCAAAAACAGAAACAGCGTAGGAATGGCGAGGCTTGCCGAGCCAGTCCGACGTGTTTCTGTTCGAGCCTGATAAACTTGATATCATAAGACATTTACATGGTTTTCGATATATCATACACCATTACAATATTTTCAGGTGTAAAGAGTGTCAAACAAAAGAAATTTTAACGCAGTTTTCTATGAACTTGGGACATCGCGAATGAGTTATGACGTAAGTCGGTGACGTCATTTAAACAATCGAGCGTTGTTAATACGGCCAACGTCAGTATGTAGCCAATCGTCTTCAGAGATCGCTTCTATAGGCGTCGCCTGATAACATTCGTGCAAGCGCAGTTCTAAAGTAACAAGATATCACATTGAGTTAGCATACCCCGGTTATCAGGTGAATTTTGCAGCATTTGCATGATAAACGTAAATACATATCTTTGAGTAGCTCAAGGAATACATGTGTATTGATCGGGTTTGCTCGGGAATTATGGCGAACGTGCCCAATATTTTTTTCTTTATAGAGTATTACCTGTACAGGATAATAACACCCTCTATGAAAGCTGTACGAGCATTGGTGACAATTGGACCAGCCATGCAGTTCTTCGCAATGGTATGCGGCTGCAACAAGAAGTGTGGTAAGGAGAAGCGACAGTTACTCTTCAAGGCCGCAGGAGGATTTTCACTATTTTCCGGTCAGTAAAGTGGTTTAATTGCGCCCGCATGATATCTTTAGTACACCAGAGCACCAGAGGTATTACTTGGGCTTTCGTTGTTCATTTGTCGTTTAATGTCCCAGTAACAATATTCCAATCATGTCTTGACTTTGTCTCAGAATTTGTAGGAATTATACCCGACTTGGAATAAATGACCGCTACAGCTACTTGCAGCACTGCCGTAGAGACACCAGGCAGCCCATCTATTTTGCAGGCCCCGATGCAGTGGGCGGGCCAGTTTCTCGGAGTACTCGAAGATACATAAAGAGAGACTTAATCTTTAAACAGTTTAAATGTAGTGCAGATTTGTTAATTCTAACAGCTCTTTCGGTTTTACGCCTCCTTCATAGTTAAAACACACACACACACACAGGTAAAACATACAAACAAATGAACAAAATATCAAAAAGCACAAAACATGGCAAATAAAATATTTGCAAATCAAAACTACATAATGTTGTAATTACAAATATACAGAAAAGCGTGTTATGTGCCCTTATCGGGCGCATGGACTAAAACGTTTGCAAACGCGAGAGTGACGCCGCTATCTTTAGCCCTTATGTAACAAAAAGCCTTAAACACATCCACATTAATCAAAATTAAGAGCGCAAGCAACCAGTTAACAAATTTACACTGTTAAACGATTATGTCTCTCTTTATCACAGTATCCGAACGCACTGTACCCTCTCTTCCGGTTTTCATAGCGTTGAATCGAGAGTACAAAATTCGCTTATAACCAGTAGCCGGAAATCATTATGTTTTGAGTTTTTATCCGGAATCTACTGCGTCATTTATAGTTATTCAGCTTCGAAAATGTAAAGAGGTAAGTTTAATATAATTTTCTCTTCGGTCTTCTACTTTATTGCCCTGTACAATGAAAAACTCCTTGCCGTCGCAGATTTTTTTTTCCGAACAGCTTAATTTAACACGAGATTGTGTCGTGCAAAACTTAGCTATCATTCTTTTATCAAAACTAACAAACTGTAGATTGATAACGCCTTCCGTTTATTCTAAAGATTTTTTATAAAACATGTAAGAAAATGCTCAAAATGGTTTAAGAATCATGCCAAGGGCGATTTGAATACTGTACCAATTACTACCCACCCATACACGACATTGTACAGGGTAATAAAGTAAAAGACTGAAGAGCAAATTATATTAAACTTACCTCTTTACATTTTCAAAGCCAGATAGCTATAAATGACGCAGCAGATTCCGGATAAAATCTCAAAACATAATGATTTCCGACTACTGGTTATAAGCGAACGTTTGTACTCTCGATTCAACGCTATGAAAACCGGAAGAGAATGTACATGTAGTTCGGATACTGTGTTTATGTCTACGTTATATCATTTGTGTATCCTGTGCACCCTTCTTGGATCCGGTCACGGTTACACTATAGAATTTTGTTAGGTGTTTTGCTCCATATCTTCTGTTAATTTATTTTAAAAGCATTAAAATATGATTTTTCAGCGTTCATCGTTTGATGAAGCCAGTGGGTGGAGCTAAAATTCCATGAAGCGCGAAGCGCTTCTTGTAGAATTTTAGCGACGACCACTGGCTTCTTCACACGATGAACGCTGAAAAATCAAATTTTTATTCTTATATTTACACTTTATTTGTGAACCTCTCTGTGCCGTTTTCGTCGTAATTTGGTGTAAAATAGGCAAAATATGGATCGAAGAAAAGTTAGTAACGACGTGTTCGGCCATTACGTTAAACAGCCGTCGCCCTGACGTGGCGTTAATCGAACGTTACAAGAACCAATCACGACGTTTGTTTGCATAAGACGTCTCTTGACGACAACGTCACATAATCAACTGTCCTTCATCGGTGTATGAAGCTAGTTGCCCTAAAGGGTTCACCTATGGGAAGTCAGTGGCAAGTGTAAATATTATGTTTATTGTATTTATTAACGGCCATTCTACAGAGCAACAACCACCAAATTTCGAGAATTAATCTTCAATATCAGTTGGATGACACCTCATTTTTTACAGTTAACCCCATGACTGCACTGTATAACTCTTTGACCGACCATAACGTTAGCATTGTCAAAAATTTTGCAACTGTGTGTGTGTGTGTGTGTGTGCTTTTTTTTCTTTCGCAAATATATGTCCTACAGCATTCCATTTCAGAATAAAAGCAAATATTTGGTTTCAAGAAATGTCTCTTTTGACAGTTTCTGCAGCTAGTGCACAGCCGCAGTTGCATGCTCTGCGTGCACATGTGAATATCATTTTACTCTTTTTCACAAACATTATTTCAGCTTTCCATGTTTATTTTTATGTAAATATTCGTTGGTTATGCTCACAACGTTCCTAAGAAACACGGAACTAAGATATAGGTCTCTCAATTTCAGGGTTACTATTTTTAGGGTCTATGGTAGAGCCATCAAATGTCAAAATATTTTTCATTTCCATCATACATTTAAATCTTATAGACTTTGAAGAATGGTTTTTAAAGTAATGCAAGGAAATGAATTTTAATGATAAATTAAGAATATGCCAGCCCTCTTGTGTTTAAGGAGCTGTATAAAAGAAACCTTTCGCCAAATGTTTTCGAACCCTCCACCGAAAGCTAGTGAATGACAACTTATTACCCCCATGTTACGCACGCAGGCGCAGGTTCACTAGAAGTACCTTAGTTTCAGTACTTTTTAATCGTCCTTCGTATACCGTACTTAAAAGTAACAATGCACATAAGAGGTGACACTTAAAGACGCGCTGTTTGCAGACTAAGGAAATTAATTATGTTGTGTTATGTTTCTTGGGTTCTAGAATCGTTGAAAATGAGAAAAATATATAATATCGCTTGCTCCTAAATCCTGAAGAATAAGAAATCGAAGTGGTGTGGTCTGATGAATGAAGTTATACTTTAAGTATCTAATTAATTATCACTCATCTTTTTGAATACTGTTGAGGATTGAATGTTGATGATTTGTTTACTTTTGACAGGAATGCTAATGATCGCAGGAACAGTGACTTATGGAGTTAAAACAAGAGAAGAAATGCTTATTTCTACTAAATATTATAATCTTCACGCCGGGTTTGGGTTGTGCATCGTTTCTGGTTGCCTGGCAATAATTGCTTGTATATTTTACTTCCTCAACGAAAGGATACAATGCCCTCCTCAGCATTACATGACTGCTCAACCTGAAACCACATCTGCGGAAGTTGTTAATCCAGACACTGACCATTCCATTGGACATCCTGTAGAAGGCCCTGGAGCTATTCTCTCACCTCCGCCTAGCTTCAGCAATCAGGCTGCCAACTCTGCTAGACATACGAATGTCAAAATGCATCGCCAATTTTATTTATAAGTTATCTGACCGAGGAATGAAGGGATAAGTGTGGAATACGATCAAAGAACTGAATAACAGAAGCGTTTTTAACTGCTTCGGAAGTCATTTTCACTCTCGTTTATATTGGGAAAGAAAAAAAATCTTAGTCAACAGAAACTGAAACTGAAGGTATGCTATGCCTATGAAGTAAACTTGCAAAATGAAATACAAGTATTATTTGTTTTGCTCTACTTTTACACTTATAAGATGGTTAATACGCTTCACGCCCTCAACCAGATTCTGTAACTTACTAATTAGTAACTGTTTCTTATAAGCCCTTCTTTGATATAGTCTAAACCAAATAAAACACAGAATTAATATAAACGTACCCATACCAATTTTAGAGCGACAGACGCGCGTATCTGTATTTAACTTCTTCAGTGTCGCTAAACCACAAACGTTTGAAAGAAAAGAGTTGATGGGCAGATCTCGAGAGGCAATAAACATTCCTGTCCGAGCCACACTTGCTGTCGCATTCCGCGGGACACATTAGCTGCAGACATCAGGTAAGAGACGCCTACGTATTAACTCGCCAGCGCAGGCGTCCCCCATCGAGCCACCTCAACCCCTGTGTCTCGAGAAAAGCGACAGACAATAGATGTTCAATGCAGCAAGAACCCGCAAAAAGTCAAAACATCTCAAAAGAACGGAAGCCAAAATCAGCTAAGATTCTTGTCGCTATGATAAATTTGTCTTAGTTTTAGAATAATTTAGAAAGGACCTTTTACCAGCTATACATCAAATGGAATAAGGTTACTTTAAATCAGGATCGTTAGTAGTGACCCCAATGCTAGAGAACCAGAATCAACACTGAAACACTGATTAACTGGGTTGATGATATCCTCGGGGACAAATTGTCCACCAGCAGCGATACCGGCCGAGTAAATTATTTCAGAATGAATTTAAAGGTTTGAGAAAATCACACTTTTCCATTGTAAGAATTTCAGGTAGCACCTCACCTATAATTCGAGAACAGCATTGGAAATACTGCATACCATGCTCCCCTCAAATTATAAGTGAGACGGCGCCAAAGATCTGTTACCATAGCAACCACAGAATGTTTCAATTATTATGCTACATACCTTGGCAGAATGACGTTTTGATGACGTCCATTTGACATCAGTATGAAGTCTTCGTTGATATGGTAACAGGTTTATGACGCCATTGGTATCGGAGCATGGCAAACAATGTATGCCATGCTTCGCCAATTTTTTAATGACATTTAAAAAATGAAGTTCTTTAAACAGAAACTTGATATGTCCCCGAATAAATAATTATGCTCAAGTCATTTAATTCAGTGTTATAAATGTTATGAACAGAATATTTTGGATTATATCCGACAGTTCGACATTTTATAGATTATTTGGAAATACATTTGTAAATTCTCGTGCCTTCTCAACCAAAGGACCAGAATCAATATTCATGTTAATGCACGAAAACCCATTTTGATTATCTAGGTAAGAAACATTAAGGCCACTTTTAGTTATCGGGTGAAATTCAGTAACAATCACCAAAACTATGGCCTGATAGTATGTAGAGGCAACAAACAAAGACAATATCGAATGGATTTGGTGTTGAAAAAAAAAGTTGTCAGATGATGTAACATTTTAGTTATGTGTTTCGTTAATCGTTTTCATGCAGGACCTTATTTCAATACATGTATGTGTTAATTGTATACGCTCACAACGCCAGAGAAGAGAGGTCATGGCATGATTTTAGCTCACCTGAGCCGAAGGCTCCCAGGTGCGCTTATAGTATAGGCAGGCATCCGTCGTCCATCCGTCTGTCCGTCGTCCATCCGTCAACTTTTTCACGACATCTCCTCTGAAACTACAAGGCCCATTGTAACCAAATTTCATATATAGCATATATAGGCAGGGAGAACCAATAATATTGTTCTTTTATCCAAATTGCTTCATAACTTTGAATGCTATGGCAACTTAAAGTTTCCATTGACTTGTATGGGAAAACTTGAAAATTTGCATTTATTGCCATGTCACTGCAGATATTTTGATAAAACTTTTACAGAAATTTCCTTGGGTAGTCCACTATCAAACAAATGAAATTTATGTCAATTGCACAATTTGGCTGGTTGCCATGGCAACCGAATGATTAAAAATAGAAAAAAATATTAAAAAATCATCTCCTCAGAAACTATGCAACAAATAAAGCCCAAACTTCACAGAAAGGATCTTAGTACTAGCTTCTATAAAAGTACTGTTTTCTTGGCAAGTGCTCTTGCAGTTTGGTTGCTATGGGAACTTAAAGTTGCCATTGACTTATAATGGCAGAATGGAAAATTTGCATTTATTGCTATGTCGGTGCAGATATTTTGACTTAACTTTCATAGAAACGTTTCTTGAGTAGTCCTCAACCAGCCTTATTAAATTTATGCAGATTGCAGAATTTGGCTGGTTGCCATGGCAACCGAAAGATTCATATAAGATGAATGGCTTTTTTCAGATCCCTTCATATATTTATTGCTAAATATTTACTTTGTACTTTGTATGATTGACTTATGATTGTGAAATATATGATCAATAAACGTTTCAACCAACCGAAAAATTTAAGAAATATTTTCAAAAAATCATCTCTCCAAAAACTATGTGACCGATACAGCTCAAACTTTACTGAAGAGATCTTAGTACTAGCCTCTATAAAAACGCTGTTTCTCATGGCAGTTGCTCCAGTAGTTTTGTTTCTGTGAGAACTTTAGTTGCCATTGACTTATAATCTAGGAAAGTTAAAAATTTTCATTTATAGCTATATCGCTGCAGAGATTTAGATAAGACTTTTACAGAATTGTTCCTGGAGTAGTCTTCTAGCAACCGCAAGAAATTTATGCAAATGGCACAATTTGGCTGGTTGCCATGGCAGCCAAATGGTTAATAACAGAAAACATACTCAAAAATCGTCTACTCAGAAACTAGATGGCCGATAAAGCTGAAACTTTGCTGAAAGGATCTTAGTAATAGCCTCTATTGAATTACTATTTTTATTATTAGTGCCCATGTGGTTTGTTGCGATGGCAACTTAACGTTTCCATGGACTTATAATGGGAAAAATGTAAATTAGCATTTATTTTTGTGTTACAGTAGATATTTTGACAAAAGTTTTACAGAAATGTTCTCAAGAAGCAGACTTTAAAAGTCTGTTATATTGTACAATTTGCCTTAGAGTTACCTACCCCTGAGTGCTGAGGATGAATGGACTCAGATGAGCTACAGGACCAATAGTCCTCTGGTCTCTTATTGGAAAGGTTCAGACCTTTCCACTGTGTTCACTTTACAAGCAGGGGATTTTAATCCGGTTCTGCATTATTACTCCTAAATATATTATCGTTGGTATAGAAAAAGTCGATAAAATGATGTCCAGTCTAAAATCACAGAGCTTATTAAGGTAAGGAAGGTAACAATATTTATTGCAAATTTCCACTGCCTTGAACAATGTACGGCGCATTATTTTTTGTTTAGCATTGCACAATTTATTAAGCAACGAATGCACCATTGTGACTGTTACCTCCACTGACTACATTGACTACTAACAGTCGCGCACCAGGTAATGAGACCTTATAGATCCATACCATTTCTAGGAGCCTTGATAGCTCTGTAGGCTAAGGGCAACTGATCTAGCTGTCCCGGGTTCGAGCCCCGATAATGGGCCGCTAGAGTCGAGATCCTTTCTAACCGTGAACGGGGTTCCAATGCACACAGCAATTCATTATCACCTCCCATCGTCCTGATATGACTGAAATACTGTTAAAAAAGACGTAAAATTACAAGTCATTCAACCGTCCATACCGTTTCTGCTTTAGAAAGTGATTGGCTGTTGTATATGCAGTAATGAGGGTAATGTAAATGGCTGCCATTACGGTTTTAAGCATTCGTTTATGACCATTCAGTTAAATCTGACATGCAATAACATTATATGCAGTAGATGCCACTGACGAGGTCCTGTTCGAAAACCGGCTACGGTTACTGAACTGTATAAGACATTGCAGCAGACCTTTCTAGGGTTCTTTTTAAAGAAGCCAACTTGTTCATTCCTGAGGTGATTCTATTGCGGCAGAACCTGTTACGAGTAAATGGAAAATGGACGTTTTATGAAGGTCATATAGCGTATGCCTTACAGAGAATTGATAACTAATTGTCCATAATCATAATTACATGCCGACTTATCCTGAGCTCCGGCGTGTTTATGAAATATGTGCCCCTCCTTTTAAAACATGTAATCGCTTTTCTAACGTGCTGCATAAGCTTGTGCGTTTTCAGAGCCAAAAGTAGATTGAACAAAATTTTACTGAAATATCAAACAATGCTCGGGATGATTAAGAAAACGCAAATGATCCATACACTCCGAAACAAATTTAAAAATGTGCTCCCTCGTATTTCATTATCAAATAACCACCAAAAAAATGAAACGAATTAGTTATAAGCAACACAATTAAGAATTGTGCACAAAATCTGCAGCCAGAAAATCTTTTGTCCGGAGGCAGAGACGATATATCATTGCGAACCCTTCTTGAATATTCACGAATATTTTATCGTCATAAATTGGTTGACTCCCGAACAGGAATTAAAAGGCGTTTCTACAAGCATGTTTTGAATTTTATGAATGGTGGAGTAGATAACTTAACCCATTAATGCCTAGGGAACTCTTCTATCTGTATTTATTGGACGAGTCCATTTGTCATTTAAGGGGTGTCAGGTTTAGTTTAGTTTTCGATTTTTATTTTATTTTGAGGAAAAATACCCACTTGCTGTACGCAAAAAGTGTAGAACCTGATTAGACGCCGCGTTTGCGGCGTCTGATCTGGGTTTGAACTGTTTGCCTATATCCCATCTTTGGGGCGCTAGGCATTAATGGGTTAACAATAGCATTAATCTCTATCCGTGCATGTGAGTTCTTTTCGGCAAATAACTAACCGAATTCGATTAAAAAATGCTTGAAATTATTCATGATTTAACTTTACCCTAATTAATAATGATTACTGGGCGTACCCGGTATTCTCTTATGGTGGGAATGGCGGTCCGCTATTCTTGCGTTTTTATGTATTGTCTTAAATTCTCCTACTTTCAGTGGCCGTCACAAATTATTAATTCGGGAGATAATAGCCTTTTTACTATAAATAATTTTTTATGTCTTTGATACAATTTTCCGTGAGAAATTTTAAATTTAATAGAAACATATTAGGGCGTTTATCTTTACAGGAACACTTATATATTTTTTATACATCTATCTGTAAAACCCTTCATCATCCTAACCAAAAAATAGACAACAGGACAACTCTCCTCTTCAAACTGAGAGGGGAAGGACAGACAGACTCGGTGTCAGGAACCATGGATTCGTTCCTCTGAGCCTCCTGGCCCAGAGGTTATAACACTTGAGTACATTCTCAAACTCAAAATAAAGCAAACTGATTGGCTCTTTCCGAGCACATGCTCAGAAGCAGCCAATCAGTGTGCTTTATTTTGAGTTTGAGATTATTCTCAAGTTTTATAACCTCGAACCATGGATAACATGTTACGAGAATTGGAAAAAAAACTAATAAATAGGTTAGGTATCAATGACTACATGTAGACATGTAGCCTAATCTATTTATTAGTTTTCATGATAAAGAGTTTTATATATAGAGGATCTTACACGAGTGGCCATTTCATGTGAAATATATGAAACGAGCCTTTGGCGAGTTTCATAAATTTTATATGAAATGGCCACGATTGTAAGACTCCATTTATCATGTGACCCTTTAAAATGTGATTTAAGGCCTTCAAATTGAACATTATTTGAATAAGAAAACGCATTGTTGACATGGACGTTGTCATGACGTTACGTGTACGTGCCAAAGTGTTATTATAGGTGTGGTCATACGATTTTTATGAAACGACGTTATCCACTGAATATCAGCGACGTCATGTGATAAAGAGATTGATGGAAGGATGCAGTGCTCCTTTAAATTTTTTGAGCACTGTATATATAAAGACTGGGTCACAAAAGGGCTGATTAAGCAAATGTATATAAGCATACAGAGGCGCTATAGTCGAGTGGTTAGAGTGACTCGGTTATGGTGCAGAAAGTCGCCGGAAGGTCGTGAGCTCGCGGCTCATCGTCGCCATCCGACGACTGGAAAACTCGCTCTGTCAACCCAGCAGTAAATGGGTACCTCTTTCGAATCAGGAAAGGATAAGACAGCTAAAGGAGAGAGATGGGCTTCGCCTTTCATCAGCTGTGCCCAAGATACAGTGGATCTTTAGCCCCCATTGCCCATACGGCTATTAGGCTATGGGAAACCTTTACCTTTTATATAAGCATTTATATAAAAGACAATGAAAAATACAGTGATATACAATGACTACATCTTACATATCATAATTTTCTGTATAGACAAACAACAGTACCAGAAACATTTTCTGACATATTCAGGGCTATTACTTTTATAGATAACAACTAGAATCATCCTTTTCTTAATACAGTGTATTAAATAAGCACCAACATCATATATTCAAGTCATAATAATATATCTTAAACTTTAATTTAACAACGTAGCTCTGAAACAAGTCACGCAGAACTCTAGATAAGAGGGAGTATTTGGTGATAATTAGGGATAATATTTGTTAATTCTGGATAAAAACATATGTTGTGACCCCTCATCTGAACCGTCTCGACGAGACGGTTCAGATGAGGGGCAACAACATATGGTTTCAATGAGAAATAAAGAAAATTATCCCTCAATTATCATCAAATACCCCTCTTATCTAGAGCTCTGAAGTGTTCTGTATTCCACAGATATTATAACAGCTGTACGGATATGAGTTCACTTTAACGCTTTTCCGCCATTTTGACACCGGGGGACAACTAATATTACTCCTATTTGCTTCCTTGGACTACGAAAGCCTTCCTAAACTCGATCTACTGTTAAAGAGAAGAAATTGCCTCCAAAAGTGGGCGTGTATACGGGTGCCCTCAATCGGAACACCGTTCGGCGAATTCCGTGAATCCACGGTGATCCGATTGGAGGGTACCCTATCAGTGGATGCATCTCCATCATTTTGAATTTAGACCCTCTTCTCAATAACCATCGATTCCTAGAGAAACTCGGTGGTCACAAACGTTGTATGCACAAATGTTGCACCAACATTAAATCAACCTTGCCATTTAGAGTAAATTCTTTCTTTTAAGAGTAGACACAGTTTCGTTGCCCTGTCCCAGAGGTTATAAAACATGAGAATAATCTCAAACTCAAAATAAAGCACACTGATTGGCTGCTTCCGAGCACATGCTCGGAAGCAGCCAATCAGTGTGCTTTATTTTGAGTTTGAGATTATTCTCAAGTTTTATAACCTCGAACCCAGGGATGCAATAAAAGTTGTCTCCCTCTAAAAGTGGCAGAAAACATGAATTTATACCCATTCACTTTAATTCTTGGTAGATTATTCAGTAGGGGATTAATTTTCATAAATTTAGGAACACGTTGTTAATTTCGGGCATGCGATATTAACTTTATCATAGTCATGGTCGTTTTTAGATTTTTTTGCAGTCACACAGTAACCTTCATCGGTGCCATCTGTTGTCTAGTCGTATTACAGTCTCTAATTTCAAGCCATGTTTCTTCCTTCTTATAGTCTTTCTGAATATCTGAAATGGAATCTTGCTCAAATAAAGCAGACATAACATATTTAATGGAAAAGGAATATAAAACCAATAGTGTAAAATACCGTAAAAATCTAAAAATTAGGGCACCTAAAATAATTACCGTAATTGTCCTAAAATGGAACAGTTTGGTTTTACACTGCAGTAAAGCGCCCAAAAGATGCAGATGGAATTGCAAAAAGTGTAGACCCTGAACTTTTTGCTCAGAACTGTCTGACAATACTTACAATTCAAGGAAAATATCTTATGCATATTGCTAATGCAATGAAAACCTGACGTGCACCAACGCGTTATTTTAAGAGTTTCATGCAATGACCTTTTTGTTCCTTGGTTATTATCTATAGCTCTGGACAGACGAACACAAATACAGATGGACGGACGGACACAGACAACGCCGTATCTTTCCGTCCGCGATATGTCATAATTAACAGAAACTGTCGCAGAATAATGATCATGAAACGATTCTATTTTCTGGAAGTGCAGTGTCGTATAAATGGATGGATAACTTGCGATTTTACGTCCCTGTTAACAGTATTTCAAGCATATCAAAAGGATGGGAGGATGGTGATGAAAGGCTGTGTGCAATGGAACCACAACGGGGCTCGAACCCGAGATCGCTAGATAAGCAGGCCAGCGCTTAACCCACTGAGCTACTGGGCTCCGCCTAGCAGTGTAGTGGCGAAACCTATCTTAAGACATATAAAAAAGCACAAGGCCAGATCAGCCCGCATATTTCACAGCCCAAGCAAAGCATGCGGGGCGAACTGTGCATGCTCAGACCAGACTGCGCATGTGCGCAGGCTGGTCTGAGCCTGCGCAGTTTGCACATGCCTCTTGAATGGTTTTCTCAGTATAAGGGCAAATTCTTACTTCAGTGCTGCTGCTGAGGTAGCTTCTTTTTCCTTCTTTGCCTCCTTTGATTCTCGTCTTTCTTTCCATTTATCTTCAGTCTTGGTCACTTGCTCTGTGTAGTAATCACCTACGTCCGTCAGTACGGCAGAGACGAGTGAGAGGCCAACAAATATCCACACAATAATGCCTACCTGGTACAATGGTCTGAGTCTCCCCTCCTCTTGCCCTTAAAGAGGAAGAGAACAAAACGGTTTTTTTTCTTCTTCTTCAAAATCCAGAAATGCACACACTTCACAAGTGGTATGCTTCCCAGCGGGCACATCATGTGGAATCATCATTGAATCAACTTTGATTCAACGTCCTTACGCTAAATCAAAGTTAATTCAATGTTAGCTAAATGTTGTGTGCTTTTTTCTATAGTAATAAACACGAAAAAGAACGAGCTTGAAATTTAATTACAATGTCATGCCGATGACACATTGGCATTACATTAGCTTCAGTCACATTAAGTGACTCTTTAGCCTCTTTCTGATCATGACTGGCCTAAGATAGGACAAGAAATATCTTTAAAAAAAGATATAAGACGAAGTGAAAGAAGACATATTTGAAACAAATAATATTTTTTTTTATTTCTGTTGAAATAAGAAATTGGCTGCAAGCAAGGTTTCAGAATACGTCCCGCAAAATTATCTGCACTCATTGTTTTAAATACACTATACGCTTTAAATAATTAAAATGTAAAAAAGGACCAAAATCTAATGGGGTATCTATGAGAAATTTTTACTGTGATTGAAAAAAATCCAAGTTCAAAACCCTGTCGCTATGTCATAATAACAAAATAAAAATTGGCTAAGTTCAAAATGTTGTAAATATGTCTGATATTATTATTGAATAGCAGTATCCTTATGTTGAGGTTATCCACTATGGCGAGAAACCAGAATTGACATTCTTCGGTACATTCCGATATGCTTCCGATGATACGGTACTGTATTTTACCCGGTTCAGTACAGCCGGGTGCGTAAATTTACCGGAACGGACCGGAATGGACTGAATTACCGGAACGGACACCGGAACGGCCCCGTTTTCCCTTATCTTCAGTAGATATTTGTAATATTTTTATTAATAACTCTTATTTAATATTAATACATATTCTGTATGCCATCTAGCGCAAATCAATTAGAGACATTAGTCATGGGTAGGCCTCTTAATACCCCACGCATATGCGTTTCATAATCTTATACAAAAATCTGGTTATCTTTCTTCCAAGACTTGGAGCGAATGAAAAACACAAAAATTCCCGATTTTTTGTTCCATAGTATCATGACCAACATTTCAGCCATAGAAAATATGTACAGCTATTGTGTTTCAGATTTAAATTGAAACATTACAGTGGTCTAAATGTATAAAGGGAAACTTTGTAAATCGATTGTACAGTTAGCACCATTATCATGTTTCAATAAGTCGTCAATTTATCTGATGGACAGACATTTGTTTCGCCAATAGTCCTTACCAGATATTGTCAAATCAAAATCAGGGGTTGCAAGTTAAGATAATACATGTTAGTCATAGGTAGGGCCTTGAATTAATCTGCGCGTGTAGATTGTATCAAAATATCTAAAAAATCGGCTGGAAATATGAATAATAAGGGTCCGTTCCGGTCCGACCCGGTAATTAGGTCCGTTCCGGTAAATTTACGCATACTTTTTTACTACGAAAGACTTTTCGCACCATAGAATCTTTTTTTTTCTCAAGCCATCGGCATTTGCGTTTCTCGCGTTCTGCTTAACTCTATCAATCATTACAGCGTTAAAGTGAAAAACATATTTAAAACTATATGCAAAGTGCAAATAATAACATTTTTAATGTAACTAAATCTTCTGACAGGTGAATAACAATTCCATGACATATGCGCTCTTCCATACAGAGATCAAGTCAAGTTTTGGCGGCAACGATTATTTTATTAGACTTCGTCTAACAAGGACCTACTGTGCTTGTAGTAAGTGCGATTTTGGGGTTGTCTTGTCTTACCTATCCAGACTGAAATACTTTTAGTCAACCAAACACAATGTGCATTCGACATTTACCCTGCCCAGAAGGCCCATGAGTATCACATGAAAATCAGTATAGTCTCTTTGACTGTATTTTTTTCCAAAACAGATAATAGTTGAAATAGATGCAAAGGCATAACATCGAATCAGGCACACAACGTTGATCCATGACGTTGAATTAACGTCGATGCAATGTTGATTTAGCATTGTGTGCCCAGTGGGTCTGATGGACCTGAAACTTACCTGCAACAAAGTCACCAAAACCTATCGTTGTTAGAGATATCACACTGTAGTAGAACGCTTCGAAAAATGTCCATCCCTCGTTTCTATGGAAACCAATTGCAGGTAGAAGAAGCAAAAGGCAAAATCCGAATAAATGCACCAAAACTGACTTTAAAACCTTTTCAGCTTTAGGATGGCTTTTCCAGGAGTGTCTGTCTTTAAACTTCTTCACTGGCGAGTGAATTTTCTGTCCTACCCCGGCTAAAAAGACTGCTATTATTGGGATGCCTATCACCGCATACGCTATGCAGAACCATCGCCCACCGTGTGTTGATGGCGAGATATGACCGTAGCCTGAAACGTTTATCGAAAAAAAATAGTACATGTCCAGCTGCTGGCATGTAGGGAAAAGTCGGGTAAATTCGGACAGCGGGTAAATTCGGACAGGGGCATTGTTTCCTTTATATGTCAGTTGTTTGCAACTAAAAAAAAATTAACTGGGCAAACAGTGAAATCCTGATATGACGTCTCATGATGAGCCGTCACATCTGGATTTTTACTTTTTGCAATATGGTATTCCCGAATTTATCCGCTGTCCGAAGTTTCCTGACTTGACCCTAGTTTCATTCTTATCTATACATTAAAAGTAAACAGATAGGGTCAAGTCATCTAAATTCGGAAAGCAGATAAATTCGGACATACAATTGCAAACAGTGAAAATCCAGATGAGACGGCTCATAATGAGCCGTCTCATCAGGATGTTCACTGTTTGCCCAATCATTTTTGTTTTAATTCCCAACAACTGACATATAAAGGAAACAATGTCACTGTCCGAATTTACCTGCTGTCCGAATTTACCTGACTTGACCCTACCTGCTGACAACTCTAATTACATCAGAGCACTGCCATATAAAGATTAAAATCCTTAACTAGTTCAACATGAAAACGCAACAGCAGCAACAGTAACAAATTGTATAACCTTCCAGACAAATCTATGTGTATATATACTCGAAAAACAATTAAGGGGTCAAACATTTACCCTGCGATTTCTCGATTATTTCAAACATTTGGTAAAATAAATCATTTCTACCTTCCATTTTATTCATTCTGCAAGTTTTATGCACATGAAGTTTGAACCTATAGCCTTTGTCTTGACCAAGTCCAGGCTTTAAGTCAAACTATCCCTAAAATGAAAGTGGTTTGACTTCCCACAGAAAATTGATGGTGTGTCGAGTATACCTTCTAAAATTGCCATGAGTTTTAAACTTGTTACAGCTTGCTGAGCTTGAAAATGATTAAATTTGATGACTATTAAAGGCCCCATTGCTCTATCAGCATGAAAAATTTTATAATGAGGTATGCTGCAAGCTTCTCACAATAGTTTCGTAATTGTAAATGACGTAATTAGCCAGCTTAAAAATATTAAAACATCCTTGAGTTTCACATAAAAAAAGTTTGAAAACTCATTTGGGTAATTTTAGTTGGCAACTAAAATGACCTACTTTCGGTTTCATAAAATGGTAAAAATACAATGTACAGGCGTGGAGTCCCAATCACTATCCCGCCTATGTTAATATAGCATTGCTAGACGGGAAACCAGAACAGGAAATTGTATTTTGTGGAACGATTTGTCATTTTTCAAAAACTTGTTTTCTCTGCTTTTTGGAAGTTATATGACTCAATATATGCACACCAATCCACATTGTATTACAAAACGTGAAGTTTGAACGCTTTTTACAATGATTCGAGTCTAGGCGTTTTTACCGCTGATAGGACTATAGAGACTTTTAAGCAATTTTGCAACAACAAAAATCATGAATCGGCGAAATCATAAATTTTGGTGAATTTGCTCCTTATGGACTTCTGACCACTTTGATTTTGAGGGTAGTGTGAATTCAATTCTGGACTTGGTCAAGATAAAGGCTATAGTTTCAAACTTCATGTGTACAAACGTTGCAAAATGAATGGAATGGAAGGTAGAAATGATTTATTTTACCAAATATTTGATATGTGAAATATTTTTTCGAGTATATTAAGGGGTTACCAAACAGAATCCTTTAAAGTGCCTGCTGCAGTGACCGCTGAAGACAAGGTGACCCAGGTATACCCAATCTTCTTAGATTAAATGTTAAGGTATCTTCAGCGATTCCAGAACGAAAACAAATAAACAACATACCAATTGTTGTCACCACTGTCGCCGAGAAAAAGAAGGAACTAGCAAAATTCCAGTTCTCAGAACTTGTTGTTTGATTCAGTGCTATAACTCCCTGATCATAGGCTTTTAGTACACCAAGTATCAGCCGCTCAAGGTCCTCTGGATTGACACACGCGGCTTTCTCTGAAATTTGAAGACAACGTAGATACAGATACAGATCGAATGGGCACTGCGTGACAACCCACTAAAACGGCAAATATAGCCTGTCGCATAGGACCACTTCATATTGAACATTGTTCCGAATAAACATACTCACACTGTGTAACATTTGTTTGCATTCCATTCTATAACACCCCATGCCACAAAGAGAGAGAGAGAGAGAGAGAGGGAGAGAGAGAGAGAGAGAGGACACAAACAGACAGAGGACAGAGAGAGAGGTGAAACTGGTGCGATCCCTTGTCATGTCCATGTTTCTGTATGCCTGCGAATCGTAGACGTATGCAGCAGTCACAGAAAAGTTCCAATGATCATGTAAGTAATGAGGATGTTCGCAGAGAGACCCATGTAGAAATCCTGGTCATGGTCGTCAAGAAACAGAAACTGAGGTGCTTTTGCCTCATCTCAAGAGCTTCTAATTTAGCATAGACGATTCTAAAGGGCTCAGAATAAGGGATAGACAGCGGAAGTGGTAAGACAATATTTAAGAGTGGACAGAAATAAATGGGGCAGCTGAAAACAGGATAAGGTGGAAAGGGCTGGTTGCAAATTCATATGGGATAGAATAGAGTAGAATAGAACGTACCAAGAAATTTCTTGAGGTACACGCCAGTATTTTCTTTGATGTCCTGCTCATTTTTAGACTCCAGAGCTTGAAAGACAGCAGCACCGATGGCCAGGTAACCGACAGTGGCCAGAAATAGTACAAGCAACGTCACCCAGCGCATCGCGTGAGAATCATGCGCATTCTGTCACACGTCGACACTGCAACAAAACTAGTATCACGCCTTGTAAACACACAGCTCACTTCCCAGCTGAAATTAAAATTTGAGCCACCAGCAAAGTGGCATGTGCGCCCAGCGAAGACTCAGATCTGCCTCGGCAATCGCCCAGTCCGATCAGAGTCTTCGCTGTGTGAAAAAAGGTACGTAGCTAAGGGTCTAAGCTAGCGGATGCCCAGGCTGATCTCAGTCTTCGCTGGGCGCACATGCCACTTTGTTGGTTTTGTCGTGTCGCGCTGCTCATTTAAGGTTCTGCGAATAGTCAAAATCATAATAATGCTATTCGACCTTTTGGCTTTGAAATAAAAATGATGATGAAGTTATTTCAAATTTCGGATAGGTCACTTTCAGGAGTTATGTGATAACTCCGCCAGGGTATCTCTTACAAAGCTGAACTTTTGTACAAGTGTGGCTAATATAACTAGCCATATAGTGTTGCTATATTTTGACTATATCTATTTGCAGAACCTTATTTTAATTTTTTTATTTATTTACTTTTTTTCATTATTAATTTTTCTAGGTGGGAATGCAATTTCGCGTTTAACAGACGTGAAAATATTGTTATATATGAACGCGGAAATGAGAGACGATACTGGATGCTGTCTCTTGAGGAACATATCGGTAACTTTGCGTTTAGGTCCTTTTCAACAGTATTTCAGTCATGTCAGGACAATGGAATGGTGAATATGAAAGGCTCGATGCAGTGCAGCGCAGTGTAGTTTCAGACAGAATCTCAAATCCAACGGACTCAAACCCTTGACTCCATAGTCCGAAGTCGGGAGCTCTTACCACTCGGCCGCGCGCACCTTACATATCGATGTGACACTGCAGCGAACGGAATTAAATATTTTGTAGAGGACGACCTTAAAACGGCGTATTTTAGTAAAAGGATGGATGGATGGATGGATGGATAACTTGTGATTTTACGTCCTTTTTGACAGTATTCAGTCATATCAGTACGATGGGAAGGTGATAGTTAGAGACTTATGCAATGGAACGCTTGGAAAGATTTCCGGCTATAGTGGGTCTCGAACCCATGGCCGTTTCCCATTAAGCAACATCAGTTATCATGTGAAAAAATAACAAAACAAGACAAATCTTCAAAAAAGATAATCGGCGCAGATTAAATGGAATTGTGTTTTGTAACACATGTATTTCTCTAGGTGAAGAGTTGATTATAACTTTCATGAATATGACTCAGGTGAGCTATTTCGGTAGTTACCCACAACCGTAAATTTTGACACTGGTTGGCGACAATGACCTTTCTCAAGATTGAGCTGTCCAATTTGGAATTTCAAAATGAACCGCGGTCAACCTTGAGATTGACCTGACTTCAAAACAGTTATCAACATAATGCACTGTTTGTTTGTGTGTATTAAGCCGAAAGTAGAAATCGAAAGTAGATCGACAACGAAAACAAGAAACTTTTGAATATCTGCATCTGTTTTCGATAAAACTTCTATTGTAAATTTACAAACAAGAGAAACATTTTGAATAAATATCTGCCAGATGCAGTCCGACGGGGAAAAACGAAAGTTCAATATTCAGTGACCTGTGATATTATTAGCTACATTTTGACATATACACACACGTTATTTGACCAATGAAATGTGGAACAATATTTACATTATACGCGGTTGCGCCGCGAAATATACAGCACTGACCAGGAGCTCAAAATGACGTCGTACTGCAATTCATGCGAATTAATTATTTCGCATCAACGTCGTTACGACGTAATGTATAACACGGAATTACATGACTTGAAAATAATTATTTGTTTGAGAAAATCTGAAGTGTCTGTTTAAAAAAAAGTATGTGATGTCATTGACATTACATACTTTCTTGACATGCCATTGGAGAAGCGCCGTAGTTGAATGGTTAGAGTGACTCGGTTATGGTGCAGAAAGTCGCCGGAAGGTCGCGAGTTCGCGGGCTCACCGTCACCATCCGACACTTGGAAAACTCTGTCAACCCAGCAGTAAATGGGTACCTTTCTCGAATCAGAGAAGGATAAGGCAGCGAAAGGAGAGAGATGGGCTCCGCCTCTCATCAGCTGTGCCCAAAATACAGTGGGTCTCTACCCCCCACTGCCCTACGGCTATTAGGTTATGGGAAACCTTTACCTTTATGTTATTGAAAGATTGGTGGAGCATGGCATACAATCATTGCCATGCTCATATACCAATGACGTCAATGATATGTTACCATGGCAACTACGAGTCCATATTGATGTCAAAGTGACGTCATTGAGACGCCATTCGGCCAAAGTATTAAACACAACATTTGATAATTTCATAGTTGCTATGGTAACTTATATATGCCGTCATTGGTAAGGAAGTATGGCCATGGTCCACTAATTTTTCAATGACATTACATATCACGTGATTTAGTTCCTACATCCACGATTATACCACCTTCAAGGCTACTGAATTTTTTCAAACAGAAACTTTGCATAATTATTCTCAAGACATTTAATTCCGTGTTGTACAGGGGTGGTGGTCGGGAAATGGTGCTGGTTATAACTTCCAGTGCAGGGGCGTCCTACTTATTTAGATAAAAGTAGGACATGGGCCTTCTGTGCTTGCATAAGGTGCGGACGGGGGTTGTTGTTGTTTCCCTCCCTCTCTCTCTTATCATTTCTCTTTTCTTTTTCCCTCTCTCTGGGAGACGGCTTGATAAAGACTGAAATACTGTCTCAAAGAGTCGTTAAACCCAAAACAATGAACAACACTAACCGTGTTGGTTGGTTGATTTGATGCTTAACGTCCACGGTAAACAACTAAGGTCATGTCGGGATGGTCAGTTAACCTAACCACACTATTCCTGGGACGGCTTAGACCTCCTAAGCGGTTAACCAGTACTAAGTGCGCATACTTTCGCCAGTAACTGACAACTGCCCTTCTTGAATCAGCGGAAGGAGAAACGAAAGTATGTGGCCAGACCGGATTCGAACCCAGGACCTCTGACTTACGAGTCAGGTGCCCTACCGATTGCGCTACCCGGCCCGGCTACACCAACCGTGTAGTATGTGCTGGGAAGCACTGACACAGAGCGGCGCCTGTACTATTTACAATGATGCTGGATCGATGGTTTTCTTCTCCAGCTGAAATCAACACATTCACGCAGTGCTGAGGACAACGCCACGTGGCAAGCCAGCAACGTTGCGGCGAAATGTCTACGTTGTGGGCCTATTAAACTAGGGCCAACAAAGACGGACTCACGGCGTCTCGTACTGTGGCTATGAATACGTTCCGCTGAGGTGTGGGGGAACGTCTTTACGAGAATTGAACTACTATCGTTACTATTACTACTACTACTACGAAGCTTTACTTTTTTCACATAGTTATACGCTACACGTCTTGAACTGGTGGCTAAATCTTTTCGTGCACATAATAAATAAATCGAGGCGCTATTAAAAAAAACAACTTACCTTTTGGAGAGATTAAATCAATATGCGTTAATGTTCTTTTCCAGTTTTAAAATATTTTAGTGGCTAATAAGCATGAAACCAATATTAACCTTTTTAGAATTGACGTGTAAACACATTTTGTATGTATTTTACACAATATTTATCTTCTTTTTTTTTTTCTTTTTGTATTGAAATATGAAAATATGAATGAAACAGAAAGACCACTATTCTATTGAAAACTCGACACGCATGAGGATCCATGAAATGTCCTTTCATGGCGCAAACGCCCACCTGTACGAAAACTCTTACCAGCCTGCATGCTTTTATTATCTATGACAACTTAAAAAATGTGGCATCGTGACAAGCAAAGACTCCGATCAGACTGCACATCAGTGCAGTCTGATCAGAGCGTTCGCTTATCACATCAGCTATCTAAGGGCTAACAGTGAGGTCTGAATACCCTATAGATCTGGATATCACATAAAATGCCACATTGTTGGAAGCCACATGGCTTGGCTCATATGACTAAATGAGAAAGGGTTCTTCTTGACTGCACTGAATCACAGGCTGGTTTGAGCCTTCATTGATTATACCCGCTGTAGATATTTTTATTCCTGTTGTGGCTCAGTTAAGGTGTATAGATATACCTCCATGATTCGCGCCATTTTACGACGGGAGACAACATTTGTGCACTCTTGTTTGCTTCCCTGAGCCCAGGACTTCTGTCATTCCTTAAAGTAATTTAAGTTAAGGCCATCTTAACTTTAAAGGAGGTAACTCTTTGGCATGAAAACTGTTGTCTCGAAATACTCGATCCGGGTGCAAACGCTTACAAATATAAATCACAACCTAGAAATTTTATATCTTAAGTTATAGTGACCTTAACTTGAAGGAACAGTTGTAATTCTGAGCCCTGAACTGTATAGCCCTTCTAAAATGGGATCTACTCTTAAGACTTGATCACTGTAGAGAAGACAGGGAAAAAATGAAAAAGTAGAGTTGCTTCCCCTAATCCTTTACCTATTCACCTTAAAAAATGATGATGGACCAAATGAGCCGTGCCATGAGAAAATGCGCAGTACTACAAGTACGAACAACTAAGGCTCAGATCTTCTTGTGCATACGCGCAGTCTGAAAACAGCCTCTGGTATTCGCTACAGAGTGGTCTGTCTCAGAGTGGGTGGATTGGCTCACGGTTTGCACAGGCTATATGCTCATTTTTCATGACACGTGTCCTATTAATTATAAGTGTACGGAAGAAAATTGGAACATGCAGATTTTGACTTGAACGTTCGACTAAGTAACTAAAATTAAAGGAAAATATGTTATCTTCTGTGCTTGAAGAGAAGACCCCTTCCTGAATCAATTATGTTTCACAAGTCAGCCAACAAGAAATTTCCCTTTAAAATGGCGAATAACAAAACTTGGTAGTGTAACCATACGCCTTAAGATACATACCAGCAAAAGTTATCAAATGAATTAGGGGAAAATACTAGCAAAAAATGGGAAAAAAAGAAATGAATAATGAATAATAGAATATATAAAAAGAAATAGATCTAGATATGCGACCTAAATTTATTGAATGAACAATAAATAAATACATAAATGAATAAATAAATTACCCGTATAACTATATGTCCTTTATAGAGTTGGGCGTGGTCCTTTAACATTTCGCGTAGCCAACGGCCAAATGTGTGAATCACCAAGGTAACACAATACTTTACATGCTCATCAACTGTTAAGCTAACATCGATTTCCTATAGGTCTCAAGACTTTCTTCTCTGACTTCAATCACCAAGCTATAGATCTTACGTACTCGGTCGCGCAGTAACAGCATCGCCAATAAAATGATTGAGCCGCGACGATGTCGTAGCATGTTTACTAAGTTGCGTCGCGTGAGGAGGCTCCGTACGACATATGAGTACAGGAAAGACTCTGATCAGCCGGCGCATCCGCGCAGTCTGATCAGAGTCGTTCCTTTTCGCAGTCATTAAGGTCCATTTTAGGAGCGGCTGTACACTCTGGATTACTAATCCAGGGGTCGCAAGATCGATTCCCCACTTCTCCGGTCTTTCGGATGAGACTTTAAACCGAGGTCTCGTCTCCATATGACCTCGTTTTGGTGGGACGTTAAACCCGTGTTCATTCACTCTCTCACCCATTTTAAGAGAAGCCAATCATACGTCAACTGATTTTTGTTCAATCACAACCGACAACTTGTGACTGACTATTAGAATTAAATATGTTACAGTTTCATCGTGGCTTGTCCATCTGTACGAGCATATAATCCACGAGCTTTAGCGAGTGGATTATCTTCCGTGCAGGCGGACAAACCCTGGTATGCACTCATCAGCTTAGCTCTCGCATGTAACGAAATGTTTTGTTCTGAAGTTTGCGTTTTCAGGCAATGGTGGTATTAAATCTAAGATTCATTGTAGCAGAAGCCAAATGAAATATCCGATACAGTTTCTTGTGCAATAAAGACTACATTTACAATAATTTTCTAGTGTCAAATAATGCTGAATTATGCATCACCTTATCATGCCTTTCTAGGGGCACAGCTGGCTGTATGGCGAATACAGACTTTAGGTGCATATCTAATTTGTTATAATAGCAAAATCCATAATGTACCTGCGAATTTGAAATTTATTGACTGTTTCAGTACACGGGGGGTCACTTCCATTATAAAGCAGGGTACATATGTGCCGCTGGAATAGCCCTCCTTTTTGATCTCCCAGATACATCAATAGGTATGGTTAAATTGGCCAATATACAAGAATAGGTCTTATTTCTCCAGGCTCTATACATAAATAGTTAGCATATCTGATTTTAATGACTGATTCTCAATGCTGTTACGAGCGCATTTTGGAAAGTGGCTTTCACAGCTGTATTCTTCCGCTCAGAAATGAAGTGATCGTAAGGTCATTTCGCTAAAAAAAGTTTGACATTGAAAATATGTGTTGTACGAAGTTAAATGAGAACTTATATAACGTATTCTTGTGCAGGTATTAAGTAGTTTTGTAAAATAAGAAGTATCCAACTTCTGACATCAGCGGTCAAAAAATATAACGAATTCAAACTGAATATAACAAATCAATCCGCCAATTACCGTATTCGCCCCCTCTTGAAGCGCCCCTCATACTTTATCAAGTAAAATACATCAGCTGGCGCTGAAAAAACTGTTTTACAATTGTAAACTTGCCTAAAACAGTATTCCGAGCTTGTCAGTCATTGCAGAGAATGTAATGTAAAAGAAATTCTGTAGGTTTATCCATTTATCTCGCAAGTGTTATACTGGATATCATACGGTAATGGTGTGTTTATCGGAGGCTATTTATAGGATTGCCATATTGTAAACATTGGAGTGGACATCCTCGTGGGCCCTAGGTAATGCGAAATAGCAAAAACACTGAGTGCTTTAAAGCCAGTGAAAAGCAGTAACCGTTGTCAAAATTCAAATATTACAATGTGTAATATTCTATTCTACAAGATGTAGAATTTTGCAGGACCAGGTGCATGAAGTGATTTGCGCTAAATGGCTTATTTACATTAATGGAGCTGGACCATTAACAACAGGACTGACGTTTGAAATTATTTTGAGCCGATGTAGCATGACTTTAGTCTGATAGAATCTGTCATTTCAGGGCTATTGGCCCTTTTATTACCAGAGAGAAACAAATATCAATTAGCAAATCAACAGCTGAAATACTCTCAGCACACTGTCTCAGCATGCATGAACTCTGAATTATCTGAATGGCTCAATAACTCACAGAATTCTAACCTAATGATCTGTTATTATAAACAAATCGCCAAGAATGTTAACACATGATGTTTTGACAGCAGGACTGGTCCATTGCAAAATCAAGAGTTCAGAAAATAAAAACAATCATTTATGATCGTTTTGATTCCTGTTATATGTTTTTATTCTGTGTCAGTCGCAGCTTTATTTGCAATTCATTTTACAGCTAAATACAGCGACTATGTTATGAAAAAAAACTGTGCCAACTCAGGCAGCCGAGGATGGCAAGAGAAAGAGCCAAAGGACTAGGACAAAGATAAAATATTTGTCCTAATACAACAAGCAAAAACAATATAATTATATGAAGACATAGTGAAGATTAAGACTTTTTTTCCACAGAAATTTGGCTTCCATGAAGCCACTGAATAATTCCTTCTTAAATATATGAATACATGAATAGGTATATATTTTGTCATTTGTGTTATACATGAATAGGGTGAGTTTTCAAAGTTTCAGCGGCACATCTATACCCTTTCAGCGGCCAGGTGACTCCCCCCAACCCCCCCACCCCCACCCCCCGTGTTTCAGTATCATCCACACATGAGCCGCGACATGACAAAACCAACAAAGTGGCATATCGTCCAGCAAAGACTCAGACTGGCCAACCTGGGCATCCGCCCAGACTGATCAGAGTCTTTGCTGTCCGCATAAACTAGCTTAGACCCTTAGCTACCCTGTAAACCCCAGCGAAGAGTCTGATCAGACTGGGTTGATGCCCAGGCTGATCTGAGTCTTTGCTGGGCCGCACATGCCACTTTGTTGGTTTTCTCGTGTCGCAGCTCAGTTATTCTGGTATCAAGCCAGTGAAGCAGCTGCATCATCAGCTTGACAATATAGTTTAGGGTGTATCGATACACTTTCAGGGAGGAAAGCTCATATTTACTTTTACCTCCCTTTTTCAAAAATGAAACACTTTGCTCTTCTTGTCATGCCTTAGAAGTTACGTAATCTATAGGTTTGTTTGTTTGTTTTTTTTTTTGTTTTTTTTTTGTTTGTTTTTTGTTTTTGTATTATTATTATTTTTTTTTTCATTTATGGTTGATGCTTATGTGTAATATCTTGTCTTGGCAAACTTTGAAGGATGGATTTTAACGAGCCTCAGCCCATTTTTAATAGTTTCCAAATCGTCACAAATGATAGCAGCTGCTTCATTTGGATCATATACAATACCACATAGAACAACGTCATTAATATTAAATGGATATTTGTTCAGTTCACAGTAATTCAGGCTTCAGGCAAATATTTTCTCCAGGGAAATCGTTCTCTGCAAAGGCCAGTTTAAGATGATAATGTTCGCCAGAGCCGCAGGACAAGTATTCCCGAGTCACAACTGAAATGTAAATGAGCCGCAACACGATAAAACCGTGCGTCCAACATCCGCCCAGCCTGATCAGAGTTTCTGCTGTGCGCTTAAGGTACACCTAAGTTGAATGTCCAGGCTGATCCGAGTCTTCGCTGGGCGCACATGTCACTTTGTTTGTTTTATCGTGTCGCGGCTCAAATAAAGGCAAATATCCCTCATCATGAAAACGGATCTTTTCCACACCTGGTAGGCGGCAATCGAAAACGCTCGTGCAATCGACGAACACGGACTTATGCATAAAAGTGATGTTCAAATCTGAAACATAAATGCGTGTGTCTGAAAAAAAATATACCAGATAGCAGATGCTTGAACCGCATGCATGTGTCTTTCAGTTTGCCTTATTTTTGTTTTAGGGAAAAACAGGTTGGTACTTTGTCTTTTGAAAACCAACCTTCCGACAGTCATTTTTCCGCAAGGGGGTGGGGAGGTGAGGACTGAGGGGGCAGTTGTTGAGGCAAGATATTGAGTCACCATTGGTCGTTTGAGCTCATGGGCTTGGTTGTGTTCAAGTGTCAGTCAAAGGTAACATTTACAAGATGTTTGATAACGCCTTTGGCTGTTTTAAAAAAATCCTGTATGTTCTAACATGTGCGCTTTATATTAAAGTGTATGTTTGCTTTTGGAGTTTGTATACTCCGATTAACATAGATACGTCTTTAATCCACTTTTTAAATATTAATGGGCTTAAATGACTTATTTGTCCTTATTCTTCTTTAACAGCGAGAAAGTTAACCTTAAACCAAAAATAACATAACACCTGTTTTTGCTTAATCTCATATTAAGCGGATATAATACTTATTAGCCGAGTCATAACAAAAAATTGACTAAAGGCAGAAACAAATTCTTTAAGCCATCTTTGCGCACATGAGCAATTCGCAGTTTGCATTTCAAAACCTACAATGGCCAAGTTTCCAAATGGGGCGAAATGCCAGACAGTGCGGTTCTGAGCATGTGCACTGTACGTAAGGGTTAAAGTGAATGGGTAAGCTTTAAGGGAAAGAAATTCTGCCATTTTTTATATTTGCCTCCGCTCTTGATAGCGGTCAACTCTTAAAGAGAAGAATTTGCTCCTCTAGGAGCAAATTCTTCCCTTTAAGAGAAGACCCCCCCCCCTTTTTTTTGGGGGGGGGGGGCGTTTTGTCGACCAATTAGCCAAAAGGAAATCACAAAAAGTTGTTTCCCTTTGTAAAAATGGCGGAAAATCATGGAGGTGTGCGTGTGAACCTTCGGACAAGTTTTCTCATGACACAGCTGCCGAAGAGCTGAATTGTTTCGTTTATACTTGTACAAATTCCTACATGTCAGGGCGTTGACTTTTACAAGAAACTCTTTCACAAAATACCAGTATATTCAGTAATGGTGTCGGATGTGATTTGCTGAGATGGAGAAGTTTAAGTTGCTCAAACTTGCGAGATCTTTATATGAAAAAAATAAATTGGAATTTCAAGGTGGGTAAATTATTTTGTTTGCTGGAAGTCATAACGAACAGTTAATTTTCATGGAAAATTGTCATCAAAATTACGTATTTTACCAACTATATTATGCTTTTTGCCTTTATTTAGCAAGTTGTGATGTCTCAGTCAATAGTTTAGCAGCAGGGCTTCCAAAATCTTAAGGTTGCCACATTATGATGTTAATATTTTTCCAGAGGCTGTTCAGAATACTGAACGTAAGGTCAGTCATAAAAGACAATCATGAAAATGATTTGAGCCACGACACGACAAAACCAACAAAGTGGCATATGCGCCTAGCGAAGACTCAGACCAGCATGGGCATCCGCCCAGTCTGATCAGACTCTTTGTTGGTTATCCCCTCGGGGATAACCATATTAGGTTAGGAATTCGTATTCGATTGTTGTACGCCGTTTCCTTTTGTTTTAATACAGGTCCCACTATTTCCCGGTACTTCTACATTTGGCGCACCCTGCTGCAAGGTTCTCACCAGCATCGCTAATGTATGATCTTTATAGCGTATATTGAATAATTTATCTGACCCTAAACAAGCAATCACCCGAGGGTTCAATTCAGCTACCAAGCGTTTTTACTCAATAATAAGTTGTACTCGATTGTGCGCCGTTTCATTTAGACTAGTTACTTTCCGCTAGAGGGCTTCAAGTTCAAAGACAAGTATCTATCTATCTTCCTTTACGTCTTAAACCCCGAGCTGGACGTCAGATGGGTTCCGGCAAACCAAGTGCTGAATGGGGTTAGCTGAACAAAAGTATAGGAAAGTGTGTGAAATGAGTTTGTACAGTGCTATAAAGAGTATTAGTATAGTTAAAAGACAGACACAGAAATTGGTGTTTAGGGAGAGGCATGAATCACCTGGCAGCCAACATCGCTGAGCTGCGCCAAGGTGGAAAGGACTGGTATGTGGGGTGGTAGGCCATTCTAATGGATGATAGTCCTAGGGAAAGATGTGAACCTGTGGTAGTCTTTAAAGGTCGGGAGTTGCTTATATGAAAGTGGGTGAATATGTCTTGATTGTCTAGTGTTCCGAACAAGGTACTCAGGTGCAGGAATGGCAACAAGGTCATATGTGACCTTGTACATCATTATAAGATTACTGCAAGCCCTTGCCCACTATTATCCAAATTAGTACGACATCCAGGCACTGAAACTTACCCAGCACCATAGCCTGACGCTATACAACCACCACCTTATATATGGTCACTAGACACGTGGACTTGTATATAAAAATAAAGAAAAAGCTGTCAAACTTGCCACATATCAATAGCTTTAACAAAGCCAAAGAATACAATAAAACTAACTCGTCTTGCTGCAAATTTTCTACTTTACCACTTGCTTCCTGTAGATTCATTGCTAAGGGATAACCTCTCAAGCTTTTTCAAAAGCTAAACTTGTAGTGCGCTTAAAGGGTAGTTAAGGGTCTAAGCTACCGTCATGCCGACAGCGAAGACTCTGATCAGACTGGGTGAATGCCCAGGCTGATCTGATTCTTCGCTGGGCGCACATGCCGCTTTATTAGTTTTCTCGCGTCGCAGTTCATCTATGCGATGATACGTCAATCAAGGAGACCCTCTTTATTGGTAGTGCTAGATTTTGAATTCCTTCCGACGGAGGAATTCGTCCCTGCATTTAAAGGGTTCCAAAGGCATTCATTACCATCATACAATCGATTCAATATGGCTGAAATTAATACGTACAGGAAAATTGACGTAAACTATTTCACCTTTTCATCAACTGCATCCGTCAAATGGATATGCATTGCTATTCCAATTTTGTCCACAAAAATAACAGTAGTCAAACATTAACATAGGTTTCGTCTGAGTTTATGCTGAACAGGAAATGAAATGCCAGTCTGTTGTGAAACCCGTATAGCTTACGTTTATATGGTAACTGCCGGTGTGAGACCGTTTTCTCGTTTCGTAGGGCGTCTTGTAGGTTATTTAAAGCAGTTTGTTTTGCATGCATTCAGGATGTCTGTGATGGATATATTCGGCGGTAACCCTTCGGGACCAAATATAAATGAATCAGCCACAGCATTGTACTGATATCAGTTACCACATCACACAACAAACGAGCCAGGACATGCCAAACCAACAAAGTGGCATCTGCGCCACTCGAAGATTCAGATCAGTCTGGGCATCCTCCCAGCCTGATCAGAGCCTTCGCTATGTGCTTGAAAGCTAGCTAAGGGTCTACGCTAGCTCCATGCTCTGCACAGACTGGGTGGATGCCTAGGCTGATCTGAGTCTTCGCTGTCCGCACATGCCATTTTGTTGGTTTTGTCGTGTCGCGACTCAATTATATTAATTACGCTGCCATTTGGCATTTTCAATTATAATTTGCTAATTGTGAAATATGGTATAGTCGTATTTGAAGAGAGATAAAATATTTTAAGGATCAGAACTTCCTCTTGGTCATGGTTAAAGAGAAAATTGTCACCACTGTTTAATGAAATTTGAAACCAGTAAAATAATTAATGATAGGCATTTATTTACTGCCTACACTGTAAAAAATTTCCGTAGATTTTACGGTAGAATAACTGGAAACCAGCCGCCAGTCAATTTCCTGTTATTTGTACGGGCGCCCGTAAAAATCGTAGGAATTATTAATCAGAGTGTGATAGAATAGAACAAGTTTTGTTTTGGTCATATTGCCCTTCAACACTATGAAGGTATTTTCGAGTGCGGCCAGTAAACATAACCCTGATATATCGTAATTTCCAAGAATGTATTACAGGCAAACGCCCGCAAAAATAACGTGAAATGGACTGGCAGCTGGTTGCCAGTTAATCTACAGTAAAATCTACAAATTTTTTACAGTGTATTATAATACTAACTTAATATAAACTAGTAAGTGTTTGACAAAATACACCAAATATGATCAATATCATGCCTCTGTTTAGTAAAGAAATTCCCCCATGCATCATACCACGTCCCACCCACAACTATATAAATTATGTAGACGTGTTTTTGCTGCAGTGCTAGTGTTTTCGGTATGGGTCACATCAAAGAACAAGAAAACCAACAAAGTGACATGTGCGCCGGGCGAATACTCAGATCCGCCCAGTCTCCTCAGAGTCTTCGCTGTGCGCTTAAAGGGAAGCTAAAGGTCTAAGCCACCTCCATGCCAACAGCGAAGACTGGTCAGACTGGGCGGATGTCCAGGCTGATCTGAGTCTTCGCTTGGTGCATATGCCACTTTGTTGGTTTTGTCGGGTCGCGGCTCAAATAAAGAGTTTAGGTCAACATGAACGACGTGCAGCCACAATGCTAACCAATTGCCATAATTATTTCTTCGATTATTACTTTTTTTCCTGCCGAAACAATCTCAACAAGAGAATCGGTAGAACCGACGGATGCTCCGCAAGGTGGGCCATTGTGGGATGAGTGCACTGTAAAAAAATCCTTACTGATTTTACGGTAGAATGCCTAGCAAACAGCTGCCATTCCATTTCCCGTTATTTTTACGGATAGTGTCTGCCTTAGAACACTACTTGAAATCACGATATGGTAGAGTTACATGTTTTTATGTTACTGACCGCACTCGAAAATACCTTTATAGTGTTGAAGGGCAAAATGACCAAAACGATACTTGTCTTTTTCTACCCTACTCTACGCGATGATTCCGCCAATGTTTACAGGAGCCCGTAAAAATAACGGGAAATAGACTGGCAGCTGGTTCTCAGGTATTCTACCGTAAAATGTACGGAAACTTTTTACAGTGTATCTGGGTGACTTAATGCCAATAAAGTGAAAAAGAAATAAAGGGATGCAACTCTTCTCAGTAACAGTTTTCTTTTCTTTTGCAGTTACATGTACTTGTAAACCATCAATGGGCATACTAATGATTAGCCATCAGTGTTTGTGTAATGGTAACCCTTGCAATCTAATGTAATGGTTGATCATTATAAACACCAAAACTACTTGTGTTTAATTAAGGGTTATAATTCTTGTGATAGAAATATGGCTCTTTCTCTCTGCATTTCCTCCTATTGCTCTCTGACAATGTGTGAACTTCGTTTAGTTCCCTTTAATAGTTTCAGAAATATGTTCCGGACAGGCTAAATACTGAATAAAACTAGCAAGGGAATTAAGTCCAGGGTTATGGTTCTTCTTTCTCTTGTTGCCTGCTATCAATGTGTGAAGTTTCATTCAGTTCCCTTTAACGTTTTCAGAGATATGAGCCGCGACACGAGAAAACCAACAATGTGGTTGTGCGCCCTGTGCAGACTCAGATCAGCTTGAGCATCCGCCAAGAGTGACCAGAGTCTTTGCTTTGCGCTTAAAATGTAGCTAAGGGTCTATGCTACCTCCATGCGGACAGCGAAGACTCTGATCAGACTGGGCGAATGCCCAGGCTGATCTGAGTCTGCGCTGGGCGCACAACCACATGGTTGGTTTTGTCGTGTCGCGGCTCGTATGCTTCAGACAAGCAAAATACTGAAAAAAATGGAAGGAGCTACCTCCGTAATTACTTGTGACATGGCTATGGTTCTTGTAATGTGCACTTTCTGTTATGACCATTTATCAATGTGTGAAGTTTCAGCTCGATAATGGTTCCAGAGATATGCAACGGACAAGCAAAGAACTGAAAATAAAACTTTGAAGGGAGCTATCTCCGTAATTGCTTGTGATGGGGTGACGTTTTCTTGTACTCTTCACTTTCTCTCATTGCCTTTTATCAATGTGTGACGTTTCATTTAGTTCCCTGGACCGACGGAAGGACATCCATACGGACAGACGGACGGATGGAAGGACAAAGCGGCAATTATATGTATATATATGAAAAGAAATCGGTATTTTTTCGCGGATTATTCAGTGAAGTGACAGCTTTGGGTATGAAAATTTTCGATCAGCTGGAAAACTCTATTATGGATTGGTGTGCGGATATATAATAGTATACTTAGCAAAAATAAAAACTTGACAGTCGCTATTTTGCATCATACGTTAGTCGGGAAAAAGTGAAACATGGAAATTCTTTTAATTTAAGGAAAAGAAATCATTCTGTAATATCATAGTCACACAAAATTCCAGATTCTTTAGATACAGCAAAATTGAGGCTATTGTAAACGTCACAGGGGTACGTTTCTATTTTCTAAGCTCAAAACCAACAATTACCGAATTTAAAATTGTTAACGTCTGCTTCAGTGATAACAATTCTGTTGGCAATCCTTTCCATTAGTAAATCCAATCTGTATGAACTCATAATCTAAAATAATGCCGATGCACGGTCGAGTAGGAGGCCGTGAGGACCAGACAAAAAACCTCAGTCCAAACCATTATGATATCAGAAATTCAGTTTCAATGGAATTCCCAATACACATTAAAGTCTTTGTGGCAGTTTAAGAAATGGCTTTCAAATAAATTCAGTAATAAAGTCATTGAGTTTGTAAAACAGTCAAACAAATCTCGAAGAAAATAACAAGAAAGACGCATTGGTATGGAAGATATGGCATCTCAAAAAACTCTATATGTTTAATTCAAAGGGAGGTTATCTGAAATTTTGAAACTGTAAACGTTATTTTCAGGTTGTGATTACAATGAACGTAAGCGTTTAAAGTGTTTTCAGAGCTTACTGGAACTACTGTTTATTGTGTACAAGAGAACTTCCTTCTGCGCATGCGCAAGTTAAAGTTCTGCTATAAATTATTGAATTAGGATTAAGTTAGATAACTCCGAACAGGACAAAAAATTTCCAATAATTTTTCATGACTTAAGTAATCAGACGCCTGTCCAACTCGAAAAAATCCATATAAACATTACAAATTTGCTAGCCTGGTCGGGATTAAGAAATAAAAACCGTCAAGTTTTTATTTTTGTTCAGTATATATAGTTTTCCGGGGACTGTAGATTATCACCCGCACATCGGTGCATTACCACTGAAAAGGCCGTTAAACCACAAGTCACTTATCCATCCATTACTGAACAGTTTGGCCTTTGTCTCCGCCGTTTGCCGTTATCTGACATGCAACGAATAGGAAAATAAACTTATTACAGTATTTGATTCAATTTCCCCAATACTTACGCCAATTCTGGTAAGGAAACACCAAATATAAGTGCGTTTAATGTAGTCTTAACCAAAGTCAATAGTTTCGTAATTGTTATACATTTGCAAATGAAGACTTTTTAATAGCACAAATATTTACAAAATAGGATAAAGTGGGAATCTTTTACCATTTATAATTATGCATTAAGGTGTATGAATACACCTCTATGATTTGGCCAGTTTTACAAAGGGAAACAACTTTTGTGACTTCTGTTTGGATCTTTGGAAGACGAAGTCCTTCCAAAATGCAGTCTACGTTTTAAAGAAAAATTCGCTCCAAGGGGAGCAAACTCTTTACTCTTTCCTACTCTCGAGAAGGGAGGCAAAAAATACAAACGATAGAATAGCTTCCCCTGAAAAGTGTCTCCATTTACCATAATCATTTTTTTGTAGTCTATATTCTTTAAACTTCTAATTTGGAACAGCCCGTATGCTCTAGGTCGAGGAATCTTGAGCACTGCGCACCCTGACAACAAAACGTGTACAGCTTCCCTATGTTGACATTCAAAACAAGCTCTACTGGCCAGTTTCTAAGCCACCTCCATGCCAACAGGTAGTCTGTTCATGTCTCCTCTCCGTTTCGCAAATAAGAGTACAACGGCTATCAAACTGTTTTTTACTAATTGCTGATGAATGTGTTTATACACCTACAAGGGAGATTACTCTCGATAGGAAATATATTATAGCAAGGGAGAAACTATATGAGTTACTCTACTGGTAAAGTTGTCCCCGTGGCAAAAATTGAGGTTCTACCATGATTATGTATCCACATATCTTAATTAAGCATGCTGATCTGGGTTTTAAGGATTCTTTCGTGCTTAAAGACACATTTTCTCTTGACTTGAACAAGTTCTTATGATTTAGACTCGTGGCATTTCTGGCAATACAACATTCTGAAACCAGCCCTGCAGGCACACAACTTTGAACCAACTTTAAATCTACGTTGAGTCAACGTCATTACGTTGAATCAAAGTTGATTTAATGTTGTTTCAGCATTGTGTGCTCGGTGGGAGTAAAATAAACCATAAAGGTAATGAAACTCAGTGGAGTGACATTAAAGTCATGAACTCTATATTCATGTATAAAATATTGGCATTTAAAAATTGATACAGACCTAAGTTAAACTGAATAAAACTTCAATAGCTGGCAAACGATGAATATTTGCCTGTATTAGTGTTCGGATTAAAATGTCAAAAAAATCAAAATCAGCATTAAAGGTAAAATTAATGACGTTCAGTTTACACGTTTAACTTTGTTTTAAATTAAAATACAACAACTAATATTAACAACAACAATACATGTAACTATGATAATAATAGCAAGATACTTTAACGAAATTTTTTAACAAAACGACATAGCCAGAGTATCTGTTATTGTAGTGGCGTATGTTATTTATTTAAGAAATAGATCAGCTCTAGCAGTGAATTGTTGAGTAATAATTCACTGTTTGGAGGTCAGTTGTAAAGTAGATCATATCACGAGCGCGGAGCGCGAGTGATATGTCTACTTACAACTGACCGACAAGCAGTGAATTATTACTCAACAATTCAATGCTAGAGCTGAACTATTTCGATTCTAACACTCAAAAACGCTGAAAAAGTATTATTTTCCTTCAAACTCTCCCAACCTTCCTGCCAGCGCGTTCATGCTCCCGCCAGTATTCTTAACTGTATCTAAGGTAAATGTACGTTTTTGTGGCGATATTAGAAAGAAAAAGAGACGTTACGCCGTCTAACGTCTCAAAACGTCACAAACATACGTCAGTAATGCCAGTGACGTCAGCAATTAGACACACGCGCTCCGAAACAGTGAATTGTTGCAGAATAAAACACGGAAACTTTCCATTGCTTCTATAGGCGCACTGTGTTAGAATTATTTATTATTTTAATACACGCAAATTATATTTTAATTAACTCTGAAAGTAAGATCCTTTGAAAGCAAGGGAAACACCAAATAAGCGAAAATAGCAGACTCCGTTTGATCGACTCTGCTCGTGTACAGCAATGAAACGTGCAACACTGACAACACTCTGTAGCACCAACGTAGCAGAACTCTGTTTTCGAAACGACTCTAATTGAATCCAGTGATCCCCAAGGACCAGCAATTATACAAGCTGCACTATGACGAAATACTGGGAGTCTTTTAACGGCCACCACACGTCACTTAACGTTAGTTGCAGTGACGATAGTATATTCTTAACAGAGGTAACCTACTGGGCACTGAAGGTTAAATCAATCTTGAATCAACCTTGAAAGATAGTAATTATGTCCCCCACCAGAGGTGAGGGGGGGGGGGGATATTGGTTTCAGTGCGATGCGTCGGCGTCGGCGTGACAATTTGTATCCTGTATATTTCTTCAATCAGTAGGCGGAATTTTACCAAACTTGCGTGGATACATCATTGGGACAAGCCAGAGAGCTTATTAAGTTTTGGTGAGTTTGTCTCAATTTTCAAAGACACAGGAGGTCTTAGACTGTTAAATTTCATGCGTCGTCGTCGACCTGACAATTTCTTGTAGCAAAGACTTTCTTGTAGATATCTCTTGAACCAATTAATGGAATTTCCCCAAACCTTCATGGATATATCATTGGGACAAGTTTAAGAGCTGATTATATTTTGGTGACCTTGGCTTCATTTTCAAGGTCACTGGAGGACTAAGATGATAATTTCTTCTACCACAATATCTTCTGAACCAATTGATGGAAAGTTACCAAACTTTTTCATGGATACATTATTGGGACATGTTTAAGAGCTGATTAGATTTTAGTGATCTTGACCCCATTTCCAAGGTCACTGGAGGACTTGAATGATAATATCTTGTACCCAAAATATCTACTGAACCAATGGATGGAATTTAACCAAACTTCCATGGATACATTATTGGGACATGTTAAAGATCTGATTAGATTTTGGTGACCTTGACTTTATTTTCAAGGTCACTGGAGAACTTAGGTGACAATTTCTTGTATCCATGACATCTCTTGAACCAATAAATGGAATGTAACCAAACTTGTATGGATACATCAATGAGACAAATTTAAGAGTTGATTAGATTTTAGTGACTTTGACTTTATTCTTTATTTTCAAGGTCACTGGAGGACTTAGATGATAATTTCTTGTACCCACAATATCTCATGAACAAGTAGATGGAATTTCACCAAACTTGCAACGATACATCATTGGGACTAGCTTAAGAGCTGATCAGATGTTTGTGACCTTGAAAATAAGGTCACAAGAGGACTTAGAACTGTAAAAAATTCACTAAAATTGATATATCTCATTATTCCTTGATTTCAACTTTACTTTCATAGAAATACCTTTTGGACAATCTCAAGAGTCCACTATGTTTTGGTGAGCTTGACCCCATTTTCAAGGTCAAAAGCTAACTTACAAATGCTTATTTTTTCTCTCTTTAAAATTAGTTATATCTTCAACCATACGACGGATATTCATCAGACTTGCATGAATACATTATTGTGACAGGTTTAAGACAAGTTTAGTAGTTAGTGACCTTGGCCCATTTTTTCAAGGACACGGTCTTCTATATAGGATACCTTTAGAACCAGTGGATGGATTTCGGGATAAACACATAGAATGAATGCAGTTGTTTTGTAAAGGGTAGTTTCCTCATTTTTATCATCGTAAATGTCCTTTTATGTAAATTTAGAAACGAAGTATTAATTGTGGTAAACTCAATTACAGTATTTTTTTTCTTTTCAGAAACACATAGAACTCTTGCAGACACTTCCTTTGAGCGAAATTCAAGGTTAGCAGGGGCGTAACTAGGGGCAATTTCATGATACGCACAACCATGTTTTATGGTCTACTTTTGAAAGGAAAGCTAGTATTTCAGCCGCTTTGGTAATTGGTATTGCAATCTTGTCTAATTTATAAAATTTCAGCATGCAAATATGCAGGTGCGTTTTGAAATTTTGTCAATTTTGACAAAATTTCAATACGCACTTGCGTATTTGCCGTATACGTAGCTACGCCCTTGGTTAGGGAGTCTCTTCATTCACATTTCACCATCTATTAAGCCCTAGAAAAAAGTTAAGAAAACATTTGAGCCGCGATACGACAAAACCAACAAAACGGTATGTGCGCCTTGCATCCGCCCAGTCTGATCAGAGTCTTCGCTGTCCGTATGGAACTAGCTTATGCCCTTAGCTACCCTTTCAGCACACAGCCAAGACTCTGATCAGGCTATGCAATTGCCCAGGCTGATCTGAGACTTCGCTGGGCGCACATGCCACTTTGTTGTTTTTCTCGTGTCGCGGCTCAATTTTATTGTGTTAATAGTATACCGGCGACGGATGAGTAGTAGATTTTGCAATTAGGCATGTGCCTAACGCAAGGTTCAAACTTTTTTGGAAGTGGGTTTTTTGCGGAGGAGTTAAAAGAGTCTTAATATTTGAAACAGCCTCCAGCATGGAGAAGTACGTAACCCGTTTGTCTGGTACTTATCAGTTTGACCGCAAATCCTACTTTTATGCACATGCAACTCTAGAAAATGTTATTTTGTGAGACTTTTTAATACTAATCAGTCTTTATACGTTTAAACATAAAAAAACCCCAAAACTATCTGTGTGGATGGAATAAATATACATTAAATACTTAAGGAATGAATTTCATTTTTCTGAGGTTTATCGAAGTGTAAACTACATTGGGTCACGTGCAAAGTCAATGGACCCCGAAGGGGTTCATGTAAACTTTGCTAGTGACCCAATGTAGTTTACACTTCGATTAACATCAGAAAAATTAAGTTCATTGCTTATATTTACATTCGATTCAATCAAATCTTTCAAGAAGAATCTTATATAAAAATTGAAGCAGTTAAACATGTACACGCAGTTTTTTCTGCTAACAGCAGAACGGCATGCATGACGTCATGACGTTGCTGATGTCCAATGAGGTTGTAGAGAGCCATTGTTTAGTTTGACGTCATTGACGTCGCGTGTCTCAATGTAAATATTGGAATGTAAACTACATTATGTTCCAATGGTTTACTATAGGGCTTTTCAGTAAATACACCAAGAATGTAAATATTTTAAAATAAAGAGTTGCAAAGTCAGTTTACAGTTATCAACGTGGGATTCTTGTGTAAGACAACAGATGTCCTGCTGATATTGATGACTGCAACTTCTTCTGCTTTTAGCAGTGTGACGTTTTAATTCTTCTTAACGAAATATACCTCGTCTTCGCTAGTAGCAAAGAGTTGGCAAAACCTTACCTGCACGATCCTCTGAATTTGGTCCTAACTGATCATAGTTTGGACTTTCAAAGCGAGTTTATGCGTATACTACAATATACACACTTTTTCTCTACGATATTTCAACTTATATGAGCCGCGACACGAGAAAACCAACAAAGTGGTTGTCCGCCCAGCCCAGACTCAGATCAGCCTGGACATCTACCCAGCCTGATCAGACCCTTGGCTAAGCGCTTAAAGGATAGCTAAGGGTCTAAGCTACCTCCATGCGGATAGCGAAGACTCTGATCAGACTGGATGTTTAACGAAATGGCCGAATACGTCGTTTCTGTCTTTCATTAGACGTATATTTTGCATATTCTACATTCAGTTACCACGAAAACAGTACAGGAAGGGTCTAAAAATAAAGTGTAAATATAAGAATAAAAATTTGATTTTTCAGCGTTCATCGTGTGAAGAAGCCAGTGGTCGTCACTAAATTCTACAAGAAGCGCTTCGCGCTTCATGAAATTTTAGGTCCACCCACTGGCTTCATCACACGATGAACGCTGAAAAATCAAATTTCAATTCTTAAATGTTGCATTTCTTGTTTACTCGTACTAGGCACACAGCGCATGTCCGGATCTAGACCACAACTAGCTGGTCGGATTCTCTCTGGACAACTGATGGGGCTTAGGGCTCAAAGAAAGAGGCCATACTTAGGGTTCCAGATAAAATAGAGTATTCGATGAAAATTCAAGATAGATAATGCTTACCTTTACATATATGTTATGGCTTATCATTGGAATCGCCTCGGCGAGGCGATTCAAATGAGAAGTCACAACGTATATTTCAAAATAGCCTTATGGAAAATCATCTCAAATTATCATCAGGTGCTCTTATTTACCTACATACCTGGATTATGTTCAACAGTGAGCCCCAGGTGGCGGGGCTTAAACCCCAAAGCCCACCCCATGGATCCGGGGCTGCAACGTTGAAACAATGCAGTATTGACAAAGTCGGTGTGTTGTAAGGTAATATATTAGTGTGCATCAGCTAAAGTTTGTTCTTCATTGCGTGATAGCTACTTTAAAATTAAAACAATAATAATAATAATCATAAATAATAATAACCGAATGAATGCTACGTTGGAAAAATTCATAAAGTGTCGACAAAACTTGCTTATATGACATTTTTCAACTGGCCAAAATAAGTTACTAGCTATGTTCCAATATGCATATTCAATACTCGCGTCAGGCTTTTTGCAACACTTTAGAAGCAAAACAGATCCACAAACAAAACCAGTAATGGCTGACGCCTTCATAATCCGATCCAACCTTGCTTTTCTAATGCCTTACGGCAAATGTGGTCAGGAAACCGCCTTCCACTTTTTTTACCACATGCATGACTCCGCTGCTGAGATAGCACGACCCTTCAAGTGTATGCTTGTGTATAATGGGTTAGTAACGCCACCAACTATAAAGTAAACGTGAATCAGTTTGCCAATACTAACAGCTTTCACCGTGAACTGGTACTGGTGTGCGACCATTTTTTGTTAGACATTTTATTTACCGTGTAACCTACTTAAAGTATCTAGCTAGTCTATATTGGTTTAAACATATTTTTATTTCGAAAAATCTATATACAACATATATACAACATATATTGTGACAATATCTATATTTTGATTGAATATACTCGGAATAACTGTCGTTCGTCTATCGATTTAGTTTTTGAATTAGACTGTAACATGCATCCGTTACAGGTCCTAGAAATAAGTCAGAAACAAGCAGCAAAACACGCACGCATTGTACCAGAGGCGGGCATCACAGTTGCCATGCGCTGAATGATGGCTTTTCCAAAACCTTTACGAGAATTTAAGCTTTCAATAAACATTTGTAAAACTACAGTCTTTGTCACATTTTACAGTGCGATCGCATTCGATATGTATTACCAAGTGATACTACAATGTGAGGGCCGAGGATCACAGCCCCCCCGTCCCGAAAAATACAAGATGTTGGTATGAGCATACCTGGAGGTAGTTGATTATCTTTGGCCTCCTAGGTTTCGATTTGTGCTGATCATTTTCAAGGGCGTAGCTACGTATACGGCAAATACGCAAGTGCGTATTGAAATTTTGTCAAAATTGACAAAATTTCAACACGCACTGCCATATTTGCATGCTGAAAATTTATAAATTAGACAAGATTTCAATACCAATTACCAAAGTGGCTGACAAAATTTCAACACGCACTTGCATATTTGCATGCTGAAAATTTATAATTTAGACAAGATTTCAATACCAATTACCAAAGTGGCTGAAATACTAGCTTTTCCTTCAAGAAGTAGAGAATAAAACATGGTTGTGCGTTTTATGAAATTGCCTCTAGTTACGCCCCTGATTTTTGCAGGCGATTTACAAATCTCCGAAATCTTTGACGCAGCCAATAAGAAAATGCGCGTGGAAAACAAATGTGTCAGCCACTGCTACTCGGCCGTCACTAGTCTCCAGCTAATACCGACGGCACTCGCGAGACTTTTCGAGAAAGGAGAATTTTATGCGATTTCTAATATGGCGTGTACAATTTGGTTTATGCATGGGATATCCGAACGGCGGTCGTGCCAATAAACAAGGTTACAGCATCGACGCAAAGGTAGTACCTTAATTTCATAAAACAAAAATTAATTAGCATTTCTGGTGCCAATAACATAGTGTCCTAAGTTGACCCAGAATTCAACTAAATAATCAAATTGATAAAGCAGACAGGTTTACGAGATTCAAATTGATTAAATAAAAATTTGTTTGCAAATCTGATATTGGTGTTTACTGACCATATAAAAGCATTTAATTTAAGCAATTATTCCATGAAAATATTTGCTCAAGACATGCGGACGTTGTAAAATACTTCTTTGTTGCTGCTGGTATAGTTTAAGCAAAGGCAAATTACCGTCTTTTGCATTAAATGTTTCCTTTAAAATTTCGATATACCTGTCAAGGTATTTACTGTTTTCACGGCGTTGCACAGCAGACTGAAAACTGAAATGACCATTACTAGAGCTGAGGATTGGTGGATTTTCATGGTAATTCTGAGACAATTCGTGTAATTTTGCCTCAATGGGGAGATTCTAATGAGACTCGGGGGGGGGGGGGGGGGTAACAACAAATTGAGCCGCGACACGACAAAACCAAGAAAATGGCATGTGCATCAAGCAAGGACTAAGATCAGTCTGGGCATCTCCCCAGTCTGATAAGGGTCTTTGCTGTGCTCTCAAAGGGTAGCTATCTAAGCTACCTCAATGCCAACAGCGAAGATTCTGATCAGACTGGGTGGATGCCCAGGCTGATCTGAGTCTTTGCTAGGCGCAAATTCCACTTTGTTGGTTTTTGTCGTGTCGCGTCTCAATTAATGTTTTTACGCAGATATGAGAAAAAAAGTCTAAGAATTATTATGAAATTCTATCCTAATCCTAAGCTCTGAAGCATCTAATAAATCCATAAACTGTTACTTGCGGTCGATAGCTCTTTTTCTTTATATTGAAACTGAATGCTCAACTAAGCTGATCGAAGAGAATTGATCGAATCTTTTCTTCTGAAGTTTAAATAATCCTAGTGAAATTAAATGAACATCACGCAACGTTAATTCTCACGAAAATACATACTGCTTATTCACTCGATGCTATTAGGAGCTTGTAAACTACGGCTTGATTGAATTATTGTGGAGTTTTTCTGCATGTGCTGTTGAATCAGGAGTTCGAATTTTTAAATTTGAATTATGACGACAAAATTATTTCTGTCGCAGATCTTACCAGACGCGAACTTAAAGGGTTAGTAAAGTTTATAATTATACTGAACGCCAAAAGAAACGCCTACAAGTTTAGGTTCAGTTTTCTTCTGTCGACTGATTTATGGTTTTAAATCATATATAGCAGAAAACACTACTGACGTCTGCCAACAAGATAAACTTATCTTCTTGCAAAATTAAAATTGGATTAAAGAGTTATCTCAGTTTATCGTGAAACATTCAAAGTTGTTGTAAGAGTTGTCTTTCCTTTGGCGGTATAACAAATTGTTTCCAAAACACGACTCTGATGTGTGTTTATGACAAAAACGTCGGTTTTATTACCATGGTATTCTTCTTAGGAACAGGACAGCAGTTTGAAGTGGTACACTTGTCAAATTATCTCCCTTGCAATTAAACAAATAGCAAAATGGGAAGTCCAATTACATCAAAAGTTCTGCAGTGCTACGAAAAATTTCTTTGCAAACCTTTTTATTTTACTCTTGTTAATTCATTTAACCTCTTCGTATGAATGGTTTCTGTACTTTTCAAGATATACAGGGTGTGAAAAGGTCTATGGAAATCCAATGGTAAGCCAGTGTTACTGTTTCTACTGCCAACTTTCACCTGATTGTTTCTCTAAAACGCAAGGCTCGACTGCTTTGATTTTTTCGCTGTTTCTTACCCTTGCTGCGGACATTATGTCTGGAGAAAATAATTAGGTGAGCATTATATGAAATTTAAAATTCAGCTTCTGAAAGTATGGTGACTTTAAGTTTAACCCCATCACAAAAGCAAGCGTTCTGGTCTCTAAAGTTTATGGAATATCGATGCGTTAAGCTGCTCATTCTGTCGGAATAGCATAAACAAAGCATCTCAAAATGTCTAAATAAGAGCATATACCTATACCTTCAAATAAATTGGGCGTATACATTGTATGCGTTTCTTTTGACGTTCAGTATATATGTAATTTTGGGCCAGCAATATTTGTATAGTCAGTGCATGCAGTTCTCAAATACAGGACAATACATATCACGTGAAGCTTGCAAAATTACAGAGAACTTGAAGGCGATCACTGCCAGCTGCAAATGAACAAATGAATGCCTGCCAGCCGTTTTAATTTTCCGCTATTCGCCCTTGAAAATGGGAACTGAAATTTCGACAGTTGAGTTTCGAGCTTGCATCATGTTTTTTTTTTTTTTTTTTTTTTTACCGCGGCCTAGACCGCGCAGACCTTGGCGGATTTTGAGGTTTGAACTAAGTTCTTTTTTTTCTTTTTCTTTTTTTTTACTTTCCTGACACATGCTCGCTCAAAAGGAGGAACAGTTTCCGACATCATAAGTCAAATGGAGTTTATAATCCAAATACAAGTCTACCCTTGAATGTAAGGAAATGTGAGCCGCAATAATGATGGTACTGAGCATATATTTCTGTGCTAAGTCATTTATGTTTCTCACTAGGTTTGTTTTACCTAGGTAGGTTCTATTCTTTTTATCCGATATGGTCACTGGCGGCCATCTTAGCATTTTCCTGGAAAATACTGTCGCAGTAGTTTATGCATGACGATGGTAATGGTTCCTGTTCGTCGTTCAGTACTTCCGAGTTCAAAATAAACACAACTTGACAAAATAGTTTTATCAAAATAACTCCTATGCAACGATTACAGGGATTGTTTGTCCCAATCTTTGAGATACATTCCGTTCTGGGTCCATTTGTATCCAAGAAGGATAAAAGAGCCGCGACACGACAAAACCAACAATGTGGTTGTGCGTCAAGCACAGACTCAGATCAGCCTGGACATCCGCCCAGTCTGATCAGAGTCTTCGCTGTCCGCATGGAGGTAGCTTAGACCCTTACCTACCCTTTGAGCATTTAACGATGAGTCTGATAAAACTTGACAGATGCCCAGGCTGATCTGAGTATGCGCTGAGCGCACAACCACATTGTTGGTTTTGTCGTGTCGCGGCTCAAATATCCAGATCATTGTGGATCAAGACCGCTTGAAAAATAGTACCATGTACTCATCTTGTTTCCGTGAATTGCATTTGAAATTAGGTAAAATCTTTAAACTACTTGGACATGTTGGAAAGAAACTGGTTCGGTTGTCAAAATGGCGCATCGGCGGCCATCTTAGATCCAACAAAGCAGAAGAATGAGATTATCGTTTATGAGTACTCCGCGAGAATCAGCATTTTTACAACACATTCGGATAACCATTGCTAGTATACATGTAGCATTAAGTTATTTGTGATAGTTAGACTTTTAAAGACCATCAGCACAAAAAGTATCAGAACGTATCATTTTTACACAGAATGTATAATGCAAGCTGTATTTAACTGTTTTTTTTTTGTTTGTTTTTTTTCAGGATACAAAGAATCGTTTCGATTTTTCGACCGGTCCGGAAAAGGTTACATTACTGCCGATGACTTCCGTCGAGCCCTGACCCAGATCCAGGATGGAAGACCACCGACACCGGAAGAGGTCGCTGATCTTATGAGGGAATACGACATCAACGGTACGTCTCTTTATGTCCTTTGGAGGCCTAATACCACCACTGTGGCCATTCTACACCAGCATTTTTCTTTTAGTCATATCTCACCACTGGTTAAAGACGTATATACAAGGGCTGTTACCAAACGAAAAAGAGCTGTTACGATATACGAAAAAGTCATAGTTACCAAACGATCTGATGACCAGGTCGTTTGGTAACTATGACTTTTTCGTATCGTAACAACGCTTTTTCGTTTCGTAACAGCCATTGTGTATATACATACACTGTAAAAAAATCCGTAGATTTTACGGTAAAATAACTGGCAACCAGCTGCCAGTCATTTTACTGTTATTTTTACGGGCGCCCGTAAAAATTGCAGGAATCATCAAGCAGAGTGGGACAGAACAGAGCAGGTGTCGTTTTGGCCAGATAGCCCTTCAACAATACAAAGTTATTTTCGAGTGCGGCCAGTTAACATAAAACTTCCATTTCGTGATTTTCAACAATGTCTTACAGGCAAATGCCCGTAAAAATAACGGTAAAAGGACTGGCAGCTGGTTTCCAGTTATTCTACCGTAAAATCTACAGTTATTTTTTACAGTGTATAGTTAACCAGGGGTGATATCTATCAGTGATACAGGATATCTTATCGTTAATAATCAGGTAGGCCATTGATAAAAGAGCATAAGGTGCCGTAAAAGATTATTTTTTATAGAAAACAAGCATGACGAATAAATTTTAATTATTTTTTGTTTCATAGCTGCCATCAAATATTCACTTTCACTCTATATGACCTCAAAACTGAAGTTTAAAAAGTTTACTTTACATTTCAATTTAGCACAGGAAGTGACGTCATAAAAAATGCACATTGTTCCATGATTAGCATATCTTGCCAAGGAAATCTTATGTTTTCGTAAAGCTGATACAATGATTTTCATACTGGGAAAAGTCAGCACAATAGATATTATAGGTATCAATTCATATCGATATCCAGAGATAGGAAAATATGAATTTGTCTTCACATAAATAAAAAATTTTGAGTAAAGGTCTTTGGGTGATATGTATACCTAAAAGTTACGACATACATTTGAAAAATCGTTCGACATTCCTAGGAATTGCAGACTCATTTACACTATTTCTGAAATGCCCCTCGTATTATAGTTATACAATGAACTCGATGATGTTTCCTAATCAGGCTTACGAACCAGGAGAAGCGGGCGCTTTGTGGGTTCGATATTAGCTGTGAGTCGACTTTATTTCTTAATCTTTTTATTACAAGACGATATTCAGTTTATATCATTATTTAAGTTACCTTAATTTTCATTTCAGTCTATTTATCTATTTTACTCACTTTATAAACATGCAATAGGCCTATATACACTGTTTGAATGAATTTTCATGTACTATTGCATTGTTTTCTAGATATCATTGTACATGTAGAAATTTCTTAGCCCATGTGAACTATGTTTCCGCTCGTAAAAAGAACAGATGGCCGATCAAAAATGAACGCATTAATGCGCAGTTTTATACAATACTAACATGGAGGTAATCATTGCAACGTAGCTCGATTTTATCAATGCTAGTGTAGAAAAATACAACACAAATGAGCCGCGACACGAGAAAACCAACAATGTGGTTGTGCGCCCAGCGCAGACTCAGATCAGCCTGGGCATCCTCCCAGACTGATCAGAGTCTGCGCTGTCCGCATGGAGGTAGCTTAGACCTTTAGCTACCCTTTAAGCGCTAGGCGCACAACCACATTGTTGGTTTTGTCGTGTCGCGGCTCAAATGTCAGTTGCACATGGTAGTTAAACGGGCCGTCACATGAGACAAACTGCAATATTGCATGTGCAAACAGTCAAAAACATCAGATCAGTGGCTCGTCAAATCCTCTGAATTATCATGTAGATTCCATATTATATACCTTATGCAGAAAGCCGGATCAACGAACCGACGTATGTACATATTATGAATCCGTGTCATGAAACAAGTCCTTAAGAATAACATTCCCGCCCTTTGCATAAAGTCTCAAGGGTATGTTCCGATTTCCGGATCACGCTCGGCGCAGTTTAGGGTCTCGTATATAATCCTGTGGGCATATCCATCCTACTTGAAACAGGCTTCAGATCAAGTTATTGATGCGGACAAGAAACGTCCTGGTCAGAATGTATGGACAAGAAAATTGCTGATCAGAATGTGTGGAATCAGACCGCGTATTTGCTGTATGCATATGATATATGATAAGTCACATTTTCTCGCACCACACCTCATTTGCCAGTGGTTTCTGTTGACGGATACATCGGCATGGCCTGGAGAGCAACTGTAACAGAATCTTAGTATATATTTGTTTCCCTTGTGGTTAACTATGATCCCTTCTCCGCTGTGGTAGGGCACTGCTGGTAAAGAAGAATTTGCTCTCTTTAGAGACCAAATTATTTTCTATACTAGTATTCTCCCGTGAGAAGGGACATAAATACTTTGAAACCCTTGAAGCTTTGTCCTTACCATTTAATTGTCTGTTGCTAATGATATTCTTTATATCTCATTTGGGTCCCGGAACCTTTAATTTCGGAAGTATTGCGGCGACAATCAGTCTAGCACGGAGCAGTATCTGTGTCTCCATAGCTCATGCTGTAAAATGTGCCATTGATCTTCTGTTGTTATTGACATTTCCTTAAAATAATTGTTTTGTGGAATCTGAGCACCGGATATCCGTTGATAATAGCTGTAAATTGACCTGAGACGGTTCTATCAGGTACAAAACGATCGACCAGCTAAAATCTATTTTGATGTATTTAGCATTTTTTTATATTCCATATCTTTTTGCCATCGAAGGAAAGCTCGAAAATTTGATGGCCAGAGGCTAAGCAAGTTTTTTTTTTCCTTTTTTGAAATATACTTTTGAATGTCATTACATGATTACAGGCTTTCTAGTGACTATTCATGAAACAGGAAGGGCAAATGGGAGCTTTTGACACATAAAAGAAGGAAAATCTAGGTCATCTGTTGCGCAAAGTAGGAATTTTCGCATGTTGCTTCGCATACAAGACTGTATCCTTGCCCTCAGTATCAGTCTAAAATATAACGCTCTGTATAGGCCGGGGGTTTGGTGGGGGTGCGAATAGGCCCCAGAAGCTTTTGAGTAATAGCATAAGCTAGTCTCCCGTAATGAGATACTGCACAATAATATATTTATAATTCAGCTGTAGGAACTATATTGCCTGTACTAGTCTATTGAATAGTCTATTGATTGGCACGTGTGTTACTTTGTACCTATGTAACCAAATGTTTATAGCTTACAAAAATGGTCTTAATTTTTTGCGCCAAATGCGTGCAGTAAATGTATTGTCAACTTCACCTGATATCAGTGGTAGCTAAAATGTAGGATACTAAGTAGCAGTTTTTATTTTATTAAAATGTAGCAGAAAGTATGTTTTTACCAGAGGGTCCTCCTCATGGAATGTGGTGTATAGTATGTACATGTTTTCCCACTCACTATTTTGCTAAGCATTTATCCATATGATATACACGGGAAATCCTTTTTTATATGAACAGAAAAGATTAATCTATATTGAATGTGTGCTTTAGGTGGCTCACTAAAACAATTCCCATAGCTCACAGTGCAAAATGGGTCAAAGTCAATGCACTGCCAATTTCTCCTGGTCTAAAGTTTCCAAATTGAGGCGTGGCATTAAATAGACAACACTTTACCTACCAGCAACAGCCTAAATATGGGGGCTGTGCGGCATATTTTTGACTTATTGTACTTTCAGTTTTGACAGGCCTAGTTCGCAGTGAATAAGTCTCGAAACTTTCAGTGGCACCCCCTGTGTATTTTCAACCCCAACAAAAATGTAGCAAACCAGATTTGTAAATAAACTCCATTTTTTATAATAATAAATAAGCATAACATTCAGAAAAGTATTTAACTTTCATAATAAAACCAATCAAGAGCCTGCAAATATTTTTATTTTGTACTCCAGAAAGCTCTCCCCAAAAGAGGCGGGGCTTGCATAATGAGTATTTTTTTTACTGTAGTGCAACCGTCAAATGTGTATGTCCGTTGGAAATGGATGCTATTCCGTTCCACGCGTGCAAGCATAGGCATATAGTAACGTCTCAGCAGGACACAGCAGAAACAATGAACAGCTGTTAATGATAATGCATGAATGGGTTTGGGGGAGCAGAGCTTCGCTTCCTAGAAGCCAAAACATTTTAGAAAGTGAGACGTACATAGAAATAGGTCCCGTAAAAGATAAGAAGCATTTTCTTTGCATTTACAGGACAAGATTATCTTTTTCTAGCCAATCAAGGGCTAGATGTTTTTGGAAAAGATCTACATCCCATAGAGCATCAAATGGTCGGCTCAAAGAGTAATGACAAGAAAGCCTGAAATGCAAAAAGGGGCCAGTACTTGAGACGAAAGGCACCGTAAAAAATACAGCAAATTTTGCTTCGATTTGGTATATACTGAGTCGAAAATAAAATTTATATCCTCTAAAAGCAATGTATAAAATGCCAGCAAATGGTTTCATACCTGCGGCGGAGCGCTGATACATGTAAAGAAATAGCTCCGACGGAGCATTTTTTCCTACCAACAATTGCTCCTGCGGAGCTCTGACACCTCTGAATCAACAGCTCGGGCGGAGCACTTACCTTTCAAACTTCAGCTCTGTTGCTCTTAATACATATCTGTCAATAGCTCCGGTGGGGAACTGACTCTTATCAACAACTGATCTGGCGGAGCTATAACTTGACATGTATCAGCGCCCACCGCAGCGTTCCGTTGGAGCTATTGCTGGACACGTATCAGCGCTCCGGCGGAGCAATTGTTTAATATGTCATTGCTCCGTTGGAGTTGATGCTTGATAGGTGTCCGAGCTCCATTGGAGTAGCTATAGACAGGAATCAGGGTTCCGCAGACCTATTTCTTGACATGTATCGGCGCTCTGCCGGATTTATTGTTTAATAGGTCAGTGCTCCGCCAGAGCAATTTCTTGACATTAATCAGCGCTGCGTCGGAGCTCTATTTGATAGGTCACTGCTCCGTCAGAGCTATGGTTTGATAAGTGTCAGAATTCAGCTGGAGCTATTTCCTGAGACGACCAGTGCTCCGCTAGAGTTATTTTTTCGCATGGTAATGCTTGAAGGAGGTATTTATTTGGTAGATTTCCGATCTCCGCTTGAGGAAGTGTTGATAGCAATTAGGAATCAGTGCTCAACCGAAGCTTTTGCTGGACATGTACCAACGCTTTACCGGATCTAGTGTTTAAAAGGTCATTGCTCCACCGGAACTATGGTTTGATGGGTGTCAGAGCTCCATTAGAGCAGTTGTTGATTTGAATCAGTGCTCCGTTGGAGCTTTTGCTTGACATGTATTTGCGCTCCGTTGGAGTTAGCGTTTAATAAGTCAGTGATCTCCCATAGCTATTTTTGGTAGATGCCAGATCTCTGCTAGAGCAGTCGTTAAATGGAATCAGTGCTTCTCAGGGGATGTCTGTTGGCATGTATTAGAGCTCTGCCATGTCTATTGTTTTAGAGGTCAGTGCTCTGACAAAGCATGTCTGATAGCCATCAGAGCTCTGCTGGAGCAGTTGTTGATCGGAAACAGTGCTCCGCCGTAGCTATTTCTTGACATGTATCAGCGCTCCGCCGCAGCTTTTGCTAGATAGGTTACTGCTACATCGGAGTTGTTGTGTTGATAAGTGTCATAGATCCGCTGGAGAGTTGATGATAGAAATCAGTGCTCCACCGGAGCTATTTCTTGACATGTATCAGCGCTCCGCCGCAGCTATTGTTAGATAGGTCATTTTTCTGTCGGAGCTGTTGTGTTGATAAGCGTCAGAGATCCGCTGGAGCCGTTGATGGTAGAAATCAGTGCTCCACTGGAACTATTTCTTGACAAGTATCAGCGCTCCGCTGGAGCTATTGGTTGATGGGTAAAGGCTCAGTCGGAGCTATTTATTGATAGGTATCAGCGCTCCGTCGGAGCTTCTATTTATCAGGTCGCTGCTCCGTCGAAGCTGGTGTTTGATAGTTAGTAGAGCTCCGACGGTGCTGTTGTTGAAGGAATTTAATGCTCCGCCGCAACTATTCTTGACATGTGTCAGCGGTCCACTGGACCTATTGTTTGATAAGTCCGTGCTCTGCCGGAGCTATTTCTTGACATATATCAGGCTCCGTCGAAGCTATTGTTAGATAGGTGAATGCTCCACCGGCGCAGTTGTTAGATAGGTGTCAGAGATACGCCAGAGCGATTTTGATAGGAATCAGTGCTCCACCGGAGCCATTGCTTGACATGTATCATCGCTTCGTCTGAGCTATAGGTGCTCCGCCACAGATATTTTTATAGGTGCCAGAGCTCCGCCAAAGCGAAAGGAATCAGTTCATTGCCGGAGCTGTGGCTATATATATATATATAAGCAGCAACGGAACTAATGTTTGGAAGGTCAGTGTTCCGCCGGAGCTGTAGCTTGATAGGTGTCAGAGTTCCACAGGAGCAGTTGTTGATAGGAAACAGTACTCCGACGGAGCTGTCTCTTGACGCCGAAGCTTTTGTTTGTTACGTCACTGCTCCGTCAATGTTGTTGTTTGATAAGTGTCAGACCGGCACAGGGGCAGTTGTTGGTAGGAATCAGTGTTCCGCTGGAGCTATTTCTTGACATGTATCAGCGTTCCGCCGCAACCATTGTTTGATCAGTGAATGCTCCGCCGGAACAATTAATAGGCCAGTGTCAGAGATCCGCAAAAGCCATCGTTGATAGAAATCTGTGCGACCCCGGTGCTATTGTTTGATATGTATCTGCGCTCCGCCAGAGTTCTTACATTGTTGTAGGACAGTGCTCCGTTTGAGCTATTGTTTTACAGGTATCAGAGCTTCACTGAAGCAGTGTTAGTAGGAATCAATGCTCAGCCGTAGCTATTTCTTAACATATATCAGCGCTCCGACAGAGCTATTGTTGGTAGGAACCAGTGCTCCACCCTTGCTATTTCTTGACATGTATCTGCGCTCCCACAGAGCTATTGCTCGATAGGTCATTTCTCCGCCGGAGTTACATGTATTTCTTTACCTGTATCAGTGTTCCGTCACAGCTTTTGTTTGATAGGTAAGTGCTCCGTCGTAGCTGTTTCTTGACATGTATCAGCGCTCCTCTGCAGCTATTGTTTGACAGGTCATTCTTCCGTCGGGGCTGTTGGGTGGGTGTCGGAACTCCGCAGGAAGAGTTGTTAATAGGAATCAGTGCCCGACGAGTTAGTTCTTGACATTTATCAGCGCTCCGCCACACCTAATTCTTGATTGGTCAGTGCTCCGCCAGAGCCATTGTTTGATAGGTGTCAGATATCCGCTACAGCCATAGTTGACAGGAATATATGCACCGCGGGAGCTATTGCTTGACAAGAATCAGCGCTGTGTCAGAGCTATTATTTGTAGAACAGTGTTCCGCTGGAGCTATTGTTTTATAGGTATCACAGCGTGGCTGCAGCAGTGGTTATAGGAATCAGTACTCCGCCGAGGCTTTAGACTGACATGTATTAGTGCCCCGCCGCAGCTTTTGCGGTCAGAAATTTGTCGGAGCTTTTGCTAGACATTAATCAGCGCTCCGTCGGAGCAATTGGTTAATTCATCGCTGCTTCGTCGGAGCTGTTGTTCGATATGTGTCAGAGCTCAACTGGAGAGGTTGATGATAGAAATCAGCTCCGACGGTGCTATTCTTAAAGGAATCAGTGCTCCGCCGCAGCTATTTCTTGACATGTACCAGCGCTCCGCCAGAGCTATTGTTTGATAGGTCAGTGCTCCGCCGGAGCTAATTCTTGACATATATCAGCGTTCCGCCGGAGCTATAGTTAGATGGGTGTAAATTTAAAGAGTAACTACACTTCAGGAACTGACTGAATCAGATCCCAAACCCTATCCCCAACATCAAAGGGAAAGATTGACAAAGACATCCCAACAAACAATAAATTACAAGTGATAAGCCGAGTCAGCAGCTCTGAATTTTGACCAACAGAAGGGTAACAACAGACTAAGCAAATTATACGAAAAACATTTAACAATTATTTTTACCTAATTTTCTATTTTTATTATTGAAGAGTTAAAATGAGAACACAATAAATTAAACAGCACCGAACATAAAACAAATGCAACCGTAACGAAAGTACCGCCTTGGGACGGTCAGTAATAACTACTGGGGGGTTTAAACCGGTTTTACTGGGCCCAAACCTTCACCCTCACCCTCCGCCGCGGTGCACATGATTAGTTGTTAGTTCGGTTCGTATGGAGGTTGATAGGTGTCACAGATCCGCTAGCGCAATTGATAAGGATCAGTGGTCAGCAGAGCTTTTGCTTGATATGTATCAGCGCTCCGAGTGAGCTTTTGATAGTCAGTGGATCAGTGCTCCGCAGAAAATAGTTTTTTTAAAGTGCCAGGGCTCCGCCAAAGCGAAAAAAATCAATGCTTCACTGTAGCTCTTGCTAGATATGTATTAGCACCAACGGAGCTACTGTTTGAAAGGTTAGCGCTCCGCCGGAGCTGTTGTTTGATAGGTGTCCGAGCATCGCCTGAGATGTTGTTGGTAGGGATCAGTGTTCCGCCGGAGCTATTTATTGACATGTATCAGCGCTCCGCCGAAACTATTGTTTGAAAATTCAGTGCTCCGCCAAAGCTATTTCTTGAGCAGTTGTTGGTAGGAAACAGTACTGTGATGGAGCTATTTCTTGACATGTATCAGCGCTCCGCCACAGCTGTTGTTGAAAGGTCACTGCTACATCGATACCTATTTGATAGGTGCCAGATTCCCGCAGAATCAGTTGTTGGTAGGAATCAATGTTCCGCCATGGCCATTTCTTGACATGTATCAGCGTTCTGCCTCTGCAATTGTTCGAATGGTGAATGCTCCGGCGAGACCATTGTTTGATTGTTAAATAGGTGTTAAAGATCTGCAAAAGACATCGTTGATAGAAATCTGTGCACCATCGGAGCTATTGCTTAACATGTATTAGCGCTCCGCCGGAACTTTATTTGTAGGACAATGCTCTGCTGGAGCTATTGATAAACAGCTATCAGTGCTCCGTTGAAGCAGTGTTGATGCAGTGCTCCACTGGAGCTATTTTTGACATGCATTAGCGCTTCGTCAGAGCCATGTTGGTAGGAATCAGTGCTCCGCCGGAGCTATTGATATTGTTTGATAGGTAAGTGCTCCGTCAGAGCTTTTTGTTGTCACGTATCAGCGCTCCTCCGGGGCTTTTATTTGATAGGTCACTGCTCCGTTGAAGCTGTTGTTTGATAGGTGTCCGAGCATCGCCGAAACAGTTGTTGGTATGAATCGGTGTTCAGCGCTCCGCCGGAGCTAATGTCTGATAGTTCGGTGCTCCGCCGGAGCTATTTCTCGACACATAAAAGCGCTTCGCTGGAGCTATTGTTAGATAGGAGAATGCTCCACTGGCGCAATTATATGACAGGTGTCACTTTCGCTAGAGAAATTTCTTGACCTTTATCAGCACGCCGCCGAACATATTGTTTGATAGGTCAGTGCTGCATCGGAGCTATTATCTGAGAGGTTTCAGTGCTCCGCTGCAAAAAAACTGTCAGTATGAATAATAGGAATAATTGCTTTGCCGGAAGTGTTGCTCAGCGCCCACCGGAGCTTTTGTTTGATAGGTCAGTGCTCCTCCGGAGCTTATGCTTGAAAGGTGCCTGTGCTCCGCTGGAGCAGCTGTTGACAGGAATCTGTGGTCCGCCGGAGAATGTTTTTACCTGTATTAGCACTGTCTTGGAGGTTTCAATGATCCGCTTGGGAAATTGTCGATGGGGAAATTGCTTCCGCAAAGCTTTTGCTTGACATGCATTATTGCTCCGCCGGAGCTATTGTTCGATTGTCAGTGCTTTCCCGCAACTATTGTTTAATAAGTCAGTGCTACTCAGAGCTGGTTTATAGATGTTATAATGCCCTGTTGGAACAAATGCTGATAGGAATCAGTGCTCTACCGAAGCTATAGCTTGACATATATCAGTGCTCCGCCTGGGCTATTGTTTGATATGTGTCAGTGCTCCGCTGGAACAACTGTTGATAGCGATAAGAGCTTCGCCAAAGCTATTGTTTGACATACCGGTGCTTTGCATTAATTTTATACCTATACATTTTTTCATAAGTCTTAGCATACCCCAAAGTGCATTCTAGATTCGGCTGAAAGTCTTTGTTGTCAAAAAATCTTACACTTACCGTGGGAATAAATAAAGGGACACTGCTTAGGATTCCAGAAACGTTCGCTATATTGAATATTGCGGAGAAGCCATTTTGCAACCTATTAAAGTTATCTTATATATATTAAAAAGTGCTGAAACGTTTCCGCGTAGTTTTTGTCGTTTGTACGGTGTACAGGAATATGGTGATGAAAAACCGAGATCGACATTTCAATAACAGATATTCAAACAGCCGTGTTACATATAATGAATAACCGCATAAAATTCTTTTCTGCAAGCAAATATTTAACCTTAAAAAGAGCAAGGCGGGACCGTCTTTCAGAAAATTAGCATAGGTCCAGTGCTAGAAACAGCTAAGCTTGCTTTAGAAATTTGATAAACAGAATACCTCTATTTTCCCATCTGCAACCTATTTTACAAACATACTTTTCATAGCATTTCGCTTGCGGTTAGTCACTGATAATTTGAAATTTAACGTGACGGGAGCCCGAGCAGTTGCTGATAGGAATCAGTGAATCTTGTTTAACAGGTGTCAGAGCTCCGCCGGAGCAACTCTTGACAGGAACAGTGCCCCTCAGACATGCATCAGCACACCGCCGGAGCTATTTTTGATAGGCCAGTGTCCCCTAAAGTTCCGGTTTCCTAAATAAGTGCTCCCTTAGAGGAACTCTCCGCTGGAGCAGCTGGTGATAGGTATCGATGGTCTACCGTAGCTATTGCTTAAAATGTATCAGCTCTCCGCCGGAGCTATCGTTTCATAGGTCAGTGCTCACCCGTAGCTTTTGCTTGATATGTGTTGGTGCTCCGCTGGAGAAGTTGTTGATAAGAATAAATGGTCATTTGGAGCTATTGATCGACATGTATGAGCGCTCCGCCGGAACTTTGGTGTCATAGGTCAGTGTTCTTCAGATGCTATTGTTTGATAGGCGTCAGTGCCATGCTGGAGCAGTTGGTGATTGGAATCAGTGCTCCTCCGGAACTTAACATGCCACGTATCAGAGCTATTGTTTAATAGGTGTCAGTCGTAATAATTGTTAATCAATATACTCGTGCTCTACCAGAGCTTTTATTTGCTCTGTCGGAGCTATCAATTATTAGGCATCAGTCCTCCTAGAAACCATTATTTGATATGCATCTTAGCTGTACCGAAGTAATTGTTTTATTGTGTGATAGATTTCAGTATCATTGCTCTTTTACAACTGTTTCTTCCAGAGAAATTGTTGAAAGATGGCAGCGTTCCGCCGGAGATTTTTGTTTAATGGGTATGAGGGCTCCGCTATAGCTATTGTTTGATAGATATTTGTCGGAGTTTTGCGCTCAGTCGGATTTTTTTTAATTTTATTTTCTTTTCTTTATGTTTTACGATCCTTTCAAGAATATTTCACTGATATTGAGCCGATCGTTAAGCAGAGGTCGGCGAAACCCTGGAAAACCACCTGACCTTTCGCAGACAAAATGTGGCTTTCTCGGTATTGTGCCTATCGAGGCTCGAAGCCACAGTAGGGAAAGACTTTATATTCAAGAGCCGGCACTCTTATACACTAGGCCACCGAGGCCCGTTCTGCAGGAAAGAAGCTAATATGAAAGAAGACAAAAGCAATCAGAACACTCTAGTCTCAGATCGAAATGATACCAGGGGCCGTATTCATAAAACGATTTAAGTGGTTGCTATGCTGTTGCTAAGGCTAAATTTCTTTGAAGGAGATTCCCTACAACTATGAGATTTGCTTTAGAGAAACAGTTTTCCTCTAGAGCAAATGTCATAGTTGTAGGGAATCTCCTTTATAGATATTTAGCCTTAGCAACCGCATAGCAACGACTTAAGTGGCTTTATGAATACGGCCCCTGTTTTCAGATTCAAATCTTGCAGTGAATTTGAAAATAATTTATCTGAGGACGAGCAACATGCCAAAACACGTCGTTTAAAATGCTCAAATTTATGTCAAAATCAAGAGAGTTAATCTAAATTTGTATCTTAACTTTGAATATCATTATTACATTTCAGGCGATGGAAAAGTAACATTCGAAGAGCTTGTTGTAATAACTGTAAAACGTCGAGACGGTTATGATGTCGATAAAAAGTCGCAAATGAAGGCCATGTTTAAACAGTTCGACAAAAATGAAAATGACGCTTTGGACAAAGATGAGCTTGCCGATCTGGTCAAGGCCATGGGGAAAAACCTTTTCGGAACTAATGAAAATAAGATTTTAGAAGACTTTGATGACAACAAGGATGGGAAACTTCAATATAGAGGTAACGTCAAAGTTTGCATAAAACGGTGAAACATTACACAGAATTCCGCATTTATTCGGTTAAAAGGAGGGAGTTTAAGCTTCCAAAATTACCGCATATATGTGAATGTGTCTTGTTTAATTCAGCTATATAATGAAATTTTCTCTTCCAAAACAATCCCCAAGAGCTAGATCCGTCTTACAAGACGGATCTAGATCTTTTGATAGCTTTGGAAGGCCAACCCTCCGTCTTACCAAAGAAACGTAATTTTAAAACTTTTGGCGTACCAAATTTTAAGCGCTGGAGATGCACTGCCGCTGCTCAGCATGACCCCTTCCTTCAACTGTGTGTTCATAAAGAATTGACTAATACTTTTAACAAAAGCAAAATTGTCGCATCAATTCCAGCGTGTGTATACAACACCCCCAGTAAGTCCAAGGCTTATCATCCAGTGTACATAGCTTGGTACACTAAATTGACTTATTTCCTATTTCTCCTCAATGTATTTAGAATCCTTTCAGCAAGGCGCTCAAAAGGCTGTCCCCAGTAACGGAGAGATATTGTGTATGTTACAGATCCTTGAACCTATAGTTTATACCCCTTGAAAATAAAATGTCGAGTAAAATATGTGGTGACACAAAACTTCTCATGAGTAAAATGTTTCACACCAACTTTTGTAACTCCATATCAACAAGAAATCAATTTCATTGGATTTATTTCAATTGAAATTTATGAAACGAACCCTCGGCGAGTTTCATAAATTTCATATGCAATGACTGCAAGTGTAGCCTAAGATTCTGTTTATCATATGAACCTTTTAAACGGGATTTTATCGCCTTCGAAATGAACATTTTTTCAATAAGAAAACGTATTGCTGACACGATTGTAAGTGTTATTACACGTGTGCTCATACGATTTTTATGACACGACGTTATCCATTGAATAACAGCCTTCTCATATGATGAATAGATTTATCATATGACGTCGCATCTGAGAGTGTAGTAAAGCCATGCATTAAAAGCGATAATACACTAGTGGATTAAATATGCAAATTACGTGCTAACGTTATGCGTTGACGTCCATAAAACGTCGCGTTTTCTAATGTCGAAATTGTGACGCTTTAGTGCAATATTTGCTAATAAAATGCGATTTTATTGTCATATGATAAATAGAATCTTGCATTCGTGCTCCTGTATTATTGAATTTATTAAACTCGTTAGAGAAAATGATAAGATGCTCGGCAAAGCCTCGCATCTTATCATTTTCCCCAACTCGTTTAATAAATTCAATAATACATGAGCACTCATGTAAGATCTTCTATATGCTGATGCGGAATGTTTTTCTCTCTCCAGAATTTGTAAATTTCATGAAGAAGGAAGATACACAGAAAACAAAAGTTCTTGGTGTTACTACTTGTCAGGAAGAAACACAGTCAAGCTAAAGGAAATGACAAATTCAGAGCTTATATCGGGATACAAAATATACTTATCTCGGACGAGATTGTGTATTCAGCCTGCCAATCAGACACACACTGTTGACTACGATCGTATCACATTTGTGTGCCTGTTGGAATTAGACAAAACCCATATCGTATGGTTCTAGAAGTCTATGCCAACCTTTAATTGCAGCCAAAACTGTGCCATAGATTGGAACTCATTTGTATTGAGAAACGTCGACATGATGATGCTGTATAAGCGATCAGAAACAAGGACATCTCGTTTTTTCTGTGTTTTTTTCCATATAATATCTAAAAGTATAAACGTAGTCCGAGTCTGTGTGTGCATGCTTGCGAGTGTGAAATATATGCATTTTGATTCTCCACAAAGTATACGCAGTCATAAGCTACGCACCTGGTAATTAGTTTTACAATTCTCAGTCTGAACTTGCACATATGTACGTAATGTGAAATGTGGCGGCTTTTCAATTTGCGCTCAGTAATAGCATTAGATGGATGGATGATTTAAGGTTTTGCGTCTTTTTCTAGAGTATTCCAGTCATGTCAGGATGATGGGAGGGTGATAATAAAAGGCTTTTGCAATGGAACCCTGTTTATGTTTGGAAACATTTCCGCCTTCAGCAAGAATCAAACACGTGACCGCTAGTTCAGCAGGCCAGAACCACTGAGCTACGGGGGCTCTAAGATCTTTCTTCAAGGGCTATGGAAAGTCATCTACCAGAATGTGCGTTATTGCTGTTTGAAAATAGGTGGGAACTTCAGTAGCTCAGTGTGTTGATCCCTTGCCTTCTGAGCTAACGACCAGGGCTCGAATCCCGCTTGAGGCGGAATTCTTTCCAACAGTGCAAGGGGTTCCATTGCACATAACCTTTCATTTTCGTCCTGACATTGCCCCAATATCTCTGAAATACTGTTGGAAGGGACATAAATATTATCCACCCATCATCACTTAAAATCACCTAATCAGGGAAAACAGAGGTGTTTTCAATAATAAGAGTGCATGCAGGCGCTCAATGTACTAATACGAATTTGTACACAACTTGGTTCAAGATACCAGCAGTCCACAAAGGCCCACCTAAGGTATCGTTTCTCGCATCAACGGTAGTTAAGAAGCACATACACGGTATAACCAGATGTTAAATATCGCACTTGGACACTGTGACCCAAATTAATCTACCTGCCATCAACTGAAGAATGCATATACCATGATCTAGCTGTTCTCTATTTCAACCATAGACATGCGCAATAAATGGTATAAAATTCATTACGTTTGCTCGTCCGTTAGAAATGCTGTATTAGGCAAAATTATAAAGATTGCTTTAAAATGAAATTGTCACCAACATCTGACGTTACGTCACAGCATTACCAGTAATAGTTGATAGGCTGGGGATGGCATTACCTGCTTAACAAGAAACTGCCCAGAGTCCCCCGCAGATGTCTATCCAAATTTGCCAAGGGCAGATGTGATTACACTGCAAAAGATTTAAAGAAACACTGTGTATGTAATGTCAATATGCCTCTATATAAAACTCTTCATCCAAACCTGTTTATTATACACCTGGAAAAAAGTTAAGCACCCCCATTAAAAATTCATGTTTTTCCATCGAGCATCAATGAAAGAAAAACTGAAAAGTTGAAAAGGATTTTGATTGCAAGTTAAAAATTGAAACATCTAACATGTTCGAACTGAATTTGGGATCATCGTTATCAGTCTCTACTTTTTTTGCTGGAATAGCGAGAGGGTCCTATTTTATGTAGGGGTTAAACTTGACACTCTTATTCAAGGACTCATTGAGTTACATAACTTTTGCAAGCTTTAGACTTCATGTGCTTGTCAAAGCAGTCACTTCTGGATATAAACAACCAATGACCATGAAGCTCCTTGATTGCATCCCCAAAGTTAAAGAAGCCACTTTTTTCGTTCAAAACATAGCGCGCACTTTCAATTACGTTTTTTGACTTATGTACTTCCAGTAAATGCCTATTTAATCAAAAATCAAGGAGCAACGTATCAAGGCTTAACAATTACGAAAACAATTGGTTTGGAACACTATAAGCGAAAAGTTGTGTAAAGATTAAACTTCGGCAACAATAATTGTGGGGTGCTTAACTTTTTCCAGATGTAAAGTTTTGACGCTAAAGAATTTTGTATAACTGGTTGGGTTGTTTTTGTTTAATTAATCTGCCCTTTGAGAGAATTTCAGACAATACCTAGCCATCTCCCAGTGCGGGAGAAATAAAAGGAACAGATAGAATAGATCCAAACAAAACCCCATCCTGCACCTGCTGCAAGCACAGCCGGCCCTTGTCCAGCTATGATCCAAATTAGAAGGACGCCCCGCACTAAAAGTTATACAGCACCATCGCCCGATCCGACCACATAGACTTATGGACAACTATATACAGTGCTTCATATTATGAGCTGAGATTATGAGTTTATCTGTAAAGTATCAACATGAATGCTGATATCCTGGGCGTGAAATTTGGGCCATACTAGGTAACTAACAAGTCAAAGGGTAAGTTGTTTTGCTTTTTAATTTAAAAGCTGTTTCATTAATATGCGTCTGACCATGAAGTTTTATGAAAATAATTTCCAAAGAATTAAGAACTGGTATTGAGGACCTGTTACTTTGGCTAGGGAGAAGACTCATGCATTAAGAACCCAAGACTTGTCTCTCTTGACCATGACATTTCATTTCGTTCAGATGAATGTGTTTGTTAAGTTTCATATAAACAATCCAACTGATTAATGAGCTTTAGGTGAAAGATAAAATTTTGCTAAGGGCAGAAAACTCATTATCACAATTTATTTCACCAAGCTGAGCATATCTGTTTTTCATGAAATTATTTAACAGGGTTAGAGTTATAGCCCTTACAAGAAATCTGGCCTAGGCAGATAATCTATCAATCATGACTTATTCCAAATATGCTGTCTCATTAAGATATATACGTTTCATGACGTTGAGGAGCCAAGACACAAAATGTTGCTAAGGGCAGATAGCTCATCAATTATTGAATCAGAGAGATATCCTTTACATTCACGACACATGAACTCAGCAAGATGAGTATATGTATGAAGTCTCACAAAAATATTGTATCTGGTTATCCTGTAGCCTGGACAAGGCATTTTTGCAAGAGCAGATAACTTATAATTAAAGAATTCAAGTTTTATTCCAGATCTTGTTTCATTAATAGAAATGCAATTGTAATGTTTGTCGAAAATATATCCCAAATTACTAAGGAGTAAGAAAGCAACATGAAATTATAAATGTAAAAATCGACCATTATCGGTTAAGAGCAGATAACTCAGGAAGTAGTTATGCCAGAGTCTCAGATGTAGTGCATGTGGAATGAGGCAAACATTACTGTGATGTTTCATGTGTTGAAGAGTAACAGCTCAGTCACGAATATTAATCCAAGGGATATAACTCACGACTGACCTTTTTATCATGTGTCTCCTCATCTGGGTTAGTATTTCGATTAAGCTTCTTGACTATATTTTAGTTTAGTAGTTATTGCAGGTAACAGCTGGAAGAACGCAATGAAGGAAACATGGGAAGACAGAACCCCCAACTATCACCAATGTCCACGGCTTTGCCAGTGGCTTGGGATAAATACTGGCTATAGGTGAATTAAGGTTCTTGTAAAACTGACTTATTATATCATGCGTATATATAGTTATGTTTCAAACTGCACTGAAATTAAAACACATTTGAATGAAGGTAAATGAGAGCACTTTCAGGGGGAAACTGGTCATTTTCAGTTTGCTTCCCTTCTGAACATGGACACGCTATTCATGAAAAGAATTTGCACCCTTGTGAGCATATTATTTCCTTCTAGGGGAACACTTTCGACCGAATTCTTCTTTAGGGAAGCAACTTCCAAGTTGGCTTAATCGTCAACTAGAGCAAACAGGAAGTTACAAAAGTTGTTTTCAGTTGTCAAAATGGCAAAAAAATCTGTGTACTCATTTACCTTAACAGGCTCATTATAACAGATTCTAACTATCTAGGGGAGAGTCGGGTTACTTCGGACAGCGGGGAAATTCGGACACTGACATTGTTTCCTTTATATGTCAGTTGTTTGGAACTGAAACAAAAATAACTGGCCAAACAGTGAAAATCCTGATGAGACGGCTCATTATGAGCAGTCTCATCTGGATTTTCACAGTTTGCAAGTGTACGTCCGAATTAACCTCCATGTCCGAAGTTACCCGACTCTACCCTATCTATTTGTTATTATTCAAATAATTGTGTAACTCCTTTAAATTACAGTAAAGACTAATGTTACACACTGTTTCTGACTTTTCGTTTTCATTAAACCTTTAATTTTGTCACTGCAAGGAAGCTATACATGAGTGCAGGCTGATCTGGATATGCAGATATGGATCTTTTGACACCCTTACCAGCACGCACACAATGCCAAATATCTTGTCAGCACTGATGAAGTTATTGTCCCATACATTAGAAATCCAGTGCCATACATGTTTTCAATATTTTTAACAATGAGACATTTTACAGGGGAACAAACAATACAATTTTTCATTCTTGCCATCCTTCCTTATTGGGATCAACTCATAATGGAAAGAATTTTCTAAGAAATCCTTCATTGAAGTGTAGACCCCATTTTGCAAGACCTTCATCATCCAGGGAAAACAAATAGGAAGTCATAGTGTAGTTGCCCCTTTTGTAACAAGTGCTGTCGCCATCAAACAGCGCAGCCCGACTGGACCTTGTACCAAAGAACTATATGCCCACTTAAGCCTACTGGGGGTGGGGTGGGTTATGCATTGATGTCATAGGGAGAGGAGGTGCTGCTGTATGAAATTTTGGACCCATATCTATCAACAAACCATAGGCAAACCAAATCCATCATATGATTTTGAAAGGACCTCTGACGGTGGTAATGTTATTTTGCCTATAAAATTAGTCAAAATTAAATGTTTGATATACCAAAGAATTTCTCTTGAAATTTGTTGCTCTTAACTTCCCCTAATTAACTATGAATTTAGTTTCTGATTTTTCAGCACATAGACTTCAATGTTTGGTGGAAAAAGCCAAATTTTATAACTAAATGTAACCATTGTTATTTACAAGCAAATGGGGAAAATGTTACTGTAGGTGTTTCTTTGTTTTTCGGGTATACCTAACACTTTTAATATCATCTTCACTTTATTGACACGTACTACCCAGACTTCTGGCATATAGGCCATGAGCCAGATATGGTTTACCTCCCCCCAGGGGGAGTTTTGTAGACCATACTTTTCTTAAAGACCAGCATCTTAGAAGTATTTTGCAGCATGTTAGCCCTCTGGCGAGCGGGGCGTTAAGCTGTAACAGCCTGTTACATTACGTTACCCATTAAAATAAGAAACATAAAATAAAAATTATCAAAAATTATAAAAAATGAAAATCACTTTCCTATGTTTAAAATTTTAATGGAATCTAATAGAACAATCCAATAGCTAAAAGTGAGGATGTTTGAAACGTCACTTTAGCCTACGTGGTGTAATATACGTGACGTTTTTCTTTTCTCTCCAATAAAATTGCAATTTCCATCCAAAATACTTTCTTTTTGTAAGTAATTTTTTTTATATTAGACCAAATGTTTGTTAATGTGTTAAAGTAAAATTTATTGATCTTTTCAGATCTGCAAAAATTATTATCCTATCTTGTATACTTTCGGAGAAATAGAACGTTGAACACAGTAACCCCTTATGAATGTTCCATATTACAATTATCACTTTCCGTATAATTCAAGCGCTTGAACTACACTATTGGAATTGAAAACAACAGTGAAAGGTAATATTGAATATGCCAGCCTATTTAAATAGCAAGGAGCAGTTCAACAATATTTGAATGCATTTTAGTCGGCCATAATGATCGATTATACACGTTACCTATGGCTACTTTTGTTAAAATCATATCATTTGAAGGTATATCTATCTATCTATCTATCTATCTATCTAACTATCTATCAATCTATCAATCTTTCCATCCAACCTTCCAGCAATCTTTAAATTTATTCCGCTACCTGATAAATACTTTATTACGCAAAATATGTGTAAGTCGAGAGCAAACCCATCTATCTATCTATCTATCTATCTATCTATCTATCTATCTATCTATCTATCTATCTATCCACCCACCCAACCATCGATCAATCCATCTATCTTTATATCTATCTATCTATCTATCTATCTATCTATCTATCTATCTATCTATCTATCCATCAAACAATCTAGCAATCTTAATATTTATTCTGCAACCTGATAAATATTTCATTGCTGAAAATATGTTTATATCGAAAGCAAACCCATTTATCTATCTATCTTGCTATCTTTCGATTTATCCATCCAATCTTAATATCTACTTTGCAACCTTATACATATTTCATAACGGAAAATATGTTTATGTCGAAAGCAAAGCCATCTATCTATCTATCTATCTATCTATCTATCTATCTATCTATCTGTTTATCTTTCTATCAGTATATCTAGCTATCTATCTATTTATCAATATATCCATCCATCTTTCTATTTATCCATCCAACCATCCAGCAAGCTTAATATCTATTTTGCAAACTGATAAATATTTCATTACGGAAAAATATGTTTAAATTCGAAAGCAAACCCATCTATCTATCTATCTATCTATCTATCCAACTATCCAGCAATCTTAATATCTATTCTGGAACTCGATTAATATTACTTTGTGGAAAAATGTTTCAGTCGAAAGAAAACCCATCTATCTATCTATCTATCTATCTATTCAGCCACCTGATATTCATTTCAATATGGAAAATATGTATATTAAGTCGAAATCAAAACCCTGCCTATCTATCTATCTATCTATCTATCTATCTATCTATCTATCTAACTAAGGATGTGCTTTCAGTCATATCTGTCTATCTTCATCTTTCTATCTAACTATCTATCTATCTATCTATCTATCTATTTAGTCACGAATTAATGAAAATATTTGTATTCAGTCGAACCTGTGTATCTGTATCTTTCTTTCTTTCTATCTATCTATCTATCTATCTATCTATCTATCTATCTATCTATCTATCTATCTATCTATCTAACTACCTATTTAGTGACCTGATATTCATTTCAGTATCGGAAATATGTGTATAAAGTCGAAATCAAAACCCTGTATATCCGTCTTTCTATCTATCTATCTATCTATCTATCTACCTACCTACCTATCCATCCAACCTTCCAGCAATCTTTAAATTTATAAATACTTTATTCCGGAAAATATATGTAGGTCGAGAGCAAATCTATCTATCTATCTATCTATCTATCTATCTATCTATCTATCTATCCATCCATCCATCCATCCATCCATGCATCTATCTATCTATCTATCTATCTATCTATCTATCTATCTATCTATCTATCTATCTATCTACGAGGGTGATCCAAGAAGTAATGCGAACCCATCTATAATTCTTTCACATTTGGTATTTCTAGAGATGGTTTACACGTATATTATGATATATTATCGATTCTTTGAGATTTGGTTAAACGACATTGGCCGCGCTCAAAAACTAATTTTAAAGCTGAAATCGTGTGCCATATAGGCATCAAGACTATGTCAATAATCCTTTTATAAGAAAGTACAATTACCCTTGTATTAGATATATTCTACACAGCATGATAAGCTAAGTGCCGCATAAGTAAATCAGATTATACTACCTGAATCCCCTGGATTCTTTGTCAATTTTGATAGCTCAAAACAGCCACAGTCTCAGAAAAACCTCTGTTTGGTAGCCTAAAGGGGTGATCTCTATGAAGGATTTATTTTCTTAATTAAAATACTTCGATAAATAGTGTATACACTGTAGGCATATAAACCGTAAGATACCCTTTTATCTGTGCCTGATATGCATCCAAAATATGTTGTTGTTTTCAAACCAGGCCGATATTGTAATAGTTTTGTCATCTGGATTTGCTAGGCAACATAGAAAAGCATTATACTATCTGAATCCCCTGGATTAATTGTCAATTTTGATAGCTCAAACCAGCCACAGTCTCAGAAAAACCTCTGTTTGGTAGCCTAAAGGGGTTAACTCTATGAATGATTTATTTTCTAAATTAAAATACTTCGATAAATAGTGTATACACTGTAGGCATATAAACCGTTATATACCCTTTTATTTGTGCCAGATATCAAAATATGTTGTTGTTTTCCAACCAGGCCGATAGTGTTATATTTTTGTCATCTGGTGTTGCTAGGCAACATAGAAAAACACGTGACAACCTTATTGCCTTGCTGCTTTATGTATTTTCAAACTTGAGGTATTATAAACACAACATATCTGTTGCTTTAGTATAAAAACGATAATTTCAAATTTTGCACACCATTCCTTTCCCCTTTCTTCCGACGGAAAATGAAATTTTCAACAAATTTCGTGGCCATGTTGAGCCTGGCTGGGCGAATCAAATCCCCCTTAAATTATAACCCATCATTGGAACTTGGTTTAAACAGTATTTTATTCAGTTAAGCTACATACATATCGAGGGCTCAGTGCAAGACTGGTCTAACTCACTATTTTTCACAAATTCACTTTTTTGCAGTTTTGAAAACTTGATGGTCAAATACACATTCTTTGAAAATATTAAGATTCATGTTTATGCAAAAACTGCTTTTATTCCTAATTCAAAAATAGTCTAGGAGCCAAATCTTTAGCGCAAGACTAGTCTAACTACGATGAGACAAATTTGATTTTAAAGAGCATACTGTGGATAAATGGCTAAGTTTTCAGTTTTATAAATTTAGATGCAAGTTCTTATAGTCTTTAACTGTTTATAGGTCTAGGACCATCGTTTTCTTAATTCTTTAGTAAACAGTTTTTCGGTAGTAAAACATGGAATCTTTTCATTTCAAAATATTTTCCTCATTTTTCTTTGTGCAAGACTAGTCTTTAGACTAGTATTGCGCTAAGAAAAAGTGGATTTGAAGTTAGACTAGTTTTGCACTAACAAAAGAAAAGTTATATAAATTGTCCTTTTTAAATGTTTAAAGTTGTTAAATAGCTATTCCACAGCTCATGCTTATTGAGTTTTTGCCTTCAAACTGTTAAAATTGTTAAAATTGTTTTATAATGCACTTATATTTTGCATTTGAAAAAAAAGTCTGTCTCAAGTTGGACTAGTCTTGCACTAAACTTTTCAGCGCAAAAAAAGTCTAAGTCACAAAAACCTAATTTAACAAAAATAAACTAATAAAATTGAATACTGTAAGCATTTTTTCCCATATTTTATGTAAATGTGTCAAATTTCATATTATTGTTTTGTTTATGTACAGTAATAATCAGTTTTTTGCTTCTCCTGAAAAGTTTCAAAATATGGAGTTAGACTAGTCTTGCACTAAGCCCTCGATATATACAAATACAAATCATTTCAATGTAAGATCTGACGGTAAGCGCAATGCTTGTATAATAGACACCTCCTTGTTCAAGCTATATTTTACGTAGTGAATATATGGCCAAGAGCTTTGGGACTTCGTGATATTAAACATGGACATTACAAATATACACACTTATTTACTGGTCGAATTTCAAAGCTGTGTCTGCATTCATAACAAAGTTATGGCTGTGTTCGCATTACTTCTTGGATCACCCACGTATCTATCTATCTATCTATCTATCTATCTATCTGAATATCTATTCAGCTGCCTGATATTCATTTCATTACGGAAAATATGTTTAAGTCTAAATATGTTTATTATGTCGAAATAAAACCCCATCTATCTATCTATCTATCTATCTATCTATCTATCTATCTATCTATCTATTCATTTCAATATGGAAAATATGTGTATAAAGTCGAAATCAAAACCCTGCACATCCATCTTTCTATCTATCTATCTATGTATGTATCTATCTATCTATCTATTTATCCATCTAACCATCCAGCAATCTTTATATCTATTCTGCTACCTGATAAATATTTCATTACGGAAAATATGTATAAGACGAAGGCAAACCCATCTATCTACCTATCTGTCTATCTATGAGGGTGATCCAAGAAGCAATGCGAACCCATCCGTAGTTTCTTCCACATTTGGTATTTCTAGAAATGGTTTTTATGTATATTATGATATATTATCGATTCTTTGAGAATCGGTTAAACGACCTTGGCCGCGCTTAAAAACTAATTTTAAAGCTGAAATCGTGTGCCATATAGGCATCAAAATTATGTCAATAATAATTTCATTTGAAAGTACAATAACCTTATAATAGATATATTGTATACAGCGTGATGAGCTAAGCGCCGCATAAGTAAATCAGATTATACTACCTGAATCCCCTGGATTCTTTGTCAATTTTGATAGCTCAAAACAGCCACAGTCTCAGAAAAACCTCTGTTTGGTAGCCTAAAGGGGTGATCTCTATGAAGGATTTATTTTCTTAATTAAAATACTTCGATAAATAGTGTATACACTGTAGGCATATAAACCGTAAGATACCCTTTTATCTGTGCCAGATATGCATCCAAAATATGTTGTTGTTTTCAAACCAGGCCGATATTGTAATAGATTTGTCATCTGGATTTGCTAGGCAACATAGAAAAGCATTATACTATCTGAATCCCCTGGATTAATTGTCAATTTTGATAGCTCAAACCAGCCACAGTCTCAGAAAAACCTCTGTTTGGTAGCCTATAGGGGTTAACTCTATGAATGATTTATTTTCTAAATTAAAATACTTCGATAAATAGTGTATACACTGTAGGCATATAAACCGTTATATACCCTTTTATTTGTGCCAGATATCAAAATATGTTGTTGTTTTCCAACCAGGCCGATAGTGTTATATTTTTGTCATCTGGTGTTGCTAGGCAACATAGAAAAACACGTGACAACCTTATTGCCTTGCTGCTTTATGTATTTTCAAACTTGAGGTATTATAAACACAACATATCTGATGCTTTAGTATAAAAACGATAATTTCAAATTTTGCACACCATTCCTTTCCCCTTTCTTCCGACGGAAAATGAAATTTTCAACAAATTTCGTGGCCATGTTGAGCTTGGCTGGGCGAATCAAATCCCCCTTAAATTATAACCCATCATTGGAACTTGGTTTAAACAGTATTTTATTCAGTTAACCTACATAAATATCGAGGGCTCAGTGCAAGACTGGTCTAACTCACTATTTTTCACAAATTCACTTTTTTGCAGTTTTGAAAACTTGATGGTCAAATACACATTCTTTGAAAATATTAAGATTCATGTTTTTGCAAAAAATGCTTTTATTCCTAATTCAAAAATAGTCTAGGAGCCAAATCTTTAGCGCAAGACTAGTCTAACTACGATGAGACAAACTTGATTTTAAAGAGCATACTGTGGATAAATGGCTAAGTTTTCAGTTTTATAAATTTAGATGCAAGTTCTTAAAGTCTTTAACTGTTTATAGGTCTAGGACCATCGTTTTCTTAATTCTTTAGTAAACAGTTTTTCGGTAGTAAAACATGGAATCTTTTCATTTCAAAATATTTTCCTCATTTTTCTTAGTGCAAGACTAGTCTATCTTGAGATAGACTAGTATTGCGCTAAGAAAAAGTGGATTTGAAGTTAGACTAGTTTTGCACTAACAAAAGAAAAGTTATATAAATTGTCCTTTTTAAATGTTTAAAGTTGTTAAATAGCTATTTCACAGCTCATGCTTATTGAGTTTTTGCCTTCAAACTGTTAAAATTGTTAAAAATGTTTTATAATGCACTTATATTTTGCATTTGAAAAAAAAAGCCTATCTCAAGTTGGACTAGTCTTGCACTAAACTTTTCAGCGCAAAAAAAGTCTAAGTCACAAAAACCTAATTTAACAAAAATAAACTAATAAAATTGAATACTGTAAGCATTTTTTCCCATATTTTATGTAAATGTGTCAAATTTCATATTATTGTTTTGTTTATGTACAGTAATAATCAGTTTTTTGCTTCTCCTGAAAAGTTTCAAAATATGGAGTTAGACTAGTCTTGCACTAAGCCCTCGATATATACAAATACAAATCATTTCAATGTAGGATCTGACGGTAAGCGCAATGCTTGTATAATAGACATCTCCTTGTTCAAGCTATATTTTACGTAGTGAATATATGGCCAAGAGCTTTGGGACTTCGTGATATTAAACATGGACATTACAAATATACACACTTATTTACTGGTCGAATTTCAAAGCTGTGTCTGCATTCATAACAAAGTAATGGCTGTGTTCGCATTACTTCTTGGATCACCCACGTATCTATCTATCTATCTATCTATCTATCTATCTATCTGAATATCTATTCAGCTGCCTGATATTCATTTCATTACGGAAAATATGTTTAAGTCCAAATATGTTTATTATGTCGAAATAAAACCCCATCTATCTATCTATCTATCTATCTATCTATCTATCTATTCATTTCAATATGGAAAATATGTGTATAAAGTCGAAATCAAAACCCTGCACATCCATCTTTCTATCTATCTATCTATGTATGTATGTATCTATCTATCTATTTATCCATCTAACCATCCAGCAATCTTTATATCTATCCTGCTACCTGATAAATATTTCATTACGGAAAATATGTATAAGACGAAGGCAAACCCATCTATCTACCTATCTGTCTATCTATGAGGGTGATCCAAGAAGCAATGCGAACCCATCCGTAGTTTCTTCCACATTTGGTATTTCTAGAAATGGTTTTTATGTATATTATGATATATTATCGATTCTTTGAGAATCGGTTAAACGACCTTGGCCGCGCTTAAAAACTAATTTTAAAGCTGAAATCGTGTGTCATATAGGCATCAAAATTATGTCAATAATAATTTCATTTGAAAGTACAATAACCTTATAATAGATATAGTGTATACAGCGTGATGAGCTAAGCGCCGCATAAGTAAATCAGATTATACTATCTGAATCCCCTGGATTCTTTGTCAATTTTGATAGCTCAAAACAGTCACAGTCTCAGAAAAACCCCTGTTTAGTAGCCTAAAGGGGTGAACTCTATGAATGATTTATTTTCTGAATTAAAATACTTCGATAAATAGTGTATACACTGTAGGCATATAAACCGTTATATACCCTTTTATCTGTGCCAGATATGCATCCAAAATATGTTGTTGTTTTCAAACCAGGCCGATATTGTAATAATTTTGTCATCTGGATTTGCTAGGGAGCATAGAAAAGCACGTGACCACCGTATTGCCTAGCTGTTTTATGTATTTTCAAACTTGAGGTATTATGAACACAACACATCTGATGCTTAAGTATATAAACCATGATTTCAAATTTTGCACATCATTCCTTTCCCCTATACCCCGACAAAAAATGAAACTTTCAACAAATTTCGTGGCCATGTTGATTTTGGCTGGGCGAATCAAATCTCCGTTTAATTGTAACCCATCTTTGGAACTATGTGATATTATACATGGTCATGAGAAATATACACACTTATTTACTGGTCAAATTTCAAATCTGGGTCTGCATTCCTTATAAAGTTATGGTTGTGTTCGCATTACTTCTTGGATCACCAACGTATCTATCTATCTATCTATCTATCTATCCTGCAATCTGAATATCTATTCAGCTACCAGATATTCATTTCATTACGGAAAATATGTTTAAAACCCCATCTATCTATCTATCTGTCTATTCAGTGACCTGATATTCATTTCAATATCGGTAATGTGTGTATAAAGTCGAAATCAAAAGCATGCACATCTATCTATCTATCTATCTATCTATCCATGCCACCTTCCAGCAATCTTTAAAGTTATTCCGTTACCTGATAAATACTTCATTACGCAAAATATGTGTTAGTCTTGAGCAAACCCATCTATCTAGCTATCAATCTATCTATCTTTCTATCTGTCTATCTATCTTTCTATTCAGCGACCTGATATTCATTTCAATATGAAAAAAATGTGTGTAAATCTATCTACTTATCTATAATCTTTCCACCTACATGTGTATCTATCTATCTATCTATCTATCTATCTATCTATCTATCTATCTATCTATCTATCCATATACCTGTGTATCTATCTATCTATCTATTCAGCTACCTGATTCTCATTTCAATATGGAAAATATTTGTATTAATTAGAAATCAAAATCATGTCTATCTGTCGTTCCATCAATCTATCTACTTATCTATCTATCTATAATCTTTCTACCTACATGTGTATCTATCTATCTACGAAATATATGTTTAAGTCGAAGCAAACCCATCTATCTATCTATCTATCTATCTATCTATCTATCTATCTATCTATCTATTAATCTATCTATCAGCAATCTTAATATCTATTCTGCAACCTGATAAATTTTTCATTACGGTAAGTATGTTCAAGTCGAAAGCATACCCATCTATCTATCTATCTATCTATCTATCTATCTATCTATCTATCTATCTATCTATCCACTCATCCATCCAACCTTCGATCTATCTATCTATCTATTGAACAATCCAGCAATCTTAATATCTATTCTGCAACCTGATAAATATTTCATTACGGTAAATATGTCAAGTCGAAAGCATATCTATCTATCTATCTATCTATCTATCTATCTATCTATCTATCCATCTATCAATCTATCTATCTATCTATCTATCTATCTATCTATCTATCTATCTATCTATCGATCAAACTATCTATGCATCAAACCATCCATCAATCTTAATATCTATTCAGTGACTTGATAAATATTTCATTACGGCGATATGTTTTTTAAGTGAAAAGAAAACCCCATGATATCTATCTATCAATCTATCTATCTATCCAATCATTCAGCAATCATAATGTCTATTCCGCAACTTGATGAATATTTCATTACGGGGATATGATTTTTTAAGTGACCCCACCCACCCATGATTATGTTTATCTATCTATCTATGTATTTATCTATCTATCGATCTATCTATCTATTTAAATACCTACCTATACACCTACCTGTCTACCTACCTGTCTGTCTGTCTGTCTATATATCTATGTATGTATGCATGTTTGAATCTATCTATCTATCTATCTATCTATGAATCTATCTATCTATCTATCTATCTATCTATCTTTCTATCAATCTGTCTATTCAGCGACCTGATATTCATTTCAATATGGAAAATATGTATTAATTAAAAGTCAAAATCATGTCTTTCTGTCGTTCCATCAATCTATCTACTTATCTATCAACCTCTCTATCTATCTACCTTCGTACCTGTGTGTTTATCTATCTATCTATTCATCCAACAATCTATCTATCTTTCTATTTATCCATCTAACCATCCAGCAATCTTAATATTTATCTTTCTATTCACCGATTATGGAAAATTTTTGTATTAAGTCGACATCTATCTATCTATCTATCTATCTATCTATCTATCTATCTATCTATTCAGCGATCTGATATTCATTTCAATATGGAAAATATGTGTTTTAAGTAGAAACCAAAATCATGTCTATCTATCTATCTATCTATCTATCTATCTATCTATCTGTCCATCTGTGTTTCTATCTATCTATCTATCTATCTATATGTTTTTATGTCGAAATAAAACCCCATCTATATTTCTGTCTATCTATCTATCTATCTATCTATCTATCTATCTATCTATCTATCTATCTATCTATCTATCTATCTGTTTATCCATCCATCCATCCATCTATAAATATAAATATATATCTGCTGATTTTTATGGTCTAGTCACCTATGAATTATAAAGGGCTCAGCACTTATTGTTCTTCCGTAAAAGATCACCCCAACAATGTTTTAAACAAGCCAGAAAAGAGGCATAATAAAATGAGCATAACTTTACCCTCATCAGAATGATCGACACGTCTCTAGGTCAAACGGTTCAAAAGTTGGAAAAATGCCAAAGTTAACAAAGGGGTGTAATTCAGTCAAATAATTACGAAATCTGGTGATCTACACCAAAAGTTAATCAGGTGATTGCCCCTAGATGTATGCCAGATATTAGTATCCTAGCTCCAATGGGGCATAACTCTGTCAATAATGCATACAACAGAACGTAATTACCATCAAAATAATTTCACCTCAAATAGCATCTGTATACCAAGAATCATGTCTCTAGGTCAAACGGTTCAAAAGTTGGAAAAAATGCAAAAGTTCACAAAGGGGCATAATTCAGTCAAATATTTACGAAATCAGCCCAAAAAGTTAATCAGGCGATCTACACCTTAGCCCCTACCTGTATGCCAATTATGAGCACCCTAGCTCTAATGGTTTTCCCAGAATTCCGGGAACAAACTTTCATTTAATTTTTCGAAAAAGGGGCATAACTCTGTTAAGTCCGAGGGACAAGAAAAAAATACGGGTCTGCTTATTTCCAATGATCTAGTCACTTATGAAGTATCTTGGCTCTAGCAGTTATGGTTCTTGAGAAATAAACCATCTCTACATTGTTTTGTTCAACTAAGAAAAGGGACATAACTCTGTCAATAATGCATACAACATAACGTAATTATCATCAAAATAATCAACACATCAAATACTATATGTATATTAAAAATCAGGTCTCTAGGTCAAACGGTTCAAAAGCTGGAAAAATGCCAAAGTTAACAAAGGGGCATACTCCAGTCAAATATTTACGAAATCAGCCCAAAAGTTAATCAGGTGATCTACACCTCAGCCCCTACCTGTACGCCAAATATAAGCATCGTAGCTCAAAAGGTTCTCCCGGGATTAAGGGAACAATCTTTCATTTAATTTTTCGAAAAAGGGGTATAACTTTGTAAGTACAAGGCCAACGGAAAAGAAAAACAAGAAATGTTACAGTGTGTAACAAATGCCACCGAAGGCCCATTAAACTGACATTTGAGTCCTGGTTGTGACTCTGACCTTAGATTTGGGATGAAAAAAATATTGTGTATAACACACCTCCTCATTATGGTTTACCTTTCTGTGAAGTTTGATGAAAGTCGCTTCAGCAGGTTTAAAGTTATCGCAGAAGCACGATTTGACATTTGACTCCTGATTGTGACCTTGACCTTGAACGTGGTTTCCTAAATCTTAAGTGTGACACACTTTCTCATTATGCTCCATCTTTCTGTGAAGTTTCATTCAATTTGCTTTAGTCGTTTATAGGTTATTGCTGAGACACGATTTTGAAACACAATTTGACCTCTGACCCAACCGTGGCCTTGACCTTGGGTGTAGGGACCTGGGTTTTGTGCGCAACACACCTTCTCATTATGCTTTATCTATCTGTAAAGTTTCATTAAATTTGCTTTAGTAGTTTTAAAGTTATCGCTGAGACAGGATTTTAAGACACAATTTGACCTCTGACCCAATTGTGGCTTTGGCCTTGGGTGTAAGGACCTAAGTGTTAAGCGCAACACACCTTCACATTATCCTCTATCTATCTTGGAAGTTTCATCAAATTTGCTCCAGTAGTTTTAAAGTTATAGCTGAGACGGACAGACTGACGGACGGACGTTGCGATTTTAATATGCCACCCGAAGTTCCTTCGGGGGCATAAAAATACAGGTCTGCTTATTTTCAATGGCCTATTCATCTACAAAGTATCAAGGCTCCAGCAATTATGGTTCTTGAGAAGTAGACCATCTCTTCACTGTTTTGTACAAATAAGAAAAGGGGCATAACTCTGTCAATAATTCACATAACCTAATGTAATTATCATTAAAATGATCGACTTATTAACTCACCTGAGCCGAAGGCTCAGAGGTGAGCTTATAGGATGGGAGTCGAGCCGTCGTCCGTGCGTGGGTGGGTGCGTGGGTGCGTCAACACTTTCAAACATAAATATCCCAGAAACCAGTGGGCTGATTGCAATCAAATTTTATCTGAAGCATCATTGGGGTGGGGGAAAGGCGGCATTAGGTTTGGGTGCAGGTCAGCTCAGAACTCTGGTTTCCATGGCAACAGATAGCCCCCATAGGGTTATAATGGGGAAAACGGCGTCATCACGTTTTCTCGACTGTTTTTGATTAGATCCTTATCATACTTGCAGGTAATGATAACATACACAAGAGCTTGGATGAGTTTGAAATTTGGCCGGATTCGAGCACAGACTAAGGAGTTAGCTGCCCTTGAGCGTTTGAAAAAAATCCCATAGGGTTATAATGGGGTAAATGTTGTCATCACCTTTTCTCAACTGTTTTTGCTTAGATCCATATCATACTTGCAGGTAATGATGACATACATAAGAGCTTGAATGAGTTCGAAATTTGGCCGGATTCAAGCACAGACTACGGAGTTAGCTGCCCTTGAGCATTTGAAAAAAATCCCATAGTGTTATAATGGAGAAAACAACGTCATCACTTATTTTTAGAAAAACTTTGTCATCGCTCTATTGCCTACATTTCTCAACGGATTTTAAAATAACTTCACACAAATGTAGGGCATGACAATATCTCCAGCAAGTTTGACTTTCAGGATGCTGCACCCAAGGTCAAGGTCACTGTGGCTATTTTTAGAAAAACTTGGTCATCGCTCTAGCACCTACATTTCTCAAGGGATTTTAAAATAACTTCACACAAATGTAGGGCATGACAATATCTCGAGCATGTTTGACTTTCAGGGTGCTGTGCCCAAGGTCAAGGTCACTGTGGCTATTTTTAGAAAAACTTTGTCATCGCCCTAGCACCTTCATTTCTCAATGGATTTTAAAATAACTTCACACAAATGTAGGGTATGACAATATCTCAAGCAAGTTTGACTTTCAGGATGCTGTGCCCAAGGTCAAGGTGACTGTGGCTATTTTTAGAAAAACTTTGTCATCACTCTTGCACCTACATTTCTCAACGGATTCTAAAATAACTTCACACAAATGTAGGGCATGACAATATCTCAAGCAAGTTTGACTTTCAGGGTGCTGCAATCAAGGTTTTTGATTAGATCCTTATCATACTTGCAGGTAATGATGACATACATAATAGCTTGGATGAGTTCGGACAACTTGAGCATTTGGAAAAAATCCCATGGTCTTATAATGGAGAAAACAACGTCATCACATTTTCATTTTTCATCGGATCCTCTTCATACTTGCAGGTAATGAGGATATGCATAAAAGCTTGGATTAGTTAGCATTTCGGCAAGATCCCACCACTGACTATGGAGTACCTGCCCTGAGCATCCAAAAAATCAATGTCGCCCCTTTTTCTTGGTTTCTACTGATCCGATCCTTTTCAAACTTGCAGGTAATGAGGAAATGCATAATATCTTAAACAAGTTGAAATTTTGGCCAGATCAGGCCAACCACTACGAAGTTAGCTGCCCTTGACAGCTCTGTCTATTGTGCTCTTGATCGGATACTTTTTAAACTTGCATATATTAAATGAGGGCATACATAATGTTTTGGATGAGTTTAATTTTCAGCCTGATTGGACCACTGACTGTGGTGTTAGCTGCCCTTGAGCATCTTAAATATCCCTATAGGTTTACAATGTCTCTCAGGTGAGAAATTGTTGCCCTTTGGGCTACTTGTTAAATCCTGTCTGTACACCAAAACTCAGGTCTCTAGGTCAAACGGTTCAAAACTTGGAAAATGCAAAAGTTAACAAAGGGGCATAATTCAGTCAAATATTTACGAAATCAGCCTAAAACTGAATCAAGTAATCTACACTTTAGCACCTACCTGTATGCCAAATATGAGAATCCTAGCTCTAAAGGTTCTCCCGGGATTTTGGGAACAAACTTTCATTTATTTTTTTAAAAAAGAGGCATAACTCTGTAAGTACAAGGCCAAGAAACATAACACGGGTCTGCTAATTTTAAATGGTCTACCCACCATTTAAATATAAAAGGGCCCAGGAGTTACGGTTCTTGAATAATAAGCCACCCCTAAAATGTTACGTACAGACGGTTGGACAGTCAGGCCTAAACCAATATGCCCCCGGCATAAAAACAGAGTGAAAATGTTTTCTGTTCACTTCAGTTCAATTCTCCTAACGACGTTCCCCAAGTGGTTTAGCGGTACGTAACCATAGTTGCACGCACTTGGCGTATATATTATTCATATGTTTTAATGCTTGGATTTTAGCGCTTATAAAGGTTTTTCATCACGGTTTTAATTGAAACGAATGTAAATATAAGCAATGAACTTACTTTTTTCTGATGTTCATCGAAGTGTAAACTACAATGGGTCACTGGAAAGTTTACATGAACCCCGAAGGGGTTCATTCACTTTGCACGTGACCCAATGCAATTTACACTTGAATAAACCTCAGGAAAATGAAGTTCATTTCTGAAAGAAGCCAGCTATTTACTACAGCCGAAGCGAGATGAGTAGCCATTAAATCCTATGACAATTTCCATGGTTTGTCCAGCCCAGACATTTCCTTAGATCTGCGTTCTGTCAAAAAAAGATTTATTAGTAGACAAGGACAAAATATGATCAGGCAGGCCAGTATATCACCATCAATCAGTATTCATGAAATCTTTCTACAGACATATGTTTCTGTAGTAGATGAATAATAAACAACTTAATATTAAGCCTTATTTTATTAGAAAGACGTATTACACAGTCATGTACTTTGGCTGCAATATAGATAGCTTCCTACAGGCCGAGACAGCCTCCTACATGCCGGTACATACTGAATTTAACACGCACATATATGTATTTGCATACTAAAGTTAACCAACTATATATAATCATGACATTATGTAAAAATTATATCTGTGGGAATAAACCCGAGGGTAGAAAACAAAATTGTATGTGCCAAGGCGAAAGGTACTGACTTATACTATACTTTCAGGGAAACCAAATTTAAAGAGTAACTACACTTCAGGAACTGACTGAATCAGATCCCAAACCCTATCCCCAACATCAACGGGAAAGATTGTCAAAGACATCCTAACAAGCAATAAATTACAAATGATAAGCCGAGTCAGCAGCTCTTTCCCAAATTGGTGGCAACTCAGCTATCTTTACTGAACTAAATAATTTAGACCAACAGAAGGGTTACAACAGATTAAGCAAATTATACAAAAAAAAAAACATTCAACAACTATTTTTACCTATTTTCTATTTTTAATATAGAAGGATTAAAATGAGAACACAATAAATTAAATAGCACCGACCCCGCCATTTTTCCTGTTTACTTCCTGCCAAAATGGGTGTCAACTCTAAAATAGTAAAATTTCTATAGCAGCACGGAGTGGACTCCATCTTGGAAGGACATCATCGTCCAGGGAAGCAAAAAGGAAGCCAAAAAATTGTTCCCCATAAAACAGTCTTACATCCATGCGAACGGCAACCACTAAGAATGGGCTTAGCTGTCAAAAGGTTTAATCAGAGGCTTCTTTTGAGGCGTGAGGCTCAATTTATTGAATGTGCAAGCGGGGAGTACGCATACTGCAATTCAGTCTGAGCTGGGTGGATGGATGGGTGACGAGATTTTACATCTTTTTCAATAGTATTTCAGTCATATCGTCATATCAGGACGATGTGTGGATGACAATGAAAAGCTATAAGCAATAGAATTAAAATCTTAAAGAGTTCATTCAAGAGCAGAGAATACATTCTGGTATTCTTGCATATCATGATTTCTTAGAAGGCTTGTGTCTTTCCTATTGGAACCCAAGGTGACGCATATGATGGTGATGTGGTCTGTATGAGGTCCGGTCAGTGCTGTGTCATTAAAACGGTGTTGTATCATCGCCTGAATAGTAATAAAACAGTTATTACTTTTATTAAGTATTTTATTAAGTCGAAAAAAACGCTGGAACCCATAAGTTCTAGGGCAGAAGTAACAAAGACAATTGCTTAAATTAGTTTAAACGACCGACCGGGCCGCGTAGCGCAATGTGTACCACGTCTGCCTCAAGAGCCAAAGTCCCGGATTCGGTACCCTGTCTAGCCTCGTACCTCCGTTTCTCCTTCCGCTCATTCAAGAAGGGCAAGTGTCAGTTATTTGCGAAAGTATTAGCATTTAGTACTGGTTAACCGCTCAGGAGGTCTAAGCCTGCTCAGAATTAGTGTGGTTTGGGTAATTGACCGTCCCGACAAGACCACAGTTGTTTACCGTGGACGTAAAGCAACACAAAACAAACATAATGCTAACGACGAGCCTGATCTCAGTCAGAGTTTCCTTCATATTTATATTTATTATTTCTGATTAAGTAGCTTTAAGTTAAAATCTTAAAGAGTTCTGTCATGAGAGAGAACACATTTTTTTAAAGAAGGCACATGGACCATACTTCGAGGTTTCGGCTATTCAATCTTCACCAGTGCCCCTGACAATAACTGGCGACGAAAGTCAGAGGAAAGTACACTGTATTTTCTTGACCTTAAAGTCTCCATAGTCCTAAGGGTGGTAAAACGTCTTCATTCAAATCATTGTAAAAAGCGGTGCAACCGATAAAATGCGGGTTGGTGTGCCTTTATTGAGTCATAAATCTAGCAAAAAGTAGAAAACACAAGTTTTTTGTGTTCTTTTTTTTTTAATTATAACCATTCCAGAAAATACAATTTCCTGTTCTTGTTTCCCGTCTACATATGCTATATAGATATAGGCCAGGTATGTAACACTTTCAGTTTCTGATACAGGCACCGGGATTATCACCGGACTAGTGCGCTTGTGCGAGGAAACGCGCATGCTTGAAATCCGGTGTTGATATAAATTGTTACATGTTAGAGAGTTACATAGCTCGCTACTATAAAATAATAAAGTTTCCTTTTAAAAAGGAAAGGCTTGCCGAGTTTTTACATTTTGTTTACATTACAGAATGTTGATACTAACAGAATGGGAATTATAAGAACTAGCGTTTGAGGACCGAAGGAAATGAATTCAGCCTAATTATGAAGTTGTTGTTCATTTCCCGTTATAATTTATTTCTTAACTAAATCCCCTCTCAGGCCAGCGATGCCGCAGTGCATGGGCAACTTTTTTCCTCAGATCCGTATAATCTACCTGTAAACGACGATATCGCGTGAGCTTAAATAGCATTAAATCATATAGGACATTGACAGTTTTTCTCTGTTTTTGTTTTCCTCGAATAAAAAATGAAAACTGTTGTGTTAGGTCAATATAGTGCACTTTTTTAGCTGCACATAGATATTTTTTTCAAAGCTTTAAATTTACATTTAATGCGGTCTCTTTTGCTCTGAGTAATATGGCCATCATTTCCTAATAGTATATAGGGAAAACAAAGAAAATGAACAAAAAGTTACTCAGTTATCTACGGTTTTCTTAAAGCACGGATCTAAAGTAAAAAAAAAGTTGTGTTATCCTAGTAATATACACTATCTTACAAATCTTTTGATACATTCTGTAACAAAAACAAAGAAATATTTATGCGGTCATTTTTTACAAACTTAATACTACCCTACATCCAAAAACTGAATTTTCAGTTCCGTGCGTGACTATATCGAGGTGAGGAGAATTGTTGGGGGCGGACTGGATTCCAGTTGCATACAAAGGTTCTTGCGTGACAAGAAATTCCTGTACAACCAAAATGACGTTATTATCACTGGCAAACTGCTTCCCAGCCAGTTCTTGAAAAAAGGTTGAAGTGATCAACAGAAATGCTGCACAGGCAAATGGCATCTCCAAGAAGCAATATCTTGATCCAGTGCTATGAAGAATCATGCATAATATTTGGGTTTGGGTGGGAGGGTGTGTGACCCCTTAAGGAGCTTGTGGTCGATGAAATTTCAACTAAACTGCACCTTCCCTTCTTGTTAAATTTTCCAATTTCATCTCCCACATAGCACAATGAATATGCGTCATTTATACACCGGCTTAACAATTGTACATGTATAAACACGGTCAGTTGTGACGTTAGCCAAACACACACAGATAGATCGTATACTTTATTTGGTAAGATGTGATGAGTGATGAGGAAAAAAATCAGTAGCGCCTGCTTGCTGAATTTAAACAATAAATTTTGACTTTGATTTTTTCTGCTTTGACAGGTTTACAGATATATAAATCGGCCCACGCTTCAGCACAATCTGATAAATTTATCCTCAGTTAGCATGATATATTTTTGGATCTGCCGAAAAAGAAAGACCCTGGGCAGTCTGCACAGATGCTTGAGCTCGAGTGTAATGACTGCTCTAAGTAAATACATTACTCAATACTCTAAGGCCCTTTTTTCGCCCAACGCCGCTGCAAAATAAAGATAGCAAGCTTTTTGGGAAAAGCGTATACTTGTATGCTGAGAGTCGTGGATACGGAAAGTGCCGACTGTTGGCGACAATGCGACCAAAGATAGAATAAATTCCATCATTATTTTTAGCAGATGCGGTAAACCTGATATGGATATAAATAGACAAAATCGGACGAGTTCTCTGATTATTGCGATGAAACGCTCGTGTAAGTGAAGGAAAACATGAACAAATCCAGTCTCAAACCGGAACGAGCTTTTCAATCTATAAGGCTTGCGGCCGAAAGCCGCAAGCCAAAAAGTCTGGAATTTTTGTGTTTTTCATTCAGCCCAAGTCTTGGAAGAAAGATAAGTAATTATGTGATATAAAGATAAAACATATATGTGTGGGCTATTTACAGACCTACCCATAGCGCAAAATACAGAGTTACAGTATTCATTTTGATTAATATCTCCGAATGATTTTGCATTATAGGACATACAGAATACATTAGAATATAAACTAAATGTGTATTTAATGTGAATATTACAAAAAATCAACTGGGGATAGAGAAAAACATGTCCATTTCGGTAATGAAATCCATTCCCGTAAATTTATGCACTTTTAATCAAACTTTCACTCTTTGTAGAATTAACATATTTCCACCAACACGTCATATTTGTCGCCATTTTGGGAACTTCTGCTTAACCCCTTGCTTCTTAGTTGTGCTACAATATTTACTTGGTGATTAGGCAAACAAGGAAGGTCAGCCCTCAGTCTGCTTGAAAGCATCTAAACTGGTAGCCTGAACTGTACTTTCCCGTAGGGAATTCCACAGGGATATGGCTCTGTTCAAGAAAAACTTCTTCCTCACATCAGTACTACTTAACTGAACTTGAAGCTTCTTAGAATGACCGCGAAGGCTCCAAGCGGGTTTACTGAACTTTCCAAATTATTAACTTCTTGCCTTACCGCTATCAAAATTCATGTAATTAGGTATTGTGAATGAGTTTACGAACGGTCAGGCAAAAATTTGTTTTGGTCAATTAAAAATTCAACTGAGTTTCTTGATAAACTGAAGTCTAGAGGATATCGAATGTGTCTAATTTGTCTACATTAGATTTACTACACTCTATACAACTCTGTCCCATAATTTAATAAATAGGAAACTAATAAATTTAACTGAGACTACTTTTCAGAGAGAGGGTGCTCTTTATCTTGCTTGTAAAGATAAACATGCTTTTTTTTACTTCCGATGACCAAAAAAAAAAGGTTTAAATTGTGGACTTGCCAAAATGTTTGTGATGCTTCAGTATATCTTCTAGATAACATTTTCATCAGATTTGGTACTAAGTTACACAGACAAATTGTAGGAATTCCGAAGGGTACTAACTGCGCTCCTCTTGTAGCAGATTTGTTTTTATTTTGCTATGAAAGAGACTTTATGCTGTCTCTTTCTGATGATACTCAAGCTCATGTCATTGAAGCATTCAACTCAACGTCTAGATACTTTGACGACCTTTTAGATATTGACAATCCTTATTTTGAAGGAATGGTTAGTCAAATTTATCCTGCTGAATTGCAGTTAAATAAAACAAATACTTCTGATACCGAGGCCCCATTTTTTTCGATTTACATTTATCAATTTTAGACGGATTTGTTTCATCGAAAATTTATGATAAACACGATGATTTTGATTTCGACATTGTTAATTTTCCTTTTTTGGATGGTGATGTTCCCCGCACCACTTCTTATTGTGTTTACATTTCTCAACTTATTCGCTTCGCTAGCGTGTCTAGTCATTTGGCTGATTTCATTGCTCGCAATAAAAGTTGACTGCCAAGCTTTTACAGCAGGGGTATCGGTATCATAAACTTCGGAAAGCTTTTTCTAAATTTTTTCGGAGACACTTTGAATTGGTTTCTAAATATAATACAGGGTTAAGGTCACTTTTGCAACAAGGCCTATCGGCGCCTGAATTTTATGGTGACTTAGTATATTTATTACTCAAAATCGTAGGGAAAATAGAATTTCCTGATCAATTTAAGAAAATTATCTTGCGAATTAAACGCCTTGGCTATAACATAGATGTAATGCGACAGTCTGCGTGCTTAGTGGTTAACCCAATCACGGTTGACAACTTTGCTGTCCTCTTTAATTGCACGCCGGTGGGTCGAGGTTCAGACTCTATGATAGCACCTACATAAAGCAATATATTAGTTGGTTAGGGCCGGATGTTTGTCTGTTTCTTGGCCCACCGGGGTTCAACTGGTGGTCTTCTTTTGCTCCAGTGTTCCAGTGGTGTTGCTGACGCCCCAGGGATCTCCAGGTGTCTCAACACGTTTTAGCTGTCGAGTCCTCATCCTTGCTTCATCACAAGTCTTTTCTTGATTTTAATTGTTGCCCGTGATGACTCCCTGATGAGGATGAGTTATGGGACCTCCATACGAATCGAACTACCAACTAATTGTGTGCACCGCGGCGGAGGGTGAGGTTGCAGTTTCGGGCCCAGTAAAACCTGTTTAAACCCCCAGTAGTTATTACTGACCGTCCTAAGGAGGTACTTTCGTTGCGGTTGCATTTGTTTTATGTTCGGTGCTATTTAATTTATTGTGTTTTCATTTTAACCCTTCTATAATAAAAATTGAAAATAGGTAAAAATAGTTGTTAAATGTTTTTCGTATAATTTGCTTAGTCTGTTATAACCCTTATGTTGGTCTAAATTATTTAGTTCAGTAAAGATAGCTGAGTTGCCACCTATTTGGGAAAGAGCTGCTGACTTGTCTTATCACTTGTAATTTATTGTTTGTTGGGATGTCTTTGTCAATCTTTCCCTTTGATGTTGGGGATAGGGTTTGGGATCTGATTCAGTTAGTTCCTGAAGTGTAGTTACTCTTTAAATTAGTAAAAAGGCTACTTGCTGGGGTCTTTTACATATTACTCATATGTTTATATATTTCGAATAAATCTGAGAAATTTCTCTAGAATTGCAAACTCCATTTTGATAGTTACTGTACACAGATTCAGGCATTTGTTTTGAACTTTTTCTAGTTTCTTGATGTCTAATTTCCATGTCGGTGACATATATTCAAGTCAAGGAATATCATCGGTGTCAGGACATTTCATAAAATGGCGATTTGTCCAATACTGATCCTCGATAATTGAGTCTTATGCATACTGGTATTTTACTGTTTGGAAAGTCAGTCGGGACTAGACTTTCAATGAGGAGAATAATTATCTAATTCATTTCAATTAGAGTTTACGCAGATAGATCATCATGAGATACTATACTTAGGTATGGACTAAACTTTAAAGATGTTTTGCACGCAGGATTAACATTAAAAGCTCATGCAAGCACACTTTTCTAGTCATTCTGCTTAAAGTACACACAGTATACCAGAGATCAAAATGTGCTTTTTAGCTCGCCTGAACAAAGTTCAGGAAGACCTATTGTACTATCCCCGGCGTCAGCGGTAGTGTTTGCGGTGGCGGCGGCGTCTGTGTTAGCAAAATGTTAAAGTTTTACGTTAAAGTTTTCCAGGTGATGGGCAAATTTTAAGAGTAACTACACATCAGGAACTGACTGAATCAGATCCCAAACCCTATCCCCAACATCAAAGGCGTTGTCAGGTTAACTATCATTTCCCACTGACCGGCTTGTTTTGTTTGAGCACCTTTTCTAACATGCTTAAGTAATGTCTGTAAATTTCAAATGATGCGAAATGATATGTAAAATTACATACAAATATTGCATCTGAGTCGTATTGGAACCCTTTCTGACAAAATTTGAGCTCTTGATCATTCCTGCAATACAAACGGTGCAGTCTCACTGCAGCTGGTGTTGTGCCGTGTGGCGGCCGTAAAACGTCTCCCCGTACATCATCCATAGTGCAGATCATATTTTATTTACATCCTTTGAGATCAGAGGATAGATTCTGAGAAATCTAAAATTTGAGATCGATTTAGACTATTATTCTAGATCATCGTATTTTATATTATTTGGATCCTTTTGATATTAATCAGTCTTCGAATCGACTGCCCAATTAAAATTAAGAAATTACAGTATGCTTTTTTTCTGGTTTCGTCACCAGATATTGTCAGAGTCACTGACGAGGCTTTATTAGCCGAAACTACGTAGTCTGGCCCATGTTCCTACTTCTGTATATATTCTCTGCTCGTGAAGGAACCTTTTTAAGATTTGAATTAACGCTTCCTTTAGGTTTTGTGGAATACACAGGGGTCAGCATAGGGCTCTGAGGCAGGGAGAAGTTTTGAGACATTTTCTGAGTTTCAGGGAGAAGTTTTCTCCCAAATGTTGGATTTTTATACGCTCGTCGAAGACGGGTCATAATATGTCGTGGCCTCCGTCTGTCCGTTAACTTTCATGTCCGCTCCATATCTCCTTAACCCCTTGAAGGTATGTTTTTAAAACTTAGGTCAAATGTTCACTTCATGGAGGGGATTGACTCCACAGAAGTACCTTTATCCCCTCCCCACAACCACCTCATACTTGGACTACACATAAATGCTGTACATATGCTTTGCAGCCTTCCTGACTACAAATAGTGAAGACCTGAGAGTAACAGGTTTGAAAATCTTACTCAAGGTACTAGGTGGGCATCCATGTCCTATTGACACATTTCTATTTCCAATAACAGAAGGGTGAAGCAGGCATATTTTGCTCCATTTGTTTTGCTCTTGTTACATTAATTTATTCTCTTTTCTGTGTTGTTTACAGCATGTATGAAAGAAAAGACTTAAAAAATTGGTCCAGACTGAAAAAGTTTGTACGTTTATTGTCTGTCAATTTTTGTCTCGCCAGTGAGACATACGTATTGCTTTTCCAGTGTCTGCGGTGTCAGCGTAAATTAACTTTTGTTCTTTTCGTATAGGTGATTTACCAGAAACTATAAGGGCTTGAGCAATGAAACTTGGTTGATGCGTACATCTGGAAGAGTAGATCTTAAAGCCTTCATCAATATTGAGTCGTGAACTTCATCTTACGGTTGACTGACTTTGCAATTTTTGTCGAGTTTTTTTTTTCATTTAGGTCTGATTCTCAGAAGCTTTAAGGGCGAGAGCCATCATCAATATTGAGTCTTGACCTACATATTATGGTTGACTGACTTTACAATTTTTTGTCGAGTTTTCGCGTTTAGGTCATTTTCTCAGAATCTATAAGGGCTAGCGCCATGAAACTTGGTTCATGCATACATCTGGAAGAGTAAATCTCACAGCTATCATCAATATTGAGTCTTGACCTACATTTGAGAGCTGACTGACTTCGCAATTTTAGGTCGAGTTTTTAGTTATGGTCTGTTTCTCAGAAACTATAAGGGATAGAGCCCTGAAACTTAAGTCCTCCATCCATCTGGAAGAGAAGAGCTCAAAGTCATCATCAGTATTGAGTCTTAACCAACATCTTGCAGTTGACCGAATTTGCCTTTTTTGCCAAGATTTGGTGTTTAGGTCTGGTCCTGCATCCATCTGGAAGAGAAGAGCTCAAAGTCATCATCAGTATTGAGCTTAACCAACATCTTACAGTTGACTGACTTTGCCTTTTTTTGTCAAGTTTTGGTGTTTAGGTCTGTTTCTCAGAAACTATTAGGTCTAGAGCTAAGAAAGCTCTGTTTTGTGACAAAGCGACAGCAAGCGAGACATTGCATTTGGCTGAGTTCTTGTTATTTAAAATTTTGAAATGTTTCAAGCATATTGAAGATGCCCTTGTGAATTTTGAAGAAGAAGAAAATAAAACAGTTTTAAACTGTGCAAAGACACAATTGTTATAGACATAATTTTCTGGTTTGCTTATATTCCCGATATCCTTTGATGGAACTTGTTGCAATTTGACTAAAAATTTACTTTCACATGTATGTCTGACCTTTTGTCCAGAATTTCAAGGATGTGTTCATTACAGTTAAAAGCTAGACATTCTAGTTGAAAATACCGTACTTGCAAGTGATTCCATACAACGATAAGAAAATATCACATGCACAAATAGAAGTATGGGTAAACCTTAGACATGTTAGATAAAAAAAGCACATAGCCATTTCTTTTGAAGTATTCTAAAACAAGATTAATGTGTCACAGTTATGGTAATGTTAATTTGCCATTTTTTCAAAACAAAAAAAAAATCAAAATAAAAAAAACCCGAAAATTCAAGAGGCAAGGTGATTTAAATTGTAGTATTTCCTAAAATGATCCTTTCAGAGCATATAAATGTGGCAGGTACTTGAAAAATAAGGGGATCCTTTTTTTCTGATTCGACCACGGGTCTTGTTGTCCAGGAGTTATGTCCCTTATTTGAATTGGTCATTTTTATAAACCCTAGAGATAGGTTTGAAATTTAGGATTGAGCCTGTTGGTTTGATATTGCAGGGTTAAGCCTATTGGTTTGATATTTCCTGTTCCTGAGGCATTTGATAAATGTTCATACACAATGTCCTGCGCAGCCTGATCAGAAAATACGTATAAAATGACTGTCTTCTGATTATTATATAATTCGTCTGTCCAGCGGTATTCGGCGGATTAGCTTCATGCGAAAATACTGTACCAAAACCGGACTGCACAGCTAAACAAATTAAATTTCATATTTCAAATTATTCGTATATACATGTGTATGCGTACGATCAGGCGCCGCGGACATGCAGGCTGAGCCGAGTCTACCTTACAGACAGTAAGGTATAATAAACACATGTTCCGAAAGGTTAATAAGTAAACCTTTCGGCACGTGCCGTTAGCGGCTAAATCTTTGACATCAAAAGCTGATCGAAATGCTTTGATCTTTGTGACCTGTTTCGGCACTGGACTATTATCAGTGGCGGCTGAGCGAATTCATTTTTCTGGAATTTGAAAGAACTCCTATGCCTAAAATGACGCTTCCATATTTTTTTTCATGATACGTCAGTTCCTTTTTAAGAGGGAGTAACGTTATTCTTGAGGAATTAGTTTGGGACTGCAGGCGTTTTACCCATTTTCTTTGCATCAAAATCGCAAAAATGCCCCTTATCTGGAGCTCTGTATATCAGATTAATTATGACACGTGTTAACGTTTCATAGACAGTAGGGACACATACATTGAGAGATGGCAGTCACTCTTGTGGAAGATGAACAACTGTTCATAGGGAGGCAGCACAAAGTGGCAAGCCAGGTGTGACAGCTCGCATTATGTCTAGCAACGTTTGAAAGCCATTGTAAAGAGGTAAAACTAATTTAAGTTTATTCTGGGTGGCCACCATCTGCCTAATGTGCCTGGTTACCTTAAAAATTAAACAACAACAGATGGCAATCAGCTCTTTGTTTGATAAAATTCCAGGTAAACCTTTTCTGTCTTTTCTGGACTAGGTGACTAAGTGGGTGCGGCAGAGTAAGATTAATATTGTCGTCGTGTGGTACCCAAAGTCAACAGGGAAAAGCGTTCCCCAGACAAGATTCATTGGTATTACTTTATTTTATTGTTATTATTTCTATACAAGAATATTGTATCATACCGTATAATAACTGAATGCCACAACCTTATCAGAGCAAGTATACTTATTTTGATAAATTCTAATGGTGATAATTTGCTTTACACCCATTTTGCTACTAATACAGATACGAGGGATGATAAAAAAATTGTGAAATTTTGCTGTATAAATTTTATTATTACAGTAAACCCATTAAATTTGCAGTAAAGACAGATAAATCGTCCATTTATCCACTCCAGTGATGTATTCGAATTACCGGTCAGTCTTCGGGAAGTAGTCTACATGGGTCGTTAATTTAACCTTATGACGGTACTGAAGAGCAGAGCGAATATTTGCCATTATATTTGATATTGGTTGTTTTATCTTTGGCTATTTCTAATATTTGCAGTAGGGTAAAATGCTCGACATTTGGTATGCTATGTTATTATTGTTTCTGCTTTTACCTATCAAGGAATTATTGTCGTCAACAATTGCTATGCTTACATTCCCAGCGTTAATTATGGTATGCAGGTCATACAAGGCTGACAAAATGACATCAAACACTAAATCGGATATTTGATGCAATTTCCAGTTTTTGTATATATAACCGTAAAAAATGAGGGCAAAATCAAAGAATTTTTACATGCTCAAATTTAATTTTAATTTATCCTTGTATTGTATGTTAGCTTTATCTGATGTTGGCACTGATAAGAGGGTGACAGATCTTCATTTTAGACATACACCACATTTCATGCAGAAGTGTTTAAAGTTGGTCAGAATCCTGAAAAGCCTGCAAAGAAGGTGTTAATTTGTTAAAACTGAGAAAGAGAAGAGCCACTGTAATGTTAAAAGGGACAAAACGTGAAATGTCAGTCATGTGATGCTTCACTCTAGCTGTATGTACCAAATATAAACTGAGAGAAAATACTTGATTTTCATTGAAATTATACAACATAGCTAAAAGATTGAATTTCTCTGTGGTATGAGAAACTTTACTTTAACTCCATTATCATTGCCGCCACAGCAAAAGTCCACGTATTTTTTATCACCCCTCGTAGTTTTGGGATAGTTTTATGAGACTGCACCTTTATTTTACATGTATTGGTTTGCTGACATTACCTGCTTTTCATGATGAATCTGTTAAAGTTTTCATGAATGGTAATCCTGTGCGATGAACATTATAAAATTATGACAATTGCGCATTTCCATAGGAGTTTGACACACAAGAAAACTGTGTATTGTAGGGATTATACAAGAACGATTATTTATAATTCTGCTAAGTTCTGTTGTGCCAGTGCGAAGATATTTAGTTTTGTATCAGGTGTAGTGTTATTCACATAGCAAAACACAACAAAATTCTGAATCAGAGTGTACATGAAAGTACTTAGATCTTACAAAATACCTGTAGGTTCTTAGTGACTGGATTCGTTATATTGGAAGGCTGCAGTATCAGAGAAAACTATTTACAGGTGAGTTATTAAATATGGTCGCACAATTCTTAAAGACAGGGCTAATGCTGGCAGACCCAGTCTTGTCTGAAACCATGTCTCAGCTACTTTATAGACTGCTGAAGCCAATTTTATGAAACTTAAAGGAAACTTACAGAAAGGTAAGGCAAAATCAGAAGGTGTGTGACATCATGATTTAGGTTCCCATGCCCATGATCAAGACCACAAACAGGTTCAGATGTGAGGATTTTCATGTGATAACAAAAAACAATAGAAGCATGTCTGATCAAACTTAACAACATTGGCAACAAATCTGATCAATCGCTAGGCCCATTAGCTCCAACTATTACATCAAGATGCTGACCCTGCTGAGAATTTTATTGCCTCTTGCCAGAAACCGTATTTTTCTTGCAGAAACATATTTTAAGCAGGATAGAATATACACATTTTTCAATAAAAGGATGAAGAATGAAAAGAACAACGAAAATATGATAATAAGTCTTAAATGATAGTAAATGTCGCGGAGTGGTTTCAACCTGTATATTTTACTCAAATTTTGAGGATACTACATGATGTTACAATAATGTATGCACTGGAAATGAAAGTACGTCATGAGAAAACCTGTTTATGGCAAATTCAAGTCTGATCAACATTGTTGTTGTTTGCTGCATATAAAGCATAATATGTTTACTTGCTACACACTTATCCTAATTTCAAAAGTTCTTGCCACCTTATATCTGAGCCTCTTCATGAGAAATTTCTGACCCGGTAAGACACATACTAATTTTAAAGAGTAACTACACTTCAGGAACTGACTGAAGCAGATCCCAAACCCTATCCCCAACATCAAAGGGAAATATTGACAAAGACATCCCAACAAACAATAAATAACAAGTGATAAGCCGAGTCAGCAGCTCTTTCCCAAATAGGTGGCGACTCAGCTATCTTTACTGAACTAAATAATTTAGACAAACAGAAGGGTTACAACAGACTAAGCAAATTATACGAAAAACATTTAGCAACAATTTTTACCTATTTTCTATTTTCATTACAGAAGGGGTCAATGAGAACACAATAAATTAAACATCACCGAACATAAAACAAATGCAACCGCAACGAAAGTACCGCCTTGGGACGGTCAGTAATAACTACTGTGGGGTTTAAATCGGTTTTACTGGGCCCCGACCTTCACCCTCACCCTCCGCCGCGGTGCACACAATTAGTTGGTAGTTTGATTCGTATGGAGGTCCCCTAAATCATCAGAAAGTCATCATTGGCAACAATTAAAATCAAGAAAAGACTGTGATGAAGCAAGGATGTGGAGTCGACAGCCAAAACGTGTCGAGACACCTGGAGATCCCTGGGGCGTCAGCAACACCACTGGAATACTGGATCAAAAGAAGACCATCAGTTGATCCCCGGAGGGCCAAGAATTAGACAAACATCCGGCCCCAACAAACTAATATATAGCTTTATGTAGGGGCTATCATACAGTCTGAACCCCGACCCACCGGCGTGCAATTAAAGAGGACAGCAAAGTTGTCAACCGTGATTGGGTTAACCACTAAGCATGCAGACTGTCGCATTACATCTATGTTATAGCCAATGCGTTTAAATCGCATGATAATTTTCTTAAATTGATCAGGAAGTTCTATTTTCCCTACGATTTTGCGTAATTTATATACTAAGTCACCATAAAATTCAGTTCCGATAGGCCTTGTTGCAAAAGTGACCTTTACCCTGTATTATATCTAGAAACCAATTCAAAGTGTCTACAATAAAATTTAGAAAAAGCTTTCCGACTCCTGCTCAGACACAGAGACTAGGCTTGTTATTTGAAATTAAGAAACTACAGAGATAACACTATGGTAATTGCTTCCAAGGGGATACTATAAAACGGTTAGCTCATCACATCTTAACGACTTGCCCCATTCCTGACTGACAGCTAAGCTTTGGTTATATCAGATAAGTTTGTGAAGGAGTCTGGAGAAACTGAGTAATCGGCTAACTTTTAGCCTACAGACCTGAATTTAAATCTCAAAGCTCTGTGTGATGTGCTGCTTGGTTAGTGACATAAAGATTGACCTGCATGTTTGTTATACCCCCGCCATTAAAAATGGGGGGCATATAGTATCACCGCTGTCCGTACATATGTCCTGTGCGTACGTACGTCCTGTACGTCCCGTACGCAATGGTTTCCGTTCGATATCTTTTGAAAACATTGGTGGATTGAATTCATATTGTATACACTGGTATATAATTATAAAATACAGGTGAAGTCCAATGTTGAGTAAAATCCGTCTGTTATTATGGGAGTTATGGCCCTTTTTTGACTTGATTTTGTATGAAAAAATGGTTTCCGTTCGATATCTTTTGAAAACATTGGTGGATTGAATTCATATTTTATTCACAGGTATATAATCATAAAATCCAGCTCAAGTTCGATGTTGAGTAAAATCCGCCGATTATTGTGGGAGTTATGGCCCTTTTTCGACTTCATTTTGTATGCAAAAATGGTTTCTGTTCATTATCTTTTAAAAACCTTGTTGTATTGAATTCATATTTTATACACCAGTATATAATCATAAAATACAGGTCAAGTTCGATGTTGGGTAAAATCCGTCAATTATTGAGGGAGTTATGGCCCTTTTTCGACTTCATTTCATACAATAATGGTTTCCGTTTGTAAGTTTTTGAAAAGTTACTTGTTTCCGGGTATTTTCTTTCGGAAACTTGCATGGCATCCATTTATGTGATAAGATACAGAACGTTATCACAGTTCACAATCATGACATCCCCTCAACCCCCCCCCCCTACCCCCACACACATCTCTCTTGATCCAAGAAGCATAATACATCTGCCCAAAGAAAACAATAAAACATGTACCACAGAAGTCTGCCTTTGTGAACCTAGTTATGCTACAAGTACCAGTACCTTAAACAAGGCGCCATCTTACTTAGGGCACTAGCCTGGGGCACCCGGACACATTCTAGTTTTATAGAGAATTTATTAATAAAAGAATACCATTGCTCTGCTATGTGTTATAGCTTCAGCAAACATGGAGGACCTTGTAAGAACTTCAACAGAAGACTTTGTGGATGCAGCTTTGAAGAACGGCAGCACAATACCGGTGGGGCAGAAATAGGATAATAAGTTGAATGGTACAGTTACTTGCTTTAAAGAGTATTTAGAATACAATTATTATAGTCGATTTTATACATCAATATCAATAACTAAATGATATGATTGGAAGTCATGGTATAGACATGAGTCCAGCTATTGTCAGGACATACTGCGGAAAAGTCAAAACTTGGTTGTTAAATTTTGTTGGTTGAATGATTTTGCAAATTTTCTATCTCGCATTTGAAGTGTGAAGTATAAATAGCTTAACATAAAGTGAAAAGTGTAAGACTTTAAATTTTATTTTTCAAAGCTCGTTGTGTGATGAATCTAGTAGTGGTTGTCACAAACGTTTTTCATGAAGTGCTTCTAACTTCATTAAATTTTAGTTCCATCCACTAGCTTTACCATCTGATGATATTAAAAAAGTAAAATATATGAATTTTTAAAAGAAGTTCAAATAGTTTTCATGAATTTATCTCTTTTTAAAGCAAGCTGTTTCTAGCAGCATTCTGTTGAAATAAAGCAACCTTTTTTCGAAGTAGTGCAATTACGAAGAGCATTGGCAACGCAGATAGCATGGCACCACAATAAAGTACTTTTCTGAAATAAGGAGTTCATCAGCAACAGGATGGTTTGTACATGACCTAAAAAGTACTTGACACAGGTGGGTGCAGCATATGATCGAAATGGATAGGTGTATAGTCACTGGAGGTATTTTTTCAGCAAAATTATATGTTTAGATCAATAGAAAATGGGTGGAGTAATGTAAGATAATGATTTGAGGAACTCCTAATCTGCTTGTACCATTTCCATCCGAAAATTTATTGAACAATCAATAAACTTCAAATTTATATATTCTAATTAGAAAAAAAAAATTATAAGAATGATGACTGTTGTGCTAAAATGATCTTTTCTGAAGCTTTAGTCACACTACAGACCACAAAGCACATCCAGATTAGTGGCATTTCAGCTAAACTGTCATATAACTTTATGACCTTAATTTCTTTTTATTTACTGATTCAACTTAATTACTGCACGCGATTTAGTAAAGCACTCAATGGGCTTTTCTGTGCCATGATTGCAAGGGCACACATTATTACTAATTTATTACTTTATTTACTAGTTTTAAAATGCAGAATAGACAACAGAATCTTTAAGTTTCATTTACAAAGCTTTGTCATCATTCTGGCTAATCAGTTTGAAACAGTAATGCTTTTAATGCCCTGTCACAAAAGGTGGTAGGGTATTGTGTTATACACTCCGAAATATTGAGTATCTGTCAGTCAATCTGCCCATCCGTCAGTCAATGGGTCCCTTCCATGACACCGTTACAGATATATTTACAAGTTTAGGTGTATATATAATACCTTATTAGACAATCTTGTGCTTATTAGACAATCGTGTGCTGATATAAGTGTGTACCAAGTTTCATTACTGTAGCCCTTATACTTCCTGAGAAAAAGACCTAAACACAAAAGATTAACATTGGTTAAACTGGTCACAGACACAGACGCAAACATCCGGGGGTATAGCATAAGCTCTCCTTTGCTTTGCAAAGGTGCGCTAAAATGTAATAAATATATTTTACAATCGCAAGAATTCCACAGAATGTGGTGTCTTCAAAAATGAAATATGTTGTACATTCACAATAATTCCACAGAATTGGGTGTTGAAAATGAAATATATTGTACAATCACAAAAATTCTACAAAATGTGGTGTCGTCAAAATGAAATATATTGTACAATCACAGCATAGCTCGCATGAACCGGTGCTTGCCCATCATGAACACAGAGTTCTAAGAATGTGATCTAGACCTCAAGGTCAATTAGGAATGTGATGCTGCTACCATGTAAAACTCTCGAGCAGTTTCTGTCATCGATCTTGGTATAACTTTCCATCTAGGCAGTGTGGAACTATAAACCTTCAGCCTGTGACCTTGACCTAAAAACTCAATGCGATAGGTGGGGTTGGTACTGAGTAGATCTCTGAACCATCATCTAATGGTATCAACTGAATCCATCTACACACTTAAAAGAAAATACTGTGCCTTTAGGGAACTTTAACCAAAAGTTTTAACAAAACATTTATAAGTACATGATTTTGACTTCCGTTATCAAGGGGATTGGGCGACGTAAGGGGGGGGGGGGGAGAGAGAGCGGAGGGGGGGGGGGGGTCAAGCGGCACTGCACAAAAAATAGACCTTAACCTAACATGTGTGGAAGTATAAAGGAAATCTATCAAAGGGTTAAGGAGATTTAGCCAAGAGCATCTTAACTTTCAATATAAGTTTCTAAGTCATATATATATATATAGGTCATGTCCAGGAGTGGAGATGGTGCTGAATAAATTTTGGACGAATATCTATCATCATACCAAACATAATTCAAATCAACTGATGGTAATGTGCACAACCCGTGGTGAATGTAGAATAATCAGTTTCTGGTGCCAGAAGGAATGTATGGAAATGAAATTGGTCATTTCTCGTAGAATGATGCATATTATTATCAAACTACACCATGTGGTTAAGAGTTATGAGCAATTTCACTCACTGACTACAGCGGAAGGACAAACAGACTGATGGACTGGCACAGCGATTAAAGTGCACACCTGTGGGTCGTGCAATACTTTCTAGACTTTCGTCACCGTTTTGTGGCTGGCAATGTTAAAATACATAAGTATACAAAAATTGAACCATATATACCATGGGATTCAAGAGTTATGAGCATATTCACTACTTGACCGTAACTTTTCAACTTGTGCTCAGCAAAGCCTCGTCCATCAAAAAAGACGGTTATGCATGCGAGTCGTTAGATAATGTTGACATGTATAAGTATGCAAATTTTATCAAAATATAGAATGCGGTTCAAGAGTTATAAGCGTTTTCGCTAACTGATAACGGACGGACGGACGGACTCACACAGTGATTATAGTGCTAACCTGCTGGTTGTGCAATAAGAAGTTTTGCATACCAGTGGCTGGGCAATGTTAAATTACATAAGTATACAAAATTTGAAGCAATTATACCAAGCGGTCCAAGAGTTATGAGCATTTTCAATAAAGAGCTCGAGCGGCCAAATTGATGCTCAGTGAAGCCTTGTCACTGTTTTGCATACCAGTGGCTGGGCAATGTTAAATTATATAAGTATACAAAATTTGAAGCAAATATACCAAGCGGTCCAAGAGTTATGAGCATTTTCAATAAAAGAGCTCGAACGGCCAAATTGATGCCTCGTCCCTGTTTTGCATGCCGGTGGATGGACTATGTTAAAATACATAAGCATACAAAATTTGAACCATATTTACCACGGTATGCATGAGTTATGAGCATTTTCAGTAGTTGGCCGTAAATTTTCAACTTGTGCTCAGCAATACCTCGTCCATCAAATAAGGTTGTTATGCATGCCAGTCGTTAGACAATGTTGACATGTATACGTATGCAAAATTTTGTCAAAATATCCCATGCGGTTCAAGAGTTATAAGCGTTTTCGCTAACTGATAACGGTTTTCGGTAACTGATAACGGATGGACGGACGGACTCACACAGTGTTTATAGTGCAAGCCTGCGGGTAGTGCAATGGATCAAAGGTTTAAACCTAAAAGTTTATCATAAAATTTCTAAGTCTGTGACCTTGACCTATGGGTCAGAGGTGGAGATAGTACTGAATAAAATTTTGGACAAATTCTATCATCATATAAAATATAATTCAAATTGATCACATGGCTTAAAAATAGCCATCAGAGGAGTTGGCAAATCCCCCGACCAAAGACCCCCATGGGCCTTGGTAAAAAGGGTGCACTTCAAAACACATATAAGTAATATATTGTCATTCTTTTGTGCTTCTGATTGACATTATCTGTTTAACAGATGCATGATTATCTAACATTCAGACTGAAATAGTATGTTTGACTGCTAAAAAGAAGAACTATCTCAAACAGCCGCCATATACATACATATATAGCATATGATACATTAAACTTTCAAAAATGTGTGAATAACTTCTAAACTACAAGCCCTACAAATCTAATTTTGAGCTCTCTAGTAAGTGAATTTGGACAAAGAATCCAAATCTGGAGAAAAATTTTTTTTGGTGGTGGTGGTGGGGGAAGGGGGGGGGGTGTGACTGTGGAGGGGTCAGAGAGAGAGTAAGGAACACTGATAAGATATCACAGCATGTTCATCAATATTCTTAAAGGTATAAAGTTATTAAAATTGTGGAGCAGGCCAGGGTTATACAGATATGGAGCAGAGACTCAAACAGCAGCGTAAAATACCTAAGGGAAATAACTCACAAAGTATGAATGTAAGAGTTGTCATTCATGTATGAGACAAATCGTCATGACCTGTTCTTCATATCTGTGAAGTATCATGAAAATATTTCAAAAGGTATTCAAGCTATGGAGCGGACACCTAAAAGCATCAAAGGGAAATAACTAAAAAAGTAAGCAAGCAAGAGTTGTCATTCTTGTTCGCGACACATAGTCATGACCTGTTCTACATTTTTGTGAAGTATCATGAAAAAAATTCAATAGGTGTTCAAGTTATAGAGCGAACACGAAATCATACCTAAAACCATCAAGGGGAAATAACTCAAAAAGTAAGAAAGCAAGAGTTGTCATTCTCGTTCGCGACACATCATCATGACCTGTTCTTCATATTTGTGAAGTATCATGAAAATATTTCAAAAGGTATTCAAGCTATGGAGCGGACACCTAAAATCATCAAAGGGAAATAACTAAAAAAGTAAGAAAGCAAGAGTTGTCATTCTTGTTCGCGACACATAGTCATGACCTGTTCTACATTTTTGTGAAGTATCATGAAAAAATTTCAAAAGGTATTCAAGTTATAGAGCGAGCACGAAATCATACCTAAAACCATCAAGGGGAAATAACTCAAAAAGTAAGAAAGCAAGAGATGTCATTCTCGTTCGCGACACATCATCATGACCTGTTCTTCTTATTTGTGAAGTATCATGAAAATATTTCTAAAGGTATTCAAGCTATGGAGCGGACACCTAAAATCATCGAAGGAAAATAACTAAAACAGTAAGAAAGCAAGAGTTGTCATTCTTGTTCGCGACACATAGTCATGACCTGTTCTACATTTTTGTGAAGTATCATGAAAAAATTTCAAAAGGTATTCAAGTTATAGAGCGAACACGAAATCATACCTAAAACCATCAAGGGGAAATAACTCAAAAAGTAAGAAAGCAAGAGTTGTTATTCTTGTTCGCGACACATCATCATGACCTGTTTTACATATCTGTGAAGTATCATGAAAATATTCTGAAAGGTATTCAAGTTATTTACACAAACTCACACCTAAAACCATCAAGGGGAAATAACTCTAAAAGAAAGCAAGATTGTTCGCGACACATCGTAATGGCCTGTTCTACATATCTGTGAAGTATTATGAAAATATTCTAAAAGGTATTCAAGTTATAGAGCGGACACGAACCTGCCAAAAATCACACCTAAAACCATCAAGGGGGAATAACTCAAAAAATACAATAGCAAGAGTTGTTATTCTTGCTTGCGACACATAATCATGACCTGTTCTACATATCCGTGAAGTATCATGAAAATATTCCAAAGGGTATTCAAGTTACAGAGCGGGCACAAATCAGCCAAAAAACTCACCAAAGGGGAAATAACTCAAAAAGTACAATAGCAAGAGTTACCATTCTTGTTTGCAACACATCGCCATGACCTGTTCTACATAACTGTGAAGTATCATGAAAATATTCCAAAGGGTATTCAAGATATAGAGCGGACAAGAAAATGTTTACGGACGGACGGACAGACGCCAGGCTAATCGCTATATCCCACGAACCTTTCGGTCGGGGGATAAAAAGTATGAGCTCTTAAAAACATTAGTCTAAAACTTTAACATAAAATTTCTAAGTCTGTGACCTTGACCTATGGGTCATGACCATGGGTGGAGATGGTACTGAATAAAATTTTGGACCAATATCTATCATTATACTAAATATTATTTAAATCAATCAATGGCTTTAGAAACTATGATATCTTAAAAACTTTAATATAAAACTTCTTAGTGCGTGACTTTGACCTATAGGTCATAACCAGGGTTGGCGATGATGCAGAATAAAATTTTGGACCAATATCTATCATCATACTAAATATAATCTAAATCGATCAAAGGGTTTGGAAACTATGAGATCTTAAATACTTTAAGGTAAAACTTTAACATTCTGCCAACGCCGCCGCCAACGCCGCGGGGTAGTACTATAGCTCTTCCTGAACTTTGTTCAGGCGAGCTAATAAAAGGAGCATCATATTCAAAATTTATGATGCATGGATTTAAAAAAATATCAACTAATCATTTCCATTATATTGTATTCACAAGAACAGCAAGACAAAAAAGCACCACAAAAATAGCAAGACGAAAAAGCACCTGCTTCACGTATGTATTTGCAGCAGCAGTCTTAGAAGTACTGGGCCTGGACTGAACTTTCTTCCTGGTCTCTGATACTGGCATGCTGTGCAAGTCATACCTCATGTCCCCATGAAGGGAATATGGATTGCTTTAGAAAGAAGCCTTCCGCCTGAAGCGCTGAAATATTACCGAGAGAACAGATCTAATACCAACAAATACACAGTTATCCCTTATTATGATTACATGTAAAAACCTAAAACTTTATAGAACCTGGGCCATAACACAATAATCCACCCCACTTTCAAACAAGCCTATAAAAACAGATATTCTGTGCAATACAATACTGAAGTCAAAGGAAAATTCTTTAAAGAAGTATGAGAGTCAATAAAAACAGAAGACTTTAATGACCAAATACACAAGTGCATCTTTCGAATTAATGATGAATTCTTCCTTCGTTTGGCCAGATATCATGAATTTACTTACTATGTATCTACTATCTAATTAATATAACTAATATACTTCTAAAACTGATGAAAAACTGACTAATTTTCATTCAGTTATAACTGTACTAAAACCACTCAGTTAAAGTCATACAAACTAGATTTGCCATGCTTTACTCTATGAACATCATGCTAAAGAAGTCACTGCCATGGAAGTCACTTACTATCAGTAGCATCCCATTTAATTACTTAGAACAGGTGAACCCATGTTCAGTGATCAAAATGAGGTGTCTTTATCTTCTATCTTCGATGAACCATTTAATATAGGTATTCGGCTAGGCCATTCACCAAAGGTAATCATGCACAGCAAGTTTGAAGACTCAATCCAATTTGGTTACAGGAAAAGAAACCTAACTGCAGTGGTGCATGTTACTAATGAGGCCATAGTAGATCTTGAATACCAGAGTAGTACTGATAAATTACCTTCTTTGGAGGGAGATCCATCAGTATCAGGTCCAGATGATTTTCCTTCAGAAGTGATTATCAGGCACAAAGATTGTTTTGCACCTAGAATGATAAACACAGAAACATGAGCAAGATGACAGGTGACATATCCTTCGATCAAATCACACCATTTTTTTTCTCATATGGATCACGGATCAAACTAAATTACAGTAAGTCTAAGATATTCCTTGTCCTTTTCTGTAAAATCTAAGAATCTTAACTGTTATTCTAGATATTTTCTGCACTGTTTGCTGACATTTCTTTACTGCATTATGACAATATAAGCCTTCTGACATCTGTATCTCCGTATTTATTATTTTTTCATATTACCTTGGTTCAAAAGAGTAACACTTAAAAAAAACACATGGGCAGTCTTCGTCTGAGATATATCAAACTTTTATGTACCAGCAGATGCATGAGAAATGCTATGTTGCTATTAAACTATTCCGTATAAACAGCGTATTTAACAAAAATCACATATGCGTGTCAATCATGAAGGACTTAGGCATATTTTATCCGAATTCTGTCCTGCGAGTACATGGCATATGTGTGACGTTTCTGAGACGTACCTTTGGCATGTCTGTTTTCAGACATGTTTTGAGATACGGCGCACTGAGGCCTATGCATGGCATATGTCTGACATATAATGCGTTGCTGTGGTGTAACTGTTTTGTTGGCACGGCTTTTCAATCTTAAGTGTAACTTAGCTGCTGCCTACTAGTGGCATAATCAGCTGCATATAAAATGTCCTGTGCGCTACCCTGCTGTTATTCTTTCAAAAGCAGTCAAACAAGACACTAGCAGAAAATTATGCCCCCAAAGAGGTCACGCCAAGGAAGCACCAGAGGAATGGGAAAAAACTGGTTGCACTCACGGAACCAGACCTTCGGACACTTTCCGCTGTCATACCTGAGATCCAGGAGCAGCAGAGTCTGGGGCAGCAGTCAAGTTAACACTTGGAGACAAAGAGGCCAGAATAGATGATCCATGGGGTACCGTTTTACTATTTTACAGCCCATTTATAGATACCCATTATTCAAATAAGTGATATCAATAACTTGAACTGATAATATCCATAAATCAGACTGAATTATAGATATCCATAATTCAAATTTGTGATATTAATTCCAATTATGGATACCCATTATTTAAGGGACGTGTCTCATGGTACGGTACCGTATCCATAGACCCTGGGTCTCCAGGTACGGAACCGTTCCCCGAGACTCTGGGTCTCCAGGTATGGCAGTAAGTTTTCAATACTATGTGTTAAGGTAGACGAATACTGAATAGAAATATTGGCGGGGCATTCAAACCATTATACCGTCTAAATAACCCAAAGAGCTATAAAACATTTGGGTAAGAAAAAAACAATTTTCACCGTTTTGTTTTCCTAAAAAACAATATTTTGTATTTCTACATACTTTTTTTACACATTTTCCATTAAAATTCATATCTCTAGCACATGAATGCACTTTCATATCAGCAAATCATATAATCTGTAATATAGGATATTTGAAACAAACTGATAACAAAAAATTGCAGTTTTCTTGTTAATAAGTATATTTTTACATTCTTTGAAAAAAATGCAAGAAAATTGAATTTCATGAAAAACGTCATGAAAAATATCATCAATCGATGGGGCATGCTTATGCATATTATTTTAGCAAAACTTACATCGTATGTTAAAGAATAAAACAAAAAAACAAACATTTCACCGTTTTGTTTCCTAGAAAAACAATGTTTAAGTTCAAAATATCCCCAAAACAGACTGCCCAAATTCTGCACCTGCTGCAAGCACAGCCGGTCCTTGCCCTATTATTTATTTTCCTGTTATTAGGTTCTACCATAGAGTAATGCAGATGGAATGGAAACTGTGAAGATCTTGATCATTCTGGTTCCTAAGGAACAGTCTGATCTCAGTTTCCACTGTTTGTACAGACCTATGTGCCCGAAAACTTAGGATCTTTACGGTAGATATTGTAAGTGTATATTATAACTGTATATACTCCACAGTTAGTTGATTTGATGATGAACAATAACTCTGTTTGTTTTTTAAACAAGCAAGAACAGAGTTCTTCCGGGATCGTCCACCTTAAGTAGTTTTACCCATTTAATATATAGTAAATCCAGTAATGTTTTTTAACTCCTTGTAAAAAAAATTATTAGGTCTCCATCTTGTTAGGGAAAAATCATAGCGTAAGTCAGTCATTCGCGTTATTCTGACTGATGTACATGTACATAAACTGCAAAAAAACACGGCCGAGGTGTCTTATTTGTTCGCCGGCTAATTGCTTGCCGACAAGGACTTCTGAAGAGTGCAAACAACTACATGTATCATATTGTTATAATCTGTACAAATATTTATTAAAAGTATCCATCTTTTAATAATTCTGCGATAAGCAATGTAGACCCAAACCAGACGCCTACAAAACGCATGCAGCGTTCTTGAATATGCCTTTCAGGGCAAAGAAATACTGTCGTTAAATTGTTTTAACACTTTATGTTATATGCACCAAGTAAAGTTTTCAAAGTGTTGTTGCACATCTGAATCGAAATGACATTGAGTTGGTTGGTTGGTTGGTTGATTTGATGCTTAACGTCCACGGTAAACAACTAAGGTCATGTCGGGACGGTCAGTTAACCTAACCACACTATTCCTGGGCAGGCTTAGACCTCCTAAGCGGTTAACCAGTACTAAGTGCACATACTTTCGCCAGTAACTGACAACTGCCCTTCTTGAATCAGCGGAAGGAGAAACGAAAGTATGTGGCCAGACCGGGATTCGAACCCAGGACCTCTGACTTACGAGTCAGGTGCCCTACCGATCGCGCTACCCGGGCCGGCGAACTGATATTGAGAATTTAATTGTGTGCTAAGAAGGTTATCCTATTCCCAAACCAGACGCCTACAAAACGCATGCAGCCTTCTTGAATATGCTTTCAGGGCAATGAAATACTGTTGTCAAATGGTTTTAACACATTATGTCATATGCACCAAGTAAAGTTCTCAAAGTGTTATTGCACATCTGAATCGAAATGACATTGAGAATTTAATTGTGTGCTTATGAAGGTTATCATCACTTCAACAGATATCGTGCTGACAGAATAAGGGCAACTCGCACCAGAGACAACTCGCCCCACAAAAATCTCGGCCCAGAACAACTCGCCACATTTCTTTTTAACTAACCAGAAGTCAGCTCGTCCCATATCATAAACTTGCCAAAAGTCAACTCGCATCAAATTATAACAAGACGTGTCACCGGGACAGGAAAGCTCGCCTGACAGCGCCTTGCCCATCACAGAAAAAACTTTAACGTAGAACTTTAACATTTTGCTAACGCCGACGCTAACGCCGGGGGTAGTACAATAGCTCTTCCTGAACTTCGTTCAGGCGAGCTAAAAACTCGGCTCAGTTTTATCATGAGTATCTTACTCTTTAATTTTTAAATGCCACCGAAAATGTACTGTCTGATTTCACGTATTGCACGGACAAAAGTAACAGTCCCTGACTCACAACTTGAAGGGTTTATTATGGTAGTTATGAGCGTCTTTGAAAATTTGGTTTAAGGTCCACCCCCCCCCCCCCCTCCCGCCATCCTCTCACCCCTCAAAAAAACAAAAACACTAAGATAATAATAATCACTAACGTTACAGAAAGACATATAATTGTTATAATGTACCTCAGCGGAACGTATCCATAGCAGCAGTACCAAGGCGCCATTCGTCCGTCCAATGAGTAAAAACTATTACTCATTGTTAAATTTTATTTTTATTTTGAAACAAGAATTTCGCGGAATGCGCAGCGGTGTCTCGCCTGTCAGCGCTTTGTGAAACTGACCTAAACGCAAAAACCCGATGAAAGTTTACGCCGCCGACGACACCGGAAAAGCAATACCTATGAGACCGCTTCTGCTTCGCAGGCGAGACAAAAACAGGTGTGAAAAACAAAAATAATTGGTGTGAGCGCAAAAATGTTATGTTTTTTTTTTTTTTTTTAAATAAACACATTGTTTTCATCACATTATCATTAATAACTTTCCCCTAGCAAGATGGCGACTTAATGAATTTTTTATAAGGAGTAATTTTGTTGTTGGAAAACTATTATATATTAAATGGGTAAAACTACTTAATATAAAGTATTGAAAATTTACAGCCGTACCCGAAGCCAATCCTCACAGGACTGTCTCCAATTCCGTACCTGGACACCCAGAGTCTCGGGGTACGTTTCCGTACCTGGAGACCCAGGGTCTAGAGATACTGTAACGTACCCAGAGACATTCCTTATTCAAAATAGTAATATTAACTAATGGGTTGGAAGATGAACTATCATAAGTATGTCGGAATACTGTCGGAAACACAACGTCGATTCTCACTGGCTGACGTCTGGTTTTATGTCGCTGAAAGGGTTTGCTATTGGTGCAGAATAACACACTTTAAAAGGTGAAAATGAAAATTGCATTAGATTGATCGCGGTTCATTTTAGAATTGCAAATTGGACAACTCAATTTTGAGATAGGTCGTTGTCGCTACCTACCGTGACCTAGTGTCAAAATAACGGTTGCGTGTGCCTACCGACATAGCTTACTTATTCATGAAAGTTATTTTCAAATCTTCACCTTGAGACATATAACAAAGCACACTTCCATTTAATCTGCGCCGATTATCTTTCTTTTTTAAGATCTTTCTATAATCCTTTTTTCTCTCTCCTATTCAGCCTATACTTCAGAGTATATTTTTATGGTATCACCGTCCAACACAAGAACTGACGCATGCGCGCTGCCCGGTGTTAATCTCGGCGCCTGTATCCAGGGTGGATAACGTACGTCACAATCACGTGATTCGGAGGATAAGGAACACAAACTTTTTTGGCCGATTGACGAAGAAAACTGAGTTTATATGGCAGACTTTAAGGAACTGATTTTAATACGGTAAAGCCCAGCTACACCGCACTATTTTGTAGTTTTATTTGCATATACTGTATATACTGTACTGAAGATATCCAGCGTGTTAATGGGTTGCTCCGGAAAACCGATCTTTTTCTGAATATAAGGAACACACATCTGCTCGCCAACGACCCCAAACAAACAAACCAGGCGATCTAAATGAGGGGTTTGAATCTAAATCAATACCTTATATATGGTCAGTTCTGGCTTTATTATGGTTTTCATTTTTAAGGCTTTCTACGAGCCAAACAATTGAGAATTGAAAAGTCGATAAGGGGCACACCACTGTTTGTTCGGATACGGAACACACGAGATGTTAAACAAGAAAACATTTTGAAAAATCTGACCAAAAGTTTAAATTCTTAGACCGAGTGTCGAGCATCTACATTTTGCTACAGTTTTTCTACGTGCCTACGCATCGTTTGCCCGAAAATGCTCAATGCAGAAATTTGTAATTGGAGTTAGGGCTAACTTTCTCGTTAAAATTCGTCCGGTCAGTTGCTAACGCCCGGACATTGTCCAGATTTTCTTAGTGCTCATTTATTGAACAATACGTCAAAGAACCAGTTGATGTGTATGTTAATAGGTCACTAAAAGCAGGCAGATTCTTCATTTTGACACTTGATTAACAGCCATATGTTTTTCTTATTTCCCTGTTTACTGTTATCAAGTACCTCGCTCATACTCAACAACTATAGATATTTGTTGTATGCGAGTGAGTTACTTGATAACGGTACACACCATGAACGAATGGAAACATATAGCCTAACTACTATAAAATAATATATTATTATAATATAATATCAGTTTCCAACCACTAAACAGATGCACCAGTCCATCTCCAGCTGTTCTGTAACCTACACAACACCTGTCCAACTCCAGAATACTCAGTGCGTGTAGAGCCTGGCTAGATACCAAGCTTTCCTTGCAAATAATCCACCTCGGCATGGGTTACGTACCAACCAGAAGAGTCCCCGTAGGAAAAACATTCTCTTCGTACTTGCCTTTGCGATATTAATTTTGGTCACGCGCAATTGTATGCTTACATGCACAGAGCAAACGCACATCCTGGTTGTAAACTATATTAAATGTACTGTTCACTATATACTAAAAAGGGCATTATTTCAACATGAAAATGACTCCATAAAATGTTGTAAAATTCGCAAATACATGTACTTAGACAAATACATCACAATATTGATTGAAGCATATTTGGTCAAACTGTTTGCAAAATCAACTGAATAGGGAGGTTAAGATTTTTAACCTGTACGTGTACGTCTAGCGATAATTTCTGTGCATGCGTCATCAAAAATTGCATACTCTCTACCAGTTAGAAGTAAATTCTAGACGTTGACTACTTCTAGGGGGTCGTTTACACGTAGCTTAATAAACGTGTACTTTGAATTCATTTTTCGGATTGAATTCGTAAATGTACATTCTATTTTATGGTATCAAAGTTGAGAGCATATATCTGAGAAATGATTTAAAGCGTTCACTTAAAAATCAGTGAAGCGTAGATAAGATCACCAAAGTTTACAGTGAGGGTGGTTCATGCGAGGCATAGGCAGTATTTGGTGTAGATATCTCTGCAGTTGTAAAGATAGATGGATAAATGATTTCGGGTTATATGCCCCTTTAGTAATGTGGGACTATATATGAGATATGGACGACGCTGAAATAAGATGCAGAGAAGAAACGTGACCTTAACTGGAATCGAACCCGCGACCTCGTGATCGTGAGTCTAGAGCATCAACCTCCCAGCCAGCAGTTCAAAAATCATGTGGTCACATGTCAGCACCATAAATGGGACTGAGTTGGAAAGTATGTGTATTTCGATTATCGTAACGACGTCCCCCACCCTCCGCCACGCACCTCAGCGGTACGAAACCATGACCGCAGAAACGGGGCGCCTAGCGTCCGTCCATTTGAGCCGGGAAAGCTGTTCGGGATAATTTATATCCCAATCAAAGTGGGGAAATCAGACTGTAAGATGGGTGGGTATGGGCTATATTACCAATAAACAATAAAAAAGGATAACACACAGGGGCTGCTCTTGGTCGTTGTAATCTTTGAAAGCTTTCGAAAAAAATCGGGGACGGTGAAGAAGTGAGTGTACGCTGGTAGTGAACTGACAGTAGTAAGGGCTTTCCTTTACTGTAAAAATACAGGATAGTACCATAGCTTTTTTAGATGGAGACTGACTGCACTGTGTTAAAAAGCTGTTTTATTTCCACGTTTGGTTGTATATTTATTATAAAGAACTTAAATGCGGATTTAAAGCAAGGTTTTTACACAATGCAGTCGCGTTCCATATCAAACAAAACCTTAAAGTAATGTCCTGTACTTTTTAAAGGCCTGGCAGCCAGATGCCAGATCTTTTGCCTTAAAACCTATGGGACATTGTAACAGTGCAATTATTAGAAAAAAAATGTGGTATAAATAAGATGGTCGCCGGGTGTGATATTGGTCGACGGGCCTGTATGCATTCTTTTTGACACCAAAATAATTGTGACGTTAAGTTTCGACAAAAACCGACCGAAACATTTGGTAAAGAGGAGATAATGTTAACCCACAAACGCACACACGGACGAAAGGTTATGCAGATAGCTTTTTCTGTAATTATTTCGACCATCTAAAATAATGCGCCTCATTTATTTTGGTTACACGTACAAGTTACATTTATCTTAACTTTTAATAACTATAATTTAGAACTTTTACGTGTACGTGTAGCTACCAGTAGCCGTAGTAAATCTTAACCTCCCGAATGTCAGAAGCTGACTTCTTTGAAGTAAGAATGTCCTTTCATTGCCGTATTTGGTGCACCCAGTGGCTTTTCGAAGATCTTGGGACTTCTATGATTAAGGCGAGGATTTTCTCCATTAGACAGGCACGACAGGTCCGAATTTTCAAAAGTATAAATTGTGCATATTTTTCTTAGCAGTGCTTCCACAAATATGTAAACCGTATGAAATCAGATCATGTGTGATTCAGACCCAAAGACATGGGGATAATCCAGGTTGACTTTACCTACCCTACTTTCAAGATTTTCGCATACCTCATTCCATAATTTTTTGTCATAAATGCATGCTAAATACATGCATATCACAATATAAATCAATGATTTTCTTCTTGTTACGCCTGACTGGCATTTAAGCATGCAAAACCATAATTATACTTCCGGACTGGCATTTAAGCATGCAAAACCATAATTATACTTCCGGTCAAAACGGCCAAAAGAGAACGCTTCACTATAACTAAAATACAAGTACTTTACCCCCCGTGACCCAGCATTTCCTTTATGCAGCAGACCTATGCGTTGCAAGTACGCAATATATATGAGTGGGAAGCTTGTTACGGGGAGGGGGGACGATACTCAGTAAGTCAAAGAAGAAGAATAGTCAACAGGAGCACTGTGATCTTCAAGGATTATATTGTGTACCATGACCTTGAAATGAGGTCAAGGTCACATACATATGGTCAAAACTATCCAGTGTTGTCTGTTATGAAAGTAATGTAGGTAAACAACGGGTGAAAAGTATACAATAAATCGTTATCTCAACGATCAGTTTGAGGATAATTTACAATTAATCTTAACAATGACGTCAACGTCAACGTATGTTTAAGGTACTTTACATAGACACAAACTCTTGAAAAATTTATTTGTCATGCAAGTTACATGTCATAGTCATAAATGCAAAGCAAAAGTCTGTGATCCGTATAACTTTTTAATGATGGGGAAAATTCACGCCTTAAGCATAGAAGTCCTTTCAAGATTTATGGGAAAATTCCGAACATTGGACCAATCGAAATGGTGTTATTTCGAAAATACACTTGCTGATGACGTACCCAGCGGGCAGCACACATTACGTCGAAATGGCGTCGTGCCTGCTGGGTAGGTTGTTACGGATGCAAGAGCAACTTACCTATTAATTTGAAAAATCGATATTTTGCAAGAGAGTGGATATGTATACAGGCAATCTGCGGGTTTTGACGGGCAGAAAACATAATATGATATATAAATATAGTTTAATTCCGCTAATTTATTCAACCGTTTACCCATTAAAATTCATGTTTACACATAGAAAATTATTGCAGATTTCGATTCCGTTTGCATAAAATGTATAACTTTGCCGAGTAACGAGAGCCGTCCCCGGAATTTCAGTGCAGTTTATTGATTGATTGATTGATTTGATGCTTAACGTCCTAAGTAAACAGCTGAGGTCATGTCGGGACGGTCAGTTAACCTAACCACACTATTCCTGGGCAGGTTTAGACCGCCGGTTAACCAGTACTAAGTGCACATACTTTCGCCAGTAACTGACAACTGCCCTTCTTGAATCAGCAGGAGAAACGAAAGTCAGTGCAGTTTACTATATGTTATATATAAGCAGGCCATAGTGCAGTTTACTATATATTATATATAAGTAGGTCATATTTTAACTTAAAAATCCCCCAAAACAGACACATCGAGTCTACGATAGAAGAACCATACAGCTTCAAATCCTTACAACGTATTAAACAGCTGTGTTAACCTATTTTCTATTTTAAACCACAAAGCAAAACAGGACTCAAATTAGAAAACCAGCCATACTGGTGGCCACAATGTTGGAAACACAACAAAGGGGATCCGCATTAGAAGTTTCCGATTTGAAACGGACCCCAAATTACTATGAATGGATAAACTTTCGACGAAAGCAACTCCGTCATTTTCTTCTTTTGTGTCACTGCTGAATAGAACTTTTGAAGGAAAGGGGTTGCTTCCTACGGAGATAGTTCTTTCTATTGGGAGTACGTCTCATTTTGGTAGGATTTTGTCATTAAGGAAAGCAAACGAGAAGTTACAAAAGTTGATACTTTGTAAAAACTGCGGTAATGCATTAGGTTGGATCCTTTCACTTTAAGCTAGCGTCATGTTTAAAACGGACACTAGATTTCAGCCGGCAGCATAGATAATCTATCCAAGCATATCTCTACACATATTTCAAATTAGGGCGTGACTGTTTCATAATGGTTTCTCTTCCCAGCAGGCAAACAGCGGGTAAATAAACATTGAATCAACATTGATTCTGTATCATCAGGTTGAATCTATTGATTCTGTATTGATTCAATGTTGATTGCCCAGTGGCTACTCACTTTACAAACCAAGTGTGCCGGTTTGATAATCTATATGACACTTTAAACCGATTTCTCGTCTTCATGACATAAGTCGATGGCAGATTCCATTTAGGCCCACAACATTTCCCTCCAACTATTCACTAACCGTGACGATGTTAACTTTGCATATGCGCAAAACATAACTAAGCTTACTGCGTCCTGTTTAACGTCTACCGTCCACTGAATTATTTATCGTCTCTTGTCTCATGCGACGTTAGAATATGCCAAGATTGCATTTAAGAATTGAAATTTGATTTTTCAGCGTTCATCGCGTGATGAAGCCAGTGGGCGGAGCTAAAGTTCCATGAAGCGCGAAGCGCTTCTTGTAGAATTTTAGCGACGACCACTGGCTTCTTCACGCGATGAAAGCTGAAAAATCAAATTTTTATACTTATATTAACACTGTATTTGTGAACCTCTCTGTGCCGTTTTCGCGGTAATTTAGTGTAGAATAGGCAAAATATGGATCGAAGAAAAGTGAGTAACGACGTGTTCGACCATAATGTTAAACAGCCGTCGCCCTGATGTGGCGTCAGTCGAACGCTACAAGAACCAATCGAGACGTTTTTTTTACATAAGACGTCGCTTGAAAACAACGTCACATGATCAATTGGCCTTCATCGGTGTATGAAGCCAGTTGCTCTAAAGGGCTCGCCTATGGGAAGTCAGTGGCAAGTGTAAATATACTAGATTAAAGTATAACCTTTATGCCTCTTGAATATAAAATACTGGTCTTTTTATGCGCCCGCATCATATGATGCCAGGGGCATATAGTGTTCGGGTTATGCATACGTACGTCCGTACGCACGTACGTGATCCTGTTAGACTCAGGTTAAGATTTTTGTAAGAGGTAGATCTCAGGGTTCCTATTATTGTAGCTTCTTGATATTTTGTATGAGGATTTATATCTATAAGTACAACAGGAATACACAAGAATCGGGGTGTGATGATCCATATGTCACGGTCCACTGACTTCGGACTTAGGCAAATTTTGCAAGGTTAAGATTTTTGTAAGAGGTAGATTTCAGGGTTCCTATTATTGTAGCAACTTGAAATTTTGTATGAGGGTATATATGTATAAGTTCAACAGAAATACAAATGTATCAGGGCATTATGATCCCTATGACACGGTCAACTGATTTCGGACTTAGGCTAATTGTGCAAGGTAAGATTTTTGTAAGAGGTAGATTTTAGGATTCTTATTATTGTAGCAATTTGACATTTAGTATGAGGGTTTATATCTATAAGTACAACAGAATTACATCAGAATCAGGGCATTATTATCCATATGTCACGGTCCACTGACTTCGGACTTAGGCAACTTTTGCAAGGCAACTTTTGCAAGGTTAAGATTTTTGTAAGAGGTAGATTTTAGGGTTCCTATTATTGTAGCAACTTGAAATTTTGTATGAGGATTAATATCTGTGAGTACAACAGGAATATACAAGAATCAGGTCATGAAGATCCATATGTCAGGGTCCACTGACTCCAGACTTTTTGCAAGGTTAAGATTTTTGTAAGAGGTAGACTTTAGGGCTCCTGTATTGTAGCCATTTGAATATAAGTACAACGGAAATATACGAAAATCAGGTCATGATGATCCATATATCATGGTCCACTGACCTTCTACTTTTGCCCTTCAGTGACTCTTAAACTGTATAAAGGGCTGCAGTTTGTATGACATTTCAAACTTCGGGCAACGCTTGGCCTATGGCCTTTTATATTATACAAGTCTTCCTCTATGAACCTAGTTATACTACAAGTGCCATTACCTTAATCAAGACACCATCTTACTCAAAGCACTAGGTGGGGGCATCTGTGTACTGTGGACACATTTCTAGTTACACGTATTATTACTTTTTCAAGAAAGATGTAAGTCCGATAAATTTTGAGGTCGGTCATATCTTTGGAGTCAAAACAGCATCATGGAAAGGGTATGAAACGTATGTAAAAAGCAGCTAAATCATAAACAATACGAATAACCTGTATGTCGGACCTAAAATATCAGGATAAAGATCATCTTCTGAGCGTTTAACGCTCTTGCAGATTTTACACAGGGGCTTGTATCACTCTTTTTCTTCTTTTTTTCTCCTTTCCTTTGATAAAAAAGTGATAAGAGCCCCTGTTCGATTTTACCGTGTGTCCCTTATCCGAACAAACAGTGGTGTGTCCTTTACCGACTTTTCAATTCTCTGTTGTTTTGCTCGTAGAAAGCCTTAAAAATGAAAACCATAATAAAGCCAGAACTGGCCATATATAAGGTATTGATTAAGATTCAAACCCCTGATTTAGACCGCCTGGTTTGTTTGTTTGGGGTCGTTGGCGAGCAGATATGTGTTCCTTATATTCAGAAAAAGATCGGTTTTCCGGAGCAACCCATTAACAGGTTTGATATCTCCAGTATATAATATATGCAAATAAAACTACAAAATAGTGCGGTGTAGCTGGACTTTACCGTATTAAAATCAGTTCTGTAAGTTTGCAATATAAACTCAGTGTTCTTCGCCAATGGGCCCTGATTTAGACCGCCTGGTTTGTTTGTTTGGGGTCGTTGGCGAGCAGATATGTGTTCCTTATATTCAGAAAAAGATCGGTTTTCCGGAGCAACCCATTAACAGGTTTGATATCTCCAGTATATAATATATGCAAATAAAACTACAAAATAGTGCGGTGTAGCTGGACTTTACCGTATTAAAATCAGTTCTGTAAGTTTGCAATATAAACTCAGTGTTCTTCGCCAATGGGCCAAAAAAGTTTGTGTTCCTTATCCTCCGAATCACGTGACTGTGACGTACGTTATCCACCCTGTGTATCGTAAATCTGCTCTGTTACATAACTCTATAGGCGGGATAGTGATTACGGCTCCACGCCTGTACATTGTATTTTTACCTTTTTATTCAAATTGTGAAATTGAAAGTTTGATTGATTAATTTATTTGATGCTTAAAGGCCCCATTGCTCTATCAGCATGAAATATTTTATCGTGAGGTATCGCTGCAAACTTCTCACTACAGTTTTGCCATTGATTATTATCGTGATTGGCCGGCTTTGATAAATCAAAACGTCCTTGAGTTTACCATAAAATAGATTTGAAAAAATAACTAGGTCATTTTCGTTGCCAACTAAAATGACCTACTTTCGATTTCACAGGCGTTATTTCGTGGTAAAAATACAAGGTACAGGAGATAAAAATACAAGGTACAGGCGTTTAACAGTTGATAAAAATACAATGTACAAAATTGTTCAGCAAGGATCCCATTTATTGTGCCGCGGTTGCATTATTGCATTGCTTAACGGGGAACCAGAGACGAAACTCGTATTTTTATGGAGAGACTTATCATTTTTTTCAAAATATCTTGTTCCTTCTTTTTTGCAAGTTATCTGACACAAAAAAGCACATCAACCGACATATTTTTATTTATTCTGACGGCTGTACATGTTTCATAATGATTTGCATTTTCACGATTTTTACCACTGATAGGACTATGGAGACTTTAACGTCCTCGGTATATTGTTATGGTCATGTCGGGACGGTCACTTAACCTAACCACACTATTCCTGGGCAGGATTAGACCTCCTAAGCGGTTAACCAGTACTAAGTGCACATACTTTCGCCAGTAACTGACTACTGCCTTCGAAGTTTGAAGATTTATTAATATTCATGGCCCCCAAGGAGGGGCATGTGAAGAATAAACATGAATAAACATGATAAACATGATACAAGAAATGATAGATCAGATCCACATTGATTCTCAGCTCAAAAGTACCATCAAGTGACTAGAAAACAACCATATATGACTAGTACCCTTAAACGACCAATCAGACGAAAGACATTACTTGTTAGCCATGTCAAAAAACATAACCACAGATTTACAAAACGTTGCAACCTTAGTTAACAACAATACATCTTCAGTATTCATAAGCTCATGAAATTTTAACACATTAGGGTTTTTCCTATACAACAGAGGAATGGTTTTCATACGCTCTGTCTTAAAATATGAACAGTTGAACAAATAATGAAATTCGTCCCCCAGGTCTCCAGTCTTACATAATTTACAGTTCCTTCGTGCTCGCTCTAACTATGAAAACCTCCCATAGTCTTCTTGAATCAGCGGAAGGAGAAACGAAAGTATTTGGCCAGAACGGGTTTAGAACCGAGGACCTCTGACTTATGAGTCAGGTGCCCTACCGATTGCGCTACGCCAACTAAAATAAGTTTTCAAACCCTTTACGTGTGAAACTCGAGGAGAGTTTAATTATTTCAAGCTGGCTAACCAGGGTCATTAATACAACGACGAAACTTAAGCAAGAAGCCTATATTGGGCTGTCTCTCAGAGAGAGAGAGAGAGAGAGAGAGAGAAATGATAGATGAGAGAAAAATGTCGACACAACCCCACCTGCACCTACTGCAAGCACAGTAGGCCCTTGCCCTACAGTGTTCCAAATCAGCAGGACGCCCTGGCACTGGAAGCTATACCCGGCACCTTCGCACCACCCCCTCTACCAGAGAAGAGTGAACGAATAGTGATGCCAAGAAAGAGAAAAAATGTCACAACAACCCTCAACCGCGCCTCTTGCAAATATAGTAGGTCCTTGCCTATAGTAGGACGCCCCGAAACCGAAAGTGACCAAGCACCCTTTGCCGTCTGCAACCTCCAACCCCCTCCCGCACCCTCTATTTTGGTATAAATTATTCCTTATGTTATGACAAATCTATCAACACCAAGATACCGAGTTCCCTTGGTTACGCACGATTTATTATAGATATAACTTCCTTTCTAATTTATAAGCTGACCGGAACTCGCTCTGAAATATGCCAGTCATTCCTGATTCATAAGAATGAAAAGGTTTTGATGTTGGCACATTGGAGTAGGAAGACTGTTAAGTCTCCATAGTAAAAACCGTCAAAGCACAAATCATTACAAAACCAACACAGCCTTCAAAATTGATAATGATACATGTATGTCTGACGATGTGCTTTTCGTGTTTCAGATAACTTACAAAACAGGGGGGACAAGGTTTTTTGGAAAAAAAAGACGTGTCTTACCATAACATGCGTTTGTCGTTTCTAGTTCCCCGTTAAGCAATGGAACTACACAGCAGCGAGACGATAAATTAGATCTTTGCCTAACATTTTTCTACACCTATTAAACGCCTGTACCTAGTATTTTTATCTCCTGTACATTGTATTTTTACCATATTATGAATTTTGTGAACTCAAAAGTAGGTCATTTTAGTCGCCAGCCCTCGTAAACCATTTAATGCACAGGAAATTATACCCAGGACCATCGCACCACCACCCCTCCGCACACATGAGGATGCAGGGTTACTTTTAGTGCCAGTGGTAGTTGTAGGGCACGGCCCAACTGTGCTTGCAGCTGGTGCGGAATATTATTGTAGGCCATACTCCCTATTTTTCTATCTCACTAGTAGACGGCACGATATAGACACTGCGTCAACATGCTCAAGGAGCCGTTAAAACTAAAGCAACCACGTTATGTATGTGAGACGATGAATGAGCAGTTTCACTGGACTGTCGCGCAACAGGATTATGGCAGTCAATAAAGAAAGATAAACAAAGATATAAAGAACCGAATACAAAACAACGAAACCTTATGCATCTGCAAGATGGTTTGGAATTTGAACAAATGACATCACAATCTACGTTCTTAACCCAGAGCTCGTAAGCAATTTGAACCAAGTATCGCGTCAAATCAGGGTCTACACAGTTTTATTTCTTAGACTATTACACTAAATTCACCTAAAGTTAGACACTCCTTATATTAGAAATGGACATTTCCGATTTTTAAGGTAAAAGGTCAATATGCACTGATAGATTATGTATCCAGATCCGTTAATTAAACAACAACAACAAAATCGGACAATACTTTCTTTTCAGCTCTTATCTCAGTACCCTCTAGTGGCATGCAGCAAACATGCCAACTGGGCTAACAATACCAGTGAATTTAGTCTGTTTTTTATAAGAGTTATATTTCTTTGACTGGAAAGGTCGGTGTGGCTTCATGTATAAGTTAGTGAAGACTTTGACAGCTGATATTTTGATATAGCCCGATTCAGATCCATCAAGCCATGCATGTTTCGAAGTTACTATAAAACCCAGCAGATACAAAATGTAGAAACGCCGTTGTATCAACACTAGTGCATTACTTCAACATTTTGTGGCCGCTAGACAGTTTTCACTATAGGGATCATGCAAATAGTTGAAGTCTCCATAGTCCCATCAGTGGAAAAAACATCTAAACTCAAATCATTGTAGAAAGGGGTTTAACATTCACGTTTGATTATAAAATGTGGGCTGATGTGCATATACTGAGTCAAATAACTGGCAAAAAGTACAGAAAACAAGTTTTTGAAAAATAACAAATCGCTCCACAAAGTAAACATTCCTGTTCTAGTTTCCCGTCTAGCAATGCTATATAAAGATAGGCGGGAGAGTGATTTGGACTCCATGCCTGTACGAGGGTCATCCAATAAGTCCTACAAACGGCAAAGTTTAAGGCAAAAGATAATTAAAAACGAATCGAGCAATCCACATTTCTACATTGCATCTTCCCTTCTTTCCAGTCACAAATTTTCAGAAACGTCATGATCTTGCAAATGGCGTTGCTAGGCAACTGAAGAATACTACCATTATGGGTGCCGCGGTGGCTTCTAGTTGTCTGTTTAAGATCCCCTAGCTTAGTTCAGAACGCTTGTAAATATCTGAAGATTGCTGGGAGATACGGAAAAAATACCGACGTATGTACGCGGTACCCAGGTTAAGATATTGTCGTCAGTCAAGATAGTATTATTGTTCAAAGGAAGATCCTCATGTTTTTCGGATAGGTAAATATCATATAAAATGAGTATATGAAGAAGAGACTTTCATAGCAGATGAAGTGTTTCCTAAACTGCCATCGATTAGTTATCAAAAAATGGTCCCGAGATGCTGAAATGTATTTAAGCTTCGAGCTTTGTTTAATATCGTTTGCAGCCTTAAGAAACCAGTGGTAGATGTCAAAAACTGGAATTTTGCTAAAATTCTGTTGTATTCTCTTGTTGCCTAGCAACCACATTTGCTTGTAATGTAAAATGATAACTCTCTTATTTGAGTTTTTAAATATAAGGCGATTACTTTAGAACATGAATCATTGTAATATGAAAGAATTAGAAACACAAATGCAGTAGTTTTCTTCCCCTAACCTCTTGTAAAAGACGTCGTGTTTGTGTAATTTCACCGCCGGTATCGCTAACTCCTTTACATTCAAAATCTTCCCATGTCTGAGAAAGAAATGTCACATGTATGATTTTTAGCGCATACGTGTATATAAGCTGTTAATGGTATAATTTGATTACCCTACCTCAAGTAATAAAGCAGTAATGACGGCGTTTGCAAGATTTATTGGATGACCCTCGTACATTATATTTTTACCATTTCATTCAACCTAATGAAATCGAAAGTTGGTCATTTTTGTTGCCAACTAAAATGACCCAAATAAGTTTTCAAACCCTATTTATTTGAAACTCGAGGATGTTTTATTTGTTTAAAGCTGGCTAATCACGTTCATTTACACTTACGAAATTCTACGAAGAAGCTTGCAGCGATACCAAATGATAACATGCTGATAGAGCAATGGGGCCTTTAATGCATCAATCGTGTTCCTTTTTAAGCTCACCTGAGCTGGAGGCTCCGGGAGAGCTTATAGTATAGGCATGCTCCGTCGTCGTCGTCCGTCTACAATTTCAATCGACTGCTCTAAAACAACTGGGCCGATCGTATTCGAATATCTTATATAGCATCCAGGGCTTGTGGGAACGAAATATTGTTCAAATGGTCTGGGTCATATGACCAAAATGTCCACCACGCCCATATATGGTAAAAACCTTTGAGAGTCTTCTTCTCAAGAACCAAAAGGCCGATGGCCTTGAAACTTGGTATGTAGCATCGAGAACGGGAGTACTGCCAAGATTATTCAAATTATGACCTTGGGTTGACCTTGACCTTTTTTACGGTTATGTTAAATTTGCATTCTGGTAGTTTTGTATGGAAAATGCTAAAACTTGAGATATCTTGGATACAGTTGAAGATTTGGGCTACAAAATGGGTATGTATAATTATCTTAATGAGTACATGAAGAGTTATGAGTACAAAAGGTCAAGGTCATTATCTGACCTTTGACCCAGGTCTCTCATATTTTGACAATTTCAAACATCTCCACAAAAGCCACTTGGCCAGTTGTAACCAAATTTCATATACAACCTCCAGCGGTTGATGGAATGAAAATTTGTTCATACGGTCCAGGTCACATGACCAACATGGCCCCTACGCCCGTTTATGGTAAAAAAACTTCCAAAATCTTCTTATCGGGAACCAATAGACCAATTACCTTGAAACTTGGCACGAAGCATCACGTACTCAAGAACTACCAAGATTGCTGTATTTATGATTCTTTGACCCAGGACTCTCGCATTTTGACAGTTTCAAACATCTACCCAGAAGTAACTGGGCAAATTATAATCAAATTTCATAAAGAGTCTCCAGGGGTTGATGGAACGAAAATTTGTTCAAACGGTCCCGGACACATGACCAACATGGCTGCCATGCCCATATATAGTTAAAAGCTTTAAAATCTTTTCCTCCAGATCCACCTGACTGATGGCCTTCAAACTTGGTTTGTAGCATCGGGAACTTAAGTACTACAAAGATTGCTGAAATCATGACCGTGAGTTGACCTTGACCTTTTTTTTTACGGCAAAGTCAAATATGGGGAATCGCTAGAACATAAGCCACTGAGTCAATTGCAACCAAATTTTGTATAGAGCCTCCAGGGGCTGAGGGAAAGAAAACTTGTTTAACTGGTCTAGGTCACATTACCAACATGGCCACCACGCCCATATATGGTAAAAATCGTATATAGATTTTCTCTTGCACCAATTGACTGATGTCCTGAGCTTTAGTATTTAGCATTGAGTACTCCAGTACTACCAAGATTGTTCACATGATGACCTTGGGCTGACCCTGACCTTTTACGCCAAGGTCAAATATGTGAATATTCTAGAACACAAGATTATGTGGAAAGTTTTAAGATTTTGGCCCAAGATTGTTCAAATGATGATTTTAAGTTCAATTTGACATTTATATGGCAAGGTCAAATTGACTTCTTGGTGCTTTTATATCGGAAAATGGTTAACAATAAGAGTTCATGGAACTTGTTAAAAAGATTGGTGCAGAAGTTGATAAATACAGTCAAATAAATGAGTACATGCACATTGTTAGCAACAGAGGTCAAGATCATTCTTTGACCTTCAACAGATGTCTCTCATTTGGACAATTCAAACTCCCAGGTTTGTTCAAATGATGACCGTAGTTTGACCTTTGACCTTTTTACTCAGGTGAGCGATTCAGGGCCTCATGGCCCTCTTGTTAGCTCACCTGAGCCGACGGCTCAAGGTTGAGCTTATAGTACAGGCAGGCCTACGTCGTCGTCCGTCGTCCATACTTTAAAAAACATCTCTGAAACCACTGGGCCAATTGAAGTCATATTTCATATGGAGTCTCCCTGGGTCGGGAAAAGGAAAGTTTATTCAAATAGTCTTGGTCAGATTACCAACATGGAGGCCATGCTCATATATTGTAAAACACTTCCAAAACTTCTCCTCCAGAACCAATAGGTCCATGGCCTTGAAACTTGGTATGTAGCAATAAGTACACAAGTACTACCAAGATTTTTCAAATTATGACATTGGGTTAACCTGGACCTTTTTATTGTAAGGTCAAATTTGCTTGCTGATGCTTTTATATGGGAAAATGCTAAAACATAAGATTTCTTGGAAACTGTTGAAGCTTTTGGTCTTAAAATTGGTATATACAGTCATCTTAATGATTTGATGAAAAAACGTGAGTATAAGAGGTTAAGGTCATTATTTGACCTTTGACCCAGGTTTCATATTTGACAATTTCAAAACATCTCCAAAGCCAATCTTAACCAAATTTCATTAACAACCTCAAGGGGCTGAGGAAACGAAAATTTGTTCAAACAGTTTAGGTCACTTTGACCGCCATGGCCGTCACGCCCATGTGTGCAAAACGCCTTCAAAATTTTCTCCACGACCAATCGACCAAAACCTTGAAACTGGGTGTGTAGCATTGGGTACTAGAGTACTATCAAGATTGTTCAAATGATAGCCTTTGGTTGTCATTGACCTTGACCCTTTCTACGGCCAGGTCAAATATGAGAACATGCTAGTGCTTAAGGTTTCATGGAAAGTCTTGATGGTTTAGCTTAAAAAGTTGTATATATAGTCATCAAAATGAGTACATGAAGATTTATGAGTACAAGAGGCCAAGGTCATATTTTGACCCAGGTCTCTCATATTTTGACAGTTTCAAAGGTCAAGGTCATTTTTTGACCTATGACATAGGACTCTCATTTTGACAATTACAAAACATTTCCTCAAAAGCCACTGGGCCAATTGTAACCTGATTTCATTTTTAACTTCCAGGGGCTGAGTGAACGAAAAATTGTTCAACATAGCCATCAAGGCCCTATATGGTAAAAACCTTCAAAAATCCTCTCCTCCAAAACCAATAGACCAAAAACTTTGAAATTTGGGAACTGGAGTACTACCAAGTTTGTTCAAATGATGACCCTGCACTGACCTTGACCCTTTCTACTGCATAGGCAAATACGGGAAAACACTAGAATATTTTATCGTAATGTATCGCTGCAAACTTCTCTCTACAGTTTCGCCATTGATTATTATCGGGATTGGCCGGCTTTGAAAAATTAAAACGTCCCTGAGTTTACCATAAAATAGATTTAAAAAAAATAACTAGGTCATTTTAGTTGCCAACTTAAATGACCTACTTTCGATTTCACAAGCTTTATTTCATGGTAAAAACAAAAGGTCCAGGCCTTTTAACAGGTGATAGAAATATAATGTACAAAATTGTTAAGCAAGGATCCCATTGATTGTGCCGCTGTTGCATAATTTCATTGCTGAACGGAGAACCAGAGAAGAAACCCGTATGTTTATGGAGAGACTTATCATTTTTTCAAAGTACCTTGTTCCTTCTTTTTTGCCAGTTATACGAAACACAATAGCACAGCAGCCGGCATATTTTTATTAATTCTAAAGGTTGCACAGGTTTCATAATGATCTGTATTTTGACGATTTTTACCGCAGATAGGACTGTGGAGACGTTAACAAATGTAGAAAACATATCTTCATATAAAACACGCAGTGATGTGACAAAAAAAAAAATGCGCATTCGCTCGTAACGGCATATGTTTTAGTCTGTTATTATGCTGTTTTAATTTGTTTAGTGTGACCCAAATATGTTTTTGACTTTCCTATGAAATGTCATTTATATTTCGTATCACTTTTCTAAAATACGATGCCCAATTCAAATCGGCCCTAGACCCCGAAAGCTGTGTTGAAATCTCATGGCTGGATATTGAGAAATATTCATTTTTATTAGCCGTGTAATTTACATTTGTCATCGGAACATACTCGCTAGTTCAACACAAAATGTCAATGGAACATCTCGAAGTACGTTCCAGTGACAAATGCAAATTACACAGCTAATAAAAAGTATTATTTCTTAAACCAGTCAAAAGATTTCAACACGGTTTTCAGAATTTGGGACTGAATAGAATTGAGCATCATATTTCATAAAAAATAATGAGAAAATATAAATGACTTTTCATAGGAAAGTCAGGAAAATATGTCACTACTAACAATTAAACTGCACAATAACAGACTTGAAAACAAGCTGATACAAGCGAATGTGTTTCGCATGGAGACATGTACTTTCTGTTCGCTGATATAGCTCTACGCTATATAGTCAGAATATTCGATAAAACGAAGCATCTACCTAACGTGTGTAAATCGGTCTGCCATCTTTGGTGGTCTGTTCCGTTTCCTAAAAGGGATTTTCCGGATCTCGACCCAGACAGTGTGTTTGCAACAACGATGCCAATTCCGTGCAAAGTTTCGCTTTTCGCACATCAGAGTTATCATAACTCTGATGTGCGAAAAGCGAAATTTTGCACGACGGAATTGACAGGCTGGCCGTACCCATTTTATTCACATATGCGTAACATAGTTTGTCATGATACGATTTATTACGTTAATTACGCCCAATTTATTAAATATTTTGGTGCTGCTTCATGGGAAGTTCATGTTACAGGCTGTAATTGATTATTTTTTTAATTAAGGGGAATGGATACAGTTTAATTACTTTTCCACCATTCTTTAATGGGGGATAACATTCGTTCCTTCCTGTCTGCTTCCTCTGGAAAATTAAGCCCTTCCAAAAAGGGGTATACTCTAAACGGAAAAAAAATTCTAGATGTCCAAATTCTTTCCTTTAAGAAATGTCTCTTTTGAGAAAGAAGGCGAAAGTGAAAACGACAGAGTTGCTTCCCCTGAAAGTGTACCAATTCAATTTAAGTTGTACAAAGCTTACAAAACATTATTTTTTGCACACTATCAATCATATGACTCCATTTAGGTATATGTGGCTCTTAATGATATGGCATCCTTTCGAGTGCGACACTTCAGAGAAATTAAACTTGTGTAGTTTATTGTAGATTCTGAGCCAATTTGGCAGATATTTTATATCGGTGCATATTTGATAGATGAGATGGGATGAGAGATGTTTAAAGGTTTCTTCCTGATAATTAGATAATGCTCTTCGTGCAAAACAAAACAGGTAGCATATGCAAACGGCATTATCAGAAAGGAAGTCATACTACAAATGGTACTGTTTCGCTTTTTAGCTCGCCTGAACGAAAGTTCAGGAAGAGCTATTGTTGTCACCACGGCGTCGGCGTCCGCGTCCGCGTCCGGATTGGATGTTTTGGTTAAAGTTTTTTAAAGACCTATATCTCCTTAACCCATTGATGGATTCTTTTGATACTTGCACTGTAGTTAGATATTGGTCCAAAGTTTAACAGGGTATATCCCCCACCCCACTCCGTGACCTTGATGTCAAGGTCATGGACTTTGAAAATTGGGAGTTTTTTAACTGGATGTTTTGGTTAAAGTTTTATAAAGACCAATATCTCCTTAACCCATGGATGGATTCCTTCGATACTTGTACTGTAGTTAGATATTGGTCCAAAGTTTTCCAGGGTACTACCCCCACCCCCCTCAGTGACCTTGATGTCAAGGTCATGGACTTAGAAAATTATCTTTTTATTTTTTCAATGTTTTGGTTAAATTTTTGAAAGACACATATCTCATGAACCCATAGATGAATTCTTTTTATATTTGCACTGTAGTTAGATATTGGTCCAAAGTTTTACACAGTACTACCCCAACCCCGCTCAGTGACCTTGATGTCAAGGTCAGGGACTTAGGAAATCAGTCTTTATTAAAGTTTTCTAATTGCATACTGATTCATAATGCTTGGCAGAGACTTAGTTTACACTTGAACTGATGTTAGACACTTTTTTGAGTTTTTTACAAAACACTATATACTTACCCCACTGGCTGACCTTGAAGTCAAGGTTATTGACTTTGAATTTTGGTTAAAGTTTTATATTTATGAAGACATAATTTCACAGTGCCACAATGGACTCAGTTGATACTTATACATGTACTTGGACTGATGTTAGATAATGGTTCAAGGTTTGATACATCCCAGCCTCCCCCTCCCCCACCCCTACCCTACTCCTCCCCCTACCCCCTTAGTTCTTTGACCTCAAGCTCATGAACTTTAAAATTTCATGTATTTTTTTTCTTATTTTAATTTTATTTTAAGACATTTCTGAGATAGCTTTTGTTTATAAATGTTTTGTCATTATGGACATGCTTGCCTGAAGTTTTATGCATAGCAGTCCATACCACCATAGTGACTGTGTGATGGGCAAGCACCTATTCAGGCGAGCTATGCTGTCAGGCGACAGCTCTTGTTGATATATGACCCGCAACACGAGAAAATCAACAAAGTGGCATGTGCGCACTGATGACTCCAATTAGCCTAGGCAGCGGCGAAGTCTGATCAAAGCTATGTGCTATAACGGTAACTAAGTGTCTAAACAACGTCCATGCTGACAGAGAAGACTCTGATTAGACTGAGAAGATGCTCATGCTTTCTGAGTTTTCACTGGGCGCACGTGCCACTTCGTTGGTTTTCGCGTGTTGCAGCTCAATTCTCTTAATGTTTTGAAGTCAAAGTAATTTTATTTGGTTAAATCCTTAAAAAAGTAGGATTGTTACCAAGAAAGAATTTAACTTACTACAGAATAAAGAAAGGAAAAAGAAATAAAAAGAGCAAGTTAACAAATATAAACAATATTTATCATATGACGTCGCATCCGAGAGTTTAACAAAGCCATGCATTAAAATCGATAATCCACTAGTGGATTAAATATGCAAATTACGCCGTAGCGTTATGCGTTGACGTCCATAAAAACGTCGCTTTTTCTAATGGGAAAATCATGACGTTTTAGTGCGAAATTTGCTAATAAAATGCGACTTTAGTGTCATATGATAAATAGAATCTTGTATTCGTGCTCCTGTATTATTGAATTTATTAAACTCGTTGGGGAAAACGATAAGATGCTCGGCATAGCCTGGCATCTTATCTTTTTCCCCAACTCGTATAATAAATTCAATAATACATGAGCACTCATGTAAGATCCTCTATATATGCTGCAGTACAAGAATCAGAGGCCAGCAATGCCTTCTATATATTCCATAATAGCCGCGACACGAGAAAACCAACAAAGTGGTTGTGCGCCCAGCACAGACTCAGATCAGCCTGGGCATCCGCCAATACCGAACAGACCCTTCGCTACGCGTTCAAAGGCTAGCTAAGGGTCTAAGCTACCTTCCTGCGGACAGCGAAGACTCTGATCGGACTGGGCGGATGCCCAGGCTGATCTGAGTCCGCGCTGGGCGCACAGCCACATTGTTGGTTTTGTCGTGTCGCGGCTCGTATAACTGGACATAATACTTAATTTCCATTGTAGAAGTCTAAGAAGTCTTGAGGCATTTATACTAGTGTAAGTTCTTATGGTATGATAACAGTCAGTCAAAGTGATTATACTATATGCGCGCTTAATGTCTGTAATAGACTAAAGATAGAAAGGAAGAATGTATTGTTCCATCTGACAATGGTACATGACAACTGAAATGGTTACATGTACCGCTAAGGAAGCTTTACTGGACTCATCTCACAAGAAAACATTGAAGCGAATGATTATGTTATGCAATGATTGTATTTACAAGTATTATTACATTACTTATTAGTATGATTTATCTATTTATTATATTATATTGTGTATCTATATTATGTCAAAAGACCCTTGTGGTAACGGGTTTTTAAGTTGTTTAAATCACTGTCTACGTTCTGGCCACCCACTGTGGCGCTTAGCCTTTAAAAAGGATTACTATGCAAAAGGCGTTAATTTTCCCCATGATTTAACCGTTATCCGGATCAATATTTCTAGAGTTTGTGCCTTTGTTAAAACGATAACTTTATGCCTCTGTTAAAATCGTTAATCATGCACTTATATTAACGTCATGTTGAGATGAATTGTTAAATGAGCCGCGACACGAGAAAACCAACAATGTGGTTGTACGCCCAGCGCAGACTCAGATCAGCCTTGGTCTAGATTTCATTAAGATAAACATTCTGACAAAGTTTCATGATAATTGGGTCAAAACTGTGCCTTCTAGAGTGTACACAATGTTTTTCTAAGATTTGACCTAGTGACCTTGTTTTTGACCCCACATGACCCAGTTTCAAACTTGGTCTAGATTTCATTAAGATAAACATTCTGACAAAGTTTCATGAAGATTGGGTAAAAACTGTGCCCTCTGTGTCATTCTAAGATTTATTTCTATTTTTAACTCTGGCGGCCATTTTGTTCAACCGAGCGAAACCGTTTTAGCAATTTTGGTTTAGAGCCATGAGTCAAACATTTCTGTGAAATTATTTTGAAATCGAGCCATTGGCTTCAGAGGACATGTCGTTTAAAGGTTTTTCTATTTTTAGATTTCTATTTTTAGCTCTGGCGGCCATTTTGTTCAGCGGAGTGAAACCGTTTTAGCAATTTTGGTTCAGGGCCATGAGTCAAACATTTCTGTGATTTTTTTTTTGAAATCGAGCCACTGGCTTCAGAGGAGATGTCGATTAAAGGTTTTTCTATTTTTAGCTCTGGCGGCCATTTTGTTCAGCGGAGCGAAACCATTTTAGCAATTTTGGTTCAGGGCTATAACAGAAATATTTGTGTGAAATTATTTTGAAATTGGCCTACTGGTCTAGGAGGAGATGTCGTTTGAAGAAATTGTTGACGACGGACGGGCGGACGGACGGACGACGGACAAATATCGATAACAAAAGCTCACCTTGAGCACTTCGTGCTCAGGTGAGCTAAAAATGGCAGCAATACAAGTTAATTTTATTGTATTCTTGGTTTTGTTGAAGCTGTAGGTAAGTGACGAGTTTGACAGCTTTTTCGTTTTGTCTAGTGATTGCTTGTAACAAGTGAGCTTCAGTGCTATTAATTTTGTTAGATGACCTATACTGTTTAGTAATGGCTCTTCGTAAGTGGACTGTACTCTCTTGTAAGTGCTTGTATTAGGTGAGAGTCTTGTATTAGGCGAGATAAAGTCTTCAGGATAAGTTATACAGCTCATGTCTTAGCAATGCTGGAAGGGACCCTGCAGCTGGTTGCGCCAAACTATGGGAGCAAGTACCGGTAAATAGTGGAAATTGCATTTAGCGTTAATCAAGTAGAACTTATTATTTATCTGCACTGTAAAGTGCTAACTGAATTTTCAGGTAACTGTTTGTATAAGGTGACATAAAGGGTTTTAAGATATAAGCTTTAAAGATCATGCATTAGCGATGCTGGCGAGAACCCTGTAGCAGGGTGTGCCAAATGTAGAAGTACCGGGAGATAGTGGGACCTGTAGGAAACGGCGAAAGCATAGCAAAAGGAAACGGCGTACAATCGAGTACGAATTCCTATCTTAATATGGAGGGGATAACCAATAACAATTTACTGAAGCTATTCAGCGAGGGTATAATTGGCTCCTCCGAAAATTCTGGGATTTGCTTACCGTTCCTCTCAGTTTCTCTCTAGATTTGCATTTCTCCCTTATATGAGATTACTCAATCAGTTTAAGAGCAAGAGCTCTCAGGTTTTGTACGCAATACGTGGTCATGACCTCTTCTACATTACTGCGAAGTAGCGTAAAAATATTTCAAAGGGTTTAAAACATGGCCTGCGATTTGCAAGACCACGAACGGACGTACAGGGGGAGAGGCCCACTGCGTCATAGTAATGCACGTATCAGAGCCGCCCAGCACGTCTTCGATAGGCTGCACTATACCCATAAGCCTGTGAAACCAATACTGTTCTCACTGCATGAAAATTGCAGGACAGTTGCCCTACTCAGTTTTGGCCAATTATAAAAGGTCTGTCACCTAGGAGCCAAGAATTTGTAGGTCTTTTCAGGAAACTCTTTAGCGACAAAATTTTCAGCTTCATTGCACAGTGTGCTTCTCCCTAATGTCATTGTCAAATTGAGACAGAAGCAGAAACATGCACCGCCAGTGCTTCAAGGTGACTGTACAATACAAAATAAGCCGTGTCACAAGAAATCTGTCTATTCATAAAGCATATGCGGACTGCGTGTGGCCAAACCAGACTGCGCAAATGCGCAGGCCGGTTTGCCATACGTAGTTCGCAGGTTGCTCTTTGATTTATATAAGAGCAAGTATTTTGTCTTAGCAAACCGCGCATATTCTTACTTGACATTGTATGCGTACATGTATTTACGTCGCAAGATTGTCTGAGTATGCACATTTATAAACTTTAGATTTCCTTAGCACACAATTCGTATGCGATAATGATCAAAATGTTTGCATTTCTGCACTCTTTATTATTTGGAGAAAATCAAGTTAGACGAAAATTGGCCAAATTTAATAATTGTTCCCTTAAGGGTTTACAAGTTGTATTATCTTTACTCTATAAATTCTATAAAATATATGCTGTTCCTGGTTACCAAGTATTTGCTAGTCTGTCATATACGTAGGGACGTGTGTTTCTAACACATGTGTCAGGTTAAAATTTCTTTTATCTCAAAATGAATGGGTTCGCTTTGAGAGGAAGCAATTCTTCCATTTTCTATTTTGGATCCATTTTAAATGGGATCTAGTCTTAAAAGAGAGAAATTTCTTCATTTTTTTTGGCCTACTGTTAAAGTAATAGAAATGCTACCCCCCTCCCCTCTCCCTCCCCCTGGGGAGCAAATTCTTGACTGGAAGAGTAGATCGATTTTGGAAGCTACGTTGTCCAGGGAAGCAAACAGGAAGTTGCAAATATGGTTCCTCTTAAGGAACAAGGGGACACAACCATGTTATTCCACCATTTTTCCAACTTGGAAAAATGTTGGAATAACATGGATGTGACCCCATGTACCTTAACTAGACTGTCAGTCCAGTCCAGAAGTCCTGCATCTTCGTTCTGGAGTTATGCTCACTAAACATTTTGATATTTTGAACAATATTCACTGTAAAGACGCTTCCATTTTCTTAATGAAAAGAAAGCCTACTTTTCTCACAAATGCGTTTTGCTTTGCGTTATGTATACCTGTCTGAGCCAGTGTAAGAAACCGATTTTGAGCGCTTTAAATCGATATTCAATTACCATTGTATTTTAAAAGGTTATTAGACGGTATCTTTCATATATACAATTTTTGAAAGCTGAGAAACAAAATCGCCATTTACGTTTGCACAGGAGCAATTTTTGGAAACTGGGAAACAAAATCTTCATTGACGTATGCCCAGGCACTCCTATTAATGCGCAACATGTAGCTATCCAGTTATTAGATATTTTTCTTGTTTATCCAGTAGTGTTGAAGGTTATAACCGAACACGTGGGTTTGTAACTCTTTTTCGCCCCGTATTTTACAAATAGCCGCTATGCCCTAGTCATTAGAGGCATCGCGAGTTCAAATCTTCCTCGGGCCAGCGATTGAAAAGGTGTCATGTCAGCTTAGCAGTAAACGGGATCTTGTTTCGAATCAGGTAAGATAAAAACCAGGAAAAGGTGAGATACCCTCCGGCTTTCATATGCTGTGTCCAAGATACTGTGGACCTCCAGTACCCACTGCTCATACGACCACAGATCCTTCGGGAAACATTTACTCGTTTATTTTATATGATTTACAATAAAACTTTGCAAAGATGAACAAAATTGATATAAAAGTGTTATAAAGGAAATGAATTAAGTATTTCAAATTATCAAAGATGTCCTCTAAAGCACAATATCAAATAATTTCACTTATTTCGTACTTTCTTATATGCATTTGAATAATCATTTTGACGACTTAAGACAAATACTGACATCTTCAAGAATGACCGCAGACAAAAGCATTTAATGTATTACTGAAAAATCATTTTAGTTATAACTTTATTTTATATGTATAAACATCAATACATTTACATTATATTTGTGTAAATAATATTTTATACAAATGGGATTCAGAAAAAAAGTCAGTGGACTTCTTTTTTACAAATCTGTATCCAAGTAATGCAATCAAAATAATACTTATATAGAAAGTGATTTGAAATGATTGTAATACAAGGGGGGCAATCACGTGATACGCAAAAGATAATCTCACACTATTGGATCGTTTTTGTCTTCGATTCGAGGTAAGTACTCTAAAAATTTTCCTTCTTTATGATCGATTTCAGACATGATGCCTAGCGTAGAGTACCTGGTCTTTGAAGCACTGTCCACCATCATGTTTACTTCTCCCTAGAAACCTGTAGTTTTCTGGAAAAATTCTCCACAGTGGGTCTCTACGACTTGGTAGGACTCACACTATGTCAGACTTCGCCGTTTTTCAAACGTTTTTAGCCAAAGTTTTCATTCTGCAGCCGGTTTATGCACAGAGGCCAATACCATTACTAAAACGAAGTTTGTATGCAGCTATTCTGGTATGATATTGCCGGTATTTGCAGAGAAAAACAGGGGGAAAGGCACTGATAGGAGTCACACTGTGTGATAAGAGACACATCGGAATTGGAGCTTAAACGGAGGATAGGAATCACACGTGCACTAGAAACTTCATTAAGCAACTAAAGGTAAAAGGTAAAGGTTTCCCGTAGCCTAATAGCCTAGGGGCAGTGGGGGCTAGAGTCTCACTGTATCTTGGACACAGCAGATGAAAGCCGGAGCCCATCCCTCTCCTTTCGCTGCCTTATCCTTCCTTGAAAAAGGTACCCATTTACTGCTGGCTTGATAGAGTTTTCCAGTCGTCGGATGCGACGGTGAGCCGCGAATTCGCGAGCTTCCGGCGACTTTCTGCCCATAACCGAGCGTCTCTAACCACTCGACCACGGCGCCTGTCTAAAGCCCTATACACATGGACAAATTTGCATATGTGAATAAGTTTGCTTATATGCAAACTTTGCTTAACATGTGCAAAAGTATTTTGGCAAAGCGTGCCAATGATCAAAATTCTCAAAGAAAGACCCAGGAGTATTTATGCCAAAAAAAGATGAAGATTGTAATTCTAGAACATATCCTTCTTTAGGTTTTCTAAAATATTGCTTTATTTTCGCCTAGAGAATTCGACAAAACAATGTAGAGTCATCTTTCACTTAATGATATGCAAATCTAAAATGCTTTGAGATTTAGAACGCATGTAGTTAGGAAAATAAAAGCTTCACAAATAGAAAATCAGTGTAAAAGTAGTCATTTATAGGTAATTCGGTCATAAAACATTTGTAATCTTGTATGAACTTTGTTATATCTACAGTTTGGAAGCTGATAAGTGTCTACAATGCATTTCACAATTCCATAATGTGCTCAAAAGAGCAACACACTAATGCATTGAATGTGTTACATGTTTCTGTTTCAACGCATTACATCACCACCCTAGATCGTCCAATCCAAATGCTAGACACAGAAACTCATTTTTAAGAATGCAAAAGTGTTTAACCAGGGTTCTGGCGTACAAATATTTTTTTCAGAATGCTACCCATAAAACTTGTATCCTTTTTATGGAAAATTTGTATCATTGTATGATTATTCACATAAAAGAAAGCCAGAAAGGGTAATTCGCATATAAGGAAGACAGAAAGGGTATAAGTGCTGATAAAAGTTCTGAACAGTCTTGAAATGTAAACAAAAATGAATTCAAATCAACCAGGAATAAAAGAAAACATTGAAACAGTGTCAGATTGTCGTATAGTAAGAATAAACGGTAAATTCTTACATTGGCAAGCTTAAAGACTGAATTAAAATAATTTCAAATTAAAAACGCCGAATATATTAACATAAGGAATAAGGACAGGTCAGTTGCTATAAGCTACAAAGAAATTCATGGCGAAACAACATCAAATCAATGTTAATATGACCTAATTACAAAAACACTCACATAAGCAAAATTCTTTTTAGCGTACACTGAGTACAATTTGCATCTATGCAATTCTAGATTTGCAAGTGCAAAAGTAAAATAATTGCGTATGGAGTAAACTTTACTCACGTGAGTAAAAGCGTACACATGAGCAAATGTGCTTACGTAAGCAAATTTGCATATACGCAAATAGATACTCATGTGAGCAAATCGGTCCATATGTACGGGGCTTAAGCGACTAGCTGAATAGTAGTTATTGCATAAAAAATTAACGGCAATCGTTTAACCTGCGAAAACCTATATTTTGGCAATGGAATGGATATTGCAATTTTACGTTTTTGCAACATTATTTCAGTCATATCAAGATGATGGCAGGGTAATAATGTAAAGCTGTGTGCAATGGAACCCCGTTTACTGTTGGAACTATTTCCGCCTCCACCGGGTCTCGAACAGGGGGGCAGCTACCTCAGCAAGCGCTTAGCCTAATGAGGTACTGGGGTTCCTTTTAAAAATGGAATCCACGTGTTTTTAGCTCACCTGAGCACGAAGTGCTCAGGGTGAGCTTTTGGGATACCCTGATGTCCGTCGTCCGTCGTACGTGTGGACGGACGTCCGTACGGACGTCCGTCAACTTTTGCTTGTGTACACTCTAGCGGGCACAGTTTTGATCCAATCTTTATGGAACTTTGTCAGAATGTTAGTCATTATAAAATCTCGGCCAAGTTCGAAAGTGGGTCATGTCGGGTCAAAAACTAGGTCACTAGGTCAAATCTTAGAAAAACCTTGTGTACGCTCTAGAAGGCACAGTTTTCATCTTAAGTTCATGAAACTTTGTCAGAATGTTTATCCTCATAATATTTAGGACAAGTTCGAAACTGGGTCACGTTGGGTCAAAAACTAGGTCACTAGGTCAAATCATAGAAAAACCTTGTTACGCTCCAGAGGACACAGTTTTGATCCAATCTTTATGAAACTTTGTCAGAATGTTTATCTCCATAAACTCTAGGCCAAGTTTGAAACTGGGTCACGTCGGGTCAAAAACTAGGTCACTAGGTCAAATCTTAGAAAAACCTTGTGTACACTCTAGAAGGCACAGTTTTGATCCAAAGTTCATGAAACTTTGTCAGAATGTTTATCCAAATACTATCTAGGACTTATTTGAAACTGGGTCATGTCGGGTCAAAAACTAGGTAACTAGGTCAAATCATAGAAAAACCTTGTGTACACTCTAGAGGACATAGTTTAGATCCAAGCTTTATGAAACATTGTCAGAAGGTTTATTTCTATACACTCTAGGCCAACTTTGAAACTGGGTAATGTCGGGTCAAAAACTAGGTCACTAGGTCTAATCTTAGAAAAACCTTGTGTATGCTGTCGAAGGCACAGTTTTCAACTTAAGATCATGAAACTTTGTCAGAATGTTTATCCTTATTATATGTAGTATAAATTTGAAAGTGGGTCATGTTGGGCCAAAAACCAGGTCCCTAGCTCAAATCATAGAAAAACCTTGTGTATGCTCTAGAGGACACAGTTTTAATCCAATCTTCATGAAACTTTGTCAGCATGTATATCTCCATAAACTCTAGGACAACTTTGAAATTAGGTTATGTCGGGTCAAAAACTAGGTCACTAGGTCAAATCTTAGAAAAACCTTGCATACCCACTAGAAGGCATAGTTTTGATCCAATCTTCATGAAACTATGTCAAAATGTTTATTGTCTACATATCTAAGCCCCTATGAAACTGGGTCAGGTCGGGTCAAAAACTAGGTCACTAGGTCAAATCTTAGAAAAACTTTGTGTACACCCTAGAGGGCACAGTTTTGATCCAATCTTCATGAAACTCTGTCAGAATGTTTATCTTTATGAAATCTAGATCAAGTTTGAAACTGGGTCATGTCGGGTCTAAAACTAGGTCACCAGGTCAAATATAAGGAAAATCTTGTATACGCTCCAGAGGGCACAATTTTGATCCCAATCTCAATGAAACTTTGTCAGAATGTTTATTCTTACAATATCCAGGCCAAGTTTGAAACTGGGTTATGTCGGGTCAAAATCTAGGTCAAATATTAGGAAAACCTTGTGTACGCTCTAGAAGTCACAGTTTTGATCCAAACCTAATGAAAAATTGTCAGAATGTTTAGCCTCACAATATCTAGGCCAAGTTTGAAACTGGGTCATGTCGGTTGAAACTGGGTCATGGCGGGCAAAAACTAGGTCAGACTTAAGAAAAACCTTGTGTACGCTCTAGAGGACACAGTTTTGATCCAATCTTTTTAAAACTTTGTCAGAATGTTTATCGTCACAACATTTAGGCCAAGTTTGAAAGTAGATCATGTCGCATCAAAAACTACGTCACTAGGTCAGATATAAGAACGACCTTGTGTACACTCTAGAGGGCACAGTTTTGATCCAATATTCATGAACCTTTGTCAGAATGTTTATCCTCATGATATCCAGGCCAAATTTGAACAGGTTCATGTCAGGTCAAAAACCAGGTTACTAGGTCAAATTTTAGAAAAACTTTGTGCACACCCTAGAGGGCACAGTTTTGATCCAGTCTTCATGAAACTTTGTCAGAATGTTTATCTCCATAAAATCTAGGTCAAGTTTGAAACTGGGTCATGTCGGGTCAAAAGCTAGGTCACTAGGTCAAATCTAAATTAATTTATGCTGCAAGAATCAGAACTAACATTGCAATGATGCCAGCCACAAACTCCTTGGAATACATTAGTTTCACCACAGTGAGATAATGATGCTACCATTCTATCATCTGTCTTTGCTAAGTTCAGTCTTGTTCAAATCCATCAAAGGAACTCAACATGAACGGGAGCTTTTCGGAGAAGGAACTCAACATGAACGGGAACTTTTCGGAGAAGCGACTCTGCCATTTTCAGCTCTGCTGAGCCTTACAGTATTGGTGTTAGCTGCCTCTGTCATCCATCCATAAACATTTTCAAACATCGCTGAAACCACTGGGCAGACTAAACGCAAATTTCATATGGAGCCTGCACATGGGTCAAAGGATTGAAAGGTCTTCAAATGATCTTGGTCACATGACCAAGGTGGCCGCCATTCCCATGTATGGTAAAAACTCTTATAAATCTTCACCAGAGCCAGTGAACTGATTAATGCTCAGGTGAGCGATTCAGGGCCACCATGGCCCTCTTGTTACAATATGGTTACCAGACTATGACGATTCTCATTCCGAGATTGCTGTAATGGCTCTTGTTTTTACATTATGATACAATAAAGCACAGCCGGAAATCAGTCATTAAATGGCTTGTTATGTTCGGCTTTATAAGGCTGATGACTTTTCAAAATTACACTTTGTTTGCTCCATATAATAATCTACCCTTTACTATCAAGACGTAGGCACCCGCAAATAGGGGCGTGCGAAATAGATGGACTGCCTGGTGCCTCTGCGGTAAAGCTGTTAGAATCTGTAGCAGGATCCGAGTGTCATTTATCTCAGGTCGAGTAAGAGTCCTACAAACGTCTCGTCATGCCTGAATTATTGTTTACTGAGACGTTTAACCACGTGGTTAAATCACACCTCAACAAGACGTCCGTTTGGTTTTGTGTACATGTTCATCAGTCCATTCCCGCCAGAGCGAGGCGTGTTTGCCTTTATATTGGCTGAAGAAACTGTACGACATTGGTAAGATAACGTAATGTGCATATACATTCAACTGGGGTTTCCTGTCATCAAAACAAAAACTCGTCCTGTGACAACTGAATAATGCATATGAACCTGCATAGAAGCGGTAGGATTGTGCTCAAACCTTCAAGCAAGATAAATTACGCTACATTTGCTTCCATTTCTAAACGATTATGAATAAAATGCTATGCCTAGAAGAAATGGTTTATGGTTATTATTCTAAATATCAATATGACTTGGTGGCTAAAATATACGGTTGCTTTGTATTTTGAAGTGTAACAACACCAATATGCACTCTTGTTCTTAATTACAGAAATAATCATAAGATATGCATATTATAGTTTATATTTTTGTTGCTGAATGAAAAATAAAAATGTATTAATTAGTCATGCACTACCTTGAACGTGGCCAAATTTTGGAAACAAAAAACTCCTTTTTCCTGCATTAAAAATATTTTTTCCACCAAAATGTAGCATAATCCATGAACTAATGCAACCGAAATGTATTTTTTTAAACAAAACGTCATTAAAAAGCTATTTTTCATGATTTAAAGAACACCACCACGCTCGTTTATACAACAAACAGTGACAATCAGGTGTATATGTCATCTACCCAGTGTGAATTCACTATACTCTTCATGCCAGTGGCTATCAGATAAGTTTTGGGTGCTATTAAAGTATGCAGAAATAGTGAGCTTGGAAAATAAATTTTGGAAATTTTACATTTCGGCTGTGTTAGATCACGGATTACACTATATGTTGGTGCAAAAAATCTATATTTCTGATGAAGGAAAATGGAGTTCTTGATTTCCAAAATTTGGCCAAGTTCGAAGTAATATTTGAATAATCAAATAGACGTTTCTTTTTCATTCAACAACAAAAAATATTCTATGATATGCATATTTCATGATTATTTCTGTAATTTAGAATTAAAGTGGATATTGTTCTTGTTACACCTAAAAATACAAAGCATCTGTACATTTTATGCACCAAGTCATAGTACCTTAAGGTACAACACCAGGTTATATCAACTAGAGAAAGTGAGCAGGGGCTCACGTATACCCCCGGCCAGCACCACCGCCTAATGACATTAAACTTTAAACACAAAAATTTAACACATATCAGATATAAATTTTAAAATCTGTGACCTTGACCTTTGGTCAGCAGCAGCAGCATACAGAGAATGTCAATCTATCTTCTGCAAGCTAACAGTAAACCAAGAAATATATCAAACAGTTCCATTGAAGGATATCTGAAACATTATAAAGCAGTACATTGATGCAACTGTTTAGTATGTGACCTTGCCCTTATGTCAACAGCAGCATCCAGATAATGTAAATTGTTGCAACCTATATAGGTAAACAAAGTCACATACCAAAAGGTAATACAAAAGAAGCAAATAATATAAACTTAACTTAAAACTTTAACATGGAAAAGCATCTGTGACCTTGACCTTGTGTCAAGGCATGTGTGGAGATGATATAGAATACTTTTTAGACCAATACCTATAATCATACCAAAAATAAATCAAACCAAAAAAACCCAAAAAAGGATTTGGATGACATGAGATCTCAAAACCTTAAAACAAAACATATATGAAAATGTCTAAGTGCAAAACTTCAAAATGAAAAGTCAAAGTCCACAACCTTGACCTCTAGGTTACAGGCATGGGCGGGAATGTTAGAGAATAAAACTATGTATCAACATCTATCATCATGCCAAACATAAACCCAACCCAACACAGGGTTTGAATAATATAGAGATATTAAAAACTTTAACGCAAAACTTTAACATGAAAAGTCAAAGTCCGTGACCTTGACCTCTATGTCACAGGCACCGGAGGGGATGGCACAGAATAAAACTTTGGACCAATATCTATCATCATGCCAATCATAAACACAACCCAAAAAAGGGTTTGAATTATACAGAGATCTTAAAAAATTTAACGCAAAACTTTAACATGAAAAGTCAAAGTCCGTGACCTTGACCTCTAGGTCTTAGGCATGGGTAGGGGTGGTACAGAATAAAACTTTGGACCATTATCTATCACAATGCCAAATATAAACCTAATCCATCAAAGGGTTTGGATTATATAAGATCTTAAAAACTTAAACGCAAAACTTTAACGCAAATGTTAACTTACGGACGGACGGACGGACGGGAGGACGGACGGACAGACGGACGAACGGACATCGGACAAAAGCTATATACCCCTCGGCATACTTCGTATGCCGGGGGTATAATTACATGGAACACTTTCCCAGTGTGCGCTATAATCAACATGTGCATCCGTCCTTGTGCATTTCGTGACAGTAGCTGTGGCAGGTTGTGCAAAGCGAAGGTTGATGGTAATCCGAGGGTGAACAGATAACGTTTGGTATTATCCGTTAGCTCAAGAGTTGGAGGTTCTTAGTCTGCTCTAGAGACCGATGTCTTATAATCTTTCTTGCCCCTTAGTCATATATCAGTCATGTTCAGCTCAGATCGTACTTAATTGGAGTTTTTCGGTGTGTAAATAACTTATTTTATTTTATACTTAGCAGTGAATTCGATGCATATTAGATATTGTCTACAGTGAAAAAAATATCGTATCAATTCACTAGTGACTGATACAATTTATATTTTTTTCACTGTAGCAAACCGCGGCTGTTGTTGACAACTTTGGGCTTCATTTCTTTCCGAAAAGGTTTGAAATGTAGCGTTTTTGTTTAAAATTATGCTTCGGACGTTAGCAAGTCAAACCATGCAAGTGACGTCAAACTCTAGCGTCACTTTTTGAACTGGAGTATTGCTAGCTTGCTCGATGACAGCTGCAAGCGGCTTTCTTAGATCGCCGATTTCGTTTTATTCGTTCATTAAAATGACATTATAAACCCTTTCAATGGTATACCCAATAAACGCGCTGAAACAAGCAAAATTGACGAGAAAAGCTAAGGAAAAACTTATTTGTGAAGCGGTCGGTTTTTAAAATAAAAAGAAAATTAACTTTTTTCTTCAGTAAGTACCAAAAATAATTATTTCATCGAATGTGTTGGAAATATCAGCTATTTACGCACTCGTGGAATTGCTCGGATATTTTCAACACATTCGAAGAGATATATTGGTATTCACCGAAAAAAAGTAATATCCTCTATTAACAATTGACGATATTTTTTCCGTCTTGTGTATACTGTTCCAGCTAGCCCATATGCAGGCGAAAATTTCCCAACAGACGCTAAAATGAAACAAACTCATAGGTGAGAATGGTTTTCCTTACATGTCCGGCATTCATTTGCCATTGATTTTCAAGACTGAAGTATTTCACTAGTGATGGTAAAACATTTTTCTTTTGACATGAGTTTTTACGTCGTTGCAATGCCAACATCAAAATTAATTATATCTGAAAAAACCCATGGTATGTTTTGGCGTATCATAACATAAAGACGTCGCGTAATGTCACATGACAGCTTCTAACCTAAAGACATGTTTTCCTTATCTTGATTGCTACCCGACTGAAAAGAATTATTGAATAAAGGTCTATCCTACATTTGGTGATGTGGCCGCGCAGATTTAAAACCACTTTCGATAAACATAGAAACAACGTGTGATTCCTATCTTACGTCTTTCACTATTGTCAGTGTGATTCTTATCATATGGTGTTATTCCTATCATTGTACTTTCCCTGTTATTTTCTACAAAACAATTATTGTATTTAGAAGAACAATTTTTCCAAGCCTTCTACTACTTAATAAAAGTTGTCTATTGCCACACAAATGGCACAGAATGCATAATCTGGCTAAAAACCTAAGTAAAACGGCGTGTTTTGACAAAAGTGTGATTCCTACCGAGAGGCAACGACTCACTGTGAAAAGAAAATCAGGAAAACGGGACCTTTCTAGGACAAACAAATCGCGGCGGAGAGAAGCTAGTCTCAGTCCGGGTACTTTGTAGAAGAAGTTACATCTGAAAGCTGTCACAACCAAGAAAAATAAATCAAAACATACCCTGAATCGAGAGGAAAACACCGTTAAAACGTGTGAGATTACCACATGTGTATCACGTGATTGCCCACCCTGTAATATACCATGAAAATCGTTTGAAGTTATTTCAATATGAAAACAGTTTTGGAAACCATTATATTAAACCAACATATAACCAAACAGTGATATATCATCACATTATGCTGGCGTAGATTTATTCACATTTATATGATTTGAAAACAGTTTGGCTAAAAGACATAACTTTCTCTTTAAAACAGTAATTAACGTTTGTATCGATATTTTTGGAAGTTACATATTTTTTAACTAATAATAATGATGATAATAAATATAATATTATAGTTGTTAAAATATGATAATAATAACAAACAATAAAAGGCACTCGGCAAGAACATTTGTACTTCCGCATCATTTTGGATTATTCTTAACACAGTGGTGTAACAAAACCTATAAAACGTTTGTAAATTATTTAATATGTTCCAAGTCCACCATAAAATATGCAAAGGTTGAACATAAGTACCAGGGTCGCTCCTTAACCTCTTGCGTATAATGTTAAAAATACAAATCGTGTTTGAGTATGTGGGAGAGCTATATTTCATTCATTGAAGTGAAGCGAACGATGCTGTAGGTAATAGTAAGGTCTTGCTTAAAATCATTATAACACATACAGCTTTAAGATCAAAACATGCCTGATGAAAGTATTTCATTCTACAGAATGCTATGAAATAAGAATAGAAATAGTTTTTAGAAAGTTCACAAAGAGGTACAGTTGCGTGAAGTGTTCTACTTTGCGGTTCAATAAAATAGTAATATCACAAGTCTTTAGATGAGCTAATATAATTCTATGAGCATTTTATATATACTGAACAAAAAAAGAAACGTTACATGAACATTCAATACACGTTGTCTTTGAACTGAATTAAGACTTTTCCAATTTTATTTTATATGTAACTGCCAAAAAGCATCCGTATTTAAGAAAATGAACATCACAACATAAGCTGCGAGAATAATGTCTCCAGGTCAGTTTGATTCAATGAGGGGTCAGAATTTGAAATTGCTATTTTAAGGTGCCTTTTGAAGACCCGTGTTTCACTCAAGTTGTCAGACCATGTGAGCAAGTCACTTCTGAGACGTTTATCAGGCACTAGTTGTTACGAAAACGGTCCAATCGCCGCTTCCAAAGGGTTGATCAGTGAAGCACAAGGCTTGGAATATCGCTTTTCATCTTACTTGACTCTGACTTCCATGCTATGCACTGAAACTCCCATAGACAATGCAAGGTGATATACCACGAACAATTAACCAGTTTGATCAAACTTTTTCATCATGAACCATTGTCTGGAGAAGCTGGAATAAGATCCATGAATTAAACTTGAAAATTTTATTAAAACATACTGGTAAATCGGAGTAAATGATTTGTTATACTTTTAATTGCAAGGGAGACACTTTCAAAGACACATTATCTTTAATATCTTATTTCTTTGAGCTGCTGGTTAAGTGTTATACGGTTCATAGGGTTTCTTATTGGAGGTTACAAGGCCAATCCGAAAGTGCAAAAATTTAAGCGCTTGCGCATGCGCATCGAGCATCTCACATTGTCATTGATATTTTCAGTCAAAGTGGATTAATTCTGTAACAATTTATGCAAATCGCTAACCGATTAGTTTATAAGGCTGTCTGACGTCTGACACGTGGGAGAATAACGTAGCATTATTCGAAAATAGTATTCTTTAGCTTAAAATTCATAAATTATCTATGTAACGTTTCTTTTTTTGTTCAGTATATTATTCTAACACAGTGCGCCAATAGAAGCAATGGAAATCTTACGTGTTTTATTCTGCAACAATTCACTGTTTCGGAGCACGTGAGTCTAATTGCTGACGTCACTGGAAACAAGTGATGTTTTTTTGACGTTTTGAGACGTTAAACGTTGTAACGTCTCATTATTATGTCCCCGCCTTTTTTCTTGGGGGGTGGGGGGGGAGCATGCAGTATCAGCGCTACCCTTTAAGCGCATAACGAAGACTGACCAGGCTGGGCGGATACCCAGGCTGATTATGTCTTCACTAGGAGTACATGTCACTTAGTTGTTTTTTGTGCGTGTAGCGGCGTAAATGAGCTACGACACGAGAAAACCAACAATGTGGTTGTACGCCCAGCGCAGACTCAGATCAGCCTCGGCATTCGCCCAGTAAGATCAGGGTCGTCGCTGTCCGCATGGCGGCAGCTTAGAGCCTTAGCTACCCTTAAAGCGCTTAGAGAAGAGTCCACCTAAAGATAATCTGAGTCTGCGCTTGGCGCATAACCACTTTGTTGGTTTTCTCGTGTCGTGGCTCAAATTAAGATAATCAGGAAGTAACCATTATACAATATAGCCTACCAGTGATACTAACATGAAGTAAACGCTCTACAACATATACACTATGTATGTACTATACGTAACAAGAAGAAAGACAGCCTAGCCCTCTCTTCCCCATCGAGATGACAACGAAGCTTAAAGGAGTCTATACGGGAAAAACCAAGGAACCAGACGAAAATCACTGTAAAAAGATCAACAATGAGGGTCAAACGTCCAACTAAAAGATCAAACACTGTCAGAACAACCGCCTAAGGATGGTCAAATGTAGAAAGAACTACTGGGATTAAATTCAACCAGACAGCTGTAATAATGACCATTTTCAACTGGGCGTTTCGTGCTTCAAGATTCTTAGCATGAAGCACTTTTTCTATCGACCAAAGGAGGCATTACAGTATCTTTCATGGGTGTGAGGTGTGGATAGAAAAATCCGTCACGAGGGTCACTGCTCGGCATCACGAGGCTTGCCGAGTGATGCCGAACAGTGATCCCGAGTGACGGATTTTTCTATCAGCACCTCATACCCATGAAAGATACTTTTACTTGCACACCACGTTTTGTTTTAACTTTCGAACTTGTAAAAATGCGTAATTCTAGTGCTTTAGAGGTTTCAATTTGATTTTGAAAGAAAGTACCGCTCTCACCGACCGCCATTCGGCTCTTTACGTCAACGCCTGGTGTGCGTAAACTGACGTCATTTTAACTGTCTTCGTGACGTCATCATAAAAAAGCCAACGTCACTTGACGACGCAGGTACGTAAACTCTATTACAACCAATGCATTGACAGCTCGTGATTTTTATCCGGTCCTGGGTGAGATTACAGGTGAAGCACGCGGATATCCTCATCTGGTGTGCAAGAAAAAAGGGTTCTTAACGATGTTTCGTGCTTTACGATTCTTAGTGTGAAGCCATTCTATGATTCTTACAGTTTTGAAGTACAAAATAAAGATCGGTATTTTAGGATTACTGTTTAAAAGAATACGCATTTGAAAAAAAACGTGTACGCATGTGTTTAAAGACTTTATGATCATTGTCAATGAAACAGAATACTATACATTTTACATGATTATAGAGATAAAACAGCATAAAGCGCAAAAAAAAATCCTATAATCGGGACGCTTTAAAATTTACAATAGTTCTCCTAAAATGAAACAGTTTGGGTTTACAATGCATCTATGTGCCCTAAATGCAGATGGATTGGCTAATTGTGTAGACTCTGACCTGGGTCTTCACCGTTCGCTCAGACCAATCTGTCCCATTACTTTAATTTGAACGGTATAATATATATTCATTCTCTGAAGGAAAAAAATCAGCTTGCAGCAAATAGTCCTAGTTCTAGTACAACGCCCTGCGTAATGCCTAAGTCCAGCGTCTGTTCAACTATAGTGCAGGGATAAATGAATCTTACGAAAATGGTAATTTAATTGTCCGCCGCAATCTACTACCTTTTTATAGAATTAAACCAGTCAAACTGTCTCCCTTATTTAATAATTGGTGAAGTAGGTTAATTGCACGCACATAGGTCCTCTTCTTCAGAATCGTCTTTTCCTGTTGGCACGAACTGAGAAACTGTGGCACATGCTAATGAGCTCGTTTGATCCGCGACCCGACAAAAACAACAAAGTGGCATTTGCGCCCAGCGACCACTCAGATAAGCCTTGGCAGCCGCCAAGTCTGATCAGATTCATCGCTGTGCCCTCAAAGAGTAGCTAAGGGTCTTAGTTATCTCCATCTGGACAAGGAAGACCCTGATAAGACTGGGTGGATTCCCAGGCTGATCTGAGTCTTAACTGGGCGCATATGCCACCACTTTGTTGGTTTTGTTATGTCGCGGCTTATTTGGTACCCTATTTTTAGGACAGATCGATTCATTTCTTTCATAATATTTTCAGATGATTGCCCGTAGTGCGTGCTTGGTTATATTTCGGTCTCAAATTTATTTAGTCTTGAAAATATCTTGTGAATGGCACGTCGCCATCTACGCGGAATGTTCAGAAAATTCTGTTTGTGGCGTCATATATTGTGAGTCATAAAAACAGCTCCTCTGATAGCGAAACGATATAAAACTATTATGTTTGGGCGTCTCTGCAAACGCGGTGAATATTTTCTAAAGGACACAGTCTTGACGTATAACATAAAGCCACTGCAGGTATTTTCTTTAGAAGGGCATTATTCATATATGTGCAGTGTTCATTTTTTTTCATCATTGCTACCTAAACACAGTCCCAAGGCAACTGTGACCTTTCAACAAAGGTCTTAGCATTCAAAATCTTGCCAGGAAGTTCTTTGCATGGTTCAGTTCCAAATTGTCGAAATAATAAAATTAATATAAAAAAAGTCTGCTAAAATCATCAAAAATGACGTTGACGTCAATTTCAATAACGTCAAAAGAACGGCGCAATGAGCAATGGTGCTGGGTTAGTTTAAGTGCTGGGACGTCCTACTAATTTTGATAACAGTAGGGCAAGGGCCCGATATAGATTGAAATACTCTCTCAAATGTCCGTTAAACTAACCAACCATTGCTTTGAAAGGAGTGAATGTGTAAGTGGATGGAAGGCATCGAATGACAAACAGCTGACAAGAGGTTTTTGTATTATTGAAAGACACACAGAAATTATTTTACATATGAAATTAGCCCAGTGGTACGACTGGGGCTTGATAAAATGCGTTGTAACTCACTTAGATATTGCATCTTTGCGAGGTTGTGCACATTAAATTACTTTACGCCGCCAGTAGTTTATACTTCTGCGCGTTCCAAGGCGGAAACTTGTTAATTACAATTCTAGCATTGTGGTCGCTCCTATATAGCTGCATTCAGTTGTGCATTGTTTCTAAGGATCAGTTAACGGATGCGTTCTTTCACTAAAACTTAATGAGGCTAGTTTCAAGCGAACACAAAATAAGCCATCATGAACTGTCTATTTGTCGTCAGTTCGAGTGGCGTGCCTTCGTTGGATTCTGTTTTGTGTAAGGCCTTCTGATTATATCTTTATTGTTACTTCATAATTATTCTCTTCTTCGAGATGTAGCATACTCAAATAAACAGGTCAACAGCCAGCATATCCAATGATATTTATATGACATAAAGAAACTTATAGAAAAATGTAAATATTGGTTCAATAAAATATAAGTTTGTTTTGTGCGGGTTACATGTATGAGTTATAGACAACAATTAATTTAGAAAGCTCTTGCATGGAATGGTAGCTTAAATTCCTTTGTAGGTTTCGTTGGACAGTCATATCTTATACTTTGACCACAAGTTCCATTCAGAAGACCTTTAATTTTCGGTAGCCTAAACTACCTCTACCACGGTAATGTACGTCACTTGAAACTGTGTGAATGAGGTTTTCTTGTTAGAAAATCGTAATAAGTCAATGATAGTTCCTCATTATACCCCGCCACATGTTAGTGGCGGATATTATGTTTTCCCACCGGCTGTCCGTGTGTCTGTCCGTCCGTCGTCTGTCTATCTCTGTTTGTCTGTCTGTCCGTCCGTCCGTGAGCACTTCGTTTCCGTTCGATAACTTGAGTATTTATAAACGGATTTTCTTCAAACTTGGCATATGAATTGGTCTTGGGAATATCTCAGTTGGGAGTGTGAATGGGCAAATTTCGATATCTTATAACAGAGTTATTGCCCTTGTCGGTGTCGCAAAAGTGGTTTTTGGTCTGTTATACCTTTACACTTCGAAATATCATAACGAAATTTCACAGAAATGATTGAAATAATATTTTTTCTGTTCTTAGCAGAAAAATTTGTCCACCAGGGTTATCTGCCCCTGCCCCGGGGCAATATCATGAAAAATTCTGTATAAAATCAGGGTTGAAAGTGATTTTCCTGAACCTTGCTACAGCTTATCGAAGCAATGTAAGCTTTCTGTCATGATCAAAATTTTGTCCCCAGGGGTTATCTGCCCCTGACCCAGGGCTATATACATGTATAAAATCATGAAAAATTCTGTATAAAATCAGGGTTGAAAATGATTTTCCTGAAACCTGCTACAGCTTCTCGAAGCAATATAAGCTTTCTGTCATGATTAAAATTTTGTCCCCAGGGGTCATCTGCCCCTGGCACAGGGCTATATACATGTATAAAATCATGAAAAAATCCATATAAAATCAGATTTTTGGTTTATCTTTATGAAATTTCACAGAAATGATATAAGTAACATTAGCTTTATTTTACAACCAGAATTTAGTCCATTAGGGCATATATACATGTATAAAATCATAAAATCAGAACTGAAAGGAATTTTTTATGAAACATATAACAAATAATCAAAGCAATAATAGCTTATAGTGATGGTTAAAATTTTATCAGAAGGAGGTTAATTATCTGCCCCAGTCCTAGATCTATATACAAGTATGAAATCATGAAAAAACGCTATGAAAGGTTTGCAGTGGCGGGGTTTTACGCTGTCGTTTACGATGCTTTTATTTTTAATTTGATATGCTACGCTCTTACTCTTACAAGAACATTCTTTATAAAATGTTTTACTCAGATCTACAGGGGCATTTAAACTCAGATCTACAGGGGGCATTTCACTTGGGGAGAATCGGGTAACTTCGGACAGCGGGTAAATTCGGACAGCGACATTGTTTTCTTTATATGAGCCGCGACACGACAAAACCAACAATGTGGTTGGCGCCCAGCGCAGACTCAGATCAGCCTGGGCATCCGCCCAGTCTGATCAGAGTCTCCTCTGTCCGCATGGAGGTAGCTTAGACCCTTAGCTACCCTTTGAGCACTTAACGAATAGTCTGATCAAATGGGCAGATGCCCAGGCTGATCTAACTTCTGCACTGGTCCACAACCACATTGTTGGTTTTCACGCGTCGCGGCTCATATATCAGTTGTTTGGTACTAAAACAAAAACTAGAAACATAGTATTTAATAGGGCCCCACCTTCATGAAACTGTTGACAACATTTAACCAGAAATAACAATGCCAGCTTTCTATTATCATGTTGTTCCTTCATATTCAATATGTTGTTTGAAATTAAGCCTCTTGTAGTGTCATTGAGATAGGGGCAAAATACAAAATCATGTTTGATTAAAGATGGGCAACAACTCTGTAAAGCAGGAAACTGATTTTACCATTCTTGCATTCTGCACACCTTCAGATCATCTGATGATGCTTTATATTTGTACCAAGTTATATAGAAAATATCTTCAAAGGCTTTAAAGTTATAGAGCGGACAAGATCTCCATACCTAAAATAACAAAAGGGTTATAATTCTGTTAAAAATGAAGGTGTAGTTATGGTTCTTTTTCTCTGCACATTGGCTGATGATGTATATATTTGTACCAAGTTTTGTGAAACTATCTTCAACCGTTTTAAAGTTTGTTCTAGACTGTTAACTACAAAGCAAAATAATTCTGTAAGAAATGTAGATGAAGTTAAGTTCTTATTCTCTGCTCATTGTCTGATGATTCTTTTTATTATGTACAAATTTAATGAAAAAAATCTTTGTCGGTTTTAAAGCTATAGAGCGGACATGATTTCTATATTTAAAATAACAAAGGGGCATCATTTAGTAACATTTGTAGGCAGAATTAGGATTCTTGTTCTCTGCACATCGTGTTATGATGCTTTATATTCGTACCAAGTCTCGTGCAAATATCTCTAGCGGTTTCAGAGTTAAAGAGCGGACACGATTTCTGTACTCAAAATTAAAAAGGAGCATAATTCAGTAAATACGTAGGCAGAGTTATGGTTCTTGTTCTCTGCACATCGCCAGATAATGCTTTACATTTGTACCAAGTCTCATGAACATATTTCCTACGGTTTCAGAGTTGTGAAGCAGACATGATTTCTGTATTCAAAATTACAAAGGGCACAATTCAGTAAAGAATGTAGGCAGATTTATGGTTCTTATTCTCTGCACATTGCCTGATAATGTTCAACATTTGTACTAAGTCACGTGAAAATATCTTTAATGGTTTTAGAATTATTGAGCGGACAAGATTTCTGCACTCAAAATTTCAAAGGGGCATAATTCAGTAAAAATGTAGGCAGAGCTATTGTTTTCGTTCTCTGCACACCATCTGATGATGTTCTACATTTGTACTAAGTCTCGTGAAAATATCTCTTACGGTTTCAGAGTTATTGAGCTGACACGAAATGATGACGGACGGACACACAGACGGACAGACAAGGTGATTACTATAGGCCTCCGTAGACATCGTCTGGCGGGACCCTAATAACTGGCCAAACAGTGAAAATCCAGATGAGACGGCTCATTATCATTATGAGCCGTCTCATCAAGATTTTCACTGTTTGCAGTGGTATGTCCGAATTTACCCCCATGTCTGAAGTTACCCGACTCTATCTTATATAACCGGCCTAACCTATTTGTTCTCATCCCTCGCTTCTTCCATCGTCAAATAATCATCATGTAGGTTGATAAACGTCGTTGATTTATGTTTCCACAGGGTATAATCGATTCCGCTAATTTTCGCTTCCTGCAGAGACTGTACATCATAATTGGCTTCCGCCGAGACTGTCCACGAATTCTTGCTTCCTGCCGAGACTTTGTACATGATAAATGGCTTCCTGCAGAGACTGTCCGCGTGATTCTGCTTCCTGCCGAGGCTCTCGGCAGGAAGCAGAGTCACGCGGACAGTCTCGGCAGGAAGCCAATGTTCGAGGACAGTAGTCTCTGCAGGAAGCAAGAGTTCGTGGATAGTCTCGGCGGAAGCCAAATATGATGTACAGTCTCTGCAGGAAGCGAAATTTAGCGGAATCGATTATACCCTGTGGTTTCAGGGCCACACATTCCTGCTAATAGAAGTTATGGTTGTTAGTACAACCATTACACCACTACTGACTAGACAGTAGCATTGGACGTGAAGTGGTGTCAATGCAGTTGTTTTTGCAAGTTCGGAAATAGTCGATAGGAGCCAGATCTTGTGAGTAGGATGCGGGGGTGGGGCAAGTTTTGCACCGATTACGCTTCACTGCATCAAGTGAAAATCGACAAGTATGCACTATGGCATTGTCATTTTGAAGCAGCACGCGTTTTATGACCTATCCGGGCGTTTTTGCAATGATAAGAGTCCGCAAAAAAAGGTCCAAGACATCGGAATAGTACTCATTAGTAATATACTGTGTCAAAAAAAGTTCGTATACATGAAATTCTCTGGTTTGCCATTGCAACTGCGGAAGTTATGAACATTTAGTTTTATTAATTTCACTAAAAATATCCATTTGCCTATTCAACAGATTTATTCGTTTTGGTTTCTTAAGACTACACATGCTTAAAGGGTCGCTTGAATATGCATGGGGTAGATTTTCATTTTCATAGAGTAAATTCATTAAAGTTGCTCAAGTTCAAAGTCATTTAAAGTTGGTTTGTGAATAATGATTTCCCAGATTCTATGCTCCACACTCTACAGCAATCCCTAGGTAAGGCTGCAGGCCAAAGAAATTGAAATTTCACTAGTTTGAACCACAATTCAGGGTACTATGATTTCTTAAAAGACTGTTTAAAATGCTGCTTTCAATAAGATTTCCACAGGAATTTGAAATCGTAACGGCTAGCGGGCGTGTAACGATTAGTCCAATTTTGTCATAATGTAATAGTAACAATGACATAAAAGTGTTATGAAGAAACTTTGAAAAAAGACGGTCAGATACAGTAATAATTATGACATGAAAATCACTATATTTTTAATTTAAAGGGAGATAATCTGAGAATTTGAAGAATTTAACGTCTTCGTTAAGTGCTCAAAGGGTAGCTAAGGGTCTAAACTACCTTCACGTGGACAGCGAAGACTCTGATCAGACTGGGCGGATGCCCAGGCTGATCTGAGTCTGCGCTGGGCGCACAACCACAGTGTTGGTTTTGTCGTGTCGCGGCTCATTTAACCTAAATAGGTAATAATGATCATAAAAAATATCATTTAACTGCTTCTGAAACATTCAGTCAAGATAAAGGCTATCAATGTTTCGAGCCTGCTCGTTAGCATATATCTATGTCATGTAAGTTATATCGTGTCTGTATAATTTACATTTTCGAAATATCTCGGAAAGTCCATTTTCACAAAAGGGTGGTCTGGTCGGACGACGGTTCTGTGTAACCGTTAGTCCTGCTAATTTGGATAATAGTAGGGCAAGGGCCATTTTCTGTTTGCTTGTTGCAGCAGGTGCGGTAAGAGGTTGTTTGGCTACGTTTAGTCTCATACATTCATTTTTTTTCTTTACCGTTCTCCCGCTCTCTGGGAAACGGTCAATAAATACGTACATTCGGTCTCCAAAAAACTGTTTAACGCAAAACAACCAACCAAACATCGCCCGGCCTGGCCGCCCCAGATTGCAGCTCGCAGAAAATTGATTTGAAAATTTTAGAAAAAAATTATTCATATTTACGAAAAAAGAAATCTGTACGCCTTCAAAAAAAAAAAAAAAAAAAAAAAAAAAAAACATACCCAGCATAGACCACAATCCTAAAACACAACCCAACCAAAAACGAGAACACGAAAGTGTATCTATATATTTTGCTAGAAAATGGACTTTTGCAAACATATCAGTAACGACAACTTCTATTTTAACTCTATGTATCTTTTACGCTTGAGTGGTGCATTGGTTTGAAAATGGGATGGAATAAAAAATCTCTGCCAGACTAAAATAACCTATATATTAAAATGAGCCGTCTCATCGTGATATACACTGTTTCTGCATACTGCTTTGTTTAGTCGTTCGGAATAAAACTGATTGCTGGAAGATTGGCATTCTCAGACATTTCAGTGTCTAAAGTTTAAAATAACAGACCTTACCGAATGTTTATTTGCAGGAATAATGACAGACACAAATCGGTTGACAACTTATAAGATATTTTCTTTCTGCATAAGTGTCAAACTGGTAGAAACGGTCTTTTCTTTACAATTAGGAATATGTTTGGAAAACACCATCTAACTGCCATATGCACCTTCGGTAGACCAAGGTCGGGGATATTATACAATTTTATTGACCTTTGTTGAGGTGAATATGCAGTTTTATTGACCTGCAAATATCATATTGACCGACGTGAAGCGGAGGTCAATATGTTATGTTTGCAGGTCAATAAAACTGCATATTATTATACAATAATTCTTAATACAGTTTCCTTTGATATTAATGATGGTACTACGTGGGATTATCTCGCGACGTACCGCCATTAACATTTACGTACATCAGACGTTACGTCACGAAAATACAATGACGTCAGCGTAAAAGTAATATTCAATGACTGGCCGGTGAATATCGCAAAATATTTATATTCTTGGTGTATTTACTGAAAAGCCCTATAGTAAACCATTGGAACGTAATGTAGTTTACATTCCAACAATTACATTGAGACACGCGACGTTAATGACGTAAAATACACAATGGCTCTCTACAACCTGATTGGATGTCAGCAACGTCATGACGTCATGCATGCCGTTCTGCTGTTAGCAGAAGAAACTCCGTGTGCATGTTTTAATGCTTAAATTTTAGCGGTTATACAAGATTTTTCATGAAAGACTTGATTGAAACGAATGTAAATATAAGCAATGAACTTAATTTTTCTGATGTTTATCGAAGTGTAAACTACATTGGCTCACTAGCAAAGTTTACATGAACCCCTTCGGAGTTCATTCACTTTGCACGTGACCCAATGTAGTTTACACTTCGATAAACCTCAGAAAAATGAAATTCATTCCTTATATATTGACCGGTACGTGACGTCATATCAACCAATGAAATTGTGTGTTACATCTTGGTCATATAATAATATCTGATAGTTCATAGTCTGATAAATAAATATTTCCTTGATATAGCCTACACTTATGAGGCTCAAATTTTACCGGCTCGAAATTAATACCATAAAAGAGTTTTTATTAAATTGTACTCAAGCACACTAGATATTAATATTTGCGGAGTATCCATCAAGTTACTATATTTAGACATTAATGAGCTTCAACACGACAAAACCAACATAGTGGCATGTGCGCCCAGCGATGACTCACATAAGACTTCTCAGATCTACGCTTAAAGAGTATCTTAGGGTCTAAGTCACCTCCATGTGGAAAGCAAAGACTCTGCAATTAGCTGTGGGTGGATGTCGAGGCTTATCTGACTCTTCGCTGGGCGCATATGCCGCCTTGTTGGTATTTTCGTGTTGCGGCTCAAATGGACATTTTTATGACATGACATCCCATGCAAATGCCACACTCAATAAGCATGACAGTTGTGCAGTTTATTGCAAATTCTGAGCCATTCTGGCTGCGATTTCTATCAGTGCATAAGAGATAGATGGAAGGAGAGGTATTTTAGTGCTTCGTCCAGGAAATAAGAAAAATCATACATGCAAAACAGAACACACATGTCGTATATGCAACGTTACGGTGGTAATAATGACTGAATTGGGGCAAAGACAAAAATCTGTATAAAGCACTGAAAATACAATTGATCTTCCCAAAACTTAGCAGATGCCTTCTTTATGTTGTTTCTCATAATTTAGAATTCCATAATGCAGGATTTTATATGTTAAAAAGTGTTTTTATTAGGAAAGATCAAAGGGTAATTTTCTGCGCAGAAATCTAAAAAAATAATATCGTTATTGAGGGTACCTTGTTGCATTACGAAGAGCGTCCTAGGTGAGATTATTTTGATAAGCTTGAACAATTTCATTTACACATCTGTTATTTTGTCAGTAATGTATTATTTATATTGTAGTTTTTATATAGGTATGCTTGCCTACCCTATATTTAATTAATGCGTCTAGTGTACATTTACCTTGTACATGGTTGAACATTTGAGAAAAAATAACTGTTTTTATTTGGCCTTCATAACCATTTGAGAAAGAGTTGGAACAAATAATTGCTAGGACGCTTTTCATTATGCAATAACGTACCTTCAGCGATACGTAAATTTTCAAAAAAATGTTATATTTTTTTAGATTTCTGCGCAGAAATCTTCCCTGTGATCTTTCCTTATAAATCACTTATTTAAGCAGCATGTACTTCTATTTTGTATTCTAAACTGTAGAGAACAACAAAAAATAAGACGTCAGGGAGATACGTTATTTTTTATGTTTTTATGCAGAGTTTTGCATTTACCATAAACCACCACCTTAAGAAGTACACAATGAGAATCAAATTATCTCAGGAAATTCTGTGCGTGCGGGGTACCTTTATTTTTTGAATATTAGAGGTTTGGAGGTATTTTTAAAACTTCCTGTTTGCTTCCTTGGGTGATGAAACCAATCCAAAAAGGGTCAATGAGGAAATGAAACGCATATATATTTTAAGCTTTTGGCTCAGATCCTGAAAAATATAAAACTTGAATATAGATATGTATGAATGAATGTTTATGAACAAATAAAATATGTTTAACCAAAACCTCTTTGACTTCAATATGCACCTGCGTATTTGTATGCTGAAATTTTGTAAATTGGACAGGATTTCAATAACAACTCCCAACACACAAGGCAATATGGTATATTTTAGGGACTCAACCCCTAATATAAACTTCTCTTCAATGAGTTCATAACATGATTCTGTGTATCATGCAATCGCCCCTAGCTACGCCCCTGACCCATATGTTTGTTGCCAAACCTATCAGACCATTGACATCAGGTATGACTCATCTGATAATGCAGTAAACTTAATATCTGTCAGCTGACTTATAAAAGTCATTCATAGTTTTCATTTATGAATATGTATATTGATTCCCGTCACTTTCTAACCCCTAGAGCATAATCATAGACTATTTCTTAGATCACCGTACAAATGCATCAGTATTTGCACAAGGAATATTCATTTGGTTCAGAAATCTACATCATGTTTACAGATTTGAAAGGACTTAGTAGTATTTATGTATTCATTAATTTATACTACGCACCTTCATATAACAAAAAAGAAATGAGGAAGAACAATTTTGTTGAACGATGAGTCTCGCCTGTCACCACAGATATAAGAGCTCAACTAGTTAAGCGTAAAGAGTGTACGCCACCGACAAGAGGACGCCAGAAAGGTTATAGGGTCAAGTCAGCTAAATTCGGACAGCAGGTAAATTCGGACAGTGACATTGTTTCCTTTATATGTCAGTTGTTTGGAATGAAAACAAAAATAACTGAGTGGGCAAACAGTGAGAATCCTGATGAGACGGCTCATGATGAGCCGTCTCATCTGGATTTTCACTGTCTGCAATGGTATGTCCGAATTTACATGCTGTCCGAATTTACCTGACTTGACCCTACCTAGGCCTCGCAGTAGAGACAGAAGTCGTTCAAACTTTTATCATCTTTAAAAAAATGAGTACGTTTTTGTTTCAGGAACCAAAATGGACGATGAAAAAACTGCGATTTGAGGATGTTTACCACGCACAACGCTCTGGCTTCGAAACAAATAATAAACACAAAAACATCTGTATATGAAATTAGTGTTCGAGCAATGGCGTCAGTTTAAGATAATTTATATATTTGAACTAAAAATATACATGTAAAAAGATGATTTAGATTGTCGCATATTGCTTTATTTTTACTTTTACAATTTATCTCTAAAGTTAATTTCTTCTGTACATTTATTTATTTATTTACGTTTCTTTTTCTGTTCTCTTTCATGAAAGCTTTTTAATCATCATTAGTAGTATCAGGTGTACCTAAATCCATGAAACTCATAATGTTGCCACTACATGTACGTATACGTAGGGCGAACGCAGTAGTACATAATATTTCCAAACCGGTGGAATTTTTCGTGGATCGTATAACTAAGCCAAGAAAAGATGAATTTTTGATTATCCTCATTGACATGAACTGTTGGTATTGTTAACCTAAGTCATTCGAAAGCGTGCAACTTTTTAAGTGATTTATAAAAGTAGTAGAGAACTATTGACTGAAATTTTATTACGGACGACGCCATTTTAATCCTATTTAATATTCTAGCATGATAATTGTAGTTTTGCAGCATTTTGGTTTCATTTTAGTGTAAGGAAAAGTAATCATGAAATCGTATTCATAAATCAACTCAGTTGTCCCAGCTGATCATGTACAAATGAATAGAAACACCGTCGATCCATATATTTGTAATTCGAACCCGCATTAGGAGTATTGGGTAGTTTTATATAGTTTTTCCACCAACCATGCAATGCTGTTGGGGCCAACAAACCCTTTCCGCCTGATCCTGTTCCAGCTGCCCTAGTTGTACTTGCAAATGCCGACCATGACCACTTTTTAAATTTGTCTTCTCATCCCTTTTTCTGCCTGCCACTTCTTCTTCTTCTTCTTCTTCTCTTCTTCTTTTTTTCAATATATCATGTAGGATCGCGTTTATTATGCCAGATTTTTAGATGTGGCCAAACCACATTAGTTTCCATTCCTTGAAATTGATCGAGAGTCCCGCATATTCCCCAACGTGTTGTTAGGACCTTTTCTGCCATTGTCCTCATTAGTTAGTTAAGTGGTCGTTTTACAATATAATTTTTGTTTATAGAGTCAATACAAGAGTTTATTTGATTATACAATACACATCTACATGTATAAACAACGAATATTGAGTGAGTCATTTGACATGATGTGATATTAAACCGAGAATACCAATATTGACTTCCTCCATCGTGTCGGTCAATATTGACATTCTCTTGTTGACATCACTTTATGGACACTGCCTCAGTAGCCATTTATTATGCCCCCGCCATTAAAAAAGGGGGCAGGGGCTGTCCGTCCTGTACGAAATGGTTTCCGTTCAATATCTTTTGAAAAAACATGAATGTATTGAATTCATATTTTCTACACAGGTACATAATTATAAGATACAGGTCGAGTTTGATCTTGGGTAAAATCCGTCTATTATTGTGGGAGTTATGGCCCTTTTTCGACTTCATTTTGTATGAAAAAAATGGTTTCCGTTCGATATCGTTTGAAAGCATTAAGTTGTGTATTAAATTCATATTCTATACACAGGTATATAATCATAAAATACAGGCCAAGTTTGATGTCGGGCAAAATCCGTCGATTATTGTTGGAGTTATGGCTTGTTTTCGACTTCATTTGTTTAAAAAAAACTGGTTTCCGTTAATTATATTTTGAAAGCATTGATGTATTAAATTCATATTTTATACGCAGGTATATAATTATAAAATACAGGTCAAGATTGATGTTGGGCAAAATCCGTCTATTATTGTGGTAGTTATGGCCGTTTTTGTCATCATTTTGTATGAAAAAATGGCTTCCGTTCATTACTTTTTAAAAACATTGGTGTATTGAATTCATATTTTAAACACATGTATATAATCATAAAATACAGGTCAAATTCGATGTTTGGTAAAATCCGTCTATTATTATTGGTGTTATGCCCCTTTTTCGACCTCATTTTGTACGAAAAATTGTTTCCATTCATTATCTTTTGAAAACATTTTGACGTATTGAATTCATATTTTATACACAGGTATATAATCATAAAATATAGGTCAAGTTCGATGTTGGGTAAAATTCATCATTTATTGTGGGAGTTATGGTCCTTTTTGACTTCATTTCGTACAATAATAGTTTCCGTTTGTTAGTTTTTTGAAAAGTTACTTGTTTCCGGGCTATTTCTTTTGGAAAGTTGCATGGCATCCATTTCTGTGATGATAAGATACAGAATGTTATCACATATCACAGTCATGACAACCCCTCCATCCCCCCCCCCCCCCCCCCCCCCCCCCACAAACACACACACACACTTCTCTTGAACCAAGAAGCACAATACATCTATCCAAGGAAAACAGTAAAACATGTACCACAGAAGTCTGCCTTTGTAAACCTAGTTATGCTACAAGTGCCAGTACCTTAAACAAGGCGCCGTCTTACTTAGGGAGCTAGGCGGGGGCATCCATGTCCTATGGACACATTTCTAGTTGTATACTGTCGCGATTGTTGACGTTATCCAGTCAGAACTCGAGTTGTTTTTCGTAAGTATATTAGAATTCATACTGTACAGATATTTACATGATTATAAAAATATAAACTTTACCAATTTATTTTCTGTAAAATGAAATAAGCTACTACAAATTCTAGTTTCACGAGACCTTATGCACAAGCAATTCATGTACTCCCGGTTCTGGTCCACTACAGAACCAGAATAAATGAATTGTACGCAATGGTAACTTTATTGTCCACCGCAATCTGCAGTCTTTGTATAAAATAAACCTCTCAAACTGTCTCCTTTATTCAATAATTGTTGAAGTAGGCTAATTGCATATAGTTCCTCTTCTGCTTCGTCATTTCTTATCGGCATGAATTGAGCAACTGTGGTACATGCAAATAAGCTTATTTAGTACCCTGGTCTTAGAAAAGATTGACTTTTTAGAGAGCTGTCTGTTAGCGCTTTACACTAAAGCACGTTAAATATGTACTGCAGTAGTTGAGAAGAAAAAAATATTATTAATTATCATTGCTCAATAAATTTGAAAATACGGTAAGCAGTAACTGCTGGTGAAAAGAATACTGACTAGGTAGAAGACCGGGACTCTGAAACATGGCATCAATACTATTTTATGTTAAATTTTGACCCGTTTAATCATTTTTTTCAACGGGATCCTTCTTCAATATTAAATTTTAAACATTAAATTTTATGGGGTCCTTCGTATCGGTGAATTAATTGAAACTACAACATCTAATGATGGCGATTAGATTTATTTTAAGTCGTGTGTGACAACAATTGATTGCAGTCGATGCATCAAAATATCTACAGTATGAATGAACATATCACAGCCTGTGCCTCTTGAATAACATTGTTATGGGAATTAGAACAACAAGGACATGTTTGCCATAGTAAATAACTGTTACATGTAAACCAGTAAGCCAGTCTAGTAGATACTAAGGGGACAATGCTGAGGTAGAAAAACGGTACTATAGAACAGGGGCCGTATTCATAAAACGACTTAAGTGGTTGCTATGCTGTTGCTAAGGCTAAATTTCTTTGAAGGAGATTCCCTACAACTATGAAATTTGGTCTGGAGGAACAGTCTTTGTAAGACTGTTCCTCCAGACCAAATTTCATAGTTATAGGGAATCTCCTTTATAGATAATTAGCCTTAGCAACCGCATAGCAACGACTTAAATGGCTTTATGAATACGGCCCCTGATCCAAGTGGGACAATATCGCACGTATAGATACGACGTGCGGTCATTCGGGCCAATTAAGAAAATCTACGATTGATCAGTTAGCCTGAATGTACTTTACTTGATGCTCTTTTGAGAATCGCAAAAATGCCCCGATATTTGACTGGATTAATGCTTCATTTGTTATATTTGTTGCCCTAGTAGCTTGCGTGAGTGATGGATGCCCCTCTCGAACATGTGATCTACTTTAATAGATCTCAAGCAGATGCGGCATCTATTCCCCGACATTGATATAGTACATCTCTGATCCATCGATCAAGCAACCGATGTTCATTCTCTGTCTTACATTTTGACGTTATCTTCCAATTTGATAGGCATGCTATGCAATTATTTGCCTCGACATAGCTTAGTCTCTCTTATATCAATAGTTGTCTCGTGAATTTGTCCTGATTAATTCTTTTATGACCGATGTATGAACTAGAAGCAAGATATTGTTTTTAGTTGTGCATAAAAGAACTGTTTTGTTCAAAGTGAGTTTTACATTGAGAGTATTGTTCCTGTATGTATGTATTGTTTTAATAATTGTTATTTTTCTGAATGAAAATAACGGGTGCAATCATAATATAATAAAATTTTGTTTAACAATTTAACTGCTTTCATACATAAGAAAATTTTCTTGTCAATTCAACTATATCTTTTCACTATTATTCCAACATAACTGTCATCGTCAAGAGATCATTACATATAAGAGTATCGTTTTAGTCATAATGACGGTTTCTTGCGATAAAACACAATTTTTGGACCTTTCGAATTAAGCAGAAAACTTAACTATGGGTGCTTTGGATAAATGACCCGTGCACGGGTTAAAGCTATCTATATAAAGGAGCATACCGTGTCCTAAAACGACCCACAGCAAGGTATTGTTAGTGCCGCCAAGAAATACCTTCTACTAGGCGATAGACAGCCTCGTACCTCGGTGTAGGTACTCAAGAGTATAGACGTACGAACAAACAGACGAAAGTCCTCCGAGGAAACATAATAACCAGCCATAATTGAGTGGTGTGGTACGAGACAGACGTTGATGCAGTGTTTATTTAAAATGTAAATGCAGATACTAAGTTTATTTGATGAGGCCGTACATGTGAACATGTAGAAGGCATTTGTCAATCAACACAGCCATCCCTTTAATTACTAGGCAAGCATTCTTAAAGTTACTGTTCTTTGTACACATCCGTAACAGTGAAATGCCTACTCAAAAAGCATGATGTACGGTAGTTTGTATAACAATGTAGAAAGCATATTTTCCCATGCTGAAACTTAAAACAAATCATTGAGTCTCATTCACTGAATTGTCTAACTGTTACTCTGGCTAGTCCAATACCAGGTCATGGAGAGTTGTGTTGAGATGACCATCTTCTTGTAACATTGCAAAAGTTAATTTAAGATAGTGTATCAATGAATCATTGGTTGTCTCCAGTCTGAGAGTTTGCTAGCCTTAGGTTAGATATACCATGTTATAGATAAGAAAGGTTGATTCATTAATGAAGCTTGTTGACCATGATAACTTGGGGCATTTGATTGGCTTGGGCCATATCGACCAACATATGGAAACATATTAACGTGAAGCAATGCAAAATTCATTCTGACAAACGATCATCAGGATCGACAGCTTTAGCCGCGAGTTGTTTTGGCACTTGCCGCCCCAATAGGCATTTCTTTTGCGGTTCCTCTCAACAGAAAACGTCATGTCATAAAATCGTATGACCACACGTGTAACTAGAAACATCTTTAAAAAAGATAAGTGTCGAAGATGAAATTCGTTTTAAAGAACAACTGTTTAGTCATGTCAGGACGAATCTACCTCTTCCTGGGTATTATTAGTACTTTTGTAAAGTAAATGTGTCTTGTTCAAGGACAAAACATGAATTCCCGAATGAGGATTATCGTGATCAGTCTTGGTCGAGTTCGATTACAACTATTGTCTGGCGATAGTATGTCAAGGAAGAAGCGGGTCAACTCGGCCTGCTTTCTGTAAGCCTGGGGTCTTCACGGCTCCTGGGTCAACTCGGCCTCTATTCAACTCGTCCGGGTCAATTGGGCCTGCTGTCATTTGCATCCTCGCCCCAACCTACGAAGATGGGCTGCGCCAGAAATGAACGGAAACACAATAAACGAATAGAGTTTGTTGGGTTGTTGATTTAATAAGAAGTCCTTCAAAATGGTGGACAAAACATGAATTAATATAAAGGGCAACCCAATAATCCCTCAACGGATAACTGCAACTGACTATGGTAACGGGATGTTCCCGGCCTACAATAATACAATGGCGCTGGGATAGCCGGACTAAGGTGCAGGGCAATTATATTTTAATTGTTTCCATAGTGCCGGAGTTTTAAGATTGGGGTCCTTTACCCTGTGAGATTTTCTGTAGTACAGGGTCGAAATAAGAGCAAGGTTGTTACCATCAGCTAATCATCACAAGTCTCTGAAATGTAAAAATTCCATTTCTGTAGGTGGGGGCTGTGGATACAAATGACTGGCGCATAGATATATAACCATGTGGCCAAAACTGATGTTTTCCTTACTCATTTTCATACAACTTCGATATCCTAGTTTATTTGCCACCAGTAAGATTTAATGGCATGACTGAACTGCAAAAATACCGATACCTCACCAAGAGCTAGCTGTAACCGGGGGAACACTTATTAAAAGTCTATTTCTTAGCTTTTTCTGCCTAATATTTAATGAGGTTCCCTGACTTCGTTTGGCCCAATTGCTAAGGGAGTGATTTCGTGAGTTTGTGAGTGAGTGAGCGTGTGTGCAATTGAGCGAATGAGTATCAAGATAAGCCTGCATCGAAATAATTCCTTATCTAGAAAATTTTATCGCCGATGCTATGAATTGGTTTCAAAACTCAATGTAAGGTTAAAATCACTTTCACATGAAGGCCTATCGGAACCAGAATTTTATGATGACTTAGTATACAAATTCAAAAAGATAAGGGGTATGTCTGATTTTTTTTTAGCTTCGAAAAGTAGTTTTTTGTTCTCATTGTATTTTGTTCAGTGCTAGCACTAACCATCAAAATCAGGAAGTCATATGACTTCCAAGGTTTGTCATTTGGAAGTCATGCTGAAGGATAGACTTGGTTTCTTCCAGAATGTCCATATTTATATTGCTTTCTCCTTCATTAATGGGTGAAATACCATTATTACAACAAATTTAACTCATCATTTAAGTCAATATTCACTTTATAAATGGTAGGTTATGATAACAATTGGAAGTCACTCACTTCCTGGCATTCAGTTTTAGAAGTCACAGACCCCCAGACTTCCACTAGTGGAAGCACTGTTTGTTTCCTTGTAATTTTAGTTAGAAATACATCAGTTGTTGATGAAAGAAAACTGATTTCTGACGCGGCAGATCTGAAGCGCGGTGCGGTTATGGCTTTCATACTAGACCTTTAAATACACGATTGGAAAACTCGAATGCGCCTGATCTACGGCTGCTCAAACGGGTCATGAAATTTGCAAATACACTTTTCGTCATTCGTTATTATTGAATAAAACACGTCTATCCGCAAATAACGGCGATTAAATTAAAATGGAAACGAAGCCAAAATAAAGTTTATATTCATAAAACGTCATTTTAAAACTGTTTCTTTTCACAAATGGTAGATTGTGTTTATTATCCCCCATACAATAGAAACCCGGATGCAGGTCATGCATGCTCTGATATGTCTTCGACAAATTACATTTGGTGCATACACGCAACTTCATTGACAACGATCGGGTCAACAATACTTTTTTTATTGATATAATGTTCATTTTAAAGGCGGTAAAATTCCATTTTATCGGGTAATATGAAAAACAGAATTTCACACTAGTCGTCATTTCAAATGAAAGGACAGGTTACACTTTGGCCGTTTTTGTGCCCACGACCGATCTTGATCATATTTATGTAAATAAAAGCTTGGCATTTGGCAGTTTATATGAGCAGACTTTTAAGTTTGCGGTTTCATAATTAATCACGTGACTTCCGGTTTATTGCATATGGGGTGCTGAACGGGGTACACTAACTATCTGCGGTTTTTCGATATAATCAGCGATTCCGCTGGCATATCAACCCTCCGAACTGACAGATATAATACTTTTGGATCTTATCCACAGTCTAAAAGAGATATATTCGTTCAAAACATCCAGGAAGGAGAAATTTTATTTGAATTTTTACGAAACCTCAGAACAGTAGATTTTACAAGTGTTTATTAACACAATAATAAGCATGTAAAGCGGTTGTTTTTGGGGAAAATAATGAAACAAATGAACAGGAAGCCGATTATAACCGACCGATAAGGTTAAACAAATGTATTCTTGGCAAAACGATTTGCACGCTTGTGCTCTGGCAAGTGCATGAAAAGGTCATCAACCTTCTTCTTTTCTTAAGCATTATTCACTACTTATACATATAATGAAAGCTTCGTCATATCAAATATTAATAAACACGTATGAAATATTACGTATTTATGAATGCTACACAGGTACAGATGTTTAAAATACTAGACAAAATCAGTGAACCAAGAAATTCAGGTCACAGGGACCTACATGTAGTACCAAATGAGACGCAGCGCTGAAGTACTTACTATTCCGAGTCCGATGAAGATTTAATTAAATATTAGTTTTAAATAAAAGATTTATTCAGTGGATCCTGAAATACAAGTCACAATGACCTACAAATAGTATGACATCATTTGCAATGTCTGACTGAACCATTGTCTTTAGTATGATGCATATATAATGTTGAATATGTCAGAAAAGAACAGTGAACGTTTAAATATATGTCACAGTAACCTACAAATAGTATGAGGATATTTTTTTTTGCATCGTTTGACTGACCAACTATTTGTAATTATGTTGCAAATCCAAAAACCGCGTTGAGAAATAAGTGAAAATCCTGGTCCATGCATAAAGTTTAAAGACTCAGTTAGCATGGATGCTTTGCAGTTTCTACATTCAATGGATGTGATCTGATCAAATATCAGCACTCTTACCTCAATGCAAAGAATCAAAAGAGGTAAGGAAACAGCTCATCCAAGTAACTTTTCATACAAAGTTAGTGGACAAAAGTTCAAGGTCACAGAATTTTACAATGCATCAGCTTCAGGCAGAGGAATACATCTTCTGACCACGTCGCAACATTACACCATCAGAGGTTATATCACAGCATGATGATGGAGGACATTCAGTCTAACGCCTTACATACGCATATTACGCCATACCCATACGTATGCCCAGCGCTGCGCCCCCCCATCCCCCCCCCCACGCCCCCCCACCACACACATACACGGAATCACGGAATCCTTGGTGGGGGGCATTGGGAGCACATACTACATAAATGAACACTTTGAGAAAGATGTGTTGTGTCGAATAATGCCACTATTTTCTGTCAGTTACAAAATATACTGCTCCGATTTTGATATAAATCCTTTAGTCCTAGTGTTGGATACATGAAAATTTACCCGAAAAGTTTATTTTTCGTTTACTCCTACCCTCGTAACCACTCTGATATAACCCGATTATGATGAATATGTATATGAGGAATAATTATATATAAAAATTGTAGTGGTTACGAGGGTAGGATGAAGTGAAATTTGGATGCATAGTGGACGTTAGTAGTTCAAATTCCTATAGGCTCAATGTTAACTGCTGCAGACAGTACATGTATTTAACCGCAAAATTAACCTAAAAGGCATTAAAATAGGGGAAAATGAAATCGTACAGAATAAACTAGAAACATATAGCTAACATTTCTGCATGTTTTTGTGGTTATCTGCCTACCTTCGAAAATCGGCCTTTTCAGTGGGCACATTGCAATAGTAAAGTGTAACTCGTCCTTTATGAAACCCGCCGAAGGCGAATTGCATTAATTTCATATTTAATGGCCAAGAATGTAAGATCCTGTATTTCTGTTGCGACTCCTGTTAGTTAAGTTTAATCATTATTGTACATTGAATTGCTTCTGAAGTTAAATTTCATATGAAATGACAAGTTTTATCATAATTGCACACTGAATTGCTTCTAAAGATAATTTTCATATGAAATGACCACTCTTGTAAGACCCTCTGCTTCTGTTGCGGTTCCTGTCAAATTAGTTAAATCATTATTGTATATTGAATTAGCGTCGGAAGAAAAACGTACCTTGAGCTGTATCAGAGTTTTCACTTTACATTTTATCAAGATTCTAAGGTTATGGGATAGAATAGAATAAAAAATGAGATCCTCTAGTGTTCACAGATTGTTTATGCTAAAAGGGAACGCTCTGGTCAGACTGCTCGAATGCAGAGGCTGATCTGAGCCTTTCCTGTTCACATATGCCGTAAAGTCCCCGTACATGCGACCCCATTGTAAGCTCACCTGAGCCTTCAGGCTCATAGGTAAGCTTATAGTATAGCCAGGCATCCGTCGTCCGTCCGTCCGTCGTCAACATTTTCAAACATCTTCTCCTCTGAAACCACTGGGCCGATTAAAGCCATATTTCATATGGAGCCTACTTAGGTCGGGGGAACAAAAATTTGTTCCGGGAATCTGGCTCACATGACCAAGATGGCCGCCACGCCAATGTATGGTAAAAACCCTTTAAAAATCTTCTTCTCCAGAACCAAAAGGCCTATGACCTTGAAACTTGGCATGTAGCATCAGGCATGCGGGCCCTTTATAGTTTGTACAAATGATGACCTTGCGGTGACCTTGACCTAATTTATGACACGGTCAACTTTGGTACGCTAGGCTTTTATATGGGAAAATGCTTAAACAGTGGTTTTCTCAGAAACTGTTTAAGTCTAGGGTACAATACTTGGTATACATAGTCAACTAAATGAGCAAATGAAGATATTATGTCACTAAAGGTCAAGGTCATTCCGTCGGTCCATCCGTCGTCAACATTTTCAAACATCATCTTCTCTGAAACCACTTGGCCGATTGAAGCCAAATTTCATATGGAGTCTTAGTGGGATGGCGGAACCAAAGTTTATACCCCGGGTCTGGGTCACATGACCAAGATGGCCGCCACGCCCATATATGGTAAAAAAACTTCAAAAATCTTCTCCTCCAGAACCAAAAGGCCTATGACCTTGAAACTTGGTATGTAGCATCGATCATGCGGGCCAATCATTGTTTATACAAATGATGACCGTGCGGTTACCTTGACCGTATTTATGACACGGTCCACTTCGGTACCTTGGGCTTTTACATGGGAAAACGCCTAAACACTGGATTTCCCAGAAATTATTTAAGTCTAAGGTACAATATTTGGTATATATGGTCAACTAAATGAACAGCTGTAGATATTATGTCACTTAAGGTCAAGGTCATTCTGTCAGCCCGTCCGTCGTCAAGATTTTTGAACATCTTCTTATCTGAAACTACTGGGCCGAGTGAAGTAAAATTTCATATGGAGCCTACCTAGGCTGGGAAAACAAAAGATTGTTGGGAGTATCCAGGTCACATGACCAAGATGGCTGCCTCGCCCATATATGGTAAAAACCCTTCAAAAATCTTCTTCTCCAGAACCAAAAGGCCCATGACCTTGAAACTTGGTATGTAGCATTGGGCATGCGGGCCCATCATAGTTTATACAAATGATGACCGTGCGGTTACCTTGACCTAATTTATGACAAAGTCAACTTCGGTACCTTAGGCTTTTATATGGGAAAACGCCTAAACAGTGGATTTCTCAGAAATTATTTAAGTCTAAGGTACAATATTTGGTATATATGGTCAACTAAATGAACAGCTAAAGATATTATGTCACTTAAGGTCAAGGTCATTCTGTCAGCCCGTCCGTCGTCAAGATTTTCTAACATCTTCTTCTCTGAAAGACTGGGCCGATTGAAGTCAAATTTCATAAGGAGCCTACCTAAGTTAGGAGAACGAAAGTTTGTTCTGGGTATCCCGGTCACATGACCATGTTGGCCGCCATGCCCATATATGGTAAAAACCCTTCAGAAATCTTCTTCTCCAGAACCAAATTGCCTATGACCTTGAAACTTGATATGTAGCATCGGGCATTTGGGCCCATTATAGTTTATACAAACGATGACCGTGCGGTGACCTTGACCAAATTTATGACACAGTCAGCTTTTGTACCTTAGGCTTTTATATGGGAAATCGCTTTAACAGTTGATTTCTCAGAAACTATTTAAGTCTAAGGTACAATATTTGGTAAATATGGTCAACTAAATGAACAACTGAAGTTATTATGTCACTTAAGGTCAAGGTAATTCTGTCAGCCATCCGTTGTCAAGATTTTCAAACATCTTCTCCTCTGAAACCACTAGGCCGATTGAAGTCAAATTTCATATGCAGCCTACCTAGGTCGGTTGAACGAAGGTTTATATGGGGTATCCAAGTCACATGACCAAGATGGCCGCCATGCCCATATATGGTAAAAACCCTTCAAAAATCTTCTTTTCCAGAACCAAAAGGCCTATGACCTTGAAACTTGGTATGTAGAATAGGGCATGCAGGCCTATCATACTGTGTACAAATGATGACAGTGTGGTGACCTTGACCTAATTTATGACAATGTCCACTTCGGTACCTTAGGCTTTTATATGGGAAAACGCCTAAACAGTGGATTTCTCAGAAAATATTTAAGTCTAAGGTATAATATTTGGTATATATGGTCAACTACATGAACAGCTGAAGATATTATGTCACTAAAGTTCAAGGTCATTCTGTCAGCCCGTCCGTCATCAAGATTTTCAATCATAATTTATACAAATCAGGACTGTGCATTGACTGTGACCTAATTTATGGCAAGGTCGATTTTGATGCATTGGAAAATGCTTAAGCAGTGGATTTCTCAGAAACTATTCAAGTCTACGACATGCCCATATATGGTAAAACTCCTTCGAAAATCTACTTCTTCACAACCAAAGGCACAATGACCTTGTGGCATGGTATGTAGCATTGAGGACCCAGGCCCATTATAGTTTGTTCAAATCATGACGGCGCACTGACCTTGACCTAATTTATGGCAAGGTCAACTTTGGTATGTTATGCTTTTATGTGGGAAAATGCTTAAACAGTTGATGTTACGGATTCTTTTAAGCCTAGATATAATAATTGGAAAATATGGTTAACTAAATGAATACATAAAGACAAGGTCATCAAAGGTCAAGGTCATTTTTTGAACTTTGCTCAAGGTCACTGAGATTTTAAAATTAAAATATGCACACCTTTTAAGCTACTGGTTTCAAATTTGTAACAAATGAGCGAAATGACAAATTGTGTCTGTTGACAGAAGGTGCCAGGTGAGCTACAGGACCATTGGTCCTCTGGTTTGTAGTTCATTTTATTTCTCTTACATCTTTTATTATTCCTCCGGTCTGGCCACATACTTTCGTTTCTCCTTCCGCTGATTCAAGAAGGACAGTTGTCAGTTACTGGCGAAAGTATGTGCACTTAGTACTGGTTAACCGCTTAGGAGGTCTTAGCCTGCCCATGAATAGTATGGTTAGGTTAACTGGCCATCCTGACATGACCATAGCTGTTTACCGTGGACGTTAAGCATCAAATCAATCAATCAGTCAATCTTACATCTTTTTTGTTTCTTCATAGATATACTAATTATATTTATTTAGCATTTATAGATTTTATGTTTTTCATTGTCTTTGTTAAAAAACATTGCATATAATGGAGAAAAATAAAAAAAAATGGGATTCATTGGTAAGCAAATGCAGATATTCTGACTTAATATATTCAGAATTATTCCTTGAATCTAACTCATTCAGATATATTCCTTTCGTAGTCCTCTATTAGCCCTATGTTTCTTATGCACACTGCCGATTTTGATCGGTTGTCACAACAGCCAAAAGACACAAAAATCCTTTGAAAGTTATCCTTTTATATCGCTAAAATAGTTATATATTTTGTTATCAACTCAACAGACTTTGTAGTTGTAAAGTTCGTATTAGCCTGTACAAATGTGACGGGAACTTTGAGCCCTTTACAAATGTGATAGCAACTTTGAGCTAGAGATCTGGTGAGCTTTGTGGCCCGTGGGCCTCTTGTTTTCCATACATTCGCGGCACAGATCTACTCTAGCGTTATCAATTTTGGCGATGACATCAACAATTTAAGCCTCACGAGCTTCGAATTAGTTGCAGAATAAATTGCTATGACTACCCTTTTTACTCACTTCTTTTCTGGGGTCCATGTCTGTGAATCTAAATATTTCGGATTTGTCGATGTTTATATGGACTATATGAGTTCGTACTTATTCTTTTCATTGGTTGGGAAAGTACAGTACAAGTGACCAGTAGTACGGACCTATACTGGGAGGATTTAAAAACTTCCACTTTTTAATTGCTGGCTGATTATCCTTTCACGAGTGACAGCGTTTATTAATTTATTACAAAATGCTTGAAACTCATCAAATTTAAAGATTATGCAATTTATTTGAATCATTTTCTTAAATGACGCCAGTAAAAGAGCGTTACATCTCTGAAATGCATAGAGAGATAACGTTGTTATCCTATGCAACATTCGTTTAGACGATTTCTTACTGTCCATATTATTGTTACGTCATCCACGTTGGTTCGCAGTTATGACTGCAGCCGATGCTGTCGCGCAAAACCAATTACGGAGACGGCGTCAACGTAAGTTAACGTCATGGCCTCTAGTTTTTAGTTTCGGTTAGCTGCTTTTCTAGCGGTCTTCAGAGCTTCCTGTAAACCGAGCACGTCGTCCGAGATAGTGAATTGCCGTAATTAACTCAGAAAATTGTCTCGCGACGTCACATTTTGAAATTTCAGCATTTAACTGGCCCAAAAATCTGCACCCGTTTGCGATATCTAGGAGCGTTATGCAAAACAAAGCCACAGACCGACTTCAAACTTTAAAAAGTTGATTTGATATTGTAAGAGAAAGGTTTCCTCAGAAAACTGTGTACATGAAATGATTCATCTGTATGTAAACTGTACTAAACCATGAGGAACACATGCTTATTCCTGGCCGATCCGGTTGAACGATTTCAAATTAGTGATACTAACATAATCAGGTACATGTACAAAGAATATACATATTGTGAAATTTTGGTGGGCGTAGCTGTATTCATTTTTGAGGTATTCAAAAGTAAAGGGTGAAAGTTTAAAAACCCTTTCAGTATATATAGTGGACAAATCTCTGTTTCTGTATGTCGGATAAGTTTCATAATTGTTTATTTTTGTGTTTCAAAAGCATTAAGTGTGGGTAGTTCCCATAGTTGACCAGCATACCTACGGGTCTTTTCGACATACCACCTTGATTTCTGTATATTGTTATGATATGCTTTATTTTCACATTTATCTTGAGAAAATCACTATTCTACTTCTGATTTCAAAGGTTGTCCCGGTTTCATTTCTTCAATTTTTTGCCATTGATTTTACTTGAAATAACCGTATATTAGTTAAAATAGTTTATGGTTGTTCTCAGGTCAACATTACTTAATCTTGTAAGATATCATGCTATGTAAGGACAATTATTTTCAAAGAAAACGAAAGAGGGCTCAAAAACTATTATACAGCGTGTGTCTTAAAACCGATTCTCAACGAGACATCCCGTACCGTTAAACAAATTTGGAGATGCTCAGTCTTGCTTGTTGTGTGGTTTCGTCCTGTTTTACGGGTATATAGCATGTGACAATCTCTTTATAGATTACTAGTCTATTTTATTAGGGATTAAGTGATTTTTGTTTTCAAACAAAAAGCTAAAACGGTCACTTTTCTAGTTACTAGGATAAAGTGCTTTGCAGATGAAGAAAAAAAACACACCAAAAAACACAGACCAAAGAAATCAACATCTAGCCAACCCCAAAGACGACCATTGTGGAAAAAATACTTAGATAAAACACTTTGACCAAACGTTTGAAATCCAAACAGTAAAATATCAACAACAAAAAGTTTACGCAAACACATTCTGGAGGTCATGACAAAAATGTGTCCACTTTACAGATCGGACTACGGGGCACATGTACTGTACGCTCCCAACCCGTGATTTTGGTACTTTTACCGCTCTACTCTATAGGCCAGGCGCTTTGTGTAGTCTTTCTTTCCTTTTAGTAGAATCAGTATTTGATATATCAGATCGGTTAGGCAGAGAAAAATCTTGAACCCAGGACAGCAAAATACCAATATTTACTTCAAATAAGTTGCAGAGGAAATCAAAGTGTCCGTCCACTGCTTCTATAGGAGGAATTGATCAGGTTTCGTTTTCATTTTAAGTTGAAGCGGTCAAAGTACCACAACCAAAATGCCGAACTCGAGGATCCCCGAAAGCAAGTATGCTAAGGTACCCACGATCAGTAAACCGCACTCATGGATACCCGATACTGCGATTAGTAAGCAACACCAGGCTATGTTGTAATACATCCGCCATGTACATGTGTGGACCGGTATGTATTGGGGTGGACTAGTCGGGGAAAATAAAAAGTCATACTATGTTTCGACCATTGCAATCAAGTCGGAAATGAGTTTAGAAATGGCTACGAGGTCATGGTGTATCCTATAGAACTTTTACAGACATACGATTCGCTCTGCGATAATCCTGTGATTCCTTGTTATTATTGCAATTACTCCTTCTGTTTCGGAAAATCAGGTAACTTCGGACAGTGATTTTTTTTCTTTTATATGTCAGTTGTTTGGGACTAAAACAAAAAATAACTGTCCAAACAGTGAAAATCCTGATGAGACGGCTCATGATGAGCCGTCTCAACTGGATTTTTGCTGTTTGCAATGGTATATCCGAATTTACCCGCCTGTTCGAAGTTACCCTACTCTACACTAGCTCAGATTTAGACCCAATTTTGGAAAGGCTTAATCCACCAGGGAAGTAAACAGTAAGTCACCAGCTGTGTGTGTTTATATTTTGAGTCGCGATACGAGAAAACCAACAAAGTGGTTGTGCGCCCAGTGCAGACTCAGATCAGCCTGGGCACCAACCCAGTCTGATCAGAGACTGCGTTAAGCGCTTAAAGGGTAGCTAATGGTCTTAGCTATATCCCCATGCAGACAACGAAGACTTTGATCAGACTGTGCGCACGCCCAGGCTGATCTGAGTCTGCGCTGGGCGCACAATCACGTTGGTTTTCTCGTGTCGCGGCTCATTTGTGAAAATGAAGGAAGGCGTAAAGGCGCATTCATACACCCTATTTATCAAGTAATTTCGTGTGCCAAGAAATAAGGTCATCTTGGAAGTTATATGGTTGTTTCTCATTCTCCCGAGAAAAAGGAACAGTTATTTAAAAATTATGGCAAACTCTGTGCGTCCGGATCCTCAAAACCGACTGTAGACATGTGCAGCCTAAAAAGGGCAGAGAGAAATCACACACACACAAGGATTCAATGGATACTTAAGCTTGAAAGCAACAAAGTGTGTCCGTGCACAGACTGGGGTTAGGCATGCACAGTTTGCAAATGCCTCGCAGTAAGACAGGTATCGCCATGAAGAGGTTCAATAATCAATGTATGTTACTCTAACAGGAAAACAGTTAAAAGGTCGTCATGACAACTTTGTGCCGTCTAATGATTCAAAAATTGAAAATTGAAGTTTGCAATTACCTTCTTTGATTTAACTAAACTTTCAAAAGGAAACGTACTAAGTTAGAAACAGAATTAGTTTATCTCGTGATGCAGGTTTCATGTTGATAAAATAAGTGCATTTCAGTTGCACTTTGCTAGTCCTGATGAGCTGTCGGCTTTAAGTCAGATTTATCATGTTTACACAATAAGCCAACTTAACTTTTGTTAAAAATAGATTTTCTGTAAGGGAATTTTATAACTGCGTCAATGTATACCGGTACTAAAATTTTGAGAATTTCTCGCATCATTACATAAACGATTTCGTAGCATATTTTATATCATTTGATGATACTAATTAATGATACTAATGAATCATCATGACTTCAATGAAACTTTAAAAATAGTCTTAACTCCAACCTTAAACTTTAACAACATACATTTTATTGTTCTACTTATACATTTTCCCAATTAATAGTTGTAAATCAGTTTTGGACTTTTCTTTTTGTTATTTGTTTTTGAAGTTTTTTCCATTTTTAGTCCTCCCCCATCCTCACTCCTAAAACAAAAACATAAATATATAAGCCGCGACACGAGAAAATCGACAAAGTGGTTGTGCGCCCAGCCTGGGCATCCGTTCACCCTGATCAGAATCTTCGCTAACCGTTTAAAGGGTAGTTAAGGGGCCATGCAGACAGCGAAGACTCTGATCAGACTGGGCGGATGCCCAGGCTGGTCTGAGTCTGCGCTGTCCGCACAACCATTTGTTGTTTTTTGCGTGTCGCGGCTCATATAATATTAACATATTACAGTGGTAAAACTAATTCTATATAGAGTATAGTATACAAGTTGCTACGTTGGCGTAACTCATAAACGAAGGCAGCACGTCAATATTTTTGTTCTAAAAAAGCCTGCAAGTTTTTCCCCGGCAGAAGTACATGTACATGGTTGTGCAAACTTGAATACTTTATAAGACACACAGCTGCACCCTGTCAACTTGTCAGTCTGGCATTTACCCCTACTTGGTACAGACTCTATGGCTGAGAGTCTTGATTGATATCCTCCGGAGAAATCCCTGCCGAGTGTTTGTCTTGTATGACAATCAATATCATAACTTTTATAAAATGAAAACGTACTGTTTTGGGATATGCAAACAGGAAAGCAGATGCGCAGCTGATCAGAATCTTCCCCGTTCTCAGAAATAGTCTACGTACCTGCAAAACACATTAACTCAGAAATGAAGCCGCTGATCAGTTTGTGCGACTGTAGAAGTTGATTAAAGTGTATTTACCGCACTCGGATGTCTAAGGTCAGTTTTTCGCTTGACGTCAATTAAGTGAACTTTTGCGGAGAGGTAATCTGTTAGTTTCAGGGTTTGGTTGATGATTTCTTGACAACTTTGTTTATGCTTCCTTGATGTATCAATAAGAATTTTGAAATGTTGGCAACACTGTAATTTCTAATTTGGTGATTGCATGGCAGAAAGCTATAATTATTTCTAGACATTATATTATTTCAGTCTTTATCTGTACGTTAGCTGCACTCTAGACTATACATTGATTATTAGTTATTTTGCATTAGGAGACTTTAATAAGTACATAATATGTATGACGCATTACACTTACATATCGTTACCGATTTTAAGACACGTCTAAACTTTTAAACTTTATTAATACTCTCAGGTTACATACATGTGTAACAACATGAGGAGCAACAAACATAACAATAACAATTTAGATTCTATGGTGAAACAGATTTGAAGATAAGAGAAATATGAAGCATCTACCTATATATACAAAAATACAACCCTACTTATTGATTATATATGTTTCCATTTTAAAACCTGACCTCATACTCATATGAATTATTCACTGGATTTCAAGCAGTGCAGACATGGATCGGAGTGCCTCCCTCCAACCCCGGATCAACATCGAATCAACGCTGCTTCAATGTCATGACGTTGAATCAGCGTTGATTCGATGCTGACTCACCGGGTCCAAGGGGGCAGTCCGACCTACTCTGCACTGCTTGCTTAAGAATGTCTGTTTCAACTCTAAGCGTGACTTACATAGTGAGTCCAAAAAAAAGATAGAGGGGGGGGGGGGAATCAGTTAACACCATTAACAAATAGATAATCGTCGTTTGAAGAGAAACCCGACAGCAAGTGCTAGTGTCAGAGACCCTGATCAATCCGCTATTCTGAGCCGGTCGACCAGGGTCTCCTCCCTATTTAAATTAGGGATTAGGGACGTAAACATGCAATGAAAATAATTTCCAAACATATGTCATTATCGTATACTCATTGCATTTAATAGCTCTTTTTTTATCTTGGTTTCAAATAATTTACGCTTTCTCCCATGCTGGAATTTCCAGCAATACGTAAAATAATAGTGACTGATTTATGCGAGAGTTCTATCATTGCTTCTTCACAAGGAAAAAGGAGGAGCACGAAGGCAAAAAATAAAAAAAAAATATATGAAAATACGAAAAGATCAGAACAACGGGAAGAACACGTAAAGAAACATGCAAAAATATAAGGTAAGAAAAAGAAGTGTGCATTAAAAGTCAAAACAATGGCTGCACGAAAAGACAGCATGAAACGAAAAGAGGTGTGTTACATTCAAACATAAAATTTTGAAGGAAAAAAAGACGAAAGCCATGCTGCCGGTTGTTGATTTTGGCATGGCGTGCTTTCGTGATTTTGTCTTTTTTTCCTTTATGCTTGGATATATTGTATGTTCATGTAAAACTTTTCAGTATTTGTCATTTTTATTTCATGCTTTTTTCGAGTTTACACCTGTCGTCTGTTTGTCTCTTTGTGTAGCGTTTTGAAAAAGCTGCATAAACAGACATTATTGGCTGTTCATTGAGTATACATTTTCTGTCTATTAATCCGCTGCCGCTACGTGGCGCTGAAAACAGAGATGTAAGAGCTAAGTATGTCATTGTGGATAACACAGGGTATAATCGATTCCGCTAATTTTCGCTTCCTGCAGAGACTGTACATCATAATTGGCTTCCACCGAGACTGTCCGCGATCTCTTGCTTCCTGTCGAGACTTCTGTACATGATAAATGGCTTCCTGCAGAGACTAGGCGCGTGATTCTGCTTCCTGTCGAGGCTATCGGCAGGAAGCAGAGTCACGCTGACAGTCTTGGCAGGAAGCCATTTTTCGAGGACAGTAGTCCCTGTAGGAAGCAGGAGATCGCGGACAGTCTCGGTGGACCCCAAATATGACGGACAGTCTCTGCAGGAAGCGAAAATTAGCGGACTGGTTTATACCCTGTGGATTAGCTGCAACCATGTCACATTGAGCAACCAAATCGTGACGCTGACAGTATACAAACTTTGTTTTATTGCAGTGTCCTGACTTCTTACTTTCTGAGCATTATATCAATGTCCTCGGTCAGAACAACACCTAGACTATTGACTTTCACGACCCAGACAGGTTAATTTTTTCATTCTTTGCTCTTTTACCTGGCTTAACTTTCAAATGATGACAAAGAGGTTCCTAGGTTTGCATATTCCTATTATCAATGCCTATCAAGATTTTAATATTTTGCATACTGCAAGTTGGTGACAGATGCATTTGATATTTACAGTCTATATGAAAATAAATATTTTAGATCTTATCCTCTAGATTTTGTCTTGCAAAAGTTTGGAGAATTTATCTTTTTAGAAGAGTCTGCTGATAAAATGATTGGCAGGGTAAACAGAAATCAATCAGTCCGATATTTTTCTTTGACATGTCAATATTTGTATCTCCACAATACACTGATTAAAGAACATCCTCGTGATAAAACCTATAACCTGGTATTTGCAAGCAGCATACCCCAAAACCAGTCTGTTTTGATGAACTGCCTGTCCAGGATACTCACTGTTTAGATCGATAATATCAAATTATACACTTAACGTTGAAGTTATTGATAGGACTGCACAGATGCTTAGGTTATTCTTGACCCTCGATGTTCCTGTACTCCAGCTTTTCATTCTTTCATGCTTAGGTTTGAATGAGTTAGAGATGTCTAAAATGCCCAGCGATGTAGAAAAAGATTTGATTACTTATGACATAAAGTCTATACAGAATGAATTGTACCAGATACACAAACTCTATAGGGATTCTTTATGGTATTCTAACGGGAACGTACTTAAAGTATTGCAGGCCATTTTACTTCACACGTATCGCATATGGATAGCAGTATGTAAAGAGCATGCCTGTTTTTACATAAAGCACATACCATACGCGTTACACTACGCAGCGCAATATTATGGAGTATACTTGATGCGATATACAAAGTTATCATGGCATCCGGGTACCTAAAAATGTACTCTTTTTTCCACGCATGCAATCCGTGAGCAGAGCCGAAAAGAACAAGACTGACACGGACGATTGACGACGAACAGTCTCTCGGACACCAGGGAGTCCAGTGATGGACTCGTTCCGCTGAGCCTTCCTGGATGAACCTTTACATGTACGAAATACTCATTTTAATTCTCCATACACAGATATTGATGTTATTGTCTGGATATGACCCAAAAGCCTCAGTGGACGAGACTGCACTTATATTACAAAACAATAACTATCATAATATGAGCTGGGACACTAAAAAACCAACAAAATGGCATGTGTGCCCAGCGAAGACACAAATCAGCCTGGGTATCCACCCGATTTTGATCATAATCTTCGCTGTGCCCTAGAAGGGTAGATATCCATGCGGACAGCGAAGACTCTTATCAGACTGGGCGGATGCCCAGGCTGATCTGAGTCTTCGCTGGGCGCACATGTCACTTTGTTTGTTTTGTCATGTCGCTGCTCAAATCATAAGTATTGTTTTGGAGAATTTTCAGTTTCGTTTGGTAACAGCCCTTGTAGATTCATAGATATCCTCGGTTGGAAGTTTAAAGAATTCACAATGCGGGTAATTTATGTTGTTTACCATGTTTGCAGTCTAGTTACATAATGTTGAAATGAGAGGTCAGCTACCAGCATAATTTAATTATGAAATAAAAAATATAAGGACTGGCCTAACTTAATATAGTTTTAAATATGCGGGCAAAAAAAGTATCAGAGTAAAGTACATAAACACCACTCGCATAGATAAAGTGCCTCTTTATGCTATGTTTTCAGGATATTACCTTGTACTATTTGATAGCCCAATGGCTTTTCCACTGGAGTACATGTGTGTTGTTATCGTGTGAACACTGCAAGCTTTTCAGTATACTTTTACATGTATCATTGAACAAATAAAACATGAGTGATTTTCTGTACAAATGTAGTTAGAAAAGTAGTTTGATCATTAAAGTTCATCAGTTTTGTTACATAAACCAAATGCATGGTAAAATATATATTATACAAGCCGACAATCCCATTATGCAGTTTAGTAGACTAGAACTATTGGTAGGGGAAGCTCGAGGTCTCTTTGCTTCCTGAAAATTTACGCTGAACCATTTCCTTGTCTTAGAAATAGCAATATCTGTGTTGCTGCCGCGTTTGTATAGTTGCATAAATAGGTAGTAATTTTCATGAAAATGACATTTAACTACACCCTACGTACAATGGTAAAACTAAACTGAAGCTTTGATAACGGCAATAATTCCGGCCAGTTAATTAACATATATCTATGACGCATCACGTCTGCATTATTAACATTATTAAAAGTGTGGTTGTAGCTACCGCGGAAAGACCACAATAAATTATTACAGTGCACGAGGAAATGTGATAAACAAATCCCAAAGATATTTTATATCGCGATGTCTATAGCCGGTTACATGCATATTGAAATCTCGTGTTGTGGCTCAAATTATTACAATGCACTACCTTTCTTAAGCACTGAAAGAGGAAATGTTAAAACAGTCCCCAAAGACATTGTATATCGCGATGTCTGTTGTCGGAAATATTTAAATCTTGCTTAAATTTCTTAATTTCAGCATTCAAGTACGCAGGTGCATATTGAAATTTTGACAAAATTTCAATACGCACCTGCGTATTTATGTATAGGTAGCTACGTCCCTTAATATGTAAAAAAGATGAACTGCAAAAGAAAAACAGCTTCTGATAGCCTGAATTACATGTGACTTATAGTTCGTAGTAAGACTTTTGATTGTTTTTTTGACATAACCCAATCACGGTCAACACTTTGTCTTTACTCTTTAATTACGCGTAAGTGAGTCTGGTCTCAGACCAAACCAAATGACTGCAACAGCCACCAACGCCTTTTATCGAGCCTTTCGAATTTTTCTCGCCCATTTGACAAGAATATCCCTTTCCAGAGCTATCTGAGATATTTGTATCCCAACCTGCTGGCTCAGCTTAGGCTCTGAAAGCTGTCTCAAAATGTCAATCATTGCTTGCTTAATATAGCACAATCTTGTAAATTTCAAACTCCACTTGCTAACTTTCATGTAAATTGCATGAGATTATTCTCAAGTTTTATAAACTCGAACCCAGGTCACTGAATGTGAATCCGTAAGGCTGATTGGGAAAAGGCTCATGAAACCACAAGGAAACATTGTGAATGTAAAAAGATTTTTAAGTGCGATTTTGGCGCCGTTTCCTAACACAATCCTGTCCCAGTGTTCCTTATAATAATTTGAAAGAGAAAAAATACATATAGTATACTCTTTCAGTCTTCCATTTAGGCTTCTCGCCATAATTTGTTTAAATTGACCTGGACGGAGTCGCTTTTTCTGTTGTAGAATGTTATACCTCACATTGCGGAATAAATTTCCCACACATGCGTTGGTATCATGTTGTCATGGCATTAAAAAAGCTGTCCACAAGGGTGCGACAACCAGAAGGCGTCGGAGCAGATATTCAATAAACTGAGGTGCATAATATCAATTTATGATGTTAACGTCATTATCATCATCGAGGAATTATTTTATTGTTAAGAACTGCTTATAATACTGCGTGTCAGTAATGCAACTTCTACTTTTCTTTAATTTTTCAACACTCTGGCCCGGAGGTTATAAAACTTGAGTACATTGAGAAACTCAAAATAAAGCACACTGATTGGCTGCTCGGAAGCAGCCAGTCAGTGTGCTTTATTTTGAGTTTGGGATTATACTCAAGTTTTATAATCTCGGACCCTGATCTATTTCATTATCATCCTCCTCTTCCGGTATATAATCAGGCGAATCATCGGTAGCAATACACTATTAATAATAGTTCTTCCATCGTCTCATCTAACGGTGCGGTTTGGGACAGACAATTTTGAAAATAACTCAGAAAGTTGTATCAAGGTTTTTTGTCGCCACAAAGTCCTGCTGTCACCAGCGTGATAAAGCAACTGATTCTTTTATCAAGGTTTCCTAGCCGTGAGCTTATCATGCGCACCAGATGTGCTGAACATAATATTATGTGTATCTTACATCCAATAGTGTATCCATGCCATGACCTTTTCATTTATTCAGCTGAACTGATTTGATTAAATTATATATTGATAGCATATTTAAGAGCCCAACTGAAGACAACTTCAATTTTTTATGGGGCAAAATGTTTCCGATCATTTTTTTTTTTCAAGGTGATATCGAAATCTATTCAGAAAATTGGATATATCAGGCACAGTATGTTTGCTACTGATAAATTCTGCTACGGGTATTGGAGGGTTAGAGTCATGTCCTTTCAAATCCAAAGTCTGATATAGGACTGCTTCCTTTTGCTTTGGAATCTTCGAAATAACGCTAACTGTTGCGTCAAAGTAAAGATATGGCCTGCCTTTCTTTAGGTTTTGGTTGACAAAAGTAATCTGTTTATCCGTGAAAAATATAACAGCAAAAGGACTTCTTGATATGAACCTTATATAACCACCCTCCATGTAATCCTTTACCATATCCGCCACAATATTCAGTTCTCTAAAAACATCTCTACATGTATCTAGTAGTTCGATTGATTATTTCATGGAGCATCTGGCTTAACGGAGACTTAGATTTGACGTTGGAAAAATTTCCTGCAGCCAGACTTCGGCGATCAGCCTTAGATAAATTCACTTGCTCCAATTTTCTTTGTTGTCTAAGCCATTTCAGGTCTTAGTTGACCTGTGCCATGCCGTCTTTCTGGGACATTCTCTGTATGACATATATTTCCACTTACTTTTACTTGCACTTTAACAACCTTGCCTGGTTTTGGTGATTTACGAATTGTGAAATCAAATTAGGTACCTTTGCCATGTCAACATGTAGCTTTTCCTTTGAAAAATGGGGCATTATACTTTCTGCTACCATCTTTTTTACTCTGCTATGTTTGAACTGTAAGGTGCACGAAGGAACGTACTCAGCAACTTTTTAAGCAAGCATTTGTGTATGGCCTCGTAGTGAGCAGTGGTATTTAGTCGCATCAACGGCAATAGAATTTCGCTCCTCTGGTGATTATCTAAATTTGAAACTTCTCCTCAGTATGTAATTCTTTAATCAATATTAAAAACACAACTAAGTAATACATGGCTTTTACAACAGTAATATCTACCAACAGGCAGCTAATTTTGGGATAAATTATTTAACTAGACAAAACAGTGCGTCACTTCTTTCCGACAGAAACAAACAAAAGTAGATAAAATGCATCTCTCTCTCTCTCTCTCTCTCTCTCTCTCTCTCTCTCTTTTTTTTCTCTCTTTGTCATGGGAAAATTTCGCTTACTCTAATTTTGACCTATTTGAGCAATAGAAATAAATATTGATCAAATGCCCTTCTTGAATCAGCGAAAGGCGATACAAAAGTATTGGGCCGGACCGAGTATCGAACCCGGGACCTCAGGCTTTTGAGTAAGACGGTAGCGCGTCTGACTCAAGAGCCAGAGGCCCGGGTCATCAATAAAAACAGGCTAACTTGAATTTTGGCTTTTCGATTGATATAACATAATCTTGTCTTCGCGGTATTCATTTGATAACGGACATGGACGGAGACAAACGGACGACCGGCTATGAATTAAGGGACTGAGAAGCGGCACGTACTCAATAGGCAACTCTGTCGTAAAATGTCTTAAACAGGCTGAAATACAGTTTCGTGTCAAGAAAATAGAAAACACTTCCTTTGTTTCTGCTAAATAAGGCATAAAAGACATTTATGGTATTGTAAATTGTACAATACCGCTTGTATTACCATTAATGAAGTCATAAAGTAGTGACGTCATTTCAGTGAGGAATGTACTGAGTAAGCTGGGTAAGATATACTTTAATACCCAAATCTTTATTGAGAATTAGTTCTTCATATTCAATGAGATCTCTGGTTAATACAGAACACTTGTAGGATATAAAATATCAGTCTGCTTATCCATGTACCATAAACTATAATGCCAAGCATGAAAAATATTTTGTTTGCAGGTCCAAGGATAATTTCTTAGGATAGGTAGGTCGGATTCCTTTTTTAATTCCTGCAAAACATAAAAGCAGACCAAATACTACATAACATGTTAACATATCATATAAATTACCATATTACATACGAAGATAACAGCATCCTACAAGATGAACAAACCCAATTTACTCACAAATGGAGTACCCTTGATGTGCTAGTGGAAAGGCAACCAGTGTAGACCCAGCTCAGACTGCTCTCCAGGAGCAGTCTGATCTGGATCTTCACTGTTTGCTCAGGCCTGTATGTCTTACTATTTACATTGTTCACAGTAAATTTCCCATTTCAAAAAAAAAAAAAAACCCTATGCTGTCCCAAATGGCCAAAAAATGGGTAGGGAGGTTTTGGGTGGGTAGGTAGGCAATTGCAAACAAACTAAAATTATTTTGGCTTAACCGTATACAGTTGACTACTCCTGCTCTTCTGTGCATGAAGTGGGTGTTCTGACTTTAACTGCACAAGTGACGGCTGTATACTACATAGTATACAGACGTCACTAGCCGCGATACGAGAAAACCAATATAATGGTTGTTCGCCCAGCGCAGACTCAGATCAGTTTAGGCAGCCGCCCAGTCTGACTAAAATCTTTGCTTAGCGATTAAAGGTAGCTAAGGGTCAAAGCTACCTCCATGCGGACAGCGAAGACTGTGATCAGTCTGAGCGGATGCCCAGGCTGATCTGAGTCTGCGCTGGGCGCACAACCACTTTGTTGGTTTTGTCGTGTCGCAGGTCATATTAGTCTGAATGAGTTCAGCCCATGATCAAAGATTGCTTTGGTTAGCCAGCCTGATCCAATAAGTGGTTTCCTGTTATTCTGGTTGATTTCGTAGAATCATTTCATCATACTGCACTTTATAGATCGCCGACGGTATTTTGGACGCTCAACAAACAATAACATAAACACACAAAGGTGAAACAGGTATATGGACTCGCCCAAAGGTATAAGTCAAGTTTGTCTACTTATATATCATAAAACATAATTGTCACTAAACAAGCAGTGGCAGAAAGGATACAGCACAGCAGTTAATAGGTTTAAATAGTATCGTGGTGGGTTCGAGTCCCACCATTTTTTTTTTTTTTGCATCTTATATGATAATGGTTATTCACAAATGTCTAGAATTTCTTCGTGCAAATTTTAGTGAGTATTAAATGAGTATTATATAAGAAAGTTTCCAAATGAACATTTCGAACTTTTACTTGCTGTTAGAAAGACGTCTTATATTAAAATGAGGGACACAAAATTATCAGTCGTACAAAATGTTCTGAAGGTTTCTATGATATATGTTCTTCGCGTAATTGAGTGGCGTCGCGAAGACGGTACATTATGACATATACGAACAGTGAACACTGATCAGCCTGCGCACTGACTAGCCTATTCTGATTTTTTTCATAAAACATAAAATGACTAAAAGAAAAATTATAAAAGATAACTCATAAAAAATAAATAAAAAAAAAGTATATATAAAAAAAAAACATACACAGTTCAGTAGCAAAAAGATTGTGTATAGATTGGGCCTCGAACCTATGTCCATACGAGTCAAAAGTATCGAGAATCCAGTGCTGTATCCACTGCGCCAGTGGAACGATTACAGTATATAGTTTGCATGCTAAAGCTTAAATAATTATCAGTTTTGCATTATTATACCTTAAACACCTAAATCATAGTAAAAATGGACTAGGCCCATATTCGATAACGCCACATAATAAACTTCGATCTATAGTTAGTATGATCATTCACCGATGATTTTGTGGCGGCCTTTACAACAACAAACAATTTTTTTCAAGTTCCTGTAATTTTGTTAGTGGCTCTTCCAAGACCTTACTTCTTCTGTGGTTAATCTTTTCTTGTTTGGTCGATAATTAAAGATGTAGGGGAGAGTCGGGTAACTTCGGACAGGCGGGTAAATTCGGACATACAATTGCAAACAGTGAAAATCCAGATGAGACGGCTCATTATGAGCCGTCTCATCAGGATTTTCTCTGTTTGGCTAGATAATTTTTGTTTTAGTTCCAAACAACTGACATATAAAGGAAACAATGTCAGTGTCCGAAATTACCCGCTGTCCGAAGTTACCCAACTCTCCCCTACGGGTACACCTTCATGCTTTTTCCTTCGTTTCTACTAAGAGAAATAATTTTTGTGACTTCCTGCTGGCTTCCATGGACAACGTTAACGTATTTTTTCTCAACTGGGCTCTACTCTTGAAGGAAATAATTTTGTTATGGGGAGCAGATTCTTTCTTTTAAGAGTTGATCCCAATTGAAATGGAGAGAGAAAGAACGAAAATAGCTGTCTTGCCCCCTTCCCCTGAAAGTGTAACCATTTACCTCATAAATGGCTTTAAAAGTGCGAGACCTTCCGTATTATGCGAAATTTTATTTCATTTCGAGTCTGCTATTTTCGTTTTATTGATGTGTTCCTTGCTTCCAGAGAATCTTCCTTCAGAGTTTATTTTATCTTTACTTCAATTAGTGTTTTGCCTATAGGCGGCCGTAAAAAGTCTCCACGTACATCAGCATAGGGCAGATTATATATTTTCTGGTTCCTTTGGGCTCGTTGGGAGAGTTCCGCTGAAGCCGGTCCTAGAGGAGCGAGTTGTATTGCAAAATTGCTAAACAGGAACAGGCCCAAATAAACCGAGTGACTTAGTTTCGTTTTTTCACGTGTTCTTTGCTTCCAGAGAATCTTCCCTCAGAATTTATTTTGTTGATCGCAAATAAATAGTTTCACAGTGTTATCACTTGTGACAGTTCTACGGGATGTACCGTGACCTCGATGATCCCTACAATGTGGCTGCTTACAAACTTTTTTCCGATTTGATGAGCACGACAAAAACGTAGTCGGGCTGTTAGTAACGGGACTTTTATCTGACTGGTCGGTCACGTCCTGTGGGAAACAAACTCATCTTTTAACAGCTGGCCCTTTAGGGGAGGGAGGCAAAACAAAAATTGCAGAGTTGCTTCCACTGCCAGTATACCCATTCGCCTTTGTAAAGCAATCATAGAGGGAATTTCAAACAGTGAATATCCACACGGTATGACTCATTATGAGCCATCTCATACGGCACTGCATTGATTGAAAAGTTTAATAAGGTTTTCTCATCCCTGGTTATTTATGTATATACAAGGGTTGTTACGAAACGAAAAAGCTGTTATGCAACGAAAAAGAGTCATAGTTACCAAACGACCTGTTCATCGGCTCGTTTGATGACCATGACTGCAACGAAAAAGAGTCATAGTTACCAAACGACCTGTTCATCAGGTCGTTTGGCAACCATGACTCTTTTTCGTTTCATAACAGCTCCTTTTCGTTTCGTAACATCCTTGAAAACATAGTTAACCAGGTGTGTTTTCTAGCAGCTCCTTTTTTCTTGAAATGGATTGCTAAAAGATTGGCATTCTCAGACATATCAATATTGATCAAGTGTCTATAAATACAAAACAAGATAACTTATCGAACATTTATTGTTAAGAAAAATGTCATATACAGATCGGTTGACAGGTAATCAGATGGTTTCTTTCGTTAATAACGATTTTCTCTGTAAAAACTGCAAAATAGTTGAAACGATCAGATCAAGCATTGGAAACATTCAATATTCCTTACAAATGCGATGAAAAACGTGAAAAATGTGTAGAATGCATCACGTGCATCCACAGAGCAAGGCGACGGTCATGTGTCATGAGAAAAGTTAAAAGACCACGGTAAATAAGTAAATGAATACAGACATTTATTACTTTTTCTTATTTCTAGCACTACTCAATGAATCAATAAATAATCAGAGACATATACATGAACATTTTTTTGAAAATCCGGGTTTATATTATACTAAATATTCTCATTTCCATTTACTTGGTATTTTTGTTTACTCGGATCGAACAATAATTGGATCAAATTTTATAACATCTGGTAATTTAAAATCAGCCACTTACGAGCGTTTGGTATGGAGCGACGTCTTTAGCTATTCCTTCTTTGGCCTTGACGTCACCTTTGTTATTTAGCCTAATTTAAATAGCCGACTACTTGCATGTATAAGCATTGCTTAGAGAAATGGCCGGGCCGTGCAAAACTCTGTAGGTGATGTTGGAGGAGCACGTTGGGCCAACATTCCGTATCGGATACTGCAGTTGCACCACCCTCATAGACGTTGCAGGGAGATTTATTCCCTTAGTACGGAGGACTGTTGTGCCCTTCCTATTGTTGCCGTCGCTGGTTGTCATTTACACGCTGCAAACAATTATAAACTAATGGTGTGCGTTACACTCATGTTAAGGTTGTTATTGTCTGGATCGACAACACAGCATTTACTTCCAGGTTATAAAGAGAACATTCAGTGTGAAACAACCAGAGGAGATTATAGACTAAGCCAGGGCTGTGGAAATCTATGCCTGACTTGTCCTACTTGTCCTGTTTCACTCTGGACAATTGAGAAATTTCACTTTACTTGCCCTGGGACAAGTATTCAAAGTGTCATCAGTGGAAGTATTTCAGGATAATTCTGAGATATTTTTCATGAAAACATATGTTGTGGGTTCTTGTTAGAATTGCCTCATTGAGGCGATTCTAACAGGTGCCCACAACATATGTTTAATTTGAAACTGTTAGCCAAAAACTATCGTTAAGTTCAACAATTCCTCTATTCATTATCTATTATTATTTCCTTATTCCATGTGTATCTTTTTTCTGGGCAAGTATATATTTGTTTGGACAAGTTAATTTTGTCAATTCTACTTGTCCATCGACAAGTAGAAAATTTTGGTATTTCTACAGCCCTGGACTGAGCTATCAATCATCCCCAGGAAAGACTGCAGTCACGAAGCACGATCAAACCACGACACCTCACCCCCAGCTCCACACCAAAAAAGAAAAAAAGGAAGAAATATGAGACACAACGATGCAAGGAAACACCATACCGTATTACTCGATGGGAACCAGAAACTTTGTGGAACGATTTGTCATTTTTCAAAAACATGGTCTCCCTCCTTTTTTCTTGCTTTTTTTCAGTTAATAATCAACATTTGATTTTAAACGTTCATGGTGTGATAAAGCCAGTGGGAGGAGCGCTTCTTGTAGAATTTTCAACGACGACCACTGGATTCGTCACACGATGAACGCTAAAAAATCAGATTTTAATTTTCAAATTTACACTGTATTTTTAGACCTTTTTTCTGCCGTTTTCGTGGTAATTTAGTGAAGAATATGCACAATATGGATCGAAGAAAAGTTAAGTATGACGTGTTCGGCTCTTGCATTAAACAGCCGTGGCGATGAGGTTGCGTCAATTGAACGTTACGTGGACCTATCAAGAAGTTCGTTTACCTTAGATGTCGCCTAACGACAACGCCACATGACCAGTGTATGACGCTAGTTGCTCTTAAAGGCTTACCTAAGGGAAGTCAGTGGCAAATGTAAATATAACATGACCCGGGATTGGGATCCGGTTTAAAATATGGGTGATTGTGCATGCAAAGACTTTGGACCAATGATTTCCTATAAACAAGAAATTTTTGGATATCCAATTAGCTGATAAGCTGAACTGTCAAATTATTAAATTAGTTAAATGCAAGCAGTATTTACTTGGTTCTTCCATGTGTATTACGTCTTAGGAAACCTGTCTAAATGGATATGCAAAATTTCCTTGCACAAACATGTATCAGGGTTTGCATATGCACAATCTGTTTAGAAAATACATGGACCAGTTATTATCAGTCTGAGGGCTATCTGCGCATGATTTGACCGGATTGTCCGTGTACTTATGTGCATCTGATTATGCACATGCTGCATATATTCGACGATTGGGTTACTTCATGCGCACTTACCGAAAAACTGCACTCGCTCCTTAGTTAGCTGGTCATTATGAAAATTGCATAATCAAAAGTGAATATTTTTGGAATCAGACGATACAATATTAAAGAACAATGGACGAGTTAGATGTGATTTTACGTAGACAGTTTTACAGCCTTGTGAGCTTCCTTGGGATTTAAAATAGCACTTATGGCTTAGCGCCAAAGCCTTTGTTGCTTTGTGAGTGTTGTTATAGACCCCTTTAAAGTTTTTTCTAAGACCAGCTCAACTTCGATTTTCATGTTTGTTGTAAAGAGACGTCACAAGCTATTAATACTTTTGTGGCTCTCTGTATACAAATATTACAACTGGTGAACTAGGTTTTCAATGATGTTACGAAACGAAAATGAGCTGTTACGAAACTAAAAAGAGTCATAGTTACCAAACGACCTGGTCATGTGATCGTTTGGTAACTGACTCTTTTTCGTTTCGTAACAAAACGTAAAAGAGCAATAGCGAAATGAAAAAGAGGCATAATTACCGAATGACCTGGTCATCATGTCGTTTGGTAACTATGACTTTTTTCGTTTCGCAACAGCTCCTGTTCGTTTCGTAACAGCCCTTGTATATACATAGTTAAACAGGGGTATATATGAAACTGTGCTGCACTGAAAAAATCAGGCTCCTCATGCATGTCACTGTGAACGAGAATGAAGTGCAACTGTTGTTAACTGTAGCCATTCAAATTTATGTCTTTAAATGAACTGATTTAAATTCAATGAATTTGAGACAATATGCATGATGTTTTAGTACATTGTGTAGTTTAAAATTGAGTATTTTGATAATTTTTATATTCAAGTTGATGTTTCAGTCATAAATCTTATGAGAGGCGAGTGATCGAGTGGTCGAGTGAGTGGAATCGCTCGGAAATGATGCAGAGGGTCGCAGTTTCGAACCCCCGTTGGGCCAGTCAGTGACTCGACTGGAAAACTCTCTTTCTATCAACCCAGAAGTAAAGTGGTATCTTCATCGAATCACGGAAGGATAAAACCAGCGAAAGAAAGGGTGGCGGTCGGGTTGTTAGTATGTTTTTTTATGTGTGTGTGTGGGGGGGGGGGGATACAGTGTGTAAATTGTTTTCCTTTTTTTCAAAGCGGGGAGGGGCAGTTTTTTATGATTTCCTGTTTGCATCCCTGGTCGTAGAAATCCATTCTAAAATGAAGTCTTTAATTCTTAGTTTTAAAGCTATATTACATGTAATAGTAGGTGAGAATTAGGAGGTGAGAAATATGAAGTGGGAAGTGAAAGAAGGTAGTAGCCCACTTCTTACTTCCTATGGCCACTTTCTTCTCTCACTTCCCACTTTCTACTTCTCATTTCCTACTTCTAACGGCCTTTTCCTCTCCTCTTCCTACTTTTCATTTCCTACTTCTCACGGCAACTTCCTTCTTCTACTTCCTATTTACCACTTCTTATTTCCTACATCTCACGGCAACTTCCTTCTTACACTTCCCACTTCCTACTCCTCACTTCCTACTTTTCATGACTACTTTCTTCCTTCACTACCCATTTCCTACTTCTCACTCATTACTTCTCACGGTTCCTTTTTTCACTTCCCATTTCCTCTTCTCATTTTCTACTGCTCACGGCCACTTCCTTCTTTCACTTCCCACTGCCTACTTCTCACTTCCTATTTCTTACGGCCACTTCCTTCTTTCACTTCCTACTTCGAACGGCATTTGCCTTCTTTCTTTCCCACTTCCTACTTATCATTTCCTACTTCTCACGGCCACTGTCTTCTATCACTTCCTACTTCTACCCGCCACTTCCTTCTTCCACTTCCCACTTCCTACTTCCCACTTCCTACTTTCGCTTACTAATTCTCACCATTATATAATACGCATTGTATTAAACTCAATATCTAGAAGGTAGGAAGTTGAAAGGTATAAGTAGGAAGTGAGAAGTCACCATCGGTGTTTTGTATGTTGATTATCCTAGTAATTGAACTGATCAAACTCATTGTTCTGCAGTATATTCCTCTGGGAGCATTTTCTTTTTCTTTAAGAAAATACCCTCTTTTGGAAGGGCTGCGTTTTCTAGAGGGGCAAATAGGAAGTTAGGAGAGAGTCGGGTAACTTCGGACAGGCGGGTAAATTCGGACATACCATTGTAAACAGTGAAAATCCAGATGAAAATCCAAACAGTAAAAATCCTGATGAGACGGCTCAATTATTATCTTTTTAGTTCCAAGCAACTGACATATAAAGGACACAATGTCACTGTCCGAATTTACCCGCTGTCCGAAGTTACCCGACTCTCCCCTAAAACTGTTTAGATAAAATTGTTTTGCAAAAATGCTGGGAAAACGGGGAGATGTTTCCATACTCCTTTATTATACGTAATATGGTGGACAGCATAGTATGGTGTGTCTGCTTTTATGTTGGCAGTGCGAGAATAATTGTTCTCCTAAATGATTAATTTCAATATTATGGCCAGCGATTCTATTGTTTAATAATCCTTTAGTGTCTCCGACAAACATCAAACCACAGAGGAGACCGTCTTTGTCCTAAACGACATAGTTTGATTTGCAATTCAGATTGTCCGGTTATGACTGTAGTCAGATTTATTGGTTGGCTGGCGTTTGAAGAAGGATTTGGTCATTGCGATGCTGGAAGAGAACGTTTTATAATTTAAAGACATCTTTGTTACAACAACTCGAATATAAAATGTAGTAAATTCGTATTCAAAAAATGAGGCACTATAATTCGTATTCAACCAGAATTGACAGACGAGTTCAAGACTTTGAAATAACATCACATAAAAACCAAATGTATGGGGTATTAGTTGAAGCAAAATTCACATCGCTATAAATTATTGAATACAATATTGCAAAATATCTGCGGCTAATGAATAAGGAAATATTTCAAGGCAGTACTTCCGTGTTTCTGTTTATTATCATTTTTTTATTACTATTATTATTATTATTATTATTTATCTATTTATATATTCATTCATTTATATTTATCATTATTGTAAATAGTTAATGTTATTGTTTGTTCTGTTTGCTTACCTGTAAAGCAGTGTTAATAAAATCGGTTCGTCTTATCTATTTGCTCTCTGTTATTCTGTAGTAAATGTATGTATTCGAAAATAGAAAAAAGGGCAAACGTGGATGTTGTGTATGCCTAATATAATTATGTTTAGTTAATGCTCATTTAAGACTACCAGCCTTGGCTTGTATTGTGTTACTACTTACGTGTATGTTGTTACTTCATGTTTCTGTTTCCTATTTGGTGTCTTGGGATATGGATTGGGTCAGTTCTTGATGATTGCGTTTTACATTACTTTCTGGTAGCTTCACAGAGCTTTAGATAACTTGGATTTTGAGAATGTTTCTAAGATATTTTTTATTTTGTTTCTCAACAAAACAGACGAGTGCGTTGTGACTCTTCATTAGAACCGTCTTGCCAAGACGATTCTAATGAGAAGTCACAACATATGTTTTCATTGCAAAATAAGTTAAATTGTATTTGAATCATCCTAAATACCCCTCTTATCTGAAGCTATGGGTAGGATATGGATTTTGTTTCAGTCCGAATTAAAGGTTGCGTTTTATGGTATTTTCCGATAGTTTCACTACCGTATACACGATAATTTTCGCGGTGTTCCATTTTTCGCGGTATTTCGCGGTCACTTAAATACCGCGAATATTAAAATCGCGAAATAATTTCCTGTTTCTTACAAAGTATCACCAGTAGACACAGCGTCCATATATTTTGCTTCTGTTTGCAGTACTGGTACTTTACACTTGAGCCTGTTCTTTCATTAACCTGCGGCCGCAGGTTAATGAAAGAACTAGCTCAAATGAAAATGAAGCAATTTTGCTTTTTGCGCATGTTGCTAACCGCCAAAATTAAAAATCGCGAAAATTAATCTTTATGTTTTTGCCTCTAAACCGCGAAACGTTGAACCCGCGAAAATTACCGCGTATACGGTACTCAACTTTCTTTGTTCCAGTTTCGCTTTGTGAGGCTGAGGACTATGTGCATTTAATACTGGAATTGCACTATTCCGCTTTGTCGCTCGAATTATACATCATTTTTGTAGGTGTCTTTTATATGTTGTGGTTGTTGTTGTGGCTTTACCTGGATATCTTCATTTACGTACATGTAAATTTGAGCCGCGAAACGACATACCAACAAAGTGGCATGTAAGCCCTGTCTGATCAGAGTCTTCGCTGTCAAAATGGAGGTAGTTTATACCCTTAGCACCCTTTAAGCGCAATGCAAAGACTGATCAGACTGGTCCTCGCTGGGCACACATGCCACTTTGTTGGTTTTGGCGTGTCGTGGCTCATTTCGTATGCAAATATATGCTGACAAGCACATGCAGCGCAATGTTAGAAATTTTGATTTTACCACTGCTAACTCTGGTCTTTGATGGCGAAGGATATGTTCGGAAGAAACAACAAAATAAATTTAAACAATTAGATAGCATTATATTTCATATACATAAATATACAATGTTTTCTTATCAAATTTTGGCAAACGAAGCACATAGAATGAAACAGAGTGAATAAATTTGATGGTAAAATTGTACAGATGACTATAAAAAGTGTTTCCAAAATGCAACTAATAATGAAACCTATAATAAGTTGATGGTGGTCAGATATTACCACAGTGACATTGCTCCAAATTAGAAGGGGTAACAGGGATACTTTAGGGACATTTTTCTATAAATCTCCATAAAAACATATGTTGTGACCCTCATTGTATATCATAATATATGTTTTCGTCGAAAGTTGAGAAAACTGTCTGAGAATTATCCTTAAAATCCACCTTTTCTGGCCGCTGGAGGCGGAAATCTTTCCAGCCGTAAATGGGGTTCCATTGCACACAGCCATTCATTATCATCCTCACATTGTCTTTATTTGACTGAAATACTGTTGAAACGAGTGTAAAATTGCAAGTCATCGATCTGGAGCTCTGACGATTGAAATGTTTGCTAAAAAATATTTCACTAAACATGTATCAGATGTTAAAACTTCACATCCAAGATGTTCGCTGTTCTATATACAAAGCACCAATTTATCATATCATTCGTAAACCCCATTTGCGACAACAGCATGCGTTAACTTTACTTTACATTTGTTAGACTCTCTTTACGCCTTAAATGATGCATGATAAAACAGAAAACCACGTGTGTTTTGATATCAAGTTTATCAGGCTTGACCAGAAACACGTCGGACTGGCTTTGCAAGCCTCGCCATTTCTACGCTGTTTCTGATCTCGCCTGATAAACGTGATATCAAAATACACTAGCATTGCATTCTTTATACATCAGGCACATAGTGTCGGTGTTTAAGATGCATTGGTACACCGCCATGCTTTCTGCTGTTTATACAAACGGAAACAAACATGGAATTACATGATTTGAGAATAATTATTTATTTGAGAAAATCTGAAGACTCTGTTGAAATCATTTCAGTTTGAATGTCATTGAAAAATTGGCGGAGCATGGCATGCACTGTTTGTCATGCTCCGGAACCAATGACGTCATATATCCGTTGATTGACTGATTGATTGTTTTGGGTTTAGCGGCCCTTTGAGACGGTATCTTAGACTATATCGGGCCGTCTCTCAGAGGGAAGAAGAAAGAACAGAAATAAAAGACGAGAGAAAAAATGTCCAAACAACCCCCACCCGCACCTAATGCAAGCACAGTAGACCCTTGCCCTACAATATTCCGAATCAGTAGGACGCCCCGGCACTGGAAGTTATACACAGCATCATCGTACCACCCGACCATCCCCATATATCCGTTACCTAAGCAACTAAGATTTCATATTTTTGTGAAAGTGATGTAATTGAGACGTTATTCCGACAAGGTACTATGCACACCAGCTAGTTATTCCATAGTTCCTATATTAACAGATCTATGGCGTCACCTCACCTATAATTCGAGAGATGCATGGCAAATAGTGTATGCCACGCTCCTCTCGAATTATTAGTGAGATGCTACCTGAAATTCATAGAATGGAAAAGTGTGATTCTCTCAAACCTACAACTCATTCTCAAATAATTCAATTTTCTGTCATAATTGTTTCACACATAAACTATATCTGGGTTTCTGAATGGATCCATTGTTGTCAGCTTAAAAATTCGTTAATCTGTTGCTATGGCGTCAATGTAAAAATAAATACTAAAAAAAGGTCTTATAGTTGATCCTATTTTGCCAGTCTAAATAGTGCTCTAATCATCTTAACCCTCAATGAACTGAAGCATTGTTTCAACATCATGTGTCTACAAAGAATCAGGAATTTTTGGCATATATGCAAATACATATACTTCTCATTTAAAACAGAGTTTGATAACTTGAGAATAATTATTTGTTTGAGAAAATCTGGAGTTTCTCTTGGAAGAATTTCAGTTTGTAATGTCATTGAAAAATTGGCGGGGCAAGGCATACATTGTTGCCATGCTCCGATACCAATGACGTACAAGATATGTTACGATAGCAACTATGAGTTTATATTGATGTCTTTGTGACGTCAATGAGAAGTCATTCTGTCACGGTACTTAGCAAAGAAGTTGCTCAGTCCATAGTTGCTATGGTAATAGATGTATGGCGACATCTCACTTATAATTCGAGAGGAGCATGTTATACAGTGCATGCCATGCTCGTCTCAAACTATACGTGAGACGCTACCTGAAATTCATGCAATAGAATTTACTCTCAAATGCTTTAACTCTTTCGGCGCCAAATTTTTCAGACGACAAATTTTCGTCTGCTCAAATCATCAGACGACAGATTTGTAATTGAAAATTTTAACAATCTAAAGACATTTTTCATAAAATCAGGCTTTTTAAGTTCATTTTTGAATGGCAAACAGTGTAGATCCTGATCAGACGGCTCTTTTAAGAGCCGGCTGATCTGGATATACGCTGTTTGCAAAGTCGCATTTTCGCGACTTTGGCGCCGAAAGAGTTAATTCTCTGTCTTATCTTCTGGGACCAGTCATACTGTTTGAATGGCATGGTCCATTTCTGTTCGTAGCATTTGTAACTTTCCTACATTTGCATCTCAGCATCTTCCAGAATGTTCTTCTGAAGTTAGCATTGCACAGAGCGTAGCACAATGGGTTCACTGTACTGTTGATATAGCATAACCAATAACCTGAAATAGATAATGAATAGTCTATATTTCAACTTGTCAGGAAATGCAACGCACCACGAGGAGAATATTAAACAGCCCACAGTTGTATGAACAATACTGAACAAGAAACGTGACACAATGACACTACAGCTGGAGAAGCCCTTGACAAGGAAACGAACAGTAGTACCCATAAGTGTCTATACATGTATGAGCTCAAGCTGTAGTATACTGGTCCTGCTGCTGATTAACATAGCATTATAGAATCATGAAATGCTGTGCATGTGTCCTAGTTATTCACAGCTTCTTTATTTTTACTTTTTTATTTTTTTTTTCTTTTACATTTTAATTTGATTCTGCTAATCGTACAAAAATCAGCCTGAGTCACAAAAAAAAATCCTAAAGAATGTCATGAAAGCAAAAAATAAAGACAGCTCTAATCGATTTATTTTTACATTTTATTTACAAAGGAAGTAATAAATTGTAACTTTGCATGGTTAAGTTAATGCGATCTTTGCTACCCGGGAATGTGTTGGTCAGTTTGCTACCCACTCGCAAGCATGTAGTCGCTTGTAGGCAAATACGCATTTGCATATTGAAATTTTGTCACTTTGACAAATTTTTAATTCGCAACTGCGTATTCGCATTCTGAAATTTTATACATTGGGCAAAATTTCATAACCAACCGCCAACAAACAGAAAGATATTAACTATTTTAGGGGCTTACCCTTTGAATTTCCCCTTGAGGAGTATAAGACATGATTGTGTGTATGATGTAACTGTCCTATCTACGCCTCTGCGCTCGTATTGTCTTACAATTTACTTCCAGCTACTTTTTCCCGTTTGGTATCGAGTGGGACATTGAAATTGATTGTATCAATTTCTTTCAAAAATGAGTCGCGACAGGACAAAACACACGACAAAGTGGCATGAGCGCCATGCAAAGACTCAAATCAGCCTGGGCATCCGCCCATTCTGATCAGAGTCTTCGCTGTGTGCTTTCAGGGTCCCTAGGGTCAAGCTACCTCAATGCGAACAGCCAAGATTTAGACCATAATGGGCCATTTCGCGGCTCAATTATGTGCATGTATTTTGGACTAAGTGAAAATATGCCTTCAGATAAAACGGACTGGCATCATCTTGCCCAGACAAAACTAAAACACTTTATTTTTTAAACAACAATAATAACGAATTAGAAGCGAAACTCATAACAAATTATGCCTTCAGATAAGCCAGACTGAAAAACGTTATTTTTCAAATAACAATAATAATGAATTAGAAGCGAAACTCAAAACAAATACTTTAACAACCAGCTCAGATTTACATTAAACTACTGTTACCATGGTTGAAATCAGAATGACAATGTCAGTGCTGAGAAACGCCTGAACTATTCAGACCAAAGAAACCAGTTTCGTCGTTCCGCCACAGTATGTTCCGCATTTCCCAATGTCTTTTATGATTTCTTTTTTTTAATAAAGTCCAGTTTAATCTTACTTTTTTAAAACTTTATTCCATTCATATAATCTCTATTAACAAGCAATTAACTTGCAAGTTGTGAGTATTGCTACTTATTTTTTTTTAGGATTCAGACGAAACCTATATATGTCGAGTATACCCCATTCTAGAAAAGGTTGATGAAATGCAGAAATAGATTCCCAATTTATAATGACCTGGTTATTCTAAAACTGCCAGATGCCTATTCAGACAAATCTAAGGATCGGCTGTGCCGAGTTGCATTACGTCAATGACATACTTGAAATCCCACTTTGTCCAGATTTTTTCTTCAAGTGTCAGATTATATACGTTGCAAATCATTCTCTCCAAAGATTGCATCATGCATTAATAAGATCTTTTTCTCTTTCAGCGAGCATCAGACAGACTTCTTAAAGAAATTAATCAGTGTATTGTAAGGAAACAAATATTGACACAAGAAGGATGAAGAATCGGTGCGACTGATTTGTGCTTGCATTGTCCATCTGAGTGTAAACAACAGTTGAAGAGAGCTCCTGTAAGAACATCGGTAGATCGTTTAGTCTGACGATAGTTCACTGAATTCAGCGAACCTATTCTTCTATATTGTTGCGTGATGTACTTGAAAATTCTTGTCGTTTCTTTATTTCAAATATTGGGAATATAGTATCATCTAGCTTGTGTGCAGAATTAATATCAGATTGCTTAAAAGTTTAAATGAGGGTGGGTTCGTCGTCCAGAAAAGCAAACTCGTTGTTGAAATTGAGGGAAATCATACGGATGTACATGTACCCATTAACCATATTAGTATGTAGTAGAAAAGAGCCCGCGCAAGCGCGGAAATATTTCGTGATGGTCAAGTTTATATAAAAAAAGCGAGTTTTAATTTTTCAATGTAAATGGCCTTAGGCCCAGGTGAAGATATGACCTTTACCATGAATACTCACTAAAGCTTCATTTACCTAATTAGTTGTCTGCATCTACAAACTTTCAGGTAGCAGACTGCATTGTTTCTAAAAAAATCAACTTTTTTCACTTTTTCCTATAGAAAAACCTAAGTGACTCAAAAGTTGACCTTGCCGTAAACCAGATCAAGGTCATCCCAGGGTCATCATTTATATAAATTTTGTTGAGCTTTTGAGTCCTTGATGTGACATGCTAAGTTTCAAGATCATAGGATTTGTGGTTCTGGGGGAGAATTGGTTGATTTGATGCTTAACGTCCACGGTAAACAGCTAAGGCCATGTCGGGACGGTCAGTTAACCTAACCACACTATTCCTGGGCAGGCTTAGACCTCCTAAGCGGTTAACCAGTACTAAGTGCACATACTTTCGCCAGTAACTGACAACTGCCCTTCTTGAATCAGCGGAAGGAGAAACAAAAGTATGTGGCCAGACCGGGTTTCGAACTCTGACTTATGAGTCAGGTGCCCTACCGATTGCGCTACGCGGCCCGGCGTGGTTCTGGGGGAGAAGATTTTTTGAATTTTTTTACCATAATAAATGTTTGCCATCTTGGTTATGTGACCTGTCCTGGGTATTTTTTTTTCTGGAAAAAATGGGTCCTGGAACGTTTTGGGGGAAAATATTCAAGCCCTCTGAAGACTAAAGGATTATTTAGCTTCGTTGATTTGTCTGCTTCGCTGGAAAAAATGCCCTTTCTTACCTGGCGCATGTGTGTTAACCTTAGACATTTTTAATTTTTGTCTTTTCGAAAGTTCAGTTCAGTTTGAATTCTCCTAACGACGTTCCCCAAGTGGCTCAGCGGTACGTAACCATAGCCGCAGACACTTGGCGCCGTGTGTCCGTCCAACTTTTCGAAAGACCATGTGCGTTGAGCTTTATTCTTCAATGGGCGAGTTCGATTGGCTACTCGTATTGACTATCGTTCAGGAAGAAAATGGGTCGTTTCGAGCCAGGGCCGTCGGGACTATGACCATTTAGTTCTTCATCCGTTTAGACATATGAGCAAAAATACAAAAATAAATCGTTATTTATGGGGAATGACGTACGTTCATGGGTCGGATGTTTGCATTAGAACCTGCTAAATTTGGACTTGCTAAGCAGCGCGCCGATATAACGACGCAGAACCGAAACAACCGGATTAATTTAAAACGCGTATTCGAGTACACGATAATTTCACTCGAACGCACCCATTGTTGACATCGAAGTTTCTAGAAAAATACTTGGGAGAATTTAAAATGAAAGACGAATTTAATTCCCAAATTCTTTAAATCTACGTGAAACTAAATCACACGCTAACCGAAATTATCAATGATAGCAATATGCGAAAGAACCAGTATAGAAATTACGCTTGAAAATGCCACCAATTTTGCAGTTTATGCGTTACTTCGTTTATTTAGTATTATAGATTGCTGTTTCTAAAATAATATGCATATTTCAAAAACGTGGAAAACTAGCATATTTACGAGTAAATTATAAAAATACTGAGACTACGTGTTTTGTCTTTAGTTGTCAGTAGCAATAACATTTGTTTCTGTAAAATAATAACTTTTATTTGATATGTATATTTAGTGAAAGGCGTTCCACGGACTAAGACAGTAAATTCACTTAACTTCAAGGCTTACATGGTTAGGCATAATGAGGTCTTCTCATGCAGAAAAGAATGTGTTCCTTAGGAGCGAATTCTCACTTTTAAGACCTGACTTCAATTGAGAATGTAGGCAAATATAAAATTTAAAAGTCGCTTTCACTGAAAATATACGTTAATCTTACAACGAAAGGTCTTTTTTATTTTCATTGGAAGCTTCATGGACCATTCGTATATGTAGTATCGTTAAACACAGATGTTCTTATATATACACATTTATAGCGTCACTCGATTTAATATCCCATTCATTGCTTCTGTCAGATCAAAGAAATTAACATTACAGTAAACTTCATTATATGTACATGTATCACGGTTACATATTTTTTCTACCCGGCGGTCTAGGCTGCAGTTGCAAATTCTCTTTCTTAGACCAAGCTAGTCTTTTATCACGCAAACAATGCTTTCAATGTAAAATGATAGGCAATGATCAGGAACTAATACATCAGATCCCATACCTCGACCTCAAAACCAAAAGAGAAAGGAGTATATTAGCCGCGACACAAGAAAACCAACAATGTGGTTGTGCGCCCAACGCAGACTCAGATCAGCCTGGACATCCGCCTAGTTTGATCAGACTCTTCATTAAGCGCTCAAAGGGTAGCTAAGGGTCTAAGCTACCTCTATGAAACGTTCAGTAGTCTTCAACAATTTTTTCTGTCCACAAACCTTCACCCTCTGCTTCTGCAGTGGTTTGTAACGTTTATTACTGTTTGCTCCGAAAGAAGGTTTCAAAACTCATCAATGAATCATGACAGGAAACAAAAAATCACAGATAAGACCTATGAGGAATCAAAGATGTGGAGTTGACAGAAACAATGTAATGAGACACCTGGGGATTCCTGGGGATTTTCTGTTTCCTCTTGTTTCCGCGTTTTGGGTGGGCTTCTATGCATGCAATGATATGTAAAATGCTATCTGAACAAAGTTATCATACGTTTGGTCTAAAATTGCATCTTTGTTTAGTCATGGAACTTCTTATGGCATTGCCGTCAGCTGAATATTTGCATTAAAATAAAATTCAAAACAATGTCAAACACTTATCTTGTATGCATATAGTAATTTAAATGCAAATTATGGCGATAACTGTCCTAAAATACAAGTCAGTCACTAATGGAAATATATCAAAAGATGATAAAATGTATTTATCATCTGTTCTCAAAGGACAATTTATTGCATTTGTTTATATCAGTGTATTGGGAGCGGCTAAATGCTTGCAGATTTATATCATATTGTCAGTAAAATTAGGTCATTCAAAAGGCAATTCAGTACTCTAAGTATCGGCAAGAAATACCAGGGCGACGAATATAGATCCATAAATTCTGCAGGCTGATATGTCTCTGCAATTCCTGACAGTCAGCCAAATTTAAAATAAGCTATATTCTGGTACACCACAAAATGATTCGTCCAAATTGGAAGAAAGTACCCGTAAGGATACTGTTCTGACCACAAACCAGTAGGTTTTTTTAACAATGCCGTCAATACCCCAGTGTTTTATGATAAAGAAAACTAGATGAAGGAGACATGCTATTTGTTATTCAGTAGCGCCATGCCCATATATGGAAAAAAAACTTATTTTTTTATCTCCAGAACCAATCGACCGATGGCCTTGAAACTTGGTATGAAGCATCAGGTGCATAAGTACTATCATGGTTGTTCAAATGATGACCTTGGGTTGTCCTTGATCTTTTTTACAGCAAGGTCACATAAAATGCTAGAACATAGAGTTCATGGAAAGTTTTGAAAATTTTGGCCAAACAAAATGGGGAAAACAGCCATATTAATGAGTACATGAAGACTTATGAGTAAAAGAGATCAAGTATATTCTTTGACCTTTGACCCTGAATTCTCATATTTTGACAATTTCAAACTCTTTCTTAAGAGCCACTGGGCCAACTGTAACCAAACATCATATGGAGCCTCCAGGGGTTTAGGGAACGAAACATTCTTCAAATGGTCTGAGTCGGATGATCAACATGGCCACCATGCCCTATATGGTAACAAGAGGGCCTCATGGCCTGCCATGTTGGTCATGTGACCCAGACCTATTGAACAAATTTTCGTTCCCTCAGCGCCTGGAGGCTCTATATGAAATTTGTTTACAATTGGCCCAGTGGCCTTTGAGATGATGTGTGAAAATGTCAAAATACGAGAGACATGGATCAAAGGTCAAAGAATGACCTTGACCTCGTGTACTCATAAATCTTCACGTACTCATTTAAATGACTGTGTATACCAAGTTTTAGGCCAAAACCTTCATCACTTTCCATCAGACCTTATGTTTTAGCATTTTCTCATATTTGACCTTGCCGCAAAATATGTTAAGGTCAACCCAAGGTCATTATTTGAACATACTTAGTAGTACTTGAGTACCTTATGCTACTTACCAAGTTTCAAGACCATTGGTCTATTGGTTCTAGAGAAGAAGATTTTTTATGACTTTTACCATATATGGGCGTGGTGGTCATGTTGATCATGTAACCTAGACCGTTTGAACTAATTTTCGTTCCATCAACCCCTGGAGGCTCTATACTAAATTTGTGAACAATTGGTCCTTCGGGTTTTAAGGAAATGTTTGAAAATGTCAAAATATGAGAGATAAGGGTCAAAGGTCAAAGAATTACTTTGACCTTTAGTACTCACAGTTCTTCATTACCCCATCAGGACGACTGTATATATCATTTTTAAGGCAAAAATCTTCAAAAATTTCAATCAAATTTTATGTACTAGCATTTTCCCATTTTTGACCTAGCCGCAAAAAAGTCAAGGTCAACCTAAGGTCATCATTTGAGTAACCTTGGTAGTACTTGAGTACTTTGTGCTACATACCAAGTTTCAAGGCCATCGGTCTATTGGTTCTGGAGAAGAAGAATTTTTATGTTTTTACCATATATGGGAGTGGCGGCCACGTTGGTCATGTGACCTGGGCCGTTTAAACAATTTTTTGTTCCATCAACCCCCGGAGACTCCAAATGAAATCTGGTTACGATTGGCCCAGTGGCTTTTAAGGAGATGATTGAAATTGTCGAAATATGAGAGTTCAGGGTCAAAGGTCAAAGAATGACTTTGACCTCTCATACTCATAAGTCTTCGTGCACCCATTGAGATTACTGTATATACCAATTTTAGCCCAAAATTTTCAACAGTTTCCAAGATGTCTTATGTTCTAGCATTTTGCCATATAAAAGCACACGAAAGCAAATTTGACCTCACCGTGAAAACGGTCAAGGTCAACCCAAGGTCATAATTTGAACACGCTTGGTAGTACTTGCCACATACAAAGTTTCAAGGTCATTGGCTTATTGTTTCTGGAGTAGAAGATTTTTCTAGGTTTTTACCATATATGGGGATGGTGGCCATGTTGGTCATGTGACTAGGATCGTTTGAACAACTTTTTGTTCCTAAGACCCCTGGAGGCTACATATAAAATTCAGTTACAATTGGCTAGGCGGTTTCAGAGGAGAAGTCGTTTGAAATTGTGGACGGACGACCGACGACGGAGCCTACCTATACTAAAAGCTCCGGATGAGCGATTCAGGGCCTCATGGCCTTCTTGTTTAGTCAAGATAAAACAAATAAAATCATAGTCTTCAGTCGGATATTCACATTGCAATTCATTCTCGGGAAGAATTCCCAACAATTCAAAAGCATTTATCTTTTGATCTTGTATGCATTAAAGTGATTTAAATGTAAATTACAGTGATATTCATCTTCATAGCAACAAATACTCTGAAATATTTCTAGTAAAAGTATCAGCTATTCATTGCATTTCGTTTATATCAACTTATAAGGGCCTGCGACAAGCAATCAGATTTAAACCTTTTTTGACTGGTGGACCTGTCCATCCTTATCATTTGGGTGAGTCTATTTCTAGTTTTAGGGTTTTCATTTTTATTATATTTTGCATAGAACATCCTGTAAGCAAACAGTGTAACCCCTGATCAGACGCCGCGTTTTGCGGCGTCTGAGCTGGGTCTGCACTGTTTGCATATGTCTATTAACGGCTTTCCAGTCTTGAAATGATTAAAGATTGTCTCCCTTGTTTATTTCATGTTTTCAGTTAGAAATATTTTAACAAAATTTCGTTAGACAATATGTAATAGTCTCATAATAAACTGTACAAGTTGTTTTTTCGATAAATGTGGAATGAAAATTAATCTTCTAATCAAAATGCAAATTACATATTTCCTCATGGCCTGGAAGAAAATCGATTTTGACCACGTGTGTCATATGATCATGTACAGGTATTTTTCTTACTCATGCACGTGATTGTGACGTAGGAATAAATTATGTTTGTCCAATAACGCGATTTCGGCCGCGGTCCGCGATAGTTTAAAAATTTATCTTATTTTTTGCTTAATGTCACTTTTATCAAATATTATTATCTAAACTCTATTTCAAATGTATAGTTAGACCATATCGGAGGTATTGCATGAACTATTTCATCAAATCATTTTTGTTATTATTAAAAAGGGAGTAAATCTTGAAATCATTGTGTTAAGACCTACAATGTATCTGTTTAAAATTAAATTTAATATAAATGCCGGATTCACAGCACTAATCCAGATCAAACTGGTCCTAAAAGTACAGCTGAATGTTTGTCTACACTACTGTTTAATTGCCCATTTATTCGTTGGTAAGAGGTGGACTTTGCTGTAACAGTGGCAGTTCCTGATCACTCCATTTTACTCCACCACATGATCGAATAATGAGGACATATTTAAGGTAGGCGATACACTTTCAACAGACAACGAATCAATTTCGCCTCGACAGATTGATAAAAGTAGCACTGTTTGACTTTTGGTTTCTTCGAACGGGAGGAAAGTGTAATCTAATGTGTACGGTCGCTGTGAACGCTTTTCGCAAATGGCATAAGAGCAATTTTTATTTATGTCTTATTAAGCTCTAAATCAATGTCAGACAGCACAACGTTGCGACAATGACAATTAAAATTTCAAAAGAAATTTCGATCTGTGATCACATGATAGCTCTTGTTTAAATCTGAAGGAAATCGTTCTTCAATTAACGAACTGACACATGGTTTGCCACGTCCTAAGAAAACAAGTCTTACTGCATATTGCAAAATGCGCATTCCCAGACAACACTGTTAGAACAGGGGCTGTGCAGTTTGAACTTTGCATTGTGAAATGCCTAATTATTGTGAAGTCTTAATGCATATTGAAAACTGCGCTAGAAAAAACTGCCGCAACAGGCCATGTGAAGTTTGCATTTTGCATTGTGTGATGTCTAATTATTGTGAAGTCTAACTGTACATAGTGCAAACCTGACTCGACTGCACATGCGCAAAATAGTCTGAGCATACAGTCATACACAGTTCAAACTGTGTATACTCAGACTAATTTGCGCATGTGCAGTCGAATCAGGTTCGCCGTATGTGCAGTGAGACTTGACAATAATTAAACCTATATTTGGCTAAAGACACCTATTTCAGAACGCAAGTTCTTGTAATGAATGCTGCTGTCTATAGAGAGATACGGTAATTCTATTATAGTAACTTCTGATGGAAATGTTTGAAAACGTCAGGAATCAGTTACAGAGAGTTACTATACATACATTATATCCAACATTCATACTTATACATTTTTTGCATTAACATATCAAACCCCCCCCCCCCCCCATCCAGCTCGCGATATAGAGAGGCTGCTTGATACCTATTCCACACAGCCTGTCAAAGGCGCTTCTCACTTTTAGCAGGACTTGTCTACATCATTCGTCTCAGCTTGAGCAGAACTCTCACAAAATTCAGAGGTAATATGTCGGCATGACTGGAATATTGTTGATGTAACGTTAAATCAAAACTCGCTCACATTTGCGTATTGTACCAACACATAATTCTGTTTTAGAAACTCAGTTCAGTTCAGTTCAGTTCAATTCTCTTATCGACGTTACCCAAGTGGCTCAACGGTACGTAACTATAGTTGCACACACTTGGCGCCGTGTGTCAGTCCAATTTAGAAACTCCCCGTGCCAAACTGATCTATATACATATGACTTACACACACATGACCATTGTATCTTAGTTAAGCTGGGCAATGTCGTGAAAGTGAGCATACAATGCTGAAAAAAAGTTGCATCCACGTCTTGACGTTGAATAAACGTTGATTTTTCGACCATGTGTATCTGCACAATATTGAAACAACGTTGATTAATATCATGTAGTTGATTCAGTATTTATGCAAAATTGTTTCGCCGCGATATGTCTGCTGCTCCGCGTAAACGCTTCAGTCAACTACAGTGCGCATGAACTACAGAGGTATTCACTAAGTATTTTCTCTTACTTTTCGCAGCAATGAGACAAAACGAAAAAAAAAAAATACAATTGCGTAATTTTACCTAGTGGAACGCAAATTGTTCCTCGATACGTATGTTTTATCACATGAGTTTATGTATTGGTATTAGTTCCAACAGAATGTCCGTAGTCTTCTAAAACCGTGCGTTTGATATACTTAAGAAATAGATCAGCTCTAGCAGTGAATTGTTAATTAATAATTCACTGTTTGGAGGTCAGTAGAAAAGTAGATCATATTATGAGCGCGGAGCGCTAGTGATATGTCTACTTTCAACTGACCGACAAACAGTGAATTTTTACTCAACAATTCAATACTAGAGCTAAACTATTTCGATTCTAACACTCAAAAAGACTGAAAAAGTATTCCTTTCATTCAAACTCTGCCAACCTTCCTGCCAGCACGTTTATGCTACTGCCAATATCGTCACTGTATCGAAGGTAAATGTGCGTTTCTATGGCGATTTTAGAATGAAAATGAGACGTTAGACCGTCTGACGTCTCAAAACGTCACAAAACGCGTCAGTAATGCAAGTGACGTCAGCACGCGCTTCGAAACAGTGAATTGTTGCAGAATAAAATACGGAAACTGACCATTGCTTCTTTAAGCGCCCTGTGTTAGAATTTTTATCTAAATCCGTCAGCTTCAAGGTCTTCAAATCTACTACTTCCTACTACTTAAAACGCTAACAATGGCTTCGCAAGCGGCGCATAATACGCCCGTTTCAATGTCCTAAAGGAGTTACAGAATGAACAAGATTGTTTACAAAAGGATAGACAGGCAGACAAACAGAGGCAAACACTCTATAATTAACTAGAACTGTTGGCGAATCCGACTATACTCCCGCTTAACTGCTTAAATCAAGTGGTGTTATTTTCGTAACAAAAAGCATAGAGAGAGGAGAGAGAATTCATTGTTTCCATGTATACCAAATATGAATGGTTGCTGTGAAATCTGTTACAAAAAATTACATTATTCAAAGTAAAGAGAGAAAGAAAATCGGACAAATACAGGGAAGAAAAAGAGGAGAAGGCTGGTTCTCAATCCCATGATACAGTAAGTAATCATTAACCTGCATACCAAATATGACTACTCTAGCTTGCAAGGTTGTGCAGAAATCTTTGACGAAAAATTTCATTATTCGAAGTATGGAAAGAAAGAATATTGGACAAATACAGGGAAGAATAAGCAGGAGAAGGCTGTTTCTCAATCCCACGAAACAACATATCGTCATCAACCTGCATACCAAATATGACTACTCTAGCTTGCTTGGTTGTGGAGAAATCTTTGACGAAATCTTTCATTATTCAAAGTAGAGAAAGAAAGAAAATCAGACAATGCAGGGAAAAGTATGCAGGAGAAAGCTGGTTCTCAATCCCACAGTACAACATGTCGTCATCAACCTGCATACCAAATATGACTACTCTAGCTTGCATGGTTGTGGAGAAATCTTTGACGAAAATATCATTATTCAAAGTATGGAAAGAAAGAAAATCGGACAAATACAGGGAAGAATAAGCAGGAGAAGGCTGGTTCTCAATCCCACAGTACAACATGTCGTCATCAACCTATATGCCAAATATGACTAGACTAGCTTGTATGGTTGTGAAGAAATCTTTGAAGAAAAATTTGATTAAAAGGGGATGGCAGGACAAAGGACAGACGGACGGATGAAAGGACGGACAGATGTAAACCTTTATACCCCCCTCACACACACACACACACACTTGTTCAAAGCGGGTGTATAATGACTGCAACATTATTTAAATATTTAACACATCAAATACTGTTGTATAAGTTGCTTGTCAAATTTAAACAAGGGAGATAACCTAAATATACTAGATATACCATTCTACTTTTTCCCCTGACAATATATTGTACAAGATAAATATACACAAAATAGCCTATAAGAACGAATGAAAGGGATTAACTCTAAAACGAAGAAAGCGAGAACAGCCATTGTTAAACGCGACACACCGTTGGGACTTCATACACATTGCTATGAAGTTTCATGAAGATATCTTGAACGGTCATCTAGTTATTGCGCGCACAAGACTTGCAGGGAAAAAAATTAATCTAGGGGCATAACTTGGAAACTAAGGAAGGGGGAGCAACCATTCTTGTACGCGACACGTTCCCCCAACCTAATACATATGCCTACCAAATTTCATATTTAAATTTTCATTTTCTTAATAGATGTATCATTATATCATTTACATGCATATTGTACATGTCTTTGAGAGAGAGAGAGAGAGAGAGAGAGAGAGAAAGATAGAGAGAGAGAGAGAGAGAGAGAGAGAGAGAGAGCTTTTCTTTTGTTAGTATCTGTAGATGTATTGTAATTTTTTTTGGGGTCTCAAATTGCACTTTGTATATATTGTATGTTTATATGTCTTATCAGAGGGCCTCAAGGAAGATTGGTTCGCCAATTGAGTAACCCTCTTTAAATAAAGACCTTACTTACTTACTTACTTTTATGAAGATATCCCAAATGGTTACTGAGTTATGGCGCGCACAAGAATGTTTACGGACGGATGGACGGACGGACGGACGGACAGCGCCATGACATAATACGTCCGGTTTTTTTTTCAAAACGGGAGCATAAAAATGAAATGACACAGACTAGGCGGCTCTCTTTTGAATCTACACAGTTTCCGTCTTGTCCTTGAATTCTTTATATGATATAGCTTGTGCGAAACCGTTTTTAAAATTTCGCAGACTTTTTTCTTTGCTCTTTAAGTACATTCTGAAGGGAAGCGTAATTATAGAAACTTTAAAAGGCTTTTATACAGTTGATTTAAAATAGAACATTCATTTGGTTTTAGCTTAATGCGAGAGTTATGTCCAATAATACAAGGAAACAAAACTATCTATTATGCTAAATTTAAATTTCAAACTTGAGTTACTTAACCGTTTCAGACGATGCAAAAGCGTAGAAGTCTAAATTGTATCTAGTTTAATGGGCGAATTACATTTGCACATATTTATTTCTGATCACCAGCATACGTTTGCGTAGCACGTTTGCGCAGCTGTCATAAGGGATCTTTTTCACTGCCTGAATACGAATGTGCATCTTATGATTATGGTGGCTGGTTTGTGCCATTTCGTCTTTTCGTCTTTTTGCCGCGAAAAGACGCCACGCGAAAAGACGAAAAGACGAAAAGACGCCATGCGAAAAGACGAAAAGACGAAAAAACGCCAGGCGAAAAGACGAAAAGACGAAATAACGCCAGGCGAAAAGACGAAAAGACGAAACCCGCAACGCGAAAAGACGAAATTGCAGCGCGAAAAGACGAAAAAACGCCATGCGAAAAGACGCCATTTGAAACTCTTAAATTGTCGTCTTTTCGCGTGGCGTTTTTTCGTCTTTTCGTCTTTTCGCCTGGCGTCTTTTCGTCTTTTCGCATGGCGTTATTTCGTCTTTTCGTCTTTTCGCGTGGCGTTATTTCGTCTTTTCGTCTTTTCGCGTGGCGTTATTTCGTCTTTTCGTCTTTTCGCATGGCGTCTTTTCGTCTTTTCGTCTTTTCGCATCACGTGTTTTGCATTAAGATATATCAATATATCCTATTCTAAATGCAGTTAATACTCTGAATACTTAGACAGGTGTTTCTTTTTTAAACTGTGTAGACCCTGATCAGAATGCAATCTGTAAAGAAGTGTACTAATCACGGTTTGCAGCTTTTGCCGCTAAACTCTTCTTTTAAAAACATTACCAAACATATGAGGAAAGAAGTCATTATGGTATTTCTACTGAACGGACAGAAAAGAAAATGAGCCGTCCTAATGTTTTGGAGTAAAACACTCCAAACAAATTTCATCCTATCTTAATTTTGATCTTAAACTGCCTAAAAGATTAACCACTTGTTGACCATGTAATCTCTCTCAAACTATGTAATACAAACACTGAAACATTGTTGTACTTCGCTGTATGAAAAAATAATGATACGGTATTTTCCCTAATTTGACATACATTTAACTGCAGCTAACATTAAATTTGGACAAGTTTATAGTTTTCTAAAGACGTGCCAATCGCAGACAGAGCAGAGCCTGATTAGACTTCTCTTTGGCTTATGTGTCCCAATATTTAAGAATATTATGGTATCATTTAGCTGCAGCTCAAGCTATAACACTTTCTTATAGGAAGTACGTTGTATTTTTAATCTGAATGCACCTCTGTGAGAGATCCATTTTAAATTGAAAATGTGCCTCCTTCCGCCTTTTTTACAAAGGGGCACAACTACTGTTACTTCCTCTTCAAGTCTTCTTTAAACGGTAGGGATGGATTTTGCTAGCTCAAATAGGGCAGCTGAAGACAGGACTAGGTGGAAAAGGAGTGTTTTAGAGTCATCTGTGGTGCCCCAACGACCGCACAAGATTATGGGATAGGCTAGACTAGACCAGCGGTTGCAGTCAGTTCGACCGCCCCCCCCCCCCACCCTCCACACACACACACACCCTCGCCTCAGTGGTCCTTCAGATGTGACTCTAAACCGCGTGGTCCTGTCTTCATATGACCTTAGCATTGGTGGGACGTTTTGCCCAATTCTCTCGATCTCTCAGTTTGAACAATAATATTGTAACACAGTTTACTAAAAAAATACATTACAAGCAAATAGTAGATTAGGTGCTAGCATTAAGTAATAAATTTGGACCATGTTACCATTATGATCCTAAATCCTAGGACATATGTGTCCTGGGAAAAGAGTGGTCTGGTCAGGCTCTGCATTGGTAACCATTCTGCGTATGTTATGATACAGCTCGAGATATGAAAATCTACTTGTTCAAACTTAATAAAAAAAAAACAACAAAAAAAAAAACGGTTACTTTTACGTAGGATGCATGGAGACACAGGTTTCAACATATTTGCATCTGTGCTTAAGGTGAACGGGACCACTCTCAGGGGAAGCAATTTTGCATTTTTTGCATCCTTTTTTAAGGAGGGTCAGCTCTTGAAAGTAGAATTTGGTCCTCTAGGAGCAAATTCTTTCCTTTAAAAGTAGACCTATTTAAGAATCTATTTTTTCTGTTTGCTTCACTTCCCTATCTTGGAAAGCAAATAGAATGTCACAAAAGTTGACCCCCTTCGTAAATATGACAGAAGGGGACACAATGTTCAATATTAGAGAGATCTTTCTTGGAGGTGTATACATTCAGCTATACAGTCATACCTGCTTATGTGGTTACCTCTATTAAGGGATCACCTGTCTTGAGCAGCCACCTTGGTCCTTTGAACCAAAATACAGTGTAAATGAAATGTATTATGGGGTCATCTGTCTTAAGTAGCCACTTTTTGTCCTTCCCTTGGGTGACCCCTTAAGACAGGTCTGACTGTATTTCTCAAAAATGCTTGCTACAACAACGTAATAGGTCTGCCTACGCTCCTGAATGAGTAAATTTTTAAGTCAACATGGCCCAGATTATTTTAATCAATAACTGTAATTATTGCCGACCCCATACTAATACTTTTAGCTATCCTTTTCACTTTTAACAACTTTTATTTTTCTGTCGGATAAAATAAATCCATCCTAATTTTCATAATACTGCTGCTAGATACTGATTATCTTGATTAAATCTGTGTTTGATCTCAGTCAACAAGGCACAAATTTGTTATTCAATCTAAACGGTACCATAGTGACCCAAAATGTTGCCGACCCCACGTTAATTTTATAGTCTATCCTTACAATTTTTAGCTGTCAAAAAGATATATAAAAAAGCATTTCAGTGGCAAATTCTGTGATCAGACTGCTTCTGTAGCTGCGTTTGCAGTAGTCTGATATGAGTCTATATTGTTTACTCAGACAAAAGCAATCAATACAGTTATCAATGAAGGGTATTTGTGTGTCGTTATTTCGTCTTTTCGTCTTTTCGCCTGGCGTCTTTTCGTCTTTTCGCATGGCGTTATTTCGTCTTTTCGCGTGGCGTTATTTCGTCTTTTCGCATGGCGTCTTTTCGTTTTTTCGGCGCGAAAAGACGAAAAGACGCCATGCTAAAAGACGAAAAGACGAAATAACGCCACGCGAAAAGACGAAAAGACGAAATAACGCCACGCGAAAATACGAAAAGACGAAATAACGCCATGCGAAAAGACGAAATAACGCAAAGCGAAAAGACGAAAAGACGCCACGCGAAAAGACGAAAAGACGAAAAGACGCCACGCGAAAAGACGACAATTTAAGAGTTTCAAATGGCGTCTTTTCGCATGGCGTTTTTTCGTCTTTTCGCGCTGCAATTTCGTCTTTTCGCGTGGCGGGTTTCGTCTTTTCGTCTTTTCGCCTGGCGTTATTTCGTCTTTTCGTCTTTTCGCCTGGCGTTTTTTCGTCTTTTCGTCTTTTCGCATGGCGTCTTTTCGTCTTTTCGTCTTTTCGCGTGGCGTCTTTTCGCGGCGAAAAGACGAAAAGACGAAATGGCACAAACCAGCCACCATATATGATACTTTTGAAACGCCAGGGACAGTTGTTTTTCAATATGAGCCGCGACACGAGAAAACCAACAATGTGTTGTATGCCCAGTGAAGACTCAGATAAGCCTGGGCAGCCGCCCAGTTTGATCAGACTTTTCGTTTAGTGCTCAATGGGTAGCTAAGGGTCTAAGCTACCACTATGCGGACAGCGAAGACTCTGATCAGACTGGGCGGATGCCCAGGCTGATCTGCGTCTGCACTAAGCGCACAACATTGTTGGTTTTGTCGTGTCGCGGCTCATATAATAGTTGCATTTATCATGAAACGACCAGATGTCACTATGTAAAACCAGAGGACCAATGGTCCTGTAGCTCACCTGACACCTTCTGTAAACAGACACAATTTGTCATTTTGCTCATTTGTTACAAATTTGAAACCAGTAACTTTAAAGGTATTTTAATTTTTAAATCTCAGTGACCTTGAGCAAAGTTCAAAAACTGACCTTATGTCTTCATGTATTCATTTAGTTAACCATATTTTCCAATTATTATATCTAGGCTTAAAAAATTCCATGAAATCAACTGTTTAAGCATTTACCCATATAAAAGCAAAACATACCAAAGATGACCTTGCCATATATTAGGTCAAGGTCAATGCACCATCATGATTGTACAAACTATGATGGGCCCCAGTTCTCAATGCTACATACCATGCCACGAGGTCATTGTGTCTTTGATTCAGGATAAGAATATTTTTGAAGGAGTTTTACCATATATGGGCATGGTGTCCATCTTGGTCATGTGACCATGACCAGCTCTACAAACTTTGATTCTTTTAATCCAGTAAAGCTCCGTATGAAACATAGCTTCAAACAGCCCAATGGCTTCAGAGAAAATGTTTGAAAATGTTGACATGCAACAGAATCACAGTGACCTTGAACAAAGAATGACCTTGACCTTAAACAACAGAATATCTTCATAGCCTCACTTAGTTAACCATAAATACCAAATATCATCTTGAATGGTTTCTGAGAAATCCACCGTTTAAGCATTTTCAAATGCATCAAAATTGACTTAGCCATAAATTATAAATTATGATGGGCCCAAATTCCAAATGCTACATACCAAGTATCAAGGTCATAGGCCTTTTGATTCTGGAGAAAATGATTTTTGAACGGGTTTTACCATATATGGACATGGCGGCCATCTTGGTTATGTGACCCAGATCCCTGGAACCAACTTTCGTTCCCCCATCCCACTAAGACTCCATATGAAATTTGGCTTCAATCGGCGAAGTGGTTTCAGAGGAGAAGATGTTTGAAAATATTGACTACGGATGGACGGACCGAATGACCTTGACCTTTAGTGACATAATATCTTCATTTGTTCATTTAGTTGACCATGTATACCAAGTATTGTACCTTAGACTTGAATAGTTTCTGAGAAATCAACTGTTTAAGCGTTTTCCCATATAAAAGCCTAACGTAATAAAGTTGTCAATGTCATAAATTAGATCTAGTTCATCGCAAGGTCATCATTTGTATAAACTATGATGAACTTGCATGCCCAATGCTACATACCAATTTTCAAGGTCATAGGCCTTTTGGTTCTGAAGAAGAAGATTTTGAAGGGTTTTCACCATATATGGGCATGGCGGTCATCTTGGCCATGTGACCCAGACCCCGTTTATAAACTTTTATTCCCCCATGCCACTGAGACTCCATATGAAATTTGGCTTCAATCGGCCCAGTGGTCTCTGAGGAGAAGATGTTTGAAAATCTTGACGACGGACAGGCTGACAGGATGACCTTGACCTTTAGTAACATTATATCTTCACTTGTTCATTTAGTTGACCATGTATACCAAATATTGCACCTTAGACTTAAATAATTTCTGAGAAATCCACTGTTTAAGCGTTTTTACATATAAAAGCCTAAGGTACCGAAGTTGACTGCGTCATAAATTAGGTCAAGGTCATCACAATGTCATCATTTGTATAAATTTTGATAAGCCCACATGCCCGATGCTACATACCAAGTTTCAAGATCCTAGACTTTTTGGTTCTGGAGGAGAAAATTTATGAAGGGTTTTTACCATATATGGGCATGGCGGCCATCTTGGTCATGTGACCCAGACCCCGCGCACAAACTTTCATTTCCCCAATATCATTGAGACTCCATATGAAATTTGGCTTCAATCGGCCCAGTTTTTTCAGAGAAGAAGATGTTTGAAAATCTTGAGAAATCCACTGTTTAAGACGTTTCCCATATAAAAGCCCAACGTACCAATGTTGACCATGTCATAAATAAGGTCAAGGTCATAGCAAGGTCATCATTTGTATAAATTATGATGGGCCTGCATGCCCAATGCTACATACCAAGTTTCAAGGTCATAGGCCTTTTGGTTCTGGAGAAGAAGATTTTTCAAGGGTTTTTACCATATATGGGCATGGCTGCCATCCTGGTCATGTGACCCAGACCCCGCACACAAACTTTCATTCCCCCATCCCACTGAGACTCCATATGAAATTTGGCTTCGATCGGCCAAGTGGTTTCAGAGAAGATGTTTGAAAAATCTTGACGACGGACGGGCTGACAGGATGACCTTGACCTTTAGTGACATAATATCTTCATTTGTTCATTTAGTTGACCATGTATACCAAGTATTGTAACTTAGACTTAAATAATTTCTGAGAAATCCACAGTTTAAGCGTTTTCCCATACAAAAGCTAACGTACCAATGTTGACCATGCTGTAAATTATGTCAAGGTCAACGCAAGATCATGATTTGTATAAACTTTGATGGGCCGGCATGCCCGATGCTACATACCAAGTTTCAAGGTAATAGGCCTTTTGGTTCTGGAGAAGAAGATTTTTCAAGGGTTTTTACTATATATGGGCATGGCGGCTATCTTGGTCATGTGACCCAGGCCCCGGGTATAAACTTTCGTTCCCCCATCCCACTGAGACTCCATATGAAATTTGGCTTCAGTCGGCCCAGTGGTTTCATAGGAGAAGATGTTTGAAAATCTTGACGATGGATGGACGGACCAAATGACCTTGACCTTTAGTGACATAATATCTTCATTTGTTCATTTAGTTGACCATGTATACCAAGTATTGTACCTTAGACTTAAATAGTTTCTGAGAAATCGGCAGTTTAAGCGTTTTCCCATATAAAAGCCTAACGTACCAAAGTTGACCATGTCATAAATTAGGTCAAGGTCATCGCAATGTCATCATTTGTACAAACTATGATGGACCCGCATGCCCGATGCTGCATACCAAGTTTCAAGGTCACAGGCCTTTTTGGTTCTGGAGAAGAAGATTTTTGAAGGGTTTTTACCATATATGGGCGTGGCGGCCATCTTGGTCATGTGACCCAGACATTCCGAACAAACTTTCGTTCCCCCAACCCATGGAGGCTCCATATAAAATTTGGCTTTTATCGGCCCAGCGGTTTCGGAGAAGAAGACCTTTTAAAATGGTGAATGGACGGACGACGGACGACGGACGGACTACAGAGGCCTGCCTGTACTATAAGCTCACCTATGAGCCTTTGGCAAAACTTACGTCTGCAACATTTTATAAAATGTTTCCAAGCGATATTATGGTGTGAATTCAAACTAAGACGAGGAGGCGAACAGATAAGGTGGGTCATTTGGATCTACGCTGTTTGCAAATCCAACTATTTTCGTAGTGTCTTCAGTGTATAGGCCAACTTTATAAATTCCTTTTGGCGAACAAAAAGTAAGGAAAGAACATCTCAAAGAGGTCACCGTTTTCGGTAGGTAGGTAAGGTTCTTGAAACGCCTCTGCCTACAAAAGTATGACATTTCAAAATCTGTTTATGCATATTCATTTGAATTACATGTACCTTGACAACTTCGTATAATATGAAAACAGACAGGAGCCCCGATAGCTCAGTGGGTTTAAGGCCAACCTGCTGAGCCAGGGGTCTGTGTTCAAATCCCTTTGGAGACAGAATTCTTTCAAACTGAAAAAAGGGTTCCACTGCACATAGTCTTTTACTATTATCCTTTAATCGACTCGATATGTCTGAAATGCTGTGGAAATGGCAGTATAACCACAAGTCACCCATCCATTCACTAAAAGATGCTTTTTCTGCACCGAAAGAACGTAAAGCTACCACAGAAATGCGTATGCGTACACGATTGCAAAACAAAATAGTTTAAAGAAACAGCTCAACTAAGTGCTAAAAAATGAAGAGCTTGTTTGTGCATATTATTTCTGAAATATCTTCAAACGCAAAAAAAGTTTTTACATCCGTTTATATACAATGCGATTTGTAAGTACACAGAACAAACTCAGGATATAGGTTTATTGGACCTGCATAAAGCATACAGAAGCCTATATTGCTAAGTGCTTTTTATATCTTGCTAAAGATGCTGGAAGAATCCTTTAAATAATATGTATGTATTATGGTTACGTATTCCATACATGCATTCGGTAATGCATAGCATTACTGACTTACAATAAAGCACCATTGTGTTAACAAGCCGTAATCAAAAACAACAAACCATAATTTGCCAATATAAACATGATAAAGACGCTTCCAAGACAAAGAATGTCCAGAACAAGTCAGATGTTCTTTATGCTATACCCAAAAGTATAATTAAAACTGCCAATGTAATGAGCTAAGCTAAGAAACGAAAACAACAGAAAGTGTTTAGGGTAAAGTCGGGTAAATTCGGACAGTGACATTGTTTCCTTGAAATGTCAGTTGTTTGGAATTAAAACAAAATTAACTGGGCAAACAGTGAGAATCCTGATGAGACGGCTCATCATGAGCCGTCTCATCTGGATTTTTACTGTTTGCGATGGTATGTCCGAATTTATCCGCTGTCCGAATTTACCCGACCTGACCCTAATTAATTGCGTCTGGTTATGAGCACTCAGGAAATGTGCAGCAGTCTCCAACGACGCTCCCCGAATGGCTCAGCGGTACGTAACCATAGTTGCACGCACTTGGCGCCGAGTATCTGTCCATGACCTGTAGCACCGGGTTAACCAATTTAAACCCAGTGGGCTCTTCTATCCTTATCAAATGGATGGGTCCATTCATCATGTTAGGGGTGTCAGGTTTATTTCGGTAAATTTTGATGCATACAGTATAGACCCTGATCAGACGCCGGTTTCTGTGGCGTCTGATCAGGGTTTGCATTGTTTGCCTTCCTCCTTTTAATCAGACGCTAGGCATTATTGAACTATTTTTTAAAACCAGAGGACCAATGGTCCTGTAGCTCACCTGACACTTGGTCCTGGTATATATTTTCATGCTTTTATACATGTATTTAGCACCAGGGCAGGGGCCCCCTCCCTTGGGGATTAATGTTGAGTCCCAATTCTATATACCAAGCCACAAGGTCACTGGGCCTTTGTTTCTGGACAAAGATTTCTGAAGGGGTTTTATCATAAATGGGTGTGGCGGCCACCATGTTCATACGACCATGACCATCTGAACAAACTTGATTCCTTTGACCCAGTATTAAAGCTCCATATGAAATACAGTAATCATTTGTATAAACTATGATGGGCCTGAGTGCCCAATGCTACATACCGGTACCAAGTTTCAAGGTTATAGGCCTTTCGGTTCTCGAGAAAAAGACGTTTGAAGAGTTTTTACCATATATGGGCATGGTGGCCATCTTGGTCAAGTGACCAAGACCATCTGAACAAACTATGGTTCCTTTAAGCCGGTGAAGCTCCATATGAAATATGGATTCAATTGACCCTAGTGGCCTCTGAGAAGATGTTTGAAAATGTTGACGGGTGACAGAATTTCAATGACCTTGTACAAAAGTCAAAGAATGACCTTGACCTTTAACGACAAAATATCTTCATCTGGTCATTTAGTCAACCATATATACCAAATTTTGCACCTTAGACTTAAATAGTTTCTGAAAAATCCACTGTTTAAGCATTTTCCCATATAAAAGACTACATAATGTACCAAAGTTGACAGTGTCATAAATTAGGTCAAGGTCAACGCATGATCATTTGAATAAACTATGATAGGCTTGAGTGCCCAAAGCTACATACCAAGCTTCAAGGTCATACACCTTTTGGTTCTGGAAAAGAAGATTTTGAAGGGTTTTTACCATATACGGGCATGGTGGCCATCTTGGTCAAGACCTTGATAACAAACTTTTATTCCCTGATCACACTTAGACTCCATATGAAATTTTCCTTCATTCAGACCAGTGGTTTCAGAGGAGTAGATGTTTTGAAAATCTTGACGACGGACAGACCGACAAAATGACCTTGACCTTCAGTGACATAATATCTTCATCTGGTCATTTAGTTGACCATATATACCATGTATTGTACCTTAAATAGTTTCTGAGAAATCCACTGTATCAGCATTTTCCCATATAAAAGCCTAACGTACCAAAGTTGACCATGTCGTAAATTTATTCAAGGTCAACGCATGGTCATGATTTGTATAAACTATGATGGGCCAGCATGCCCGATGCTACATACCAAGTTTCAAGGTCATAGGCCTTTTGGTTCTAGAGAAGAAGATTTTTGAAGGGTTTTTACCATATATGGGCATGGTGGCCACCTTGGTCATGTAGCCCAGCCCCCCGGTATCAACTTTAGTTCCCCTTCCCACTAAGACACAATATAAAAATTTGGCTTCAATCTCCCCAGTGGTTTCAGAGGAGATGTTCCAAAATCTTGATGACGGACAGACCGACAAAATGACTTTGGCCTTCAGTGACATAATATCTTCCTCTGGTCATTTAGTTGACCATATATACCACATATTGTACCTTAGACTTAAATAGTTTCTGAGAAATCCACTATATAAGCGTTTTCCCATATAAAAGCCTAACAAACCAAAGTTGACCATGTTGTAAATGAGGTCAAGGTCAACGCAAGGTCATCATTTGTATTAACTATGATGGTACCGCATGCCCAAAGCTACATACCAAGTTTCAAGGTCATAGGCCTTTTAGTTCTGGAGAAGAAGATTTTTGAAAGTTTTTTACCATATATGGGCATGGCGGCCATCCTGATCATGTGACCCAGACCCCGGGTATAAACTTTCGTTCCCCCATCCCACTGAGACTCCATATGAAATTTGGCTTCAGTCGGCCCAGTGGTTTCAGAGGAGAAGATGTTTGAAAATTGTGACGACGGATGGTCCGACGGAATGACCTTGACCTTTAGTGACATATATCTTCATCTGGTCATTTAGTCGACCATGTATACCAAGTATTGTACCTTAGACTTAAATAGTTTCTGAGAAATCCACTGTTTAAGCGTTTTCCCATACAAAAGCTTGACGTATCAAAGTCGACCATGCCGTAAATTAGATCAAAGTCAACGCAAGGTCGTCATTTGTATATACTATGTTTGGCCTGCATGCCCGATGCTACATACCAAGTTTCAAGGTAATAGGCCTTTTGGTTCAGGAGAAGAAGATTTTTGAAAGCTTTTTACCATATATGGGCATGGCGGCCATCTTGGTCATGTGACCCAGACCTTGGGTATAAAATTTCGTTCCCCTATCCCACTGAGACTCCATATGAAATTTGGCTACAATCGGCCCAGTGGTTTCAGAGAAGAACATGTTCGAAAATCTTGACGACGGATGGTCCGACAGAATGACCTTGACCTGTAGTGACATAATATCTTCATCTGGTCATTTAGTCGACCATGTATACCAAGTATTGTACCTTAGACTTAAATATTTTCTGAGAAATCCACTGTTTAAGCATTTTCCAATATAAAAGCCTAACGTACCAAAGTTGACCATGCCGTAAATAAGGTCAAGCTCAACGCAAGGTGATGATTTGCATAAACTATGATGGGCCTGCATGCCCAATGCTACATACCAAGTTTCAAGGCCATAGGCCTTTTGGTTCTGGAGAAGAAGATTTTTCAAGGGTTTTTACCATATATGGGCATGGCTGCCATCTTGGTCGTGTGACCCAGATCCCGGGTACAAACTTTCGTTCCCCCCATCTTACTGAGACTCCACATGAAATTTGGCTTCAATCCGCTCAGTGGTTTCAGAGGAGATCTTTGCAAATCTTGACAACTGATGGTCCAACGGAATGACCTTGACCTTTAGTGACATAATATCTTCATCTGGTCATTTAGTCGACCATGTATACCAAGTATTGTACCTTAGACTTAAATAGTTTCTGAGAAATCCACTGTTTAAGCGTTTTCCAATATAAAAGCCTAACGTACCAAAGTTGACCATGCTGTAAATTATGTCAAGGCCAACGCAGGGTCATGATTTGTATAAACTTTGAGGGGCCGGCATGCCCGATGCTACATACCAAGTTTCAAGGTAATAGGCCTTTTGGTTCTGGAGAAGAAGATTTTTGAAGGTTTTTACCATATATGGGCATGGCGGCTATCTTGGTCTTGTGACCCAGGCCCCGGGTATAAACTTTCGTTCCCCCATCCCACTGAGACTCCATATGAAATTTGGCTTCAGTCGGCCCAGTGGTTTCAGAGGAGAAGATGTTTGAAAATTGTGACGACGGATGGTCCGACGGAATGACCTTGACCTTTAGTGACATATATCTTCATCTGGTCATTTAGTCGACCATGTATACCAAGTATTGTACCTTAGACTTAAATAGTTTCTGAGAAATCCACTGTTTAAGCGTTTTCCCATACAAAAGCTTGACGTACCAAAGTCGACCATGCCGTAAATTAGATCAAAGTCAACGCAAGGTCGTCATTTGTATATACTATGTTTGGCCTGCATGCCCGATGCTACATACCAAGTTTCAAGGTAATAGGCCTTTTGGTTCAGGAGAAGAAGATTTTTGAAAGGTTTTTACCATATATGGGCATGGTGGCCATCTTGGTCATGTGACACAGACCCCGGGTATAAACTTTCGTTCCCCCATCCCACTGAGACTCCATATGAAATTTGGCTTCAATCGGCCCAGTGGTTTCAGAGGAGAAGATGTTCCAAAATCTTGACGACGGATGGTCCGACGGAATGACCTTGACCTTTAGTGACATATATCTTCATCTGGTCATTTAGTCCACCATGTATACCAAGTATTGTTCCTAAAAGTTAAATAGTTTCTGAGAAACCCACTGTTTAAGCGTTTTCCCATATAAAAGCCTAACGCATCAAAGTTGACCATGCCGTAAATTAGGTCAAGGTCAACGCAAGATCATGATTTGTACAAACTATGATGGGCCGGCATGCCCGATGCTACATACCAAGTTTCAAGGTCATCGGCCTTTTGGTTCTGGAGAAGAAGATTTTGAAGGGTTTTTACCATATATGGACCTGGCGGCCATCTTGGTCATGTGACCCAGATACCCGGATCAAACTTTCGTTCCCCCGACCTAGGTAGGCTCCACATGAAATATGGTTTCAATCGGCCCAGTGGTTTTAGAGGAGAAGATGTTTGAAAATGTTGACGACGACGGACGACGGACGACGGACGGACGACGGACGGACAGACGGACGACGGATGCCTGGCTATACTATAAGCTCATCTATGAGCCTAAAGGCTCAGGTGAGCTAAAATACGATAAAAGGGTTTACCGAATCTAGAGGCTCTTGAACGGACACACGGCGCCAACTGCGTGCAACTATGGTTACGTACCGCTGAGCCACTTGGGGAACGTCGTTAGGAGAATTGAACTGAAAAGAGGTTCACACTTAAATGAGGTATATGTACGATTACATTCAGTCTTAACATCAATAATTTATTGCCTTATACGAACATGTTTGTATAATTGATGGACACTGTGAAAACATTTCGCTATTTAAGGTTCATTTTGCACCCTGACTTAAAAGTAAACTTTGTTATAACTGTTATGTTCGCAAACGATTTTCCTGTAACATTGTTTCAATCAAACATGATACCAGTTGCTTTGAGATGTAAGCGATTACATCACACTAACACCAGAAACAAAAATTTGAATAAATTACATTTGCAATAACACAGAAAGGAAGTCAGTTGAATTACATGTACCAGTAATTTACGAATACCACTGAGTAGTTACTACTGATTTTAAATACATATACAATGCTTAACAAAATGAAGATTGAGATTGATGACTTTTACTGTACGCCGACGGTACTTTTCAACAGTATTTCTCTCTTATACCAACCCTTACTAGAAAACGCCAATTTTAGCACGAAATATTTCGCAATGAGCAAGGTCTACACTGGTAAGTGTGGTATAGAATAGTTATACCATGGTTTGTCCGTCTGTACGGGAAATAATCCACTCGCTACGGCGGAAGATGAATATGAAGGGTTTTGTGCAATGAAGCTCCGTGTAGGTTCGTGCTATATCTAGCTTCCAAATTGTAGTGAAACCTAGTCCATGGTCATTAACGAAATGGAATCCGATTTTAATATATACCATTTTAATATACACCTCCAAGCCTTATAACATCTGCACATTAACACCAGCTGATTAACACTTCAGAGACAAACTTCACACCATTTTAGCACTGTGTGAATGGTTTTCAACATTCTCAATGCTAAGCTGCAATGTGTGAGACAGCTGCAAGTTTTAATTATTTGACTGACCAGATCAACTTCTATAAATAAAAATTCTCGTTGTGTTGCATGAAATAAGTACTTCAGTGGTTGGCTCTCATCAAAGATCCGGTCATTAATAAACGATGCAACCGCGCTGCAACCTCTGGGCTGTCTTAAAAGAAAATGGCAAAGTGGTGTCCGTGGTCTCTAGAAAGTTTCGCTAAAAGGTTTTAAAGTAGTGGATAAACTTATTTGGTCGCAACTAGTGTTTTGAGCATGAACTAAAGACTGACTGCTACTGGTTCAGAGGTTTAACTGGATTCTTAGAGGTCACGTTCTACGCGGTGGTATTTTAGTCGCTGTATTTACTTTGTGCCCATCGATTTTGCCTCGGCAAGGAATGTTGACTCTTTACATCCTTGTGGTGACCCATCTCAGGCATCTCTGATAGATTGGCCGGCGCGTTGTCGATCGTTTGCTTATGTCGCCTTCTATGTGCATTACAGTGTCATTTTTGTCGAATTTGTTGTTATCTCGAAGTCCACATTAAAGTGTTTTTACTACATGGAATACAAATATTTTCAGTTATCACTATGGTCCGTTAACAATGAAAAACAAAAGAAGAAGAAAGAAAAAGCTGCAAAAAGAAAATTGCCGCAGTCATGGCGCTAATTTGCAGCAGCTTAAACTGTTCCGCTGTCAACAGCTCGTCAACTTGTACAGAACTTATCTGATTATGAAAAAGCAGCCTATTTATATGCATTATGCTTTCGTTAAATATTCATCCAAAAGTCATCGTTCAGGTGAAACTAGTCACCGAAGAGTCGCTTGCTAGTCACTGTTCGGTCTCGAGCAGCTGCAACCCTATCGGCGTATCTGCGGTAAACAGTTTCCGGTAAGTTGCCGACCAATTACTGACAAATTAAAAACAACTATCGCTTAGTGATTCGCAATCATCTCCGTATCCTACGAGTTAATACAGGCAAGAGTGGTTTTACCGGTGAGTACTTTTATGTACATGTACCATGTCCCCTGAACTGAAGTGATACAAGAAACATCTTTAAAAAAGATAATTGTCGAAGATGAAATTCGTTTTTAAAGAACAACTTTTTAGTCATGTCAGGACGGATCCACCGCTTCCTGGGTATTATCAGTACTTTCGTAAAGTAAATGTGCCTTGTTCAAGGACAAAACATGAATTCCCGAGTGAGGATTATCGTGATCAGCCTTGGGCGAGTTCGATTACAACTATTGTCTGGCGATAGTATGTCATGGAAGAAGCGGGTCAACTCGGCCTGCTTTCTGTAAGCCTGGGGTCTTCACGGCTCCTGGGTCAACTCGGCCGCCATTCAACTCGTCCGGGTCAATTCGGCCTGCTGTCATTTGCATCCTCGCCCCAACCTACGAAGATGGGCTGCGCCAGGAATGAACGGAAACACAATAAACGAATAGAGTTTGTTGGGTTGTTGATTTGATTAGAAGTCCTTCAAAATGGTGGACAAAACATGAATTAATATAAAGTGAAACCCAATAATCCCTCAAAGAATAACTGCAACTGCAGCTAGACTATGGTAACGGGGCGTTCCGGGCCTACAATGATACAATGGCGTGGGATAGCCGGACCAAGGTGCAGGGCAATTATATTTTAATTGTTTCCATAGTGCCGGAGTTTTAAGATTGGGGTCCTTTACCCTGTGAGATTTTCTGTAGTATAGGGCCGAAATAAGAGTACGGTTGTTACCATCAGCTAATCATCACAGGTCTCTGAAATGTAAAAATTCCGTTTCTGTAGGTGGGGGTTGTGGATACAAATGACTAGCGCATAGATATATAACCATGCGGCACCTTGGCCAAAACTGATGTTTTCCTTACCCATTTTCATACAACTTCGATATCCTAGTTTATTTGCTACAAGTAAGATTTAATGGCATGAATGAACTGCAAAAATACCGATACCTCACCAGGAGCTAGCTGTAACCGGGGGAACACTTATTAAAAGTCTATTTCTTAGCTTTTTCTGCCTCATATTTTCATGATTTTCCCTGACTTCGTTTGGCCCAATTGCTAAGGGAGTAAATTCGTGAGTTTGTGAGTGAGTGAGCGTGCGTGCAATTGAGCGAATGAGTATCAAGATAAGCCTGCATCGAAATAATTCCTTATCTAGAAAATTTTATCGCCGATGCAATGAATTGGTTTCAAAACTCAATGTCAGGTTAAAACCACTTTCACATGAAGGCCTATCGGAACCAGAATTTTATGATGACTTAGTATACAAAATCAAAAAGATATGGGGTATGTCTGATTTTTTGTTCAGCTTCAAAAAAGTAGTTTTTTTGTTCTCATTGTATTTTGTTCAGTGCTAGCACTAACAATCAAAATCAGGAAGTCATATGACTTCCAAGGTTTGTCATTTGGAAGTCATGCTGAAGGATAGACTTGGTTTCTTCCAGAGTGTCCATATTTATATTGCTTTCTTCATTAATGGGTGAAATACCATTATTACAACAAATTCAACTCATTATTTAATGCAATATTCACTTTATTAATGGTAGGTTATAATAAAAATTGGAAGTCACTGACTTCCTGGCATTCAGTTTAGAAGTCACAGACTCCCAGACTTCCACTAGTGGAAGCACTGTTTGTTGCCTTGTAATTTTAGTTAGAAATACATCAATTGTTAAAGAAGACTGATTTCTGGCGCGGCAGATCGGATGCGCGGTGCGGTTATGGCTTTCATACTAGACCTTTAAATACACGATTGGAAAACTCGAATGCGCCTGATCTACGGCTGCTCAAACGGGTCATGAAATTTGCAAATACACTTTTCGTCATTCGTTATTATTGAATAAAACAAGTCTATCCGCAAATAACGGCGATTAAATAAAAAAAGGAAACGAAGCCAAAATAAAGTTTATATTCATAAAACGTCATTTTAAAACTGTTTCGTTTCACAAATGGTAGATTGTGTTTATTATCCCCCATACAATAAAAACCCGGATGCAGGTCATGCATGCTCTGATATGTCTACGACAAATAATGGGCAATGGCGTAAAAGTCGTTCTTCCGGCGGTTTCCGCGAGTAACACTAATACGGCCAAAAACTATCACAAATTTTTCGATGAAACGTGTTCAGGATAACAAATAGTAAACATACTAAACGAAAGAACATATTTTAGTAAGTATGCTTCAAACAAAACTTTTTAACGTCAATGTATGATGCTAAACTTAGCGCATTTATGCACCTTGCCCCATAAAAGGGTCTTTGCAAAGAGTATAGACGTAGCGTCTGACCAGGGCCTTCACTACATGCGTTAAACATGTTAAATACTGATGAACAAAAATAAATAATAAAAATCAAATCAGAGCCATTGTTTTTCATTGGAAACTCTGTTTGAACTATGACGTAGGGGATTCCAATACGATTTAATCGGATACTACTATCTCTGACAGCAGCTGATAATATTTCTTATCAAAGTTACAACTACCGCATATGTTACGTAGGTCACTAGCTCATGAACTGCGAATAATTATTAAAAGTGCATTGAAGTTAAGTATTTTACAATGCTTTATTATTGAGTTTGATAATGGAATTTTAATTAATACATTGTGTATAACCGTGCCACAGATGGTACATTTTGCAGTTCAAACACCAGGCTGATTGTTTCGTTCGGTTCAGCGTATGAATGGACAGTTGTATCGACAGGAAATATCATAAAAACAAAACCGCAAGACAATGTTCAAAAAGACGCGCATTTATTAGTGTAGAGTCGGGTAACTTCGGACAGCGGGTAAATTCAGACAAACCATTGCAAAAAACTCTGACATATCATTGCAAATAGTGAAAATCCAGATGAGACGGATCATGATGAGCCGTCTCATCATGATTTTCACTGTTTGCCCAGTTATTTTTATTTTAATTCCAAACAACTGCCATATAAAGGAAACAATGTTGCTGTCCGAATATATCTGCCGTCCAAAGTTACCCGACTCTACCCTACAAAGTTGTGCAAATAATGCACGTGTTACACGACAAAAAAGCCGAACAGACAACGTAATCAGAATTTCTTCGCCTGTCCCAAACTGATCAAGGTATTTCTGTGGTCACAGTAGGGAAACAAATGCACCCAGTCATTATAGCTCTAAAGCCGCTTGAATTTTGGCTACTGGCCGTAATGTTAATTATCAGTCTAATTGATTGCCGTCCGCCAATATATTCTAAAGCCGGGTTCGCGATTCATGAACTGTATGTCATATCCTTTGAAGGTACATGTATGCTTTGATGAACAGTGACGAACAATGAGCAGTGTATGTCGCATTTTGAAATCTACAAAGAAAGGGCTGTTCAAAGATTTGAGAATAAGTTAGCTATACTTGGAATAAGGAAGAAAGTGAATTCCAGTATGTACATTATCACCATTTTCCGTATAGCTAAGGAAAGATACGTAAACGTATATATATTGTTTTCTAATGTTGATAAAGTTCTTAATTGCCTGAACATATACGGTGATGAAATTAACTTGACAGAATTTCGTGCAGTTCAGACACTGCATACCAATACTGTATATTCTTTAGATGCAACTGTCCTTCGCTAAACACAACGAACATCTGAAAGTGAATAAATGTAGAAGAGCGCTAGCATGAATGTATCACTTTTAATAAAGTTACAGAACGTTTGCTGTTCATAAATAAATCTAGGGATGACTGAAATAAATCAGAAGTCGGAGCTAAGTCCTCTGTCAATTCTAGAATAACTTTAAAGTTTAGATGCATGGCATACTCATGCGATCAGGTTTGCTATGTATTTGTTTGTCAACCTGTTTACTATACCGTTGTTGCTGCCATATGAGGCCGTTGAATGATGAACGCTTAAACAATAGCAGCGTTCGTTATGCTGCGTGTATCGCTCTTCGCCGTCTTCTGTTGCAAAAGTCATCGTGTTTCTTTCTCAATTTCAAAGTATTAGAATATGCAGCCATGCGAACGCAAGCAATAATCAAAGTCCGAACATAAAATGAAAAAAGCATTAGGCTGAATCAAAACACCTAAAAACCGCCATGCGGACTGGTCAAGCTATCAGGTACAAGACATAGATGTTAGCTCAAGCATTTTAAAAAATTCTGTATGTGTGTGCATGTAAGACGAGAGTTTCATTCCAAATAATAAACCTTCTGTACTAACATGCAACTGGTACCAGATTACATAACTCATTAAAATAATATTCTACAAACAGTGGCATTGGAAACAAAAGACACATACAAGAACAAAACTCGGAGTCTCGGCATGTTGTAATGAGAGTTAAATCTCAGCAAAGTCTGCTGCTGTATTCAATATTACTTTTAAATTAACGTTCAATGCCTCACGTGTTTTATTGCGTAAACTGCGAGAATTAAAGCTCTGTTATGCTATCAATCTTTAAATTTTACATTACGTTCAATTTACGTATAAAAGTATTACCGAAAATATCTAAGTATTGTGACAGAAAGATCTGAGCAAACTGTGCAGACCCAGATCAGACTGCCCTTAAATGGGCAGTCTGATCAGGGTCTACACTGTTTGCCGTTCCATCTACATATTTTGTAGGCATTGCTACATTATTTTTTTTTCATTTTAGGAGAATAACAGTAACTAGTTAATTTCAGATGTCCCAATTTTTCGCTTTCTTCCGGTATGCTTAAGATCGATACTTAAGTCATCTTTATTCTTTCAATCAATTCCAGACAGGAAGAATATGGGACAATAAATTAAAATTTCAAAAGTTAATGTCGATTTCTAATCGTTTGATTGCCCTGTGTTTCGTCTGAAGGAAATTATTTTTATGTAACGACTAGATATTACTGTGAATGAGGCCATGGTCTAATCAATAGCGTGATGCTAGTGTTCTCTATTCGTTAAAATGGATCGCAATGGTTAATTATAAAGTCAATGAAACATATAAATAAAGTGGTATTTTCATAAATGCGGTAGCGGTTATTACCTTACATTTTCAAATGTCAGATAAGTTTAGATTTAAGTGTGAACTAAATTGGTGTACGTACAAAACCGAAAGCTGGTTTCGACTTAATAAAGCGGTTCAGATGTTACATCTAGTTCTTTAGCCAAGTTGTAACACTTTACTCTTGAGATTTACGGGACGGCATTAATCCAAAAAACTTATCCTATGCAGATCTCAAACAGATGACATTCATTTTGAATGCAATGGAAATGTCTCTGCAACATGGCATATTTTCAAGTCCAATTACATTTAACGTGGGCACGCGAATAGCTGATCGAAACAATATCAATTTACCAAATTTAGTGCGATAGATGCGCATTTTTTTGTATTTGTTGTTGTTGATATTTCAGTTCTCGTAACTATACGAAAATTGAAATAACGACAACAAATACTCTTCTCGGTAAGTTTACAACCTTTTCAGCAGTTTTTTAGCGGGAGCAGCTAACCTATTCTACTTAAAAAAATATGAGGGGCACTAATAGGAGTAGAGGCCATTAAAGGGCCGAATAGTGTAATGTAACCTCAGTTGGCGGATTCATTTCGTTGCGTTTTTGTTTTAGTTTAAACAATATTTTAATTCAATATACTGTAAACATAAAGATATATACAACAATCTTTACATGACACAGCAATATACAGCACGATGAAAGGGATACAGAAGTATTTGTTTTTGTTTTAGTTATATTTTCTGGCCGCTGTTGTCATTGTGCGGATGCTTATATATAATGTATAATAAACATATACAAGAACAATCTATATAAGGTCTCGTTTAATTTCGAAATTTTCGTACAAAACTGGGATGTAAATTTCAAACATTTTTAGAGAAATGACCTTAACATTACAATCACTTTATTTCAGAGAGAAGTGTACAGCTGTGAAAGCCACTTTCCAAAATACGAGTGTGGCAGCATTGAATAGAAGACAGAATCTGCCATTAAAACGGAAGAGCTGAAACAGATGGTGTAGACTTTTACCTTAAAGATTTACATTTTAAAACGAACTGAACTGCCAGTACACATTGAATAACAATTAGATAAGCACCGATTTATTTATTAGTTAATGATACAGGTCTGGGTGCACTTTCAGAAGAAGCAACTATACCATTCTTATTTGCCTAATTCCTCAAATGGGTCTTCTCTAGACTGTTGTCAGTCCATTAAATAAAACAGTGATCATAACTAAAAGAATGAAAATTGAAAAACATATCAAATTCTATTACTATACTTCAAAAGATGTCGGATTAATAGACTGCTGGAGTAAAGCTAGGACCTAAATACATGTGCTGAATGCCAGGCCAGGTCTTCTCTTAAAACAAATATTTTGATTCTTTAGAAGCAAATTTTCTAGAAAGGAAAGAAGTTGCTTCTATCGAAGAAAACTTTGTCTTCAACATTAGATCTCAATCTTGGAGGGCTTTTTCGTGCAGGAAGCAGACAGAAGTACACAAAATTTGATTTCCTTTGTAAAAATAAAGGCAAAACATGAAAAGAAAGGATGACTGTTTCACTCAGAAATCAAACGTATAGTATGTGAAAAACTAATGCAGTCATCCTAAGTTTGCGGTACGGAAAATGAAACGCGCATGATAAACCATGATAAAAAGTGGGTATTTGCGTTCAGCGAAGACTCAAATCAGCATGGGCATCCCCCAGTCTGATCAGAGTTTTCGCTGTGGGTTTAAATGCAAACATTGAAAGTGATCAGTCTTGACTGATATGAGTTTTTGCTGGGTGCTCATGCCACTAAATTGATTTTCTCGTGTCGCGTCTCAGTAATTATTATTGAGTATAACCTAATCAGCTTGATTGCTTTTTGCAGACGCGGTTTGATTTGAGAACACATAGTGTACTCGTATACTTTTGTGATTTTTGAGTCAAAACATCGTTTAAATTTTGATGAGACAATCTGTACAAACAGTTCGTGTAAATACGGTAGAACAAGGATTTAATAAATTGGAGATTTGGCTTTAGGTTAATATCTGGATTCGAGTAAATACGATGTTTACTTTGGCTGTTCACAATCAGTTACATTTGGTGCAGGCTTTACTAGTTAATAAAGTCACGCTTTATAGATATATTTCAGAAATGAGCTGCGACACGACAAAACCAACAATGTGGTTGTGCGCTCACCGCAGACTCAGATCAGCCTGGGCATCCGCCCAGTCTGATCAGAATCTTCGCTGTCCGCATGGAGCTAGCTTAGACCCTTAGCTACCCTTTGAGCACTTAACGAAGAGTCTGGTCAAACTGGGCGAATGCCCAGGCTGATCTGAGTCTGCACTGGGCGCACAATAACATTGTTGGTTTTCTCGTGTCGCGGCTCAAATAGTTTTTGCTTACAGTGAGTTATCGTGATTAAGCCTCCGTGCTATCCGCCATTTTTATAAAAGGAAATATTTGTGTTACTTCTTGCATCGGCAACTTTCGCCTTCAGCCCCGTATAATCTACCTGTACTGGCAGGCTACCAGTGGTGGCCGTTTTTTATTACACTTTTTTATCTTGTAACCGACATATTGTGTGTTCAGTGATTCTATACTTTGATTCTATAAACTAGGAGTTCTTGTCGCTATAATACTGATCTATTTTTTGAAATGGACTATAACATGTGCCTGTGACAGAACCTCAAACTAGGTCACCAACGAGCATTAAAATACGCACGTAGCGTACTAGTGATGGCCACCAGGATTGTCAAGTGTTGAATAATGCATTTTACAAAAACTTGTTGTGGGTTTAAGTTTTGATGATTTGTTGTTGTTAGTCTGGGGTCTTTGTCACATTTTAACAGTCTTAGCGCGTTCGGCAGAGGCGGAATATAAGCCACAGAAACGGTTGTCAGAACCAGACTTTAAACCCGTGACGTAGCTATTTCATAGGCACACGCTACATCATTACGTCAAAAACAAACCTAAATAATGATTAACATGTGCTGTGATTTCAAAAAGTTAGATGCTTTTTTGCAGGTTTGTTGCAGATAATACCTTTTTCGTGATAGGTAAACATTATTACAGCAATTTGAACATGTTTATTTCTGTATTTATTTATGTGCGTGTCAAGTGTTATAGTCCCCCGGAAAGGCGACGATGTTGATATGAGGGTAGCATGGAGAAATTGTTTACCTTTTGTCTCCCAGGCAGAAAATTTTACCCATCTTGTTTGTGAACGTTTGTTTTGTTTCATTTTACAAAATAGTCGAATCTGAGACACAACGAATACGTAAATCCGAGTGCAGAACGCAAATGGCAATCACTGGTACGCGGCCACCACTGGTCGCACGCCAGTAAAGGACGATATCGCGTGAACTTAAAACAGCATAAATTATATAGGACATTGATACTTGTCCTCTCTTATTGCCTTCCTTAACTAAATAATAATAGTAATAAATGTTGTGTTAGATCCATATAGTGCAACTTTTAAGCTGCACTTAGATCTTTTCCAACATTTTAGTCGACATTTAATGTGGTCATTATTGCTCTGTTTTACCTGGCCAACATTCTATAATGATCATGTAGGAAAATAGATTAATGACAAAAACATGTTACTGTTTTATTCAGTTTTCATAAAACGAAAGTCCAAAGTAAAAAAGAAAATGCTGTGTTCGCTTAGTATTCTATTCTGTCTTACAAATATTTGAATATATGTTTAGAAAAATCAAAGAACTATTAGTGCGGTCATTTGTAAACAGACTTATTACTACCCTACATCTGAAAAGTGACTTTTCAGTACTGTGCTTGGCTATATCAAGGTGAGGAAAATAGCTGGGAACGTTTGCTTCCCTAGACGCCATAACTCTTATAAAATGAAATTGACTCATACAGGACGGAATTTGCTTCGAAACAAAACAGACTTTACTCTTTAGGACGGAATTTGTTCCTAGGGAGCATTGTTTTAAAAGTAGATCCCTATAAAAAAGAATTTCCACTGTTGCCATGATGTATACATCAGTGTAAGAAAAGTTTAGGGAAAGGAACTTTAAAAGTACTCGTGTTTTCGTTCCAATCCTATTATTTGTATTTTACCATTGTTTATATGTATTGACAAAGTTTGAAGTAAATATTCTAAACCAAAGAGTTTCCAGCTGGTAGCGAATAAACGAGGTTTCACAGCACAAAGTGTTTCATTATCACCCTGTCATCGTCCTGATATGACCGTAATACTATTATTGTCATCCCATTCTCCTTAGATAAAATTATATACGAGCGGTCTTATTTCAAACCGAGTGATTTCGGATAATGCATGCTTTAACGCTACCGCAGATCTGTGGTGTCATTGACATTATTCAAAGCTTCCCGACCTAGCGCACGTGAAACTTACACCCTTCATAAAATCTGTGATAGATCAGTCAGTTCCAAATTACATTTCCTAATGAATGTTTTAATCTTGAAGCCTGATAATTGAATCTCAACCATCCTGACACATAAAACAATAACAGAAGAGTCTTCTTATTGTAATCAATATCATTCGCTGTAGATACCGTAAAAATAAAAAAAATGGGACACCTCAAATAATTACCGTAATTACCATGAAACTGGAACAGTTTGCGTTTACAATGCACCAATATGTACAAAGAATGACAAACAATGTAGACCCTGATAAGACTGCTCCTCTAGGAGCAGTCCGATATGGATGTGCGCTGTTTGATGAGACATTTCTGTCCCAATATTTAGATTTTTTTACAGTAAATCATCTCTCTCGTACTCTGAAACTGTTGTATCAAACTATAGTAACAAATGGAACAAATGCTTCTATAGAGATTGTTGTATTTCGCATCGACGTTAAATAGCACCTCAGCGGTACGAAACCATGGCCACAGTAACAGGCGCCGAACCAGGTAAAATTTTCGAGAGTTTTTACACGATATGATACAGGCAACGGAAAATGGAACAAACATAAAAACATGTAATACACGAAATAAATAAGCTATAAAATACTAAGGGAAAAGAAATTCGCTTTTAGACAACTAGAAGGAAAGAAACATGTAGAATCTTAAAGGAAAAGGAATAAACGAATAGAATGCTAGAAGAAATTAGAATTGGAATGCTTGAAGAATGTAGAATACTTAAGGAAGAGAGATTAACAGATACTTCTAGAATACAAGAAGAAATTAACATGTAGAATACTGAAGAAATAGAAAAAAGCATATACGATACTAAACGTAAGGGAATTTGTGTGTAGAATATGAAAGGAATCAGAATAAACGAAAAAGAACTAAATTAAAAAATAATAAAATTAACGTATGCAATACTAAAAGGGAAAAGGGGCCAAGTTGAATCCTAGAAGGAACAAGAAAATACTACATAAAAGGAAAGATAATAAACTGGAGAAACACATAAAAAGAAAAACAAAATAAAATGGAAAGAAATAAATACAAATAGAACTAAATGTAATTCTAAAATGGATTGCTTAAAGAGCACAGGTACAACTACATGTTTTCCCACTATTTTCAAAAAGGGAAATATTCTTTTTAGACTTCCAGAAAGACTTCCCTCTAAGATGTGCTCATTCTTCTGGTTGTTTTCTTAAAACGTTGAGAAGGGAGAAACATATAAAATGACACACTTGTGCATTCTGAACGAGAACCATTTATCCTGAGGGGAAAACATATTTAAGTGAAAAACACTAAATGGGAAAACGAAAACGAAAAAAAAAAAAAAAGAATAAAACATTAGGAACGAGTAAACATCTTTAATAATAACCGTATATAGTTACCATATCTACCCACATGTAAGTTTTGTATCTGTTCGTTCTTCTTCTGATTGGAACTGACACACTATACTTGTGTACATGTATGTCCTGTATTGATATGATCATATCTTTCACTTCATATTTTACTATTTATGTCAGATATCGTGGTCAAACGGTTTTATGAAAGAAGCATTCGCAAAGGTATATCAAAACAGCTGCGATTGAATATTTCGAAAACATGTTTTGAGATTTCTGTTTGTATTTGGTGCATAAAGCTATGGAATACATTCATATTGTCTGAAACGGTTTCAATTATTTAGTTAGTAGTAAGTCCAATCACGGTTGCCAAGTTTGCTCCCATCTATAACTGCACGCCGTTGGGTCGAATCTCAGACTTAATTAAGGTCCCACTTTAATTCTGTTCTATAACCTTGATCAGTATATATTATAATTAGTCGGTGCCAGATGTTTCCTTCTTCGCTCAAGCTCGTCACTTTACTTTTAGTGCTCCTGAGTTCCAGTGTCTATGTTTCTGTTGAGTCCTCATCTTTGTTTAACAATAGAGGTATTTATTGATTAATATGTTTACTGTGGTGACAAGACCTCCACACGGCCCAAACTCAATGCCATATATGGATGCGTTTATAATGAACCCAAATAGAAGCTAGGGCGAGGAACGGGAACTCCATAAAACCGGTTTAATTTTGATATTGGTGTAGACTCTTATTCTAGATCATCATCTTTTATATTATTTGAACCCTTTTTTATATTAATCAGTCTTTAAATCGACTGCCCAATTAAAATTAAGAAATTACAGTGTGTTTTTCCCTGGTTTCTTCGCCAGATATTATAAGGGTCACTGATGAAGCTTTATTAGCCGAAACTACGTAATCTGGTCCATGTTCCTTCTTCCGAATGTATTCTCTGCTCTTGAAGGAACTCTTTAAGATTTTAATTAAACCCCCATTATTATATCGCTGACCATTGCAAAGTAATTCTACCGTTCTGATTTATCTGTGTTGTTGTTTTTTGTGTCCGCATAACTGTAGTGTTGTGCTGTAGCTTTGTTCTATACTTTCTATTTTGTTTTTGAGTTTAAAATTTCTACTAAAGTGGGCAAACAGATACTTTCTTTTTGTACAGCTTTTTAAGTTTGTTCTGCTGTCATATGTATCAGGATAGTAGTATGGGTAAAACTTATATAAAACCCTTTGAAGTCCCTCCCCCAGCACCCCACCCCTCCCCCAAACCCACCAAATAAAAAAAAAACAGTAATTTATTTTTGATGATTCCAAGACGGTGTTTCTGTCATGGTTTTATCGACAGTATTTTTGTTGTGTCGGCTTGTCTACAGTCGTCAAAAAATGTTTGTTTTGGCTGAGTGAATTCGTTAATTCTCATTATGTTTTACATTCAAATGTGTTTAAATTATGTTGTATGTTTTTTAAACAAAATATAAGTAAAATTAGATGGCTTATGTACTTAACATTTCATGTTTTGTAAGACTGTTTTTTTTTTTCGTTTTTTTTTTTTTTTTTTTTTTACCACCTATCGGGGAAAGAGTTATCATTGGCTATCCGTTTGTACAGTCTTACTACCTGTATTGTTAGTTCGTATGCATGTTACAATTTCCCGTTTGGTGTCTATGGTGGGATATGGAAGGTGAATGTATCAATTCTTGATCAGTGTCTCATAAATGTTTTAAAATGTTTCCCCTTTGCCGTGTACTTTTTCTGGTTCTAAAAAGCACGCTGAATGAAAACCTGAAACAGCTTACTGATCTTAACCCATTAATGACGATTGGATTCAACTATCCTTATGGAATGGACGAGTCCATCCATCATTTTTAGGGGTGTCTGGTTATTTTCACTTTTGACTCTTTTACAAAAATGCTTAAATTTTAAGAAACAGTGTAGATCCTGATCAGACACCGCGTGTTGCGGCGTCTGATCTGAATCTGCACTGTTTGCCTGTGGCCCATTTATGGGACGCTAGGCATGAATCAGTTAAGTGTGATTTATTAACTGCACTGAGATGCATGCAAAATCTGAAGCAAAGCAACAGCTAGTATGCGCTAAAAGTAGATTTCATTACTGGACAGATGATGCAGAATATAAAATGCCACGTAATTTAGAACAAATATAAGCACTTACCAAATGCATATAAAGTTGGATTGATGCAGCCCTCGCAGTAAGCCTCCACAATAGCAAATATATTGTATGGCGTCCAAGTGACGATAAACGCTAGCAAAATAGCGCTTAATGTCTTCGCTGCTTTCCTATCCTGTCGTCTTTCTTGGCGTTTTGTCCGAACTCGCTGAGTTTTTACTTTATTAACCACTCGTAAGGCAAGTCTAGCTTGTGAGGCGGACTTAATTGCATCAAATGATCTAGTCCTTCTGCCTAGCGCGGGAGTTCCACATGGTGGGGGTAAAGTGGCCTTATTAGAAAAGGAATAACGCGTCGAACTACTTTGTGCATTATGTAAACTTTCCGTTGACGAGGAAACAGATTCACATATATCTGACGAGTTTCTTAATTTAGATGGTTCTATAAAACTAGATTCATCTAACCTTAGTTCATTTATATCATCTAAATCACTGTCGTCACAAAACGTTTTGGTTGTAGGCACAAGGGCCTCTTGTTCTTCCGAACTAATTGTGGTGTCACGATATAATTTGATTGAAGGCTTTGTATCACTATAGTTTGTATTATCCCGTGGTAAATTTATCATAACAGTATACATGGAATCATCTGACACGTTCCTTTTGATTTCTGAATCGTTGAGTTTGGATTCCTGCGTTACTGATATATTACTATAATTACTTTCAACTATTGACACGTCTGTCATTGGTGATAGAACAGGAGAAGTTCTATTAGCACTTGTTCCATATGTAGATAATGATAACCCCAAGCTATGAATGGTCCCATTTGCTTTCGGCTTACTACTTTTTCCGGCAAAGCTATATCGTTTGCTCATCTTTCTTACACTGCTTCCCCGAAATGAAACATGATTATGTGGATCCGATGCACTTATGTGAGCTCCCGGAGAAGCAGGTGGGTCACTGGTACTGGAATCCTCTGGCGGCTCATAATCACGATCAACCAGCTTGAAGCAGCTGCAACCACTCCAACAGGACCTTGTCTCACGAGTATGAGGATCACTTAGTTCATATAAATCATCTAAATCTGGAGACATGTCTCCTCTTCTGACCGTAGCTGATGTATCCTCATCCGTAGATGATCCTCTTGATTTATTGCTTTCATGTAAATAATCCTTACCTTGAAGCATGGGAATGCGTTTTTGTCTTTTCTCCGTTTCCCTATAAATGATGAAATATAAGGTGCTCATAATTGTGACTGGAATGTAAAAAGCCGCTAGAGCGGTTGCTATGGTAATTGCGGTGTTCGTCCGTAGAAATTGTATATAACACTCATTGTCAGGCACGGTTCGTTGGCCCTCTATATAAGGCCAAGCAAATATCCAAGGTGTCCACAATAGTGCAGATATCACCCAGGCACAACTTATCATAACACCAACTTTTCTGGGAGTTCTGTTAGCCCTATAAGTAAGGGGTCGCGTGACAGACAAGTACCGATCAAAGCAAATAACCAAAAGATTTGCAACTGATGCGTTACTCATTGTGTAATCCAGTGATAGCCATAAATCACACAGAACAGGTCCAAGAGGCCAATACCCCATTAGTAAGTATAATGTATAAAGTGGCATTGAAACAAGACCGATGGTAAAATCAGCAACAGCTAGACTTAACAGAAAACAGTTACTTATTATTTGTAGCTGTTTATCCAATTTGAAAGCCACAATAACGAACAAATTTCCGCAAATTGTAAATAAAGATAAGGCACCGGCAACAAATGATATTACAAAAATTTCAAATGTTGTATGCACGGGACTACTGTAATTCGATCCTGACGTTTCGTTTAAGCTGAAATTTGCAAATGAGCTTATATTTTCAGTTGTTGTCTCCAAATCCGTAGAAATATCATATACAGCTTTTGTATTTGTCTCATATATAGCATCACTTATGGTTGTTAGAAATTCAGTGTCAAAGAATGTTTGATTTTCTGCCATGACACTCTTACCCGCGTCTCCATTGGTTAGGATACTTGCTCCTTATCTAACAACCTACTGTGCGCACTTAAATTTAACCTGTTTCTGAGATCGCAAACGTCACATTTTTATCATTAATTCTGTTCTATAAATGCCTGCTTCGATTAAATTTTTTATGAATGTCATAAATGGTATATTTTTATCCTGTTTACCTCTCTCTTGCTTAATTACGCGCAATTTTCAAACTGACTGGTAAGCAATGTAGCATCTTTTTAGAAGATTTTCCAATATGTATCTTTAAGAATGGCATGTCATTTCTGCACTTATTTTCTTAACTTTTAAGCTGTACTACTAAACCATGGCGAGCTCTGTATATCCAGATCTGCTAATAGCTTTCCAAGGTCATCCTGAAAAAAAAGAAATTAGAGAAAAGCATTAGTAATGGGTACAAAGGCATTTAAAAACTGAAACGTAAATGACGGCATCAGGTAAAAGGGGACCCTAGGCATGTACCACCAACAAAGTCCTTCACAGGACTAATATATCGTTTCTGTGATTAGGGAAGACCTTGAACAGACTGAATGGGTTCACAGGTGGGCCGGTGCATCTGTACACACCAATTTAAAGTCGGCAAAAGCACTTCGAAAAAGCTTTACTGAGTTTGTGATATTTGACGCCTTGTTTAAGAAATAAAGCAGTTAAAAGATTAGCCAGATTTTTTAGGCCATTGTGACTCGATATTCTTACAAAACGAATAAGCTGAGAACCAAACACTGTAAAATATAGATTAGCGCTATTCGTTTTCCGTTTATAGCAAAAAAAAAAAAAAAAAAAAAACAGTTTTACTTCTTTTCTCCGGCCAGTCTATAAATCTTGATTCTGCTCCTTTTCTGATATAATATACATTATCAAGAAGTTGAACCAGAAGTACAGAATAGCTGAATGAAATGAGAAAATTAAATAAATGACTGATACAATGTATAACTTCATTGCCTAGTGGCTAGGCTACATGCACGCACGATGTTGCACGTGTATGATACTCTAGATGCTATTCGATGCATAGAAGTACCCATATAGGGTAGAGTCGGGTAACTTCGGACTTGGGGATAAATTCGGACATACCATTGCAAGCAGTGAAAATTCAGGTGAGACGGCTCATGATGATGAGCCGTCTCCTCAGGATTTTCACTGTTTTACCAGTTATTTTTGTTTTAGTTCCAAACAACTGACATATAAAGGAAACAATGTCACTGTCCGCATTTACCCGCTGTCCGAAGTTACCCGACTCTCCCCTTCTACCAACGCAACAGCAGTTCTGTTTTATTCTTTTCATGCTCTGTTCATTTTTTTCCAGTTTTTTTTTTTTTTTTTTTTAATTTTTCGTGTGTTCTCCGCAAACTTAGATCTGATAACGAAACTATAATTTCCTAATACGCGATAAACAAGATACAAGAATTTTTATTTAGAGTCGGTTTTAGTAACTTACAGGTCATTTGCTATTTTATTTCTGAATTGCGAAGGTAAAACTGAACATTAAAGACACTTATATATGTATGTAGCATATACAACTTTCACGAATTCCATGGGGTTTGAACATATTTATACCAGTATAATGCGGGAGAGAGACATCAAACCTTCAATTTATACACACAACACCCCCGATAATAAAACATAACGGCTGAAAGAAAAGAAACGGTGAGAAAGGGCAATGCGAGGTGTAAGATTTTATGATCATTTCATTATGGAAATTATGAAAATATTTATTTTCTTGGCAGAAATGTTGAACAAAAGTTCATGATCCTTTAAACAAGTGTTGCGAACGTCTGTCTAGATAAAGCTCGATAATATTTCGGTGAAACTTAGTGCTGAGAGGCAAGAGATACAATTAAAGGGTGATTAAAACGACCTTCCGGGCCTATCTGAAGTCTTCCCTGGTCTTTAATTTAGTTGTTAGTTCAATGTTCAAAATACTTGATGGAAGGCCCAATAGTTTTCCATAACCAACAGCTCAACACTTAATGGATAATGGCCCGAAATTTATATTTCTAATGAAAGTTGTGGTAAAATTGATTCTTAGTCCATGACCCAAATTTTAAAGCTTTTGATTTTTTTCTGTAAAATTAAGCATTGTTATGAAAGTTAATAGAATTACAAGTGCTGGAGTAGTACTGATTACATGAACACATATTAAATATCCTGCGAATAGTTAATGTGCAAATTTCTTTCGAAATTTTCATACTTTTATCCTGTTTGAAAAAACGCTGTATGCAATATTTGCATTGCTTAACAATACAGAAATTTATAGCAGCTGCGAAACCCTGAAATACCGCGCCCCGGCCCAAGAGCTCAATTAGCAAGATGTTTGCTTGAAAATCTCTGTTTTTCTCGGCGCTGTGGTAAAATTTTCTGCTCATACCATGTGTGATAAACTGCAGACTTGCAGAGGTTAGTACTTCCGCTTTCTCCACCGAAAGGCTTGTCAGATATTGATTAAAGGTCGTTGACCAAACAACAACTAAACTTTTGCTGAACAATAGTATATTCTGCAAAATGGCTGGCTATCGCAATCTCGAGATGTCATAGCCGTTTCCATGTTGTTGTTTTTTTTCAATTATATTAGGACGAAGGGCTGGCGAAAATGAAAGGCTGTCCACAATGGAACCCCGTTTACTATTGAAAAGATTTCCGCCTCCGTGAATCGATCTAGAGAACACTAGATCGGCAGTCCAGTGCTTAATCCGCTGAGCTATTGGGGCACTGATTATGGTGTTGTTTGGTTGCTATACTATTCTAGTACAGTCCAAACTTGCACGTTACAAGGAGACCAGAGGTCGCGAGACCCAATCTGGAGAAAACCGATGTCAGAAGACCTTGTACTAATCAGCTTTTCTCTTCATTATTCTATATATGTCAGCAGATTTGAGAAAATCAGATTTCATTCATGCTGTCGCTTCATTGATACAGCTTCTTAAGCCAGTAATTATCGTAATTCTTCTAAATATTGGGGAACTCTATATTGCTGTAATCATTCTAAAATCTAAACAAATTGTTCTCACTGTCGAGCGATTTCTTCAATATTTCTTGCAAGGAATGGAATGGCAAACAGTGCTGACCTTAGATAAGACTGCTCCTGTAGGAGCAGTCTTATTTAGGTCTGCACTGTTTGCTCTCGATCTACCGTCCTAACATTTATGCCATTAGAGTAGCTTACTTGGGATGGTCATTTGTTTATTCACCCTCCAGATCACTTGATTTAGGAATAATGATAGCATGATGATTTGACAAACAGAATTAGACGGAGTAATAATAAGGATTCATCTATCGAAAAATCGGATCAAGAGAATGTCTTTATGCAAGCTGCTGAACGACAGAGACAACGACTAGATGTCGACTGCCAAATGTTCTCAAAGCCAGAAGTACACATGTATGGTACACTTTTGTAACACTTGAAGTCCAGAGAGAGGGGGAGAGATCAGAGAGAGAGACAGAGAGAGAGAGAGAGAGAGAGACAGACAGACAGACAGGCAGGCAGGCAGACAGACAGACAGACAGACAGACAGACAGACAAGCATCAAAACAACTGGTTTGGCATCATGTTAATGATGTAGATTAAGAACTTTCGATCATTAAGGCTTTGCCAGTGTTCTTAAGTGAAAGTCAAGGTAATAAACAGGTGGGAGGGATATAGGGCTGACAATTTGGAATCAAATTAATTTATTCTCATGTAGATTGTCCTCTGCAACCAAATTAGGATCAACATTAGCGAAAGCACGGGTTAACGCTGTAACTGTCCAATTGAATATCTACACAACAGCGTAACTCAATTTAAATTAAGTAATTATTATCTCATTGTACACCCGCTATTTTAAAAGGAGGACAACTTTTGTGATTTTCTGTTTACTTCCCTATGTGATAAACCCATTCCGTAAATAGAGGATCTTACATGAGTGCTCATGTATTATTGAATTTATTAAACGAGTTGGGGAAAACGATAAGATGCGAGGCTGTGCCGAGCATCTTATCGGTTTTCCCCAACGAGTTTAATAAACTTATTAATACAGGAGCACGAATACAAGATTCTATTTATCATATGGCACTAAAATCGCATTCTATTAGCAAAATTTGCACTAAAACGTCACGGTTTCGCCATTAGAAAACGCGACGTTTTTTATGGACGTCAACGCATAACGTTATGACGTAATTTGCATATTTAATCCACTAGTGGATTATCGTTTTTAATGCATGGCTTTATTACACTCTCAGATGCGACGTCATATGATAAAAGAGTCTACTCTTTTAAAGAAAACTTTCTCTTAGGACAGCAAATTCTCTCCTTTAAGAATCGGCCCATTGAGAATGAAGGCAAAATGAGGGAGTTGCTTCCCCTGAAAGTGCACTCATACCTTTGAAAGAAAAAAAATCATTAACCAGGATAAATGATCCCAAATTGCCATGAAAATAAACTACTCTAAAGTGAAGTATTTGGAGATTTGTAAAGCAGTTACTTGTTACATCAGCTGCTATGCATAAAGCCTGATATGATATGCAAAGTATCAAATGCAGTCGACTCAGAAATATTTCTTTCAATTAAATGACAAATGCACAAGGAAAATCAGAATGTGTATGCAGGTCTTTTCTACTTACTTTCTGTATTATTCGTACACACATGCAAGCACATTCTAGTGTATTACAGTTTGTAAGTTATATAGATGAGTCTCACATCTCTCCACCAAGTTTCAGACTCTAAAATGGGAATTTCTTCAAATAATGAAACGCAGTTATGGCAAACACACGAACACAATATCTTGAACGTTTAACATACTATAGAGGTGATTCATGTGGCATATTAGCTAATCTTAAAATGAAAGTAGCTGAATTTGCAAGCGCGGGGGGGGGGGGGGTTCATAATGAGCTACCTCATTTGGATCTATACTATTTGCCCGCTAGTTTGAAATCACAGTATGATATAGCTTGGACAACATTTTCATTATTATATTTTCTTGAAATTTTGCAGACGTAAATTTGACGTCGCCTTTTTTGGGGGTTGAGTTGCATCTATATTTTCACAGTGACTTCTTTTATGCGATTGGTCAGTTTGAGTTCTTGGTGAGAAATATTATGCACAGACGGATGGATGACTGACGAACACTTTTAAGTTTTTAATTTCATTAAATGGTTGCAGAATAAAGTTTTACAATATAAGTTTTGTATCAAGTAGATTTAGATAAACCTACCCATCTTCTCTTCAGTAACGCATACTTTGTGTTGTATAAACTTATTCACATTCTTCATACTTTGTGTTGGATAAACCTATTCACATTCTCTTCGGTAAGGCATAATTTGTGTAACCAAACTTACTCATCTTCTCTGAAAGTAATGAATGGCTTGTGTTAGATAAACTTATTTACCTTGAAGTTCATACGTTTTGTTAGTTGAACTTATTCATCTTCATACTATGTATTAGATTAATTTATTTAGGGCATAATTTGTGCTAGATAAACTTATTTACCTTCTGTTAAGTAAGGCATACTTTCCGAGTTAGATAAACTTATTCACCTTCTTTTAAGTAAGGCACACTTTTTGCTATGAAACAGTGCCTCTTTTTTGCTGTTTTTATTGCCACCTTAGATTCCATCAACTGCCTTCTTAATACACAATGTAAATCATATAGTTGTTCTTACCTTAATATATTATAAGACAATAAATATTCACAAGTTCAGAAATTGACCACAGTTAGCTGTATGAGCTTACGCCTGCATGAACACCAGCACATGAATACTGATAAGTTGAGATAATTAACGCCTGTCGTCTGATAGTGTCGTCTGCTGCTGAGATCAATAGTGATAGAAGTCATATTGAAGATTGAGAAACAGAAATATTACAAACGTCAGTCTTCTAAATCAACCGGACAAACCAAACTGAGAACTTTTTTTAAAAGTGAATCTTTTGACGGTTCGGTGGTGTCTGTTATTCAAATAAGGTCTGAAAAATTCCACTTCGAACCAAGAAAGAAGGAGAAACCAAACTGGAGGCTCGATTTTAACTTGGTGGTCTATTTATGATTAGCAATCAGTTCAGCCTCAAACGGACAGATTGATGAATGGACCAAAGGATTATTTATTGTATGTTGGCCCTGAATACAGTGGTTTAGTTTCTGTCTTTTGTTCCGTTTACTTTTACAGAATGCACAATCTAAACTTAATATAATCACGTGTTTAAATGTATTAAAAGTGACAGTCTGCTGTTTTCCTCTCTGGTTCGTACATGCCAATAACATAGCTATAGATTAACTTTGAGCAGTATATCGCAATTGAGCCGCAACACGAGAAAACCAACAAAGTGGCATGTGCGCCCAGCGAAGACTCAGATCAGCCTGGGCATTCGCCAAATCTGAACAGAGTCCTTGTTTCCGCTTAAATGATAGCTAAGGGTCTAAGCTATGTCCATGTGGACTGCGAATACTCTGATCAGACTGGGCGGATGCCCAAGCTGATCTGAGTATTCGCTGGGCGCACATGCCACTTGTTGGTTTTGTCGTTTCGCCGCTCAATTATGTATCAGCAGCCATATAGCTATACATCAGGATAAAACTACTGTTATTAAATTTATTAGGTTTGGCTGTACTATATGTGGAGTGCTCTAACCGCTCTGAAGAAGCCGCGGTGGTCTTTCGAATAATTGCCTGAAATCCAAATCAAAATTCAGCTTGTGACAGATTATAAGCTATCACAAACCGGCTTCCCTAAGTAAAGGGAAAATTATAATGAAAAAGGACTCAGGCTAAATTAGATGTAAAAGGATAAATGGATGACTTGCTATTTTACATCCTTTCTAGAGTATTTTAGTCATATCAGGACGATGGGAGATGATAATGAGAGAGTGTGTGCAAAGGAAGCCCCTATTTCCGCAAGCAGGAATCGAACCGGGAACCGCTAATTCAGTAGGCTAGCGCGTAACCCTCTGAGCTACCGGGGCTCCTATCATACGCCGTGTCTGTATGGCAATACAATGTTCGAGCAACTACCGGTATTGCAGACTGCCTCCTTGCAGAAAGATATAGTTCTCAACAGGCATATACATGTATGCAAAAATACATGTGAGCCGCGACACGACAAAACCAACTATGTGGCTGTGCGCCCAGCGCAGACTCAGATCAGCCTGGGCATCCGCCCAGTCTGATCAGAGTCTTCGCTGTCCGCATGAAGGTAGCTTAGACCCATAGCTACCTTTTGAACACTTTACGAAGAGCCTGGTCAAACCGGGAGGATGCCCAGGCTGATCTGAGTCTGCGCTGGGCGCACAACCACATTGTTGGTTTTGTCATGTCGCGGCTCATGTATGCTAGTGAATGTATCACCTTCACCTATCACCTAACTAGCAACCAGCTGCCAGTCCATTCCCGTTATTTTTACGTGCATACGTAAACATTTGCAGGAATCATCACGCAGAGTAGGGTAAAATGGGATTCCTTCAATACTATGAAGTTATTTTCAAGTGCGGTCAGTTAGCATAACCCAATCCTTTCGTGATTTCCACAAATGTGCTACCAGCAGACGCCCGTAAAAATAACGGAAAATAGACTGGCAGCCTTTTGCCAGTTATGCTACCGTATATTCTACAGAAGGTTTTTACAGTGTAATCTTGTTTTCTAAAAAAGACTTGTCGTAGGCACGAACAAAAGGTAAATCTACCATTTTTATTATGGTGAAAATTATTTTCGACGATTATATAATTATTTATTCACATTCACAAATGGTGAAACATAATAGGGGCAATCATTTAAAAAGAAGCAATAGGGATGAGCAGAGATGTCATGAACCTTTCAAGAGTATTTCAGTTATACTGTGGAAATGATGGCAACGACTGCAAGATCTCATAATCAAAATCATAACCTGAGCCGGAATCGAACAGACACCCTTAGGATCATGAGCGATAGTTACTCGTCGAACACAACAGGCGCGGGTGGATTAGATTACGAAATGTCTTCTGTTTAATGGATAAACATGTGTCTCTAAAATATTCTCAAGATAAGCTTTAATACATATATGTAGCATTTGCATCTTATACATTAATGATGGCAACCCTTTCATCTCTCATTAGAGTATTCAGCTGCTCGATCTTAAAAAACTGATTGGCATCGCATGATAAGGAACCTTACAGCATATGCAAACAGGAAAGGCGCATATCAATCTGCGCATCTGCGGAGTCTGATCAAAGTTTTTCCTTCTTGCATATACAATCTGTGAACCAATCGAAAATAAAAAAAGTGTAAATTGAAGTCTAATTAGTTGGTGCAAATGCACACGCCGATTTTGTTTTATTTTCTGTGAGCACATGGCTTTTGATCCCCTTTTCACATGACGACAACCAAACGGCATTTTTATTTCTATGGTTATGAGAACGAGACACCTAACGTCAGCACAATGCCTTGTGCCAACAATGCAGCCCCTAATCAGACTGCGCCTTGTTACGGAAAGTCTGGTCAGGGTCTTCAGTGTTCGCCAGCCCACTATGATGCCGTGTTATTCGCCGGGTAGTTGGCCTATAAAGTCTTATCAATTTGTTCACATTGAACTCTTTAAGCACCAGTGACGAAAATAGCAGAATTTGCAAACAATGTAGATCCTGATGAGGAGGCTCATGATGAGCCGCCTCATCAAGATCTACACTGTTTGCCCTCTAGTCTTTGAATTCTCAATATGATATATCTTGGACCAGGCATTTTTTAGAATCTTGCAGACGTAAATTTAGTTGTCTGCTTTTTGGCGCTTAAAGTGATGAGGCTAATAAAGTGACCATATATTAAGGATAATGACGGTATCGTCTTTCTGATTACGATGAGCTTTCGAGCCGCGGCGTGACAAAATATTCAAACTACAGTGTTCAAACCCCAGGCTGCGTGAATGCGCAATTTACTAGAAAATAAATTAATATTTAGGTGTTTTTCAAAAAAGTAAATCACCAGTGCATGCCCGTAAAAGAATGCACACATACGTATTTATGTACGGGTTTGCGTTGTTCGGATACGCCTACAGATCGGTTTTCTCTGGACTCAAGTCACATCTAAGCTTCAACACTATATAGCATGTCTTTGAAGGCATTGATACTACAAAAAGAATGCACTAAACGTAAAGAACAATATTAATTATTGATGCTTTTCATTTAATTCTTCTTCAACTGAGATCAAACTCTTTCTTCCAACAATATTATCAGCGAGTTGAGTCAAATGAAATGCTACGATTTAAGGCGACTGATGCTAAGATATGTTTTATAGAAAAAATTATATGGTAAAATCGCAGATGCATTTTCCATCTCGATTCTGGATCTTGTGTCCCCATTTATTTTGTCATTTGTTAATGAAAAACGGACAAACACGCATAAATGAGCAGTCGGGGAGAGTGGGGCGGGCAAGGCAGTGATAATGGTGGTTTTGACTGGTTGAGGAAGGGAGAGGGGTAACGGGAGGAGGAGGGGGTGCGCTTAATTTTTTCTAGTATTTTCATTTTTCAAAAAGAAGTTTGCGAAAATTAAGCTTCTAAATCACAAAATATCGTGAATGGAAGAAAGTCGATATAAATAACGTATCGTGTAGGATTCCAGTAACATACCAATAATTGAACACTATCCTCCAAAAAGATTCGTATCTGTTATCAATAATTAAGCTACAACGGAACCACTGTAATTAACCAAAACATTAGACCAGCCTTCCTAAGCAAACAGTGTAGATCCAGATCAGACTGCTGCATTTGCAGCAGTCTGATCACGATCTACACTGTTTGCCATCTTCATTGTTAGACACGTGACATCACCGGATAGAAAAAATCAGCTTGTTCAAATTTTAGGATATTTACGATGACTGATATAGGAGTCCCAATATTTAGAGTAGGAACGGTAAATCGGAACTACTTGCATAAAGCATGATAATGATTTACCTCTAGCGGGAACACTAAATAGGCGGCTACTGATCATCGTTAGTATGGCTTTAATCTCTAATTGGCAGGTGTTCCCAGTTGGTGATTTCTTAGAATTGGTCGAATTTTCAACATAACCAACTTGATAAAAGAAAAATATCACCAGCAGCTCAAGTTCATCATGTTTGATGCGGTCAGATCGTATTTTCTGTTGGGAACTTTTAACAGCTACAACAGACGATTTGAACTGAATATTATGTGCTGAAAAAGGGCAATGCTTATCAGAATCCCATTTTTATGAGAATAAGTCTACTGTTGCAGAACAATGGAATTTAAAACCGATTTTCGGAACAATTTAGAAGAAAGTTACGAGAGTATGTAAACTCGGGGCTAATGTCCCATCAACACATAGGTCGTACGGAGAAGGGACCTCGGTTTGAAGTCTCATCCGAAAGATCGGGGAAGAAAGCTTTAAGAACACTGATATTTTGTGACATACTGCATGGAAATGGACATGTCTTTTCAATAGAGGCCACAAGAATTCCGAGAATTATCGCCAGACTCTTATGTTACCTTGATTTCAATATACTGACGAATGAAACATCTTAAGTTGAAGATGGCTAATACCCATTTAGCATATCCGGGTTACAGCTTACCAGCAAATGAGGTGCGACTATGATCAAAGTTCCTCAAAACTCTTGCCAATTTTGCTTCACTCTTCAGTTGTGGGCCTCAATATAACTAACGGCTATAACTGAATGTTTACTGTGATGCCTCACTAATATAAAGGAAACCATAATTTGTTATTAAGTAAGTAAGTAAGTAAGTAATGTCTTTATTTAGTGAGGGTAACTCGGTTGGCGAGACCAATCTTCCTCGAGGCCCTCAAGAACATATACATATACAACAATTGTAAGACGCAAAAAGAACATTAGATACAATAACATGATACTTTGAATGGGTTATAATCATGGAATTATGTTATATTCGATAGTCAGCTGAATGTGTAATGTGACTTCAAAAACTTCTGAGCAATATAAAGAGCAATGATTGAAATTCTGATATGGCGGTGGAGGCAACAGTAATGAAATAATCATTTCAGCAAGTTTGTTCACCTTTTTGAAAGCTAACGTTTTATTACTCGAACTGCGTTACATGTAGCCCTTCTGTTGCTGGTTGTCCAAGAAGATTGTTGCTCCTTATTTATTATTTGTGTTTTGCATTCCTTTACCGTTGTGTCGTATCTTAGGTGGGCTACTTTGTTGTTGTTTTGTTATTGTTTGACGTCCACGATAAACAGCTATGGTCATGTCGGGACGGTAAGTTAACCTAACCACACTATTCCTGGGCAGGCTTAGACCTCCTAAGCGGTTAACCAGTACTAAGTGCACTTACTTTCAGCAGTAACTGACAACTGTCCTTCTTGAATCAGCGGAAATGGGAAATGAAAGTAAGTGGCCAGACCGGGTATCGATCACAGGGCCTTTGGCTTACAAGTCAGGTGCCCTACCGACTGCGCTACGCGGCCCGGCTTTGTACTTGTGGCCTTTAGTGGTTATTTCTCATTTGTTGTTAAACCTTAGACTTGTGCTGGTCTCCTTCTTAAGAAACTGTTTGTTTGTTTTTTGTTTTTGTTTTTGATATATTGTCATCTATAACAATCCTTAGCTATAGACTGGCTAAAAGTATTTATTAATATTCATATACATATGGCTATGAAATGTATATAACTTACAAGACCTATGAAAACGCAGCGCAGACATCTTAGACTGATCCTAGAGACGAAGTCCATACACAGCAAGCACACAAAGTTGATTCAATATTGAATCAACCTTGATTCAACGTCATGACATTGAATCATTATTGATTCAATTTTGTGTGCTCAGTTGGGCATTGTTTATTCAGTCTTAGTGTATACAGATCAATTAGGGATTATCATATAATCGTAAAGAATGACTCTTCGCTGCTCGATCGAACCATTAGGCAGCTTTCCTCCTGACTCACTTAGTTATTATGTATTTGATATTAATTGACGACAACAGGATTTGTAATAGAAGTCCATTTATAAATCCTGATAACCCTGGCACCATTTGAGCCGTCCCATAAAAAATCTGCTTTCAGACACTGTCAAGACAATCTTGTGCACAGTGCAGAATTTTGTTTATTTTTACAACTATAGGTTCAGCTTTATCAAGCATTTAATCATATCCCTCGAATGGTAATGGTATAGTCGATGCTTGATCTGCAACAGGGCTTCTGACGACGCACTTATGTCCATAATCATCTTAGGGGAGAGTCGGGTAACTTCGGACGGGTGGGTAAATTCGGACATACAATTGCAAACAGTGAAAATCCAGATGAGACGGCTCATAATCTGTTTGGCCAGTTAATTTTTGTTTCAGTTCCAAAAAACTGACATATAAAGGAAACAATGTCAGTGTCCGAATTTACCCGCTGTCCGGAGTTACCCGACTCTCCCCTAATATGTAAGAGTTTTCTATCAAAGATAAATAGATGAAAAGGCCGTCGTGATATACAAGTGTCCCCAAAGTTTCGAACATAAGTACAATGTACCTGGACAAACAGTACAGTTCCTGATCAGAATGCTCCTTAAGACTGGTCATGGTTTGCACTTTTTGCTGCATATGTTACAGGTTTAGATAATGACAGAAACGTCCAATTGTCCCATGAAAAAGTTGTTGAAACAGCTGTAGTAGGACATATATCTGAGGAAAATTTGGAACACAAAACAGCACCAACAAAACAGACGGTCATCTCAATGAGATATACTGAATTAGTATAATCGTACTATTAAAAGTGACAAAATGACAACAGAATAATTTTGCAAGTTCAGATATACAATGCTGCTGAAAGCAAATAACAAATGCAATAAAAGACCAACTGAACTAATAAAGTACTGCAGTCTGACAGGTGATGTCTGATATATAGGTATTTTGTGCAGCATAATTATCAGTCAATCTACAGCTCATTAGGAAAAGTGTTTGACAGGCCATATATAATCAGTTTTAGCAGCACACATACAAGCATACTGATTTACAGAAACCTCAACGCAAACAGAATATAAGCTTCCAATAAAATACACGTTTCTTTCACGTCTAGTGTTGCATTTCTTGACTGACTTCTGTATAACGTGCAAGCCCTCCAGCTGGCTGGGTCCTCTCCCGACACCTAATGGGGCTTAGGGCCCCAAAAGAGGCCATAAACAGGATTCCAGGTAAAATAGAGAATTCGACGAAAAATCAAGATAATATTATGATTACCGTTAAATATATGTTATGACATCTCAATGGAATCGCCTCACCGAAGCGATTCCAGTGATATGTCACAGCATATATATTTCAATCTGACCTTATGGAAATCATCTCAGATTATCACCAGGTGCTCCTTATAACCTACATTCCTGCATTATATTGGGCAAAAAACCCCAGGCGGGAGGACTTAAGCCCCTACGCCCACCCCCTGGATCCGGGGCTGAAATGTTATAGAAACTTACGCCGGTTTGTTACGCCTGTGACCTATATATTAGACACTCCTTCTGCAGACGTGCCTTGACTTTTTTCTTTTTTATTTCTTCCATAGATACAGTGCTCCAGATAAGAAAAGGTAATTGGATTATTTTGGGATAATTTTCCATATTCTACATTCATACGTATGTTGTGACCCATCATTAGAACCGTCTCGCCGAGACGGTTCTAATGAGAGGTCACAGCATATGTTTTCATTGAGAAATAGGAAAACTGTCTCTAAATTAAACTTAAACCAATCCCTTTTTGGAGCTCTGGTAAATGATAAAGAAAATATTCAGGAAAGGCAATAATCACAGAGAACAACCCATACAAGACAAGAAAAGAAGAAAGGATAAACACAAACGACAAAACAGAGCAGTAGATCTCCGATAACAGAGACAGTCAGTCCAACTCAGAGGCATTGTATATGCAATACTGTGCAACAAGCATCAAAAGCCACAGGAAATACATAAAATGTATACATTTTTAAACATATTTTCTATTTAAACTAAGCAATGTGGGTCTATCCAAGTGACTATATTGCTAGAAATACAGCAAAGGGTATTTGCAGCAGATGTTTCCACCTTGAGACGACAGTAGCATAAGCTGCAGTCTAATGGCGCTTGGGGGATGGGGGTGGGGGAGGGGTACCCCTGTATGATGCAGCTCCAAACACAAGGTGTTCAGTCAGAGAAGGGCCTCCTAACTCATTAACAGCATAGTCAAGTACCTGAAAAGTCACTGTTGAAACAGTGAACATTATGACTGAACCGCGACATGAGAAAACCAACAAAGTGGTTGTGCGCCCAGCGCACACTCAGATCAGCCTGGCCATACGGCCAGTCTGATCAGAGTCTTCGCGGTCCGCATGGAGGTAGCAAAGACTCTGATCAGATTGGGCGGATGCCCAGGCTGATCTGAGTCTTCGCTGGGCGCACAACCACTTTGCTGGTTTTCTCGTGTCGCGGCTCATGTTTTCGATGTAGTCGGAATCCAGAGCTAATGGTAGCCCGACTAAAATTAATTGTCAGGCGTACACCTTATGCAGCAGATTCGTTCTGTTAATTAGGAGAGCACCGTAATTTTGTCTGGGGCCCGACTCACCTTCAGGAAATCTTTGGATAACTGACCATCAAACAGATGATTTACCAAGAATTTTGATCCTTTGTCTTATGCGCTGAAGGAGTATAACTGAGGACGTATCTATACTTTTGTCCTTCGTTGTCTTATATACAAATATGAGAAGATATCAAAGGAGGGAAATGTTACTTTGATACATGTACACTCATTATTTTCGTTGGGTAAGTTTTCAGCCCCGGATTCAGGGGGCAGCAGGGGGGGGGGGGGTGGAAGCGGGGGTCTTTGGGGCTTCAGTCCCGCCATCTAGGTCTCTGTGTTATGTATATTATGTAGGCCCCTAGATAATAAGGAGTATCTGATGTCAGTTTGAGATAGTTTATCCATGTGGTTAGATTTAAATATATGTTGTGACATCTAGGGAAAAAAAAAAGACATAAAAAATTCTCATCAAATTGATTCCTAACTATGTTATATTTCCAAGCCCCATCCACGCCCCAACCCCTCCCCCCGACACAAACACATCTTGGCACACCCAGCCCCACCAGTTATCCAGAGCTCCACCAGTATGTGGTGGTCTGGATCCGGGCCTGAGTTTATGTATTCACACAATTACATGTACAAAGTTACATGTATCACTATTTCTATGAAACCAATCTTCGAGAAAACTATTAATTTCGGACTTAATCTCAAGTTTATGCCGTGATCACGTCGCTTTCAGTTCCATCAACGTAAAGAAACAGATTATGGCACGAATGTCATCAATAGCTGGAAGTATTTGAATACCGCATTTTGTGTATAATATACTAGAACCAACTTCTAACCGACCACTTATTTATAGCCTGTTTTCTGCTAAACAAAAAGGACAATTGAACACATATTTCCATTTTTAATTAAGTTGTAGTATTGGTAAAGTAAATCAAGTAACTCTGAAACAAAAATCTTATCCGTGTACCATTGAATAAGTGAAAGATAATGGTACCCCTGTTTCCGAAAATCGCAACATTTCAGCAGATTTTCACGATTCGGACAGAACCACATTTCGGAATCTTGTCAGCATATGCTTAGGATTTGTGCGAATATTTAGACAATGTTTAAAAGAACTTGAGAATTCATAATAATGCATTATTTCAATACAGAATTCAAACTTTTAGTCACAATTAAAAAAACCTTCTCCACCACAGTCATAATCCTTGCGAAGTTCGAAATGGTTGTACATGTGCATCCTTTGCTGCCAGGAAAACGATATTAAAGGTATTGAGCTCAAACATTTTACAACGTTTACATGACACATTTGGAGTACTGAATATAAGAAAATTATGTCCGGATACCATCTTCAAACGACAGTGTTTAAGACAAAGCAAGTGGTCGGTTAGAAGTTGTTCTTAGTATATTTACTTTGGGAAGGTGATGTGCATTCGGTGAACGCTTTTCTTAAGCTTTTTTCTGATTTCTGCGCCACCACCAATAAACCAATATTTCAAAAACCCAAAGCTAACATGAAAGTAGATTTTGGAATCCCCTATTTCAGCACTCTGGACATTAAAAGATACAAAATTACCGTTGTTTTGACAAGTTAGAAACTATACACCTTTTAAACCAATTTGCCTTTTGTATATGTTTGGAAAAGGCAAATTGGTTAAAAATTTGCCTTTTGGCGACAGCAAACAGTCTCGGCAAAACCTGCAGAAGGTATAAGATGGAGATCAGTGCTGAGAAGGCTAACTGATGACAAACAGCGCCAATGGCATCCAGAGGCAGGTCGAAAAACGGGCTGAAGCTGGGTACCGTAACAAGCTTCCTATCAGATCAGATTGGGCGGATGCCCAGGCTGATCTGAGTCTTCGCTGGGCGCACAACCACTTTGCTGCTTTTCTCGTGTCGCGGCTTATGTTTTCGATGTAGTCGGATTCCAGAGCAAAAGAAAACCACTAATAGGTAGCCCGACTAAAATTAATTGTCAGGCGTACACCTTATGCAGCAGATTCGTTTCGTTAATTAGGCACCGTCATTTTGTCTGGGGCTCGACTCACTTTTTTTAGGAACTCTTTGGATCACTGACCACCAAACAGATGATTTACCAAGAATTTTGATCCTTTGTCTTACATTTATGCGCTGAAGGAGTATAACTGAGGACGTATCTATACTTATGTCCTTCGTTGTCTTATATACAAATATGAGAAGATATCAAAGGAAGATAATTTTACTTTGATACATGTACACTCATTATTTTTGTTGGGTAAGTTTTCAGCCCCGGATTCAGGGAGGGGGGGGGGGGGAGAGAGAAAGCGGGGGTCTTTGGGGCTTCAGTCCCGCCATCTAGGTCTCTGTGTTATGTATATTATGTAGGCCCCTAGATAATAAGGAGTATCTGATGTCAGTTTGAGATAGTTTATCCATGTGGTTAGATTTAAATATATGTTGTGACATCTAGGAAAAAAAAAGACATAAAAATTCTCATCAAATTGATTCCTAATTATGTTATATTTCCAAGCCCCCTCCACGCCCCAACCCCTCCCCCCGACACAAACACATCTTGGCACACCCAGCCCCACCAGTTATCCAGAGCTCCACCAGTATGTGGTGGTCTGGATCCGGGCCTGAGATTTTGTATGCACACAATTACATGTACAAAGTTACATGTATCACTATTTCTATGAAACCAGTCTTCGAGAAAACTATTAATTTCGGACTTAATCTCAAGTTTATGCCGTGATCACGTCGCTTTCAGTTCCATCAACGTAAAGAAACAGATTATGGCACGGATGTCCTCAATTGCTGGAAGTATTTGAATACCGCATTTTGTGTATAATATTTACTTTGGGAAGGTGATGTGCATTCGGTGAACGCTTTTCTTAAGCTTTTTTCTGATTTCTGCGCCACCACCAATAAACCAATATTTCAAAAACCCAAAGCTAACATGAAAGTAGATTTTGAAATTCCCTATTTCAGCACTCTGGACATTAAAAGATACAAAATTACGATGTTTTGACAAGTTAGAAACTATACACCTTTTTAACCAATTTGCCTTTTGTATATGTTGGCAAAAGGCAAATTGGTTAAAAATTTGCCTTTTGGCGACAGCTGACAGTCTCGGCAAAACCTGCAGAAGGTATAAGATGGAGATCAATGCTGAAAAGATCTAACTGATGACAAACAGCGCCAATGGCATCCAGAGGCAGATTGATAAACGGGCTGAAGCTGGGTACCGTAACAAGCTTCCTATCCCTTGGATCAGTTGTGTCAGATATTGGCTCTAAACACGAGGTTCTCTCAAGGATTGCACAAGCCACTCGAGTTCTTACAAGCTGAAGTCAATTTGGAGAGATAACAATATATCTCTCCGATCAAAGGTGAAACTTATGTGCTCCCTTGTCATTTCAATATGTCTGTACACCTATGAATCATGGACCTTGACAGTAGAGCTAGAGCAAAGAACTCAGGCTTTTGAGATGAGATGCTACCGAAGGTTACAGAACATTTCGTACAAGGATCATATAACCAACAAGGAGGTTCGCAGAAAGATCCAAACAGCCATTAGAGAATATGACGAACTATTGACCCTGGTCACATACGGAAACTAAGGTGGATTGGACACGTCTCAAGGTCATCTGGTTTAGTAAAGACGATACAGGGCACAGTGAGAGAGAAGAAGAGGTAGACAGAAGAAGAGGTTAGCAGGTAATATTAAAGACTGGACAGGAATGGACTTTGCTAGCTTAACTAGGGCAGCTGAAAACAGGACAAGGTGGAAAGGGATCATTTTGAAATCATCTGTGGTGCCCCAAAAACCTTGTAAGTGTATGGAATAGAAGAGAATATGCTGGCACAGCTTGATGCGGATTTCAAAGACAACATGTACACAGGGTATAATCGATTCCGCTTATTTTCGCTTCCTGCAGAGACTGTACATCATATTTGGCTTCCGCCGAGACTGTCCGCGAACTTTTGCTTCCTGCAGAGGCTACTGTCCTCGAAAAATGGCTTCCAGCCGAGACTGTCCGCGTGATTCTGCTTCCTGCCGAGGCTGCCGAGACTGTCCGCGTGACTCAGCTTCCTGCCGAGAGCCTCAGCAGGAAGCAGAATCACGCGGACAGTCTCTGCAGGAAGCCATTTATCATGTACAGAAGTCTTGGCAGGAAGCAAGAGATCGCGGACAGTCTCGGCGTAAGCAAATATGATTATTATTAATATAATTATCGGAATTGATTATACCCTGTGTAGACTCTGCCCTGAAAATTTAGTCTATTTTTATGTCACTGCAATATGCTGGATGTTATGTCATTACTATCACTGTCTAATTTTCTTCTTGTCAAGGAAGCGCCGTTTTATTTCTTTATTAATTGAACTCTTGCGTGATAACCAGAAATGGTTTCTTAACATGTGATAGTTTATTTTCTTTTTCACGGAAGCAAGATAGTAGGAAACCATGTATAGACTTTATATCAATGGTCTATAACAAGAGATCAACAACATAAACCAAATTATGATTTTAACGCAATTACGAATACAGAAAGACAGCTGATTGGATCACGTCAAAAATTTGCGACGGTATATCCTGTCGTATACTTTCGGAAACCTGACGTTAAATAACAAAACGTTGCGCCTCTTTGGCGCAAGTGCAGTTTTACCTTAATCAATACACTTGCTTTTTGTGCAAATGGGACACTTTGAGATGTGAAAATAGGATCAAAATGTGTTTTAAACTTGGAAAAAATGTCCTTTGAGGGGGTAAATGAGGAGGTAAATGAGATAAATTTAGCCTACACTCTGGACGCAAGTGCAGTTTTACCTTAATCAATACACTTGCTTTTTGTGCAAATGGGACACTTTGAGATGTGAAAATAGGATCAAAATGTGTTTTAAACTTGGAAAAAATGTCCTTTGAGGGGGTAAATGAGGAGGTAAATGAGATAAATTTAGCCTACACTCTGGACAGAAAATATAGGGATCAAAAGTTTGAGTTGGCATTTCTGGGTCTACCGATAATATCAAAATTTTGTTTTATATGGTGAGTTAGCATTTTTATAGCACTTTCTTATGCTATTAATTTTAAAATTGTGCACCATATTACATAAGCACAGCAGTTCTTCAAATCACACTACCCTCAAAATCAAAGTGGTCAGAAGTCCATAGGGAGAAAAATCACCAAAATTTTCGATTTCGTCAATTCTTGAAATTTTGGCAAAATTTCTCGATAGTCATTAAAGTTAATCATTTCTCAGGTCATCAAACTGAAACAAGTTTTAAACTCATTGTCATTTTAAAAGTTATGCCCGAACAAACAGAGACACTTTCAACCTGGTCTTGGTCAAGACAAAGGTTAGTATGGGTTCAAAATTCAAGCGTACAAAACTTGCAAAACGAATACACTTGAAGGTAGAAATGATTCTTTTCACCTAATGTTTGAAAGGTTCAGAAATCGCAAGGTAAATATTTGTCACCTAAATTCCTTTTCCAGTATATAAGGATAGAAGAGTCCTTCAAGCATAAAAACGGAATTATTTTTTGTGAAAATCAGTAGCTTCTGTTGAAAGAATTTCAGTTTGTAATGTCATTGAACAATTGACGGAGCAGGTCATACACTGTTTGCCATTCTCCGGCACCAACGACATCATATATCTGTTACCATAGCAACTGAGACTCTTTAATGATGTCTAAGTGACGTCATCCAGACGTCATTTTGTCAAGGACATAAGCACAACAATGGATATTAGTTGCTATGGTAACAGGTTTATGATGTCATCTCACCATACTGAAATTCTTGCAACAGAAAAGTGTTATTTTCTCAAACCTATAATTCATTCTCAGGTCATTTGATTTCGTGTTACAAATGGGTTAACTAAGAAAGCCATATTTTTTTTCATAATTAAGGACTGAAGAACAAGACGGAGGAGAGCAGACAGGTATTTGTTAAGAAAATATAAACATGTCTGTAGCGATGATTTATGACTTGTTTTATACAGTCCTGCTTCTACTAATGCCAGTACCTTTACTTTTGAAGTTAATTCATATCATATCAGTTTGTAGAATTACATTAAGGATTGTTTCATTTAAAGTGAGAGTCTAGCAGAACTATTTGAAAAACAGAGACTGCACTGAACTAATTAGACGTAACATCAAAATTACATTTAAACTTTAATCAATGACTAAAGGGCAAGAGTTTCAAACTACTTTTTAAACTCTAGATCTATTGATGCAATTGTACTGTAGCATCAAAGTCTTTGAAACTGGGAAATTATTTCAACAATGCAATACAATATAACTGTCATCAAAACCTATTCATCATTTGACGACGCTGTTATTCAGTGGAAAACGTCGTGTCATTAAAATCGTATGACCAAACGTGTAATAACATTTTGCCGCATGAATATACATGAAACGTCATTGAGAACGACCATGCCAGCAATGCGCTTTTGTCTTGGAATAATATCCATTTTTAAGCCGATAAGATCCCATTTAAAAGGCTCATATGATAAACAGAATCTTACACTCGTGCATTTCATATGAAATTTATGAAACTCGACAAAGGCTTATTTGATATGAAATGGTCACTTGTATAAGATATGACGTCGCTGTTATTCAGTGGATAACGCCATGATAAAAATCATATGACCACACGTGTAATAACGTTTTGGCGAGTACGTGTAACGTCATTGACAACAACCGTGTCAACAATGCGTTTTCTAATTGACATACTGCTCATTTTAAAGGTGATAAAACCCCATGTTAAGAGGCATATTACAATCTTCGTTATTTCATATGAAATTACTGGAACTCGCTGAAGGCTCGTTTTTACTAACTTCATGTGAAATGACCACCCGTGTTGAATCTTCTATAAGCCCCACCCTTCCTCTTCTGTTTAGGGACATATTATATGTTGAAACAGAAATATTATTATTTTTAAGCTACATTCTTGTGCTAACCCTTGAGTATTTAAGACCAGTTGTGACGATAATACATGTAATTGTAGTCGAAAATAGATCAAATGTCCTAGGAACATTTTTTTTTTTAATTTCAAGCGACTCCAGCGCTCAAACCCATGATGTTTTGCAAGAGTTTCACATTTATACGCTGATACTGTACAAGTTTCGTGAAGCGCCTATTCATGGCAAGTAAGTTCCTCCCTTTTCAATACGGGTCAGTTCATCTAGAAGCATATTCTTTCCTTTATTTTGGAAAGGTTTTGTCGTGCATGGAAACGGACGGGAAGTCGCAAAAAGATCCTTTAAAAAATGCAAAAAATGCTGAGATGTACCAATACACGTTAAACATTTTTAAAAAAGGCCAGCTTGAACCGACTTTGTCAAAGAAACTTTGCCCGTGTGAACAAAACTTAAAGCTTCTATCACAAGGGCTAAGTTCTTTGACAAAGTTGGTTTGGTAATGAAAACTATGCTCGTAGGAATGAAAATAAATGCCACATTTTTCCCCAAATCTATATCGTAAAGCTTATGTGATAAAGATTGTCCGTGTGAACAGAAACTTTGCCACAGAATATGTAACAAAGAAAGTAGCTATGAAGACAATGATAGAAACTTTGTTCAAAATCCAAACAGTCTGATTTTGAACAAGTATATTTAACAAAGAAAATGCGGACCGTTCATATGGATAAACATTACATGCCCAGGTAACTTTATTTAGAAATCCTTGTTCCTGTGCCTACTGCAGCAAATATATCTAAGCTAAAGTTTATGGGCAAAGATGTTTGTCACATTTTTCTTTTGCAAATTATTTGCGCCGTGTGAATGCAAAATGTTTGGGAAAGTTATTTTGCCATTATAGTTTCTGTGATAAAGCAACTTAGCTCGTGTGACAAAAGCTTTAGATGCTATGGTGGTAATGAAACTATGGCCACTTGTTTCCGAGGGTACATGTACATGCATACAATGACTGTATTTGCTGACCGGAATTAATTGTTAAATTTTAACGGGAAAATGGTAAACTCATCATGGAATGTTTCTTAAATAAATATTATATCTCAAATAATTCTATTTATTGCAGAATTTAAAAATTAAAACTGGACTTTATTGAAGCAGGTTAACATTTTTATTGGTTTGAATGCCATTGTGATATAAATAAAAAACTTACCAAATTTTCTTTTTCTTCAATTTATTCACTCTTAATCCATTTATCTTTTTCAGAATAAATAAAATTACTTGATTTACCGACAAAGTATAAACGGACAAACTCTATCACGTCATAAACTCGCCGGACACCATATGACTCAATGGAATTTACAGCATTACAAAGTTAGTGTTAGAAAATTGACATCCTATATAGATTATCGTTTCGCAGTCCGTCAGAAAGAAAATATTTCCATGGCATGCAGGTCATTAGCGAACATATCTAAGTTTCTCCTACTTGTTGGAAGTATCAATAAGGGTTGCTCCTCTTCATTAGAGTCCAGAAGTATTGAAGCAAGGTAAAGCTGCCTCGATTGATCGATACTTCGATATATTCGAGCATCGGTAAACCTACTTATTGCTATACGCTAGAAGCGAAGACCCACACCAGATTGTGCGTATACGCGATCTTTTAGGACCTTGAGTAGTTTATCTGTATGATATATGTCCGTCTAGAAACGAAGCAAAAAATGATGTACTGAAGAAAATTCAGTGCTGCGCGCAGTTTGATCAAGGATTACACATTTTCCATATACGTGTACAGAATACAGCTTCTCACTTGCAAATGCTCATTTGTTTGATCTGTATGAGCCTCAGATGTTTTTCCAACTCATATAGACTTTTATCGCACTGTTCTCTCGGATTACAGCTCTGACGAACTCTTAAACTTTGCGCAATTAAATACTGTAATTGAGTTTATTTTTGTGCGATTTTGCAATTTTTAGGCCTATGAGGATGAGCTGTGCAAAATTTTATTGATAACTCTAACGGAAACTGGAAATTCCGGGCCGGGGCATAGAAATTTGCGCAAACTTAACTATTTCGAAACGACAAGTAGATTAACCCATTAATGCCTAGCGTCATAGGAAAGGGACATTGGCAAATAGTGCAGACCCAGATCAGACGCCACAGAACGCGGCATCTGATCTTAGTCTTCACTGTTTCCGTAAGGAAAATTGGTAATTCTCCCTAACAGGAAAGAAAAATGGTAAAAATAAATTAAACCACACACCCCTTAAATGACAAATGTACTAATCCAATAAGGACAGAAGAGTCCACCGGGCATAAAAGGGTTAAATAGAGGATCTTATATGAGTGCTCATGTATTATTGAATTTATTAAACGAGTTGGGGAAAAAGATAAGATGCGAGGCTTTGCCGAGCATCTTATCGGTTTTCCCCAACGAGTTTAATAAATTCAGTAATACAGGAGCACGAATGCAAGATTCTATTAAAATCGCATTTTATCAGCAGAATTTGCACTAAAACTTCACGATTTCGCCATTAGAAAACGCAACGTTTTATGGACGTCAACGTATAACGTTACGACGTAATTTGCATATTTAATCCACTAGTGGATTATCGCATTTAATGCATGGCTTTATTACAAACTCAGATGCGACGTCATATGATAAATGCTGTATACATAAATGTCTTTATTTTTAAGGGATTTGGCAGTTTTGGATAAGTGCATGAGGATAAACTCTTTGTACACTATATATCCCTAATGAAGACTGAACAGTTCAGGGCATAGAAATTTATACAAACTTACCGATCTCGAAACTACAAGTACTTACACAGCACGAACATCTCGTGCTTTTTGATTGATTGATTTGTGGCTTAACGTCCACGGTAAACAGCTATGGTCATGTTGGGACGGTCAGTTAACCTGACCACACTATTCTTGGGCAGGCTTAGAACTCCTAAGCGGTTAACCAGTACTAAGTGCACATACTTTCGCCAGTAACTGACAACTGCCCTTCTTGAATCAGCGGAAGGAGAAACGAAAGTATGTGGCCAGACCGGGTTTCGAACCCAAGACCTTTGATTTATGAGTCAGGTGCCCAACCGATTGCGCTACGCGGCCCGGCAACATCTCGTACAAGTACAGTACATTACAGTGCATCTCCTACAAGTACAGTACATTACAGTACCGTACAGTACGGTATTTGCTTTTTTCACAAGTTTGAATGAATGAGATATTGTTTGAAAGCCTATTTAAGAATATAAAAAAGATCTTTTTATCATGAAGTGAATATTACGGAAAGGTCTTTATATCATTTTACTCGATAAAATCAAATTATCTTCATGAAAAACAGTGAATATACTTTTTGACCATGTTGGTGAGAAAGAGAAGAGTGGCTCAACGATCCTTAACATTCCTCAGTTTTATTGTACTACACATGGTATATAAGTGGGCTTAGAGACAGATGGTGATTCAAATCATGAAAGAAAATATGAGCCGATTTGCGGATTTGCAAGTTAATTTTCTAGAGGCATATTCGAACTTTTAATGCCCAGACGTGATAATGTACATGCGTGGTCTGGGCAGGGCAAGACCGTTTCACTTTTGGTCCATTTTGCTGTCTGTGTGATTTGCGCATGCTCTGACAATCCAATTTGTACTGTTAGCCTATATTCAGCTTCTTAAGACAGGTTGTTTTCACGACTTGGCTCATCTGTCTTTAGTCTGAATTTGCGGCTGCCCAATAATTACTGTTTCCTGCGGATTAAATAACTTCGAACGTAATTTGTGCACCTGTAAATGAAATATGAGCTAAGAATAAAAGGTGCACACATCTTTACATACCAGTACATATTTGATATATTCGTATTTGAAGAGGAGAAAATTTTCTAAGAAGGTTTTAGATTATACATACGAAGATCGTTTGAATTCATGTGGTGCCGTGCGTTTGATACTGCCGTCTTCAGGAATACAAACAGCTAGGATCCACACCAACATTCTCTAAACCAAGATAACCTTCGACACTTTCTACATGATGCAAACAGTGAAAGCAAGTATCATATCGCATAAAAGCACATTCTTATAACCTTTGATAAGCATGCACGACATCGGTACGTTTTCCTGCGCAGAGCTTCAATGACTTAATTCATAGTAATGTTTATTAATTTCTGTATGTTTCATTATCATATCGGCTTAAAATACTGTTCTGATAAATGGTTTCTATGACTTGGCTTTCAATAAAATAAGCCTAAATATTAGCTCCCTGTGTGTTTAATTGCAGCGGTTAGAACAAACAGCTGAGCACTTTTAAAACACAAACCGCATGGAAACAATAGTTGGGAAACGATCCTGTTTTTTTTTTTTTTTTTTTTTTTTTTTTTTCTTTTCTGGTTGCATTTTATATACTGTGAATCGGTATATACGCGGGTCCTGCGAAAAGTTCTGTTACTAATGGGACTTTGTCATTCAGGCATATTTTTAAAACGCTTCGTCGCACGAAATACTTTTGTCACTACCTAACTATACCCGTTTATTCTGTGCAAATTGCTTTTTAAATGACCGAGATATTTTATAATTATCCCCCCCCCCCACACCTCCGCCAAAGGTGGGCGGGGACATATTGGTTTCAGTGCGGATCCCGTTGGTGTCGGCATCCATGTCGGCTTCGGCGTTGGCGCGGTAGTTTCTCTTGAACCAATTAAAAAAAACGCCTGAAATGTGCAAAAGAACTTCTGAAAACATACAAAAATTGTAGCAGCCGGGTCATTACCGGTGATGAAACCTGGCCCCGAGGTTAAAAAACTTTTTTCATGCTCAACTCAGCTGAGCTTGAATTTTCACCTCCTAATAAATAGCAAATTATTGATAAGTACAGTTGTTTTCTTGCTCACTTAAAGGCTCCATAGTCCAACCAGTGGGTAAATTCGTCAAAATACAAATCATTATGAAACCGGTACAGCCTTCAGAATAAATGAAAATATGTCGGTTGATGTACTTTTTTTGTATCAGATAACTGGCAAAAAAGAAGGAACAAGGTATTTTGGAAAAATGATGAGCCTGTCCATAAAAATACGCCTTTCGTCACTGGTTCCCCGTTAAGCAATGAAATAATGCAACCGCGGCACAATCAAGGGGATCCTTGATTAATGTTTTTGTACATTGTATTTTTATCATTTGTTAAAACGCCTGTACCTTGTATTTTTATCTCTTGTACCTTTTGTTTTTACCATGAAATAAAGCTAGTGAAATCGAAAGTAGGTCATATTAGTTGCCAACTAATATGACCTAGTTATTTTTTCAAATCTATTTTACGGTAAACTCAAGGACGTTTTGATTTTTCAAAGCCGGCTAATCACGATAATAATCAACGGCGAAACTGTAGTGAGAAGTTTGCAGCGATACTTCACGATAAAATATTTCATGCTGATAGAGCAATGGGGCCTTTAAGCGGAGAATGAAATTTTCTCTGCGTATGAATATGAAAATGCCAACATTAGTTGGCATTTTCATATTTATCAGAAGAGAAAATTTCATGCTCAGCTGAGTTGAGCACGAAAAACGTTTTATAATCTCGGGGCCAGGGTACACACGGAAAGGAAAAATTGAAGTCCGGCCATGAATTGCCAAAATCAGTACAAAGAAGATGCAATTCCAGTAGGCGTCATTTCTATCTGGTCACTCAGTCACTGGACACTTTTATAAGAACTCTGTGTTGAATAAAGGTGAAAAAGTTTTTTTGCAAGAATTTCCAAGCAAAGGATTGTCATGAGACCATCTGATTCTCCTACATGTATAATTTGATGTTAAGGCTTTCCTGGCATTTGAAAACGCTCATGTTCTTCACTGTCCACATTACTCACAAGATCTGAGTTCATGTGATTTCTTTTTATTCCAAGGCTTAAAATGCTTTCTGAGAAGAAATACAATTCCAGAGGTTCTCTTGGCAGCACTTTATTCTATGTGACTTTTTTTATTTCCAAGACTTTAAAATGCTTTCTTAGTAGAAATACAATTCCAGAAGTTCTCTTGGCCGCGCTCTATTCAAGTGTCTCCGGCAGATATCCTCCCCCCAAAAGACTATATAACTGCATTCCACGACTGCGTAAAAAAAGTTACAAAAATGTGTTTTAGTAATGGGGGAATACTTTGAAGGTTTGTAATAGAAATATTTCTGATAAAATGCTTCAGCTAAGAAATCCACCACTACTAATATTTACTGAAAGGCGCCATTACCCTCACAGTGGTATATGTCTCTCGAGCTATCGTTGTAACTTTTCACTACAATTTGGTCATTGTAAATGACTGTGGTTGGCAGTTTTACATATGTTCTCTGTATCTTGATTATTTGTAATCTTAGTTGTTTCCAACTATGGTTTGAGGGCTGGATTTGGATTTTGATTGTTTCAGTTCCTGGTCTTTGCATACTTTTTACTTTTAAACAAGAAAACAATTTTGGATTCGTAGCATTAAGCCACACCCCCTCACGACCCCCCACCCCCCACCCGCCTCCCCGCGCGGAACATCGTAATCAGAATTGGACGAAACAAAAAAGATATGAAATATCACTCTCTTAAGGACACTGACACACTCGCTGCCAGAGGATTTGTAGCGTGTAGCCTCCAGGGGAACATTGCTATGAGGATTAGACAAACAAAAAACAACAACAACAAAAAAAACAACATAAAAAACTATCTCATTGAAGATCAATATAAAATGTGTTACAATAAATTCCACTACTCATTTTTCCAAGCTGCACATTTGCGCAGGCTTGTCTGGTCACACACATTTTTATAGCCATGAACATTTTGCAAGTCATGCGCATTTTTTGCATATCTGAGGCGCGGCACGAGAAAACCAGCAAGGTGGTGTGCGCCCAGCGCAGACTTAGACCAGCCTGGGCATCAACCCAGTCTGATCAGACTCTTAGCTAAGCGCTTAAAGGGTAGCCAAGGGGCTAAGCTAGGTTCATGCGGACAGCGAAGACATTGATTAGACTAGGCGGACTGATTAGACTTGGCGGATGCCCAGGCTGATCTGAGTCTGCGCTGGGCGCTTCACCACTTTGCTGGTTTTCTCATGTCGCGGCTCATTTCATAAGCATGTTTCCTTAATCAACAGGTTTATATAGAGCTTAGTAAATATGTCAGTCTCAATAATATAATACAAGTCTAATATACCGATGTTCCCATCAATTGGTCTATCTTTGTCATATTCGATCATATCGTACAAGAAACAATATGTAAGATAATGCATGTAGATAAATCGGAGTAGCATGTATACACGATAAGAGCCGCAACACGAGAAAACCAACAAAGTGGTTGTCCGGCCAGCGCAGACTCAGATCAGCCAGGGCATCTACCCAGTCTGATCAGACTCTTTACTAAGGGCTTAAAGGGTAGCCAATGGACTAAGCTACCTTCATGCGGACAGCGAAGACTCTGAGCAGACTGGGCGAATGCCCAGGCTGATCTGAGTCTGCGCTAGGCGCACAACCACATTGTTGGTTTTCTTGTGTCGCGGCTCATATAGTTTGCCCTTTGCAGTATTTGACTCGCTGAAGGAAAAAATCTGTACGAACAGCGAAGATCTTGGTAAACAATTAACAGCATTAACTCAGTCTGGTCAAGGTCATTGATGTTTGTTATAAGCAAAAAAGGTATAATTGAATAACTTAATCTGGACCAGTGTCCCCATATGTTCTGCTACGCAAGTTTAATTTATTGGACCTTCTGAGAGCAGCGGTGAGACTGCAGATGTTAAGAATCATTGTGAGCGATCATTAATTTTGTTAATTTTTGTGGTATTTTTCTTCTTCTTTTCTTCTTTTTTTTTTCTTTCTTTTTAAACTTTTCACCCAGTAATATCTTTCACTTAGGTCGAAGAAAACAACGCTCTGCAAAGTTAGGGCAATCACAAGTTTTAAGCAATTTAGATGTATGCTGATCGTTACAACGGAATCAAGCCAGAAGCATAATCACACTGAATGGATCGCGACACGAGAAAACAACAAGTGTTTTTAGAAACATTTTAGGGTGTTATAGACTGTAAATACGGTGGTTCATAAACTGTAAATGGGGTGATGGACAATAAATTCGTCATTTTAAGATAGGAGTATTATAAACTGTAAATAGTGTTCCACTCTGAAGAAGAGGTTTCCCATAATTGGGAGAATCTATGTACAGAACAGAACAGAAATGGCATGTGGGCCAAGCTAAAGCTCAGCTTAGCTTGGGCATCCGCTCAGTCTAATCAGAGACCGCTGTGTGCTAAAAGGGTTGCGAAGAGTGTATGGTAGCTCCGTGCGGACAACGAAGACTCTGGTTAGACTGGGCGGATGCCCAGGCTAATCTGAGTCTTCGCTAGGCGCACATGCCACTTTGTTTGTTTTGTCGAATCGAGGCTCAAATACAGTTGCCTGTAACCTAATGCATATGTAGGGAGAAGACTTTAATGGAGAGAGATGAATTGGCTTAGTAATATACTTTACGTAATCAAATTAACAAGAATACGAGATTGTTTTTGCGCTAGAAAGAATAACATTTGTTACCAGGAAACATGTCAAGCTTGATGCATGGGATGTTAAAGTGGTCGACTGGGACCAAACAACCGTAATTACCGTAAAATTCTAAGTTTTGGGACATACAGATCTGGTCCAACAGTGCAAACCCAGATCAGACTGCTGCTTACACAGCAGTCTGATCAGGGTCTCCACTGTTTGCCTTTCAATCTGCATCTTTGGACGCATTACGAAATTGTAAAACCTGTTTCAATTTTAGGACAATTCCGGTTATTCTTTTAGACGTCCCATTTTTTTGTTATCTTTTTTGTTTTAATTTTACGGTACGCTAAGTATTTGGACACATTAACCAATTATTGTGACTGTCCTGAAATGTGAATAAGTTGATCAGATTATATAATGTTGTAGCAGAGCTTTTTGGGGGAATGGCAAAAAGTGATAATCCTGAACAGACTGCTCCCGAGGCAGTCTGTACTTTTTGTTCCACACCCAATACTCCGGGTCATGCCTTAAACATGGTTTTCATGCAATCTATTTATTATTTATGGATGACAAAAAAGATTAGCTGACGTAGTTTAGGACCCAAGGTAGAAATAAAAAGATATTTGCAGAAGACATATCAATAAAACAGTTTTACGCGTCATGTTTAATAATACTTTTATAAATTTGATTTCTTTTATTTTACTGCCATGGTGCAGTTCAACACCCTGGCCATGTCTGGATCTGACAACTCATGCAGGAATGATTTATTGAAATAGTGTCGTATTCAGAGTTATTGGTTCATCGGCATGTCTTCCCGCCATTCGATTTTCAAAGATATTCTGAGACTTCCTGTTTCTTGCTTGAGCGAGGAAACCGTATCGAAATAAGGACTACTCTAAACGGAGAGAATTGGCTCCTAGACGGACAATTAATTCCTTTTCGAGAACCCTCCGATAAAAGGGGAGATAAATGCTGCTGAATTTAAAATTACCTCCCCTGAGAGTGTTTCCATATATATTAACTCTCTTGAAACAGCGTCATGTCACTGTCGATGCAATGACATTGTCCGTGCAGCGTTGCCTCGATGCTACTGGAAATACACATACTGTAATTAAGAAATGAATTTCATTTTTCTCAGGTTTATCGAAGTGTAAATGAAATTTGGTCGCGTGCAAAGTGAATGAACCCCGAAAGGGGTCATGCAAACTTTGCTAGTAACCCAATGTAGTTTACACTTCAATAAACATCAGAAAAATCAAGTTCACTGCTTATATTTACATTCGTGTCAATCAAAACCTTGATCAAAAGTCTTTTATAAGCGCTAAAATTGAAGCTGAAAACCATTTACACGCAATGTTTCTGCTAACAACGTCAACAGGGTCAATGACGTCATGACGTCGCTGATGTCCAATCTGGTTGTAGATACATGTGGTTTATTCTAAAGTCATGTGACGTCGCGTAGCTCAATGTAATTATTGCAATGTAAACTACATTACGTTCAGATGGTTTACTTTCGGGCTTTTCAGTAATTTCACCAAGAATGTAAATGTTAAAGGCCCCATTGCACTATCAGCATGAAAAATTTTATCATGAGGTATCGCTGCAAGCTTCTCACTATAGTTTCGTAATTGTAAATGACCGTGATTAGCCAGCTTTAAAAAACAAAAACATCATTCAGTTTCACATAAAAATGGTTTGAAAACTTATTTGGGTCATTTTAGTTGGCAACTAAAATGACCTACTTTCGCTTTAATAAAACGGTAAAAATACAATGTACAGACGGGAGTCCCACTCACTATCCCGCCTTTGTTTATAATAGCATTGCTAGACGGGAAACCAGAACCTGAAATTGTATTTTGTGGAGCGATTTGTTATTTTTCAAAAACTTGTTTTCTCTTCTTTTTTGACAGGTATATGACTCAATATATGCACACCAACCCACATTTTATTAGCAAACGTGAAGCTTGAACCGCATTTTACGATGATTTGAGTTTAGGCGTTTTTACCGCTGATAGGACTATGGAGACTTTAAAAAATAGTGCGGATGACTGATATCTTTTCCCCCATAATGGTGTGCTACCTCGTCGCTGATACGATTGCCTACTTGGAATCTATATTTTTGGTGAATGGATATATTTCCACGAAAATGTAAGTCTGCCTTTTTATTTTACTTCCTCAATTTAGGTCATTTCTAGCAGACATTGAAAAGCTTTTCTTTACGAGTGGAAATCATAAATGATGTTTTCTTGCGAAATGGCGGAAAGGTATGAACGTGTACCCATAGACCTTAAAATTAAAATAAGAGTCACGGATAAAAGAAGCCACAGAAAAATCGGACAAAAAAAATCCTCGAGGGCGAAGAAAGCCAAACAAATGGAATGTATCTTATTTTTCTTAATGTGCAATTTAAATATGAGGACATATTAACACTCTTTTTTTTCAACACCATGTCTTCACGATTAACTGAGACAGCCTTGAGCAAACAATGCTTTTAAAAAATGGATTGGACCCGAACTGACAAAGACAATGTACCGTGTCAGAAATAATACTACTTCTGCAGGAGAAAAAAATACATGTAGTTTTCACTTCCAGTAATCTTTAGTAAGCGACATTAAATTTGAGCCGCGACGCAACAAAACCAACAATGTGGTTGTGCGCCCAGTGCAGACTCAGATCAGCCTGGACAACTGCCCAGTCTGACCAGACTCTTAGCTAACCGATTAAAGGGTAGCTAAGGGTCTAAGCCACCTCCATGCGGACAGTGAAGACTCTGATCAGACAGGGCGGATGCCCAGGCTGATCTTAGTCTGCGCTGGGCGCACAACCACATTGTTGGTTTTGTCGTGTCGCGGCTCAATTATTGTTTCGGTACTTCTTTACTAAGTATGTCTGTTGTCGTGGAAGTGCTGCTAATGTTTTCACATCTCTTCTGTCTTCCAGTGTCCTAGACGGCCGTACTATGCGACTGTAACCTTGTGTTTGTGATACATGTAAGTTGTATTTCTCTATAAGACACGTGCTTTAGAATCTCATTGGAACTGCCTGACAGAAAGGTAAGGCGCTGCTGATGAGGTGTGGAAGCAAGTTTCGGGTACCAAAAACATATAGACTGATGCATTGTCAGCAAACTCCAACATTCAGGAATAGAAAATTAAGAATATTTCCATGTGTAAAGTAAAAGAAGAATTTACAAGTGCTACGCAAACAGCAGACTGATTTCAGTCGAAGATTTTAGAAATTCTCTTAGCCATATTAGTCATATCTATGTTTTTCTCTTTAACTATTTTCTCCAGACTCTAACCTTGATGTTGGAGACAGGCATAAAGGTTTCTGAGAGGCAAATGAAATTTTATATGAATTTTTAACAACCTGGATTCGCAAAAGTCTACGCAAACAGCTTCAACAGCACCGACTTAAGGTGCATTGGTTAATTTGCAGTGGAAGCAACTCTGCCATTTTCATTTTGCATACATTCACAGTGGTGATCAACTATCAGAGAAAAGAATTTCCCTTTGTGAAAGTGATTCGTGGTCAGGGGAAGCAAACAGGAAGTCACACACACGCACAAAGAGAGAGAGAGAGAGAGACAGAGAGAGAGACAGAGAGAGAGAGAGAGAGAGAGAATGAAATTATATGAGAATGAATTATAAGTTTGAAAAAATTACACTTTCCTTTGTATGAATTTCAGATAGCATCTCACTAATAATTCGAGAGGAGCATGCCATACACTGTATGCCATGCCCCTCTCGAATTCAAAGCGAGATCACGCCATAGATCTATTACCATAGCAACTATGGAATTATCAACTGTTGTGCATAGCACCTTGTTAGATGACGTCTCGATGAAGTCAATTTGAGATAAGTATGAACTTGGTTACTAAAGTAACAGAGATATGACGACATTGGTTTCGGAGCATGGCAAACAGTGTAGGCCATGCTCCGCCAAGTTGTAAATGATTTTACACACTGAAATTCTTTCAACAGAAACTTCAGATTTTCTCAACCAAATTATTATTCTCAAGTCATTTAATTCCGTGTTAAAATGCTCTCGTTATCCCTTTGTAAAATGGTGGGAAAATCTGGAGGTTTAGCCACATACATGTGTACTTTTCTTAACCAATTAACACCACCATCTGGATATGCACTCTTTGCAAAGACCTCGGTCACTTTTCAACTGCAACAGACAAACTTACATGATCCTATCAGTCAACGTATCGAGGTTTTCTCCGAGCGGTATAATGACTTGTCCTTGTAATAGGACATTGCAATTTGCTTTGAAGACTTAAGCTGCATTAATTTCAAAACGATTACTCGTTAATTGAAATTGCGAATTCTTATGGATTCGAATCTACTTGTCTAACGGAAAGGGTGTATTTTACCGTTACCGTCCACGGTCTAACAACTGAATACACAAATCAGAAATTATTTTCGGAAACATTAGCCCACTAAAATAATGCAGCTGCTATTGAGAGTGGTTTAAAAGTTTATTTGAGCCGCGAGACGAGAAGTGGTTGTGCGCCCAGCGCAGACTAAGATCAGCCTAGGCTTTCGCCCAGTCTGATCAGAGTCTTCACTGGTCGCATGGAGGAAGCTTAGACCTTTAGCTACATGTACCCTTTAAGTGCTATGCGAAGAGTCTGATTAGACTGGGTGGAAGCCCAGGATGATCTGAATCTGCGCTTGGTGCACAAAGACTGGTTGGTTTTCTCGTGTCGCGGAGAATTTGGATTTCAGTTGCGTATAATCAACCTGCGACACCGTATATCCGAACGTTTTACTATATGAGCAGGCTGATCAACCTCTCCACTATATTCAATTCCACCTTTATCTTTTAGTTTTATTACTGCACCGTAAAACCAATATCAAGTCTCCATTTTTGTCAATTTTAGGGTTCATTTAATACCATAAGAAACAAGCAAATTCGGTGAATTTATATCCCCCGCCGAAGTGGCCCTGACTCGTTTATTATGGTTTACTTAAAGGTAGGTTCCTGTACTTTGGAATGCATCATAATTTTGATGAACTTTCATTCAAGTTGTCGGAAAGCACTTATAAAAGGAAATTAATAAGTTTCACTAAAAAGTGTAAATCAAAAAAATATTAGAAAAGTTGTTTTGCAGGGGATTTCCTAACTCTGCTTCGCACACCAGTTAGCGCTATTTTTAGTTCGCGCCAAAAATAGATAACGCAGCTGATGTCATGCTGCATTGCATTTTGGGATAGTTTTAACCCATCCGCCATGCCAGGACCTCTAGGAGAGCTCACGTCAAGGGAAAATTGACCTTTCGAGAATGGCATCAGAAATTGCGCACTTATAGACATAATAAACTTTGTTATTTTTAGAACTGGAATTCCAACTAAAGAAAATAAACCAAAAGGGAAAACGACTATTTTCTTCAACATCTGACGAGTTTCTCAGTAGCAACAAATTCAGAAAAATAAGAGAATTCAATACTGCTCAGAAAAAGACGAAATTATTTTGTGGACACAATTGACATCGCTAGCATAGGAACCTACCTTTAAAAGTTTCATATAATTTTGTTCACTGGACTGAACTTGTGGAACTTAAATCAAATCAAGGACTATTACTCTGGCATAAGTGAGACATAAGCTAAAGTTGTTCTTAAACACTTGCCTCAATATCACTTCACTATATTGATACATTTTTAATTCAGTTTCAAGAAATTTTGTTGAGTCCAGTATCTAGGTTATGGCTAATTTGTAGATTTTAAATCAATTTAATGGCATTAAATCATGCACTACTGATGTAATTATGATCAAAGTTAATGTGCACTGCTCTGTCAAGACAATACAAAATTATTTTAAGTTTGAAGAAATTCCATTCATTGGTTACTTAGTTATGACACAATTTGTTGATTTTAAACCGAGTCAAGGGCAATAACTCATTGCTAACTGAAGCGATTTCGACAAAACGTAAGCTGCATCAATGTGTTATGGTGATAGGTATTTGGTAAAAGTTTCATAGAATTTTTTTCACTGATTACTTAGTTATGGTTAAATGTGTCAATTTCAAATTGATTCAAGGGCAGTAATTCTGAACTTCTGATGCCATTCTGATGAAACGTTATGTGCATAACCACCTTATGGCAATACATATTAAGTTTAAGTTTCATGAAATTTTGGTAATTGGTTACTTAGTTACGGCTCATTTTACTGATTTTAAGTCAATTCAAGGGCAATAACTCATGCATTCCTGAAGCCAGTCTGATGAAACGTGACATGCATCAGCGGATTATAGTGTTATATATTTATTTTAAGTTTCATGAAATTCTGTCCAGTGGTTATTACTTAGTTATGGTTCATTTTATTGATTTTAAAACAATTCAAGGGCAATAACTCATGCATTACTGAAGCCAGTCCAATGAAACTTGACGTGCATCAGGGGGTTATCGAGATATATACTTATTTTAAGTTCGATAAAATTCCGTCCAGTGGTTACTTAGTTATGGCTCCGGACGGACATTTTAAAACAATTCAAGGGCAATAACTCATGCATTACTGAAGCCAGTCCAATGAAACTTGATGTGCATCAGCAAGTTATCGAGATATATACTTATTTTAAGTTTCATGAAATTCCGTCCAGTGGTTACTTAGTTATGGCTCCGGACGGACATTTTAAAACAATTCAAGGGCAATAACTCATGCATTACTGAAGCCAGTCCAGTGAAACTTGACGTGCATCAGCGGGTTATCGAGATATATATTTATTTTAAGTTTCATGAAATTCCGTCCTGTGGTTACTTAGTTATGGCTCCGGACGGACATCCGCCTTCGGCGGGGGATAATATCAAGCCGAACCTCATCGCAACTATTGAAAATATTTTATAGTTTGTTAAGTTTTATTGATAAGCCATTTCAGCTTACCAATAGGTTCCGTGGAGAAAGTTTGAAAGGACTAAGGTACTAGATTATGAGATGGTATTCCATCTAAGCTCATCGTACCGTTTACGTGGAAGATTTATAAGATGAAGATAATCTCTTTGCGCTTGAGCAACTCTCATTCCAGGAAATTTTCTTCGATATATTTGGTGCTATATGAACATGTACACTATAAGATAATGCTAAATACAAAATATAAACCTATCTACGTTACAGCGTCAAATGCAACAAATGCAAATAAAAAAAATGTTACATTGTTCACACGTACATGTAAGACACACACACACAAAAAAAAAGAGAAAAAAAAACTATCCATGTTACATTAGAGCTCATACATCCCACAGGAAAAAATGTAACAACGGAAAAATCCGATACATTTTTTTTTCTAATATTAACTTTAAATATTACAATACATTAAGTATTTTCAAAAATGAATCGTGCAGCCCCTGTGTCTATGAACTGCCATTTTATTTTCAATAAGTTTTAATTGCTGTTTAAGTCTGCGGCCTAGAAAAGGCTACATGATGGTATGGCGACCGGTGCCAATGTGTCCATCCGTCCATTTTATGTCGATGGATGGAATTTAGTTTCCCTTAATCGAATGCATCGGGGCAGCTTATAGGACGGTTAGGGCTGCGTTGAAAATCGAGGTTGTCACACTTTAAGCCGATTCTATTCAGTTCTGATTTAGTAAAGGCACATATTCATGATATACGACATTTTGGATCCGATGAAGATATACAGTTCAGGGTAAGGGAAAATGGACTGGAGATTATTTTTATATAAGACAACCCTTATTGACATTGTTGCATTATTCTGAATCAGTTGATGCAACTTAATAAGAAAGACACTTCCAACTCTACTTTGTTTGCATGTATAGCCCCGTCGTCACAGAAGCGAAAAATCCCCAGGCAACACAAGGTCGATCACAAGGAAGGCTCTTTTTTATACTTTGGTCATGCTATTGTAAGCTTCAGATATATTTTCCCGTCATTTTATTCATAAATATAGTTCGTGGCTGTAAAAACAGTAGCATACTCTCAAAATATATGTAGGCTTCGCGTCTCAAAGTATCATCGGTATACTACGATTATAGTAGTATGTTACTTCGATAAAATAAGCACAGATATGGACTTTACGACCACAGCAAGTGCAGCTGAAACAGGACCAGGTGAACAGATATCGGTTTAGAGTCATGTACTAGGCCCTAATAACCTTGCAAGGTTTTGGGATAGGCTAGACTAGACTACACTAATCAAGCATTCACTATATGAAGTACTCGTATTAGTTTAAAACGTTCATATTTGGATTTTCATTTGAAATATTGAAGAGTCTCATATCAGACGGGAAACCAGAAAAATGTCATTCAATATAGGCATGTAATAAGCAAACATGTCATAAGGTGTATGCCTACACCTACATGTTTTACTGCAATTTTTGAAAGGAATAACTTTTTGTGACTTCCTATTTCCTTGCCCAGACAACGAAAGCCTTCCCATGAGGGCACTACTCTGAAAGGATAAAAAAATGCCTTTAGAAAAGCAAATTCACTACTCTTAAAGGAAAGAATTTGCTCTTAGGAGAGCAAATTCTTTTCTTTAAGAGTTGACCTAAAATAAAAAGGGGGGCAAACAGAAAATGGTAGAATTGCTTCCCCTGAAGGTCAGCCCATTCATCTTAAGGCTTACGGTGATAAAAATGTGTAAATCTATCTTGGCACAACTCATTTAGTTGACTATATAACATAACTTTTTGCCATACACTACAATACTTCCTTTACTAACTTCGTTTAGCTAACGATGCTTTGAACAACAGGACCATTGACTGCTGTTATGCACATGCTATTCTCGGCATATATAGTTCGAGTGATAGATTTTGTCCTGTCGCCGCCCTTTTATTGTAAGCGTAATTTGGTTCAAGTTTTGCTAACCTCATTGTGGCGATAACGTAAAAAAAAAAAATAATAAGAATTAAACCTCTGCCGTAGATGAGACCAGTCATACCTGTGATCAGTGCCTGCGTACTAGACGATAAAATTTCAAATGACCTCTGCTTTTGTATTGATGCATCAAAGGCAATGCAATATGAGAAAATAGGTGGCCTTATTTCATAGAAATTAAAAGAATGGAATTTCAGACTCTATACAAATTACTAGGAACTCCGAGATACATGTAAGTTTTTATTTTTGCTTATTATCCTGCATACTGGCATTCTGTGGTCTAGGATGTGAATTAAACCGGAGAATTCGGAAGACCATCGCCCTTACATTGGAGACTGTCAGAGAGTGGTTTTTCCCCCTTTCCCCCCGGAAAAATGGCTATAGGAAGGAGGACTATATAGTGGATTGTCCGGATCTCATAGATCCACCTTTCCCCCATAGTCCTTTTTCCCCCACCGGGAAATTGGCTATTAGTGAATTTTGTATGGCTGTTGGTATTTTACGGAACGGAACGAACGGAGCGGAATGGAACCGAGCCATTACACGTAATTAATCGCATTAGAAATGCATCAGTTTTTCAACGAAGGTAATAAACATGATTAATTCCAAAAAATCAATATGCAAATTTAGCGACTATATTTTTATAATAATCAATAATTACTAATTTAAGAAACGTGGAAGGTGTGATTTCTTCCCATCGCAGATATTTATATAGGTACATGTGTATACGCATGCAAGCTTTCAGGAAGATGTATACGAATTGGTGCTTTGTCATGTTTGATTTAGCTGGCAGTATCACATTGAAAATAATAATCGGACGTGTGTCCCGATGGGAGTCGAGCCCAAGACTCCAGCATGAAAGGCGAACACTAGTCCAGGCACTCCGCTGCGCGCACGCACAAACGCTTGTACAAACACAAAATTACGAGGATCATCCAAAAAGTTCTGTCACTGGACTCATAACTTTGCTCACAGACATGATAGCTTACACGGGTTGCAACAATCAAAAGAGCAATCTTTTATCTTTATACTGATATCAGGTAAATGGTGAAAACATGCCATCTGGTTTAGTTATAAGCTCAGATACAGACCTTATATTTGACACTGGCCTATTTTCACGATTTTTGTTTTTCTGCTGCCTTGCTTCATGCTGCATATCTCGTCAATTACAAATCGCAGGATTCTGAAATTTTCAGGGTTGCTGTCTGTTCCATTTTCTGGGACACTACATAAAAATCAGCGACTTCTGTCGATTATATGCGATGCAAAATATTGATATATGAAATATAGTGAAATTCGCAGTCACGTGATTTTCAAGGACCCACTGTGCCTTCATTTTTGGGATCTTTCTGAAATTTTGACTGAGAACACATTGTCATGATCTACTGCAGTACAGATATGCTTCAGAATTTGAAATATTATACGTTTATGAAGCTTTTGAACTTAGAACATGAACTGGTCGATTTTTCTAAGGCGTTGTTTGCATAAAGTTGAGGTTACGAAATGCTGTAAACTCTTTAAAATGGACAGAATCGCTTGGAGATTATTTCGTTGTCTTTATTAGCACCTGAGATATCGTAGGCACCGGGCAGCGATAATAGACACCCCTTCATTGCTTATTGCCGGAGTTGCAATTTGCCAGTCGGGTGAGGGTACCCTTCTTTTGATGCAGATTGTGAATGTTATGTCATTGATACAAGAATCAGTTTTTTTACAGCTATGTGATAAAAAACAGGGTTTTTGAATTGTTTTTATTTTAGGTGAATCGCACTTTTCGTTTTCGAGATATAAGCCAGTGACAGAACTTTTTGGATGACCCTCGTATACTAGTTGATGCACGCAACCACGTACACTCATATCCGTTTTAGGTAACATGGAAAAGCAAAGTGCCTGCCTGTTTTCCCCAAAGCATCTGTTATCCATCGATATTATATGGACAGATACTCGGGTTCTATTTCACCTCACTATTATGATTGGAGAAGGAGCAAATTCCACAATGTAGCGTGTATTCCTGCAATCATATTACCAGGGGGAAAATCTACTATAGAGGGGTAAAACGGCTATGCAAAAACACCTATATCTATAGTAGATTTTCCCCGGGGAAAATTGGCTATATAGTCATATTTCCGGGGGGAGATTCTCCTATATAGCCATTTTTCTGGTGGGAAATTCTACTATGCAAAAATCATAGTCATTTTTCCGGGGGGAAAGACTACTAGGGGGGAAAAGCTACTCTCTGAAAGAGACCACTACTCTGTCACATGTCGCCGCCGAGCATCGAACCCGGACAACAGTTGTGACAAACGAGAAACATACCTCTGCGCTATCCAGGCCGTGCCAATAAGGGCGCACAAAGGCCTATTAACGAAATTGTCATTACTTAATTCATATAAACTTTTCCAACTTTACACTTCTTGATTGTCATACTTGGAGCACGTATTGTACAAAATCTAAAACTTAAGACACCTTAATTAATCATCGGATTTGTCCTAAAATGAAACAGTTCAGAGATGCTTCCAAAACATGCAGATGGAATGATAAACAGTGAAGGCCTTGAACAGGCTGTCCCTTGAGCTGTCTGTACTTGGTCTATATTGTTTGATCAGACCTATTTGTCCAGATACCTAGAATTTTTAAGGTGGCAGGTGTCAAAAAGACTCGGGAAAGAAGCTGTATCAAATAATAGAAAGATCCAGCAATGAGGGATTTTATGAATTCATCAAGAATGTCCCTGTTGCATAGGAAAATGTCATCGGAAAGATCGGATTTTCTGAAGATGAAATTCAGATCCCTAGATTTAGGTTTACCTATACCATGTGGACGGACTTATTCTTTATTTTCTCTTAATTTTAGGAAACGGATACCATTAAAGAAAATTAAACTTTATGAAATAGCAGGGAAATGCAATTTTTCGATTTGCTTCTTATAGGAGACGAACTAGCCACTTACGTTGCGAGCATGAAGTTGCTAATGACCTCGCGTTATGGCTTTATAGTGGCATCATTTCACTTCATGGCGTAACCCTGGTTGCTTCAAGGAACTTTGTCCTGATGGTTGAAGCCGAACTTTATTGAACATGTAAAAGTGGGAGACTCTTGCAAACTCTTTCTACTGTTTCTTACACTGGAACATTGAAATAATACTCTTCTAATGAGAGAGAGAGAGAGAGAGAGAGAGAGAGAGAGAGAGAGAGAGAGTGATTAATGTTGAAAATCGTTATCATTAATATTCCTTGCTTATGTCTAAATGGCAGATTGTGAAAGAAGGCCAAACCCACATAACTCTCATCCAAAGACAAAAAAATGTTCAGGCCGCTCGTTCTAAGACCAGTGTGTGCATACACCCAGTCTAGTTATTTTTTCTTCTTTTTTTGAAAGAGAGTAGAGGGTGGCCAGCACTGGTTTGGACCTGTGCAATTCCATACATCGTAGTACTATTTTCTGTCTCGCCGTGGTTTATTTAAAGTTCACTGCTTGGCTGTATCTGCTACGGATACAAATTCTAAACGATATAATCTGCATGACAATACAATAAAATACGGCTCAGACAATCAATCAATGTCGTATAAATAAATCTATTACGTAAGTTAATTCAAAGAAGGAAACAACTGACAGAAAGTTTGGACGGAGCTGCCTGGAAATTTAATGCATTTGTCCTATCCATTTTAATTCATCAACAATACTGCGCTTGATATGGAAGTGAAGATGGACTTGTTGTCAACAAGCCAGATAATATGATATATCTTTGTTACTTCATTTTTTTAGTACCAATAGACTTTTAAGTGTTTAGCACCAATGTCATAAACTTTAATATTTGGTAAAAATACAACGTAAGGACGTTGTATCCCATTTGTTGTATCGCTTTTTTGTATGTTACATTGCTAGATGGGTAACCAGAAAAAATAATAGTTTTCTGTGGAGAAGTATGTCATTTTCAAAAAAATACATACCCCTCTTCCTAGTGCCGTACTTTTTGCACAATATTCATATCAATCTACATTTTTGGCATATTCAACTGGCATTTTCGTGCTTCACTAAGTGGGCAGAGCTTAGCCGTGCGCCACGAAACTTCCCTTGTTCATAATGCTTTTAGCCGATTTTACCACTCTGATGGCTATTGAGACAGTTAGTAATCTCGTTATTAATTGTTATTATTATTATTATTTTCGTTTATTTGTATTCCAGCTTCGGTTCTTCATTTACATTCAACATCGTAATGAATGACTACTCTCTCCTTCTTCCTCTCTCTGACTCCACCCCGAGTGTTTCGCGACTCAAAGATGTTGCTTTATTAAAGCAATCGTCAGTTACCATAAGTATTTCACACAGACTTAAGAGTAGTATGATGATCGTCGAATACTCATCTTCATTGTCAAAGTCCTTACACATTTGTTTTAATATCAACTCGTATTGAATGACATTTCTTACGAACGGAAAGCATGTTATCCAAGCTGCACGTTATCTGCACGTACAGTGTAAGACCATTTAACATATATGCATATATACATGTATTTTGTCCCTATCCGCACTAGCCAACATACGGCTGAATTCTGTTCATGGCAACAAAACCACTAATAGCGCATTTAAATAACAAAGTTAATCTGAAAAGATCAACTGAAACAATGAGGTTCATCATTCTGAAAATCTCATTCCAAATTCCTTCGGGAAAACTCTTCAGTGCCTGCAAATTGTGCATGCCTAGACAACGTGTATATACAGGATGACCACAGCATTCACAGTCTGCATTTTAAATACAGTCTGGATGTTATAAGGACAAATGGCGATTGCCATTTAACAGACGTTTTTACGCAAGTATGTCCGCTAGTCATATTGACTTTCAGCATTGAGACTAGTTTTCCGGTGACGCTGCTCATATCCGAAAAATCTTCCGATTGTGGTAATCAGTCATGCCAGAGTATAAGAAGCACGGATAAACGTTGTCGACATCATGTAACCGCATGAAAGCCAACAGAGAATACATCATCGCATTTCTTTTTTCTAAACCAATATGTACTTGCCAACCATGAAGACTAAGACTCCGTCTATGTGCCTCCGTGTTTCATTTCATGCCTGTATACTCGTGTTCCTTATATTTTCCATATACATGTATACTTGAAGCCATTAAAAACGCAACTTTTTACTTGTCTTGTATTTAGATTAAAAGTAATTCCACAAGGCTGTAATATAATTCATGCAATTTGCCTTTCGTCCGGCAGGATTTTAGCAATAGTTTAGCTTATGTCGATTTGTCTGAGGAAAAAATGAGAAAAAATGTTAAAAGCAACAAATTTCAATTTCAAGCATTCAGGAAATTAAGATTCAGTCTAATTTTATTGAAAAGATCTTTAGTATGATGCCTGAAATTGAAAAACAACGCAAAATCTAAAATTATACTGCGGGAGCGGTTTTAAAGATTTTGACATTTAACAAATTTTTCGTAAAATTTTCACACATTTTGAGAATCTTGTAAAATTCCATCTGAGGCCCGAATAATAGGCTATCGAGAAAAAGACTAATGAAATCTTGCATTGGTATCAGTATTTGTCCAAAAATCGCTCCCTTTACAAACACTTCCGGTTTGAAGGCGCATACTTTCGTCGGCACTTACGCGGGCGGTAGTTCTGGAATTTTAAAGAAAACAGCATGCGTGCAGAGACATCGAGAAACTTAGCCGAAACGAGCCAGTGTAAACGTTACATGGAAGCATTCATTAAACGTCAATTTCGCTTTAGCCTCAATAAAAGTCGGAGTTTCTGTCATAAATCTCTACATGTGCCAAAATCAGAAACTTGCGATTTTACTTGCTTCAAGTGTAGTTACTGTCATTTTTGAGTTACTTGAAAATACCCATATTACGCCACAAACAGCTAAGGCCTTCCCCAGCTCTAAAGTGCACTAGCACATTTTAAAAGCAAATGATGATTTTATGTACCATCTGCATAGTATTATCTTAGATAATGCCTTTGTCTAGCTACCCAAAGCAAGAGGCTGGTTCCCGAATACGTTATAAATGCAAAACAAAAATTTGCAGGATGATAGAGTGCAGACATTGCATTTTTCAACATTCTTTGACCTCTTGTGACCTTGAAAATGGGTTAAGAACAGACAGACAAAGAATACAGATAAGCGGACACAACCAAATTTTACCGATAAACCACAATGGGAACACCGCCTTGGAACCATCAGTAATAAATTATCCATGTTACAGAACCGTAATCTAAGAAAGGAAGAATTTGAAATTCAACTGAAATATAGCTGTCGAGGAAGTGATATCTCAGATGCGATGCCGATAATGTGCGCTTGCGACACGTATTTTAAAGCGACACGTATTATGCATACATGCAAAACGTATTATACGCTCTAAGTGAGCGTCTAATTTGAGTTCATGTCAGTTTTTAATCCTTTTTGTGTGTTTTTGACGCTGTTTTTAATTTGGATAGAACATGACTCTTAAAGTGCGTCTTACGACACTGCCTCATATCAAACACCAATTTTTTTCAGCACTGTTGTCTGTATCTATTTTGTGAACTTTGTGATAATGTACATATGTATATAGTGTTATTTACAGAGGGCCACAAGGTAGAATAGCTAACAAGTTAATTGTGTTACCCTCTCGAAACAATGTGTAAATAAAAATAAATAAATAAAGTGGCGGTAGCGGACAGATATTTTTACGGAACTTCAGCACATCGTGATTCATACAAGTTTTAATTTGGTCCCCATGGACGTCTTCTACCTCATCAGTGAATGATCAAAGTAGGCACTGCTTTGCGTACACTACGCCACACTCTTAAATGGAAAATATGAGCCGCGACACGACAAAACCAACAATGTGGTTGTGCGCCCAGCGCAAACTCAGATCAGCCTGGGCATCCGCCCAGTCTGATCAGAGTCTTCGCTGTCCGCATGAAGCTAGCTTAGACTCTTAGCTACCCTTTAAGTGCTTAGGAAAGACTCTGAACAGTCTGGGCGGATGCCCAGTCTGATCTGAGTCTGCTCTGTGCGCACAACCACATTGTTGGTTTTCTCGCGTCGTGGTTCAATTATACTATTGTTTTGTTCTTTCCATTTGGACTTGTTCTGTGACAACTCATTTTTCAGCCCATAATCCATCACTGAAATGATACTTTTACATATGGTAATACATCTTTTAATGACTTGTTCTTTTTCTCTCTTTTCAACACTTAGTGCAAGTGCAAACTTTTTACAATGACTTCAGATTAATCTGCACTAGCTACTGAAACTGTCTACAGTATAAAAGAGCACGATGCTTAATGATTCAAGTCATTTTTTGCTAACTTTTTAATAATACTTCTGTTATAATTTGCGAATTTGGGAAATATGTTACGATAGATTTTCTTAGTTTCGTAGGTAGGGCAATGGTATCGATTGTATAACACTTGGTAGAAGAGGTCAGAGCGTAAACAGGAAGTTGTGTGGCTGCTAGTCATGCAATTAAACTTAATAACTAGCCAATGAATTTCTCTCCCAAATCAGGTCAAATAAACAACATGATTCCGCTACAGGTTCTTAATAACGCTGATTTTCTGAGGAATTTTTCTTCAATATATTCATTTATCAGAAATTAGAACTGCTGACTAAATAGGCTGTGCCATTACAGCAACTTTCTGAAGCAATATGCACGATTAGCATGCGAAATACGCTTCTGTTGAGGAGTGTATGAATACACTTTCAGGGGAAGCATCTCTACCAGTTTCTAATTCGCCTCCCTTCTCAATAGGTTTCAGCTCTTACATGTAAAGAAAAAAACTTGCTTCCTGAGCAATTCTTTTCATAAGAGTAGCCCCGTTTTGGAAGGTTATGTCATCGAGGGAACATCAGTAAGTCAAAAAAGTTAGTTGCCTTTGATAGAATGATTAAAAAACAGGGATGTGAATCCATATGCCTTAAAGTTAAAAGTCTATTATTGTCTGGAAGATTTGCTTTCGCCCAGACACGGTCTGGTCTGTATATATGAGATCTTATTTTTCTTTTGACATGGCTTAATGTGCATTGGTACACCATTAGCTTTTTCCAAGATTTTAACGATGAAAAGACTTTGTGTCTTCCTGTTTGCCTTCCAAAATGGGGTCTACTCTTGAACATAGTTTCCGCTACTACGGGAGCATATTCTTTCCTTAAAACTTCATTGATAAGGTAAACAAAAACAAAAGTAGTAGAATAGTTTGAAAGTGTTCCCATGAATGTTACATATACACACGTCAACTCTCAATATCTCAAATACTGATATCTCAAAGTATCCTCTTAGATAGAAGAATATGAGCCGCGACGCGAGAAAACCAACAATGTGGTTGTGCGTCCAGCGAAGACTCAGATCAGCCTGGACAGCCACCCAGTTTGATCAGACTCTTCGTTAGGAGCTCAAAAGGTAGCTAAGGGTCTAAGCTACCTCCATGCGGACAGCGAAGATTCTGATCAGACTGGGCGGATGTCGCGGCTCATATAGTTTTGCCTAATTTCCTATTGTTATTTACATTCCAACTCCTCTCATCTCAAATTGCAGATTTCTCAAAGTGAATTTTCTGGGACCAGAAAAATACTTTGAGATACATGTATTAATAGTTTGGAATGAACTTTGACTTTGAGGTATCGAGACTTGACTGTATCTGCTTTTGTTCATATTTGTTTATTATGAATCGTTTCTTCAGAAATTCTGAATGATCCAGTCTAAACCAAAAACCTTTTGTTACGTGAAGACCCCTTTGATTAGTACACCAATTTCTCGGCAGCTCCACAAGAAGCACTCAAACTGTTACTTCCGTTAGATTCATCTTTCATGGCTTGGTATTATGTATGGTATCTGATTGCTGGCACGTAACGATTATTTTTAGTTTGATAAAACAGCTGATAATGACGTTCCCTCAATCTCCAATAAGCTTTATTTCTGCCTAGATCATATTAATTAGAATAATTAAACATTGTATTTATACATGCTAGCTTTGTGATAAGGCGCGGACTGACTAATGTAATTTATAAAGGAAAAAAAAACGCTTTTACATTTATGCAGGAATGTACTTCCTGTAAGTAAGCATTTGAAGTGGAAAATAAATGAATGGAGGAAATGGCAATACATGTTTCAAATTGTTAACCTGTAACCTTCTGAAGTTAAACATGAGAGACACAGCGTCTGACCAGGATCTACACTGTTTGCATAAAACTTTACGATTTTTGTAAAAAGATACAAAAAAACAGATACCCCTAAATGATAAATAGACTCATCCAAAATATAAGGCTAGAAGAGTCCATTGAGCCTAAATGGGTTAATAAAGACATCTAGAACTGTCGGAGGATCCGACTGTAGTCCCACTTTACTGCTATATTTAAAGTGTTAAATGTTTGAGTCCAAACTCTTGCTGACATATACTTTTGAACTCAAAATATGGAGAGAGAGCAAAATAGGCAGAATAGGCAAAAACAAAATGTTCTAAATGTTACCATAAAACAATTCTATTTCCATCTGTATATCAAGCTTGAAGGTTCCAATTTAAATTTGAATAGTTTCTGAGAAAACTATGACAAAACAATCAATATTCAAAATATAGAGAGAAAGTTAAAATGGTCTGTAAAAGGGAAAATATGAGAAAGGAACTCATAAAATAGTTCTCAACCCAATGCTCGATGAACTTATTGCCCATCTGTATATCTTATGAGCGTAAACGACTCTTTCCGCCCACCAAAATATCACTCGATAGATTCAAATATTTTTCTGTAAATTGCTGTTACATGTCTAGCACATGTAATTTAATTTCAAATTCTCGAGGGGGATACATAGCATCTCGAGATTATACGCAAAGCACGAATTTTAATCAAGTTTCAACGCCCGAAGATATTATTTCAGTAGTTTCAAATTAGAATTAACTTAATTCAATTTATAATTAAGACGTTTCATGAGAAACAATGGTTATTCATTTCATTTGCGAATAGAAAATACAAATACAAGTATTCAACTCAGTTTGCACATGCGCAAACTAATTTGAGTTTTTGCTATAATATCAGAAACGGCATCGATCGTAAGATGCCAGAGGTCCGTCCAAAGAAACAGATCTGGGGCCGTATTCATAAAACGACTTAAGTCGTTGCTATGCGGTTGCTAAGGCTAAATATCTATAAAGGAGATTCCCTACAACTATGAAATTTGGTCTGGAGGAACAGTCTTACAAAGACTGTTCCTCCAGAGCAAATTTCATAGTTGTAGGGCATCATCTTTATAGATGTTTAGCCTTAGCAACCGCATAGCAACGACTTAAGTGGCTTTATGAATACGGCCCCTGTTCACGGCGCTATCTAACGGGTTACAGTCAGCTTATGACTTGGTTTACATACATACATGAAACAGTATTCCAGTTAAACTTGGACAATTAGAGGGCGATAGCAACGAACCCCCGTTTACGGCTGAGAGGATTTCCGTCTCCTTCAAGATTCGGACCCGGACCGGTAGGTTATCAGGCCAGCGCTTAACCCACAGAGACACAGAGGTTCCTATTGATTTAGAGCTTTAGGTGTATGATTAATTCTCAGGGAAAGCAGCTCTGTTAACTTCAGCTATGCCTACCTTCTCAGTAGGGTTAAACCATTAAAATTAAATTCACTCCCCACAAAAATACCCTATTTTGCAAAGGGAAGCAATCAGGAAGTCACAAAAACTGACTCTCGTTGGAAAAAAAGACATGCACGTGTACCAATAGACTTAAGACAGGCATCCCAGTGGGAAATGACGTCGAAATGATGTCGTACTTATGTCGATGCGACGTAGTAAGGCCACATCGACATCAGTGCGACGTCATTACGACGCCATGTTGGAATATCATATGCTATTGTTTAAGGTACTTTCGTGGAGATCGATTCTTCCCCTTCCACTGATTCAAGAGGGGCAGTTGTCAATTACTTGCGAAAGCATGGGCACTGGTTCACCGCTTAGGCGGTCTAAACCTGCCCAGGAATAGTGTGGTTAGGTTAACTGACCATCCCGACATGACCATAGCTGTTAACGGTGGACGTAAAGCAACATCAACACAACAACAACAATCGAGATCGTTATGAAGCATTTCTAAAAAACGAAAATGGATTGATTCACGTTCAAATTATTAAAATACGCGTTAAGGTATTTTCGCAAAGAAGTAAGGTATTTTCGCAAAGAAACATTTTATGAGATGTCCTGTTTGCTTCCCTTGACGACGTGACCCTTCCAAAACGGAGTCTTTGTGGTCTACTCTTAAAGAAAACAATTTTTACAGAACGGTTTGTTTTTCCCTTATATTTTGTCTGGTATGTGTTGTGCTATTTACCAAAAATTTCAATTGCCTACATTGTATTTACTGTAAAGCAGCAAATCATAAACTAGGCTCCGAGGTTCACTTGTTAACTTGTTCACTTGTTTAACTGCGGTTAAAACATAAGGTTTTATTTTGGGTGGGAGAGGGCAGGTTCAACGAATTCGTATACGAGATCGGAGAATTAAAAACGTATCTTCGAGATCTTAAGAGTCAGTAAGTAGGCTTTTCACATGATTGAAGACCTTTCGTATCTGGGACTATAACATATGATAGGCGGGGCCGAATCCTCTCTGTTTGCTGCCTTTTCCAACTTTTCCGATTTCGAATCAGGTCCTTTTTACTGGTGGGCCTTTAGGGAGAGTGTTAAATGTCGGAGGGGGATAAGATTCGCACCCGCGACCTTCTGCAGCGAAGTCTAGCCCTAAAACCGCTCAATCGCAGTCAACTTCTAAATATCTTACCAACTACACAATAGGAGATCGAAATTTGCAAGTTTTATTCGGTCCAACAGAACTGAATGTCATCGTGAAAAAAATATGTATTTTTGTAAACTTAAGTGAGACGTGTGCAAATCTGCTGGCTGATCCAAGCATGCACATGTGTTGACAACACTGCGTATATGAGACGTTCTCAGTTAAGCTGGGCCATTAGCTATTATTTTTGTCCTTCGTATTACTTTTCTTTAAATTACAAAATAACGGTCCTGTTTACCTTCTGACAAGTAGCCCTCTGTCTAAAGAAGTAGACGAAAGTACCAAGACATGCGTGCGTTTTGTTAAACATTTTTAACACTGGTTCGAATAATGATACCCTGGTTAAAAAGGCGACGTTTTTAAATGTCGCAATATTGCCGTTGTATAAATATGAACGCCGCACGGCTAAAAAAGATATATCACTGCTTAAAATCGAGTTTCATTATTAAATTCAGGTGATTTCTAATATATTTCCCCGCTTAAACAATATCTAAAGGGTAGTTTTTGCTACGAAATGAGACTGGGAACTAATGTCGCAAATTTTATGTAACCTACGTCACAGCGCTAAATTCGTGATACATTTATTAATTAAAATGGCCCAGCATCATAAAACTTACAAGAATACACGAAGAGATATGTGTTCCTTAATAGTTTATATCATTGGTGCAGATTTGGTCCATTTTGTATATTTTACTCGACTTCAAAGTACATTACCCCAGCATTTTTCTTTAAGAATGTAACCTTACGTCACGGGCTTTTCTTAAAACTGAGCAAAGCAATCGCTCTGAAACTCATGTGCAAAATCCTGCCTAGTAACAGCTACAAGATGGTGTGCTTAGATTTCATGCACTGAAACAATAAATGGTATAAAAGCGTTAAAAAGTGTGCACTGTAACCTACGTCACACGTAACCTACGTCACAACGTCACCAAGATCACGTTTTGAAAGCGTTGACGTCATTTGATTAAGCAGCGCTTCTTAGAAAACCCCTTTCTTCCAGAAAAGCAAAGAAAAACATTTTAAATTGAAACCAGCCAAAATAATCAAATGTCAGTAGATTGGTAAAAGTGCATTGCTACGCATGTCAAAGAAATCATATGCGACATCGTTCTTCAACGTATCTAAATAACGTCATAAAATACGTCATTTTTAATTGTTAGGGTATGTCTCTAAACATGGTTGGTATTCCATAATCTTAAACTATTATCTGAAAATATTTTAAAGCCTTGAAGCAGATATCATGAGCTTTATGGTCGTGATTTTTTCTTGAATTCTGGCATGGTTATATATATGGCCATTTTTGTCGGCGAATGGCCCAGCTTAACTGAGAACGTCTCATATGCGCCTGAAGGCAGCATTTAGCAAATTAAAGATATGAGGATATGAGTCTGTTTATTCTCGTATATGAAATTAATAACGAGGGTGATAAACCTTCCCCTGAGCTCTTCATTAGCGTTTACAAGTTTATTCATTCATATGGCATCGCAGTTTAAGAGATTCGCATATAATTCCTATGGCAGATTAGCCAAAAGAATAAGTCATTAAAGACGATTAGTCATAATGCATGTACATGTATAAACGACATAAAGTGATTCAAGTTATGGTTAACATCTTGCAACAGTAAGTGAATTACCGGCAACAAATTCACAGATACAGATTTTTTTTCAACCCACCATGTTGCGCATATGGTCTGGTAATGACTCTGTAGACAAAAGTCCTTAGAAACAGAAAGAAGGCTGTTCCACAGCAAATACAGTTAGATTGCGTTATGATTTATTGAAATAAAAAATGTAATAAAAATGGATTTTAAACTGATAAAAATGTAATACATGTACTAAAGGGTATGGCACATTTGCCTTTATTCATATGTTGTGAAGCAAGAACGCAGCAGTTATGTGCTTCACAAGGTCATTATTTATTGGTATTTCACTTCAATTTACCTGCAAAATAACCATTAACTGCACGATTTATAACATACAATTATGTTTCCAGTAAGCCTCTAAAATTCCATCGTATATTTTATGTGATCTTCTGCTTTCGGAATGTCGGTTTCTGGTTTAGAATCTTCCAATGTTTACCCTATACTGGTTTTACGGCCTCTTTTCATTAATAGAATACATTTAATAGGGTGGTGTGTATGAATTTAAACAGATATAACTTGGAAAAGGTTCATTCCTGCTCTGTTGTTAATGTGTCACAATTAAAATGCACACGGAGCTCACATGAAACAATTATAAAAAATGCATTCAAGAATGTCGCTCACTATCCAGCAAGTGCACAAAACTGTAGACAAAACATCGTACCGACGACGACACAATTCAATGACCTCTAATCGACGTTGATGTGAAGTGTCAACGTGATGTACATATACTGAGTTAATGGGTGGTTCATCTGGGATACGAAAACGTTCTTTTTTAAGCATTTTATAAATCAGAAACCAAGTTGTGTGTCAAATTTCTGGTATTGAGTTTGTCAGAATTAAAAATATGAGAAATTACAGTGTTGGTACAGCCCAGTTGGAATGCGACGTTTTGGACAACATCGACCCAGCGTTGATGCAATGTCCATGACGTTGCATCAACACTGGGTCGACATTGTACGTCCGTGACATTGCATCAGCGTTAGGTCGACGTTGTACAAACGTTGTCTGCCCACAGGGATTATAAGTATCTTTCATGGGTATGAGGTGTGGATAGAAAAATCCGTCACGAGGGTCACTGTTCGGCATCACGAGGCTTGCCGAGTGATTCCGAACAGTGATCCAGAGTGACGGATTTTTCTATCCCACCTCACACCCATGATAGATACTTTTTCTTGTACACCACGTTTTGTATTATCTTTAGAACTTGTTTAAATGCGTAATTTTAGTGCCTAAGAGGTTTCTATTTGATTTTAAAAGAAGGCGCGGCTTTGAACGACCGCCATTCGGTTCTTTACGTCAACGTCTGGCGTGCATAAACTGACGTCATTTTTGCGGTCTTCGTGACGTCATCATAAAAAAGGCCAACATCACTTGACGACGTGGGTACGTGAGCTCCAATACAACCAATGCATTGACAGCTCGTGATTTTTATCCGGTCCTGGGTGAGATAATATGGGTGAGATAAGATTTGTAGGTACATGTGAAGCACGCGGATATCCTTATCTGGTGTGCAAGAAAATATCGTAACACCGTTGTAGCAACGTCTTTCCTACGCCATGCGTCCGTTTGGAATATTTTACCGTTGAAGGAATATCCTTTCCCGTTCTGCACCTCTCCTATTCTACTTGACAAGCCATGCCACTTCCCTATTTGAAAGTTTCCTAGAAACATAAATTTTGTGATGACGCAAAATAACTTATTCTATGATGTCAAAGAATGGCCTTGAAATTGAGTACGTCTAAATTGTGACAGCAGAAATTCATATCTTTAAAGGCGCCAAGAAAGAAAATATATTTTCCAACTAACATAACGCCAAAGTTGAAATCGCATTATTTACACTGAGAAATTAGTCTGGCGATAATTTGTTTATTTAAGGACATGTTTCATCTGATATGATATCGTTTTCAACAGACATCTCGACTAGACTCATTTTCATTACATGTTTGTATCAACCATAACTGAAAATTCGATCAGTTAGAGATAAAGTAGGGGCAGGTTCCTTTCTAGCGTAAGGTGATTATTAAATTAGATTTACACTTACGCAAAGGTTAATTTAATAATTTCAGTGATAGGCTTATAATTCTTACACTTGAATTATTAGCCTCTGTTTTGGTAAAGCGGACAGGTAGTTAACAGTACATCCGTATAAATGTTTGTAATGTAATAATTCTGTTTATCATATGACGTCGCATCTGAAGGTGTAATAAAGCCATGCATTAAAAACAATAATCCACTAGTGGATTGAATATGCAAATTACGTCGTAACGTTATACGTTGACGTCCATTAAAACGTCGCGTTTTCTTATGGCGAAATCGTGACGTTTTAGTGCAAATTTTGCTAATAAAATGCGATTTTAGTGTCATATGATAAATAGAATCTTGCATTCGTGCTCCTGCATGATTGAATTTATTAAACTCGTTGGTGAAAACGATAAGATGCTCGGCAGAGCCTCGCATCTTATCATTTTCCCCAACTTGTTTAATAAATTCAATAATACATGAGCACTCATGTAAGATCCTCTATATCAATCATTTAAGGTAAATGGGGTACGTTTTCTAGGGAAGAAACTTTGCTTACTCTGCTTCTTGAAGGCTTTCATCGTCCAGAGAAGCAAATGGAAAATGAAGAGTACACATACGCATCCCGTCCTTGCAGTTTGGTGCTCCATTGGATTAGATACAATATACGTGTTTTGTTGTAAAATAATTGCGTTTTATTTATTTTTTTTTTTTTTGTTTTTTTTTTTTATTTTTTTTTCGCTGCTTTTGTGTTTTTAATGTGCAAAAAGGGGCTGGCACCATTCCAACAGTCAAACTTAGCTTCTCTTCTCTCTTTTTCTGAATGGGAGATACCTCCAAAGAGACTGAGGGGCCGTTAAACCAAAAATAGCCATTCAATTAACCCGGCTTCAGGATACATTATCAAATATTTACATTCTTGGTGTATTTACTGAAAAACCCTATAGTAAACCATTGGAACGTAATGTAGTTTACATTCCAATAATTACATTGAGACACGCGACGTCAATGACGTAGAAATAAACAATGGCTCTCTACAACCTGATTGGACGTCAGCAACGTCATTACGTCATGCATGCCGTTCTGTTGTTAGCAGAAGAAACTGCGAGTACATGTTTTAATGCTTCAATTTTAGCGCTTATACAAGATTTTTCATGAAAGACTTGATTGAAACGAATGTAAATATAAGTAATGAACTTAATTTTTCTGATGCTTATCGAAGTGTAAACTACATTGGGTCACTAGCAAAGTTTACATGAACCCCGGGGTTCATGTTAACTTTGCTAGTGACCGAATGTAGTTTACACTTCGATAAACCTCAGAAAAATGAAATTCATTCCTTAAATAAACTGATTTTTTTTAAATAAAATCCAGTAATTCGTAGTATATGTTATGGAATGTTTCTGTACCCTTAAGATTATTAGCTGTTCTGTTCTAGCGTGCCTATTCATTGCTTCTACTTCTTTGACCGATACCAAAGCCATTCCTCACTTGTCAAAGTGATACAATCACCGTCTGTTTTGCCATGTTTTAGCTGTCTACAATATCAGTACAATTAAGACTGGACATATAGTACAAGTTTCTGATGATCGAATGGCTGATGATGTCCTCAAATGACTTTATATTTTCTGGCGCCTTTACCAATAACTGTTATCATCCCGAACTTTTAAGTTCATTTTTATTTCAATTCCGACTATGTGTAACAAAGCTTCTAGCGCAATGATAAACAGTGCAGACTCTGGTGCACTTTTTGCTCAAGACATTCGGTAGACATTTGTCAGCCGAAGATGTTAGAGAATTTTTATTGTTTTTTTTTCTCTCGTCTGCGAAGAAGAGGCGAGACATATGTATTGCTTTTCCAGTGTCGTCGGCGTCGGCGTAAGCTTTTGTCGAGTTTTTGCGTTTAGGTCATATTCTCAGAAACTATAAGGGCTAGAGCCATGAAACTTGGTTCATGTGTACATCTTGAAGAGTAGATGTCAAAGCCGTCATCAACATTGAGTCTTGACCGGAATTTTACGGTTGACTGAGTTTGCAATTTTTTGTCGAGTTTTTGCATTTAGGTTATTTTCTCAGAAACTATAAGGGCTAAAGCCATGGAACTTGGTTCATACGTACATCTGGAAGAGTAGATTTAAAAAACGTCATCAATATTTAGTCTTTTTCTACGCTTTCCGGTTCCCTGACTTTGCAATTTTTTATCGAGTTTTTGCGCTTAGGTCATTTTCTCAGAAACTATAAGGGCTAGAGCCATGAAACTTGATTCATTCGTACATCTGGAAGAGTAGATCTCAAATATAAAGAGACACTACACTTCAGGAACTGACTGAATCAGATCTCAACAACTATCTCCAACATCAAAGGGAAAGACTGACAAAGACATCCCAACAAACAATAAATTACAAGTGATAAGCCGAGTCAGCAGCTCTTTCCCAAATAGGTGGCAACTCAGCTATCTTTACTGAACTAAATAATTTAGACCAACAGAAGTGTTACAACAGACTAAGCACATTATACGAAAAGAAAAATCCATCATCAGTATTGAGTCTTGACCAATATTTCACGGTTAACTTAGCATTTTTTGTAGCGTTTTTGCGTTAGGTCAGTTTCTCGGAAACTGTAAGGGCTAGAGTCATGAAACATGGTTCATATGTACATCTGGAAGAGTAGATCTCAAAGCTGTCATCAAAATTGCTCTTGTCCTACATTTTACGGTTGCCTGACTTTGCAATCTTTTGTCGAGTTTTCGCGTTTAGGTCTGTTTCTCAGGAATTATAAGGGCTAGAGCCATGAAACTTGGGCCATGCATACATCTTTGCTAATTAAGCTCTGTTTTGTGACAAAGCGCCAGCAGGCAAGACACCGCATTCCGCGGAATTCTTGTTGTTGTTTTTTACTTTCCCCTCCCTGATACTTTTGTACCTTACTCAACATCTTGTTGGAGCCAGTAGCATAACACATACTAAAGACTTTAGAGAGAAGTAAAATTTGTAAAATATGAATATACATGTAGGATTAAAACAATTTCTAACATCTTCGACTGAAATTAGTATACCTATTCGGGTATATCAACTTGAAAATCGTTAAACCCTTTTAGAAAAGTAGACTTGTCCCTCCTTTTCATTTGAATGAGTCCATTTAAAGTGGCGAATATTTCCATTTTCACTGTATTTTGCATAGAAGTTCATGTAAGCAAACAGTGAAGACTCGGATCAGACGCCACGTCACTCAGTTTGCGGCGTCTGTCCTAGGTTTGGACTTTTTGCTTATGTCTCTTAACGGATGTAAAGTCTTGGAGGAGTTGAACAAGCACTTGATATTTTTTATGACTTGAAACGCTTTAACAATGAAGTCGAAAGATAGTATCTGTATTTGACCTCTTAACAATACTTAGAAACCAGTCAATCAATGACATGCACATGTTGTTTGCTAACGATGAAAATTAAATTAAATACAAATATAATGCATCGTTTGACATGCAATATCCGGGAACATACATTTCTGCATGAGCTAAGTATATAAGAATACATGTACTGGCAATGCTCTGATCTGACCAGATTGTTTATAGTAAGGTCTGAATTATGTCATATGCCAAAACGTATGCTCGCTACGTGACCCATTTAAAGACAAGTCGTAAAGATATTCGCAAGTATTTGTTTGCCTGAATCAAAAATCTGTCCTACAGGCCTATATTGAGGCTCAAATATGTGTTTGTAAATATGTTGTTTAGCGGAAAAAGTTCGTCATATATAATTGCATTTAATTCCTTGAATAATGACAATGACCTCAATAGCTAATAGGCCCAGAAGTACCGAAGCTGGTACAATGAAACTAATATATACCATATGCATACTCAAACTTACGTAAATGTTGAGGTGGTTGTTGATTTCCAAAGTGTAAAACCTGACGATTATCAAGATGCTCTTACATAACTTTAAGCGTTTGGCTGTCTGCAAAATTCTGGATGCTGTCATGTTGTATGGCTTTTCTTCAGGTTAGGATAAAATCAATGAACTGCTGAAAATCGTTAGAATAATTTTAAAGAAGTTTCTCATGTTTATTACATTAATGTTCTGTTCATTATCAAGCTCTTATAAAACAGGGAGTGACTGCCAGGGGAAGAATATAGGGCATGTTGCATGTTAATTAAGTAGTGTTTGAATTACAGTTACCGTATATATGGTAATTTTCGCGGTGTTCCATTTTTCGCGATATTTCGCGGTCACATAGAAAGCGCGAAAATTAAAATTGCGAATAATTTTCTGTTTCTTACCAAGTGTCTTCTGTAGAAACAAAGATTATATATTTTGTTTGTGTTTGCTTCGGTAGTTGCTGGTACTTTTCACTTGAGCCAGTTCTTTCATTAACCTGCGGCGGCCGTGCCGCAGGTTAATGAAAGAACTTACTCAAGTGAAAAAGAAATTATAGTTTTGCTTTTCGAGCATGTTGCTTACCGCGAAAATTTAAAATCGCGAAACTTAATATTTATGTTTTTGAACCTTATACGCGAAAATTTGAACCCGCGAAAATTACCGCGTATACGGTATATTTCTCTGTCACAGCTAGTGGAGAAATACTCTAAAGGACAGTAGACAGATTAGATATATTTAAATTATAAATGGCATTGCAGTACATGTTCTCAAATGTTTTATGTGATTTTCATGTATAGTTTACAGATTATAAAAAGAAAGTACAATTCAGCATTTATTCAGTACTTGCTGGCTCTACTTTGATATCAATTCGATATTTGAAATATTTGTTTATCAAATGTAGAAACTCATTTGTTTTCAGATTACCAGCAATACTGTTCCTCTGATGGCATAAAATACTTATAAACACCCCAGTAATGTTTCTACTATATCTGTGTCTAAGCAGTCCTTTAATTAAAGACGTTTGTTTGCTACTAACATTAGCTATAGAGATCGACGATCAAAACATGGCGATACCGAGTTTTGATCGCTGTTCATCCGGTTTAATTTAAAGGGTCACTGATGAGGCTTGAATAGCCGAAACCGCGGTATGGCCCAACTTCTTACTTATGAATGTTTTCTTTGCTCTTAAAGGATCTAAACTTTTATCATTATTTACTATCACTGCAGCTGGATGTTGTGCCGTGTGGCGGCCGTAAAAAGTCTCCCCGCACTCATCTATAGTGCAGATTATATTTTCCTTTTGGTCCTTTGAGATCATGGAATATATTCTGAGAAGTCAGAAATGATCATACGTTTAGATTCATTTTCTAAACAAATTTGAAATATTTTGGTATTTTTCAACTTATATCAGTCTTTGAGACGACTGCCATGTTAAACCTGCAAATTTACTGTTTTTTTTCTCTGGCTCCTTGTGCCAGATTTAAAGGGTCACTGATGAGGCTTGAATAGCCGAAACCGCGGTATGGCCCAACTTCTTACTTATGAATGTTTTCTTTGCTCTTAAAGGATCTAAACTTTTATCATTATTTACTATGCGTGCCTTTCGTGAAATGTTGTCAATCAATTTATGAATTTACTTCTTATCTGTTTTTGATTTAAAGGTGGGCTACGGGATCTGATTATATTAGTTCTTGATTATTGCCTTTCTTTTACTGTGGCCTGCTCCGATGATTTCAGAGTAAATGGTGGTTCCTTCCTCACTTCGTTTCAGAAGGTTAGTGTCTAAACAGTTATGCATCTAGACTTGAGGTAGCGTAGCATAAAATGAATAAATAAATGTGTCAACAACGGAAAGAACGTTGATAACTATCAGTTATGTAAATTAGTCAATACTGATGAAATATAGAGAAATTTCTTTGAGATATATGACATGTTAAGTAAATAGATAGGCACTGATCAGGAACGATACAATCAGATCCAATATCCTGCCCTCAAAACCCAAATGGAAAGAGTATATAATTGAGTCGCGACACGGCAAAACCAACAATGTGGTTGTGCGCCCAGCGCAGACTCAGATCAGCCTGGGCATCCGCCCAGTCTGGTCAGAGTCATCGCTGTCTGCATGGAGGTAGCTTAGACCCTTAGCTACCCTTTGAGCTCTTAACGAAGAGACTGATCAAACTGGGCAGAAGCCTAGGCTGATCTGAATCTGCGCTGGACGCACAACCACATTGTTGGTTTTCTCGTGTCGCGGCTCATACATAATTTGACATCAGCTAACGAAACGTACGCACTGTAAACCAAATGAACAGTTCTTTCCCAGACAGGTGGTCATTCTTCTACTCCAACTAAAAACACCACTCAAACAACAGGTGAACGAAAGCACCGACACACAACAGAAGTACCGCCTTGGAACGTTCATTAATATATCTGGGGGCGCTTTATCTTCTTTCACTGGATCTATGCATAAAAACACTTTAGACCTTTAGACCCTAGTAGGTCTACTACTGATCAGTTTGTATGTTGCTGTCCCTTTTGGTTCCTCTCATTCTTTCGGTGTCTTGGTTTTTTTTACCCTCTATGCAAACAATGATTCATATGGCCTCACTTTCAGGGAAAGCAACACTGACATTCTCATATTAGCCCCCACCTCCCCCTACCTGCCCAATGAGATTAATTCTTAAAGCAACGAATTTGCTGTTTTAGAAGCAACTTCTTTCCTTTAAGACTAGACCCCATTTTGAAAGAGCTACTTTGTCCAGGACCTAGCCATAATTTCTGAAAAGTTCGACCAAACAAAAGGTGTTTACAATTGCTATCACTACTACTGAAGCAGCATCAGAACAGAGCATGTTGTTTTTCATGGTATGAGAACTTTTAACAGAAGTAAAGGAAACTCTATTTTCATGTTTTCATTGTAATACAGTGTGTCTGTGGGACTACTGACAGAAGAGGTTCCTATCTTTAAAATCGTCTAGCTGGAAATTAAGGCATATTTTTATACACGTAAGATGTTGAAATCACAAATTAGCCCTGTTCCTCGTGTCTTGTATCTTTGACGGCATCTTTTGCCTGATCAAGAACAAATATGTAATTTTTTCCAGACATTTCGTTGCTGTTTCACCAGTATATGGTAACACGCGTTCATTTAAAAAATAAGTTTTAACTGAAACTGGTCAGTAAAAACGAAAATATGTTAATTTAGTAGTCAGTGTTACTCTACATAAAAAATGTATCAACTTGTATCAACTGCAGAATTTAGCAGACTGCTTAAACAGGCATTAAACGGCGCTTGTGTACAAGCGATACACTATAAAATTCTATGTCAAAAGCTAACATGCAAACTCAGACTTCATACACAGTTATGGAAAAAGTTCATAACTTGTATGTTCAGTGCTATTGAACGACAGTGGCTTTCACACGATTTTCTGAGTATGATATTTCAAACAGTGCAGAGTACTTTAAACAGGTTTTGAATGATATACTTATATGATATTGCAGTAAAAGATTTTAAAGACGAGAATATTTACCCTGCAATATATTACATGTTTATATACTAGAAACTGGCAGCTTATGGTCCATGTTCCTTCTTTTGAATGTGTTCTCTGCTCTTGAAGAAGCTCTTTAAGATTTCCATTAAATATTTACATTCTTGGTGTATTTACTGAAAAGCCCTATAGTAAACCATTGGAACGTTATGTAGTTTACATCTCATTAATAACATTGAGTCACACGACGTCACATGACTTTAAATGACGTCAAAATAAACCATGGCTCTCACAATCTGATTTGACGTCGGTGACGTCATTACAGCACTGCCGCTGCTCCGCTGTTACCAGAAGAACTGCGTGTAAATGTTTTACTGCTTCAGTTTTAGCACTTATATAAAAATGTATATGTAAGCAATGAACTTAATTTTCATGAAGTTTATCGAAGTGTAGATTACATTGGGTCACTAGCAAAGTTTACATGCAACTTTGTAGTTGAAGTACATGCAACTGTGTAGTTGAAGTGGCTTAACAAATGATTTGATACTGTGACTGTCTATTTTCTATATCTTATTCTTTTTCTGTCGTATCCCCTGCGTTTCTCATAAACTTATTTTCTTTTCTTATCTCGTATAAACCTAGGCTATATCTCGTCGTCTCTCAACTAATTTGTTTTTCGTTTCTTCACCTTTTTATCTCTTTTATGTGTGTTTCATTAAGTTCATTATATTGAATTGACATCTAAAGCCTATTGAAAGTAAAAATGACTGTATGTATGGTTTGGGAGACAGATTTTATATAAGTCAATGAATTACTTCTGTATCCCTTTCATCTTACTGTATATTGCTAAGTCATGTAAGGATTGTTATATCTATATTCAAATGTACAGTATACTGAATGAAATATTGTTTGCACTAAAGTTTACATAAAAGCCTTCGGGGTCCATTGACTTTGCTCGAGACTCAATGTTATTCACACTTCGGTAAACCTCGGAAAAAAAATGAAATTCATTCATTTAATATTCGTGTTCTATTAAACACCGCCGTTTTTAAAAGAGAAGCAAACGTTTTTGACTTGCTATTTGTTTCTTTTATACAAAGAAACCCTTTCAACTGGTTCTACTCTTAATGTTAAGAATTTACTCATTAAAGAACCAACTCCTATCATTAAAAGCTGACACCACTGAGAAGGTAGTCAAAATGAAACTGTCAAGTAAAACTGTATTCATTTAACGAAAGGGGCCTATAATTTGTTGTACTACTCCAAAATATCATCTCTGTAATAAAAGTGATGAAAAGTATTTCCTCTTTTCAAGACTTTGACTTCACTGAAGACGATACGTTCGGCGACTGTAAGACTGAAGTATAAACTGTCTATAACATCAATACAATTAAGATGGCTCATCGAGTGCAACTTGCAATTGATTGATTAATGTTGCTGGTATATTACCATAATGACCCTAAATATTGTGTTAAACGAAACTGCTCCTGAAGAAACATTCTTATCATGGTTTGCTTTGTTTGGCTGACGATTTTGATACATCATTGGATGGCAAAATATACCAATCTGAATCAGGACAGGCATCTCTGTCATTTTATATTAGCCTTTCTTTTCAATGGGGTCAACTCTTAAAGAAAATAATTTGCTCCCGTAGGAGCAAATTATTTCCTTTAAGAGAAGACCCTGTTTTGGAAGGGGTTCTTCATCCAGAGAAGCAAGCAGGAAGTCATAAAAAATTGTCTCTTTTCCAAAAACGGCTAAAATATACAGATACACACATTCACTATAAGCTTTACAAGAATTATAACAACAGGACCAGGTATCCCGATATTTAGAACAATTGCGATAGCTTTGACATAAAAATCTTTAACTAAGCACTGAACTTTCTACAGATCTCATGTTGATAAATGGTCAGTATACTAACACTGTATTGGGAACCAAATGTGTTTCTTTACTTAACCTATTCTTGACATTGTCTTGGAAGCTAATTCATCACACATACGCTGTTAACCAAGATGTCTATACAATTTAACTTGCTATCTCGTTACTATTAAATAGTTTTATGGGTACTGCTTATTTGCGTGGCGCCACAGGCCAGTTTGACACACCATGTCACTGTTCTAATTTTCATATGACGTCGCTGTTATTTAATGGATAACGTCGTGTCATAACATTTTGGAGCGTACACGCAACGTCATTGACAACGCCGAAGGCTCGCTTCAGAAATTTCATATGAAATGACCACTCGTGTAAGATCCTCTATATATGTTTCATTACAGATTGGTCTGACGTCATATTCTTCTATTCGAACGGGAGAGGATACGGATAAACTCGCGCCAAGAAGCAGTGCGAGTAACGGATTCGTTCCCTGGAGCCTCCTATGCAACAACGTTATGAGAACTGGACGAGAAAATAAATGATAATAAAGTTATTATGACAAACAGTCTAATGAATCACGCTTTCCACATGCTTTATACATGTAACTGCTCAGTGCACGTATCTATGCGATTGTCTTCCCCATTTGCATTTATTTAAACAGTCTCGAGGGGCCATAACCTACATTTTTATGAAGAATTAAGGAAAATTACCCCAGAATTATCCCTAGATAATGCCTTAATTTTCAGCTTTGATGCAATATATACTGAACGTCAAAAGAAACGCATACAAGTTTAAGTTTGATTTTCTTCTAGTAGCTGATTTTCAATTTTAAATCACGTACAGCAGAAAATGCTACTGAAGTCTGCCAACAATATAAACTAAGCTTCATAAAAAATTCAGACTTGATTCAAGAGTTATCTTAGTTTATCGAAAAACATTCAAAGTTGTTCTAGGAGGTGCTTTTCCTTTCGCAGTATAAAAAGTTGTTTGCAAAACTTGGCTCTAATGTCTAATTATGAGAACGCCGTTGGAATTATTACCATACTATTATCTTAGCAGCATCACAGCAGTTTGAAAGTTAACGTTCGTCAAATTATCTCCCTTGCAATTAAAAAAAGAGCAAATTGGGAAGTCCAATATCATCAACTGTTCTGCAGTCCTACTATTCATTTTATTTATTATTTTTTTAGACAGATCTATTTATTTCACTCTTGTTAATTCATTTTCACTCTTCGTGTGGACCATTTCTTTTCTTTTCAAGAGATTCAGGGTGTTAAAAGGTCTATGGGAAATCCAACGGTAAGCAAGTGTTACCGTTGCCACTGTCAACTTTCATCCGGTTTTCTCTGAAATGCAAGGCTAGATTGCTTTGATTTTTATTTGCCTTCTCTTACCCTTGCTGCTGACATTTTGTACGGAGAAAATTATTGGCCAAACAGTTTATGAAATTGAAAATACAGCTTCCGAAATTATGGTAACTTTAAGTTTAAACCGACCACAAAAACAAACGTTCTGGTGTTTATAGTTTATTGAATACCGATGCGCTAAGGTGCTTAATCTGTCGGGATAGCTAACACAAAATAACTTAAAATGTCTAAATAAAAGAACATACCTGTATCTTCAAATAAATTCGGCATATACATTGTAGGCGTTTTTAGATGTCCAATATACTTTAGGGATATTTGACATATAACAACAGTACAAGTTTTATTCTAGACACAAAGAAGCACTGCTAGAACACTCATAGTTAAATAACATTTAGCCTCGCGATTCTAAGATTTCATTAAAGCCAAGGAAAAGTATTTCATTGTCCGAGAAATAGACCCGGAATGTATGTAAGGCTACGGTTCAAACTGGCTATAATATCAATACAATTAATGCGGCTCATAGAGTACAAATTGCAATTTATAGAATGCTTTAGATGTGAACTAAGTTAGTAACAATCTACGTTGATAAATGGTAAGTGAACTAACAATAAATAGAAGACCAAATACATATTTTCATTAGGCATATTCTTGACACTACCTTGAAAGCTGAATTATCACCCACATATGTACTATTAAGTAGTGTTGCAGGAGATAGTATATACATGTATATGAGTTAAGGCTTGCAGCGCTATCAAATTCTGATACATTGATGTATGTATATGTTCTGCGCAAAGTAGGAATCGGAACTTTTCCGGCATTGTCTCGCGCAAAGTAGGAATTCTCACTTTGTGTTTCCGGAATTGCACCTCTGCAATTCTAGAATTGCGCAAGGGAATTGGTGGTTTATCGAACAGGTAAATGTGACCGCGTAAAGTGGGATCTTTAGAACAAAGTGAAAATCCATTATCCATTCAAAACTATAATTCCAAAAAGAAATGACCATATCAAACAAATAAATGCAAACATATATTTGTTAAACGCATAAACATCTTGATTATTCTCACTTTGTTCCGCTGCTCACTTTTCGAAGAGACAATTCCGGAATTGTTTTGCGCAAGGTAAGAATTCCCACTTTGCGCAACAAAGTTAGAATTCCTACTTTGCGCAGGACAATTCCGGAATTGTACCGATTCCTACTTTGCGCAGAACATATATATGCATCCTTTATGAAAGTGCGCAGGTAAAAAAAAAGTGTATATCAACTTCTGTCGTTAGAAGACGTCTTTATATAATGTAGTTACCAATATCATTAGGACATATTTTTATGGGCACTGCTTACAGGAACATACAGAATTTGTGTTATCATTTGTACAGCGTCACATGCCAAGTTTACACGGCTTGTCATTGCATAAGAAATTTATGAAATAATAACATATCGGACTGATATGAACAATGTTTCAATAAGCTTTGTAACTCCTCATGCAATACTACTACAATATTTACGTGTTGTAGATTGATTTGATATATAAAAGGAGAAAACAAGCATAAACAAAAGAAACCAGTATTCGTTTATTAGGAGCTTTTTGATGGAATTGCGTGAGAAAGACGAAGTAAAAAAGAAGAAGAAAAACTAAAGTACCTCTTAAAAAGAATCAAAAGCTTATTCAAAAAAATATATAATTCCTTTGTTTTTACTTCCGAACACATTAAGTGAATTTTCTAAATCTACATCATTATTTTTAAAGGTATACTCCCTCGTATTTCATTACGAAATAATCACAAAATTATGAAGCTGGTTAGTTGTATGCACCATAATTAAGATGTGTTAAAAAAATCTTCATCTAAAACATATTTGTTACGGAGGCAGAGACGATATATCAATGCGTACCGTTCTTGAATATTCACGAATATTTTGTCGTCATAAATTGATTGACTCCCACAGGCGTTTCTGCATGCATGTTTTGAATTTTTATGATTGGTGGAGTAAATAACTTAACAATAGCATTAACCTCTAATCTGTGCACGTGAGTTGTTTTCAGCCAATAACTGTCTAAAGTTGAGTAAAGAAAGGGCTTAAAATTATTCATGATATAACTTTAACCTGATTAACTATGATTGCTGGGCGTATCAAGTCTTCAGTTTTGGCGGGAATGGTGACCCGCTATTGCCGCTCTTTTTGTGTATTTCTTTAAATTCTCCTATTTTCAGTGACCATCACAAATCATAAATTTGGCAGATAAATGTACTTTTAATAGCAATTATTATCATGCCCAGAATATAATGTTTTGTGAAAAATTCAAAGTTTAATAGAAATATTAAGGGTGTAAATCTTTAATTATTATTATTATTATTATTTTGCAGTATAATGCAGAGTCGCGATTTTAGCAATTTTACAAAGGGAAACGTCTTTGAGTCCCTTTTCCCTAAAAGTGTATGTGTATTCACTGTAAGCAGAACAGGATTCCGAATGGAATCGTGCCCCGGAATAAAGGTATTTCATTCTTAAAATGGTTTGATTCTGCAATTCTTTTGTTTGAACTAATGTCGTCTGGCTACAATAAAAACTGACACTACACAGAGACGATCATATCAGACAAAAGAGTTTACATCGGCAAAATATGTCATAGATTCCAAATTCCTTTCATACAACCGAAGCGGACTTGAAGAAAATGAAATTTAAGTCTGTATTTCTGATTTAAAGTTGGTCATGAGGCTGAACTTAAGGTGCTCATTAAGCTAATACTTCAAGTACATGCTCTCTCTCTCCCTCACAACCTCTTTTTAGATTCGCCGATTTAAAGTCATGAGATTAGTTAAAAAGCTTATTACATCCTTTGGGATCAGAGGATAGATTCTGAGAAATCTAAAATTTGAGATTGATTTAGACTATTATTTTAGATCATCGTCTTTTATATTATTTGGATCCCTTTGAAACTAATCAGTCTTTGAATCGTCTGCCTAATTAAAATTAAGAAATTACAGATGCTTTTTTCTGGTTTCGTCACTAGATATTGTCAGGGTCACTGGCCGAAACTACGTAGTCTGGCCCATGTTCCTACTTCTGTATGTTTTCTCTGCTCTTGAAGGAACTTTTCAAGATTTTAATCTTATATAGATCTACTCTATCTTCCCCACATATACTCTATCTTCGCCTCTATGCCCCCCACACCAATCCCCCACCCCGCCAGCCCAAACACCACCACTCTCTCTTCGAACTTGTTATTATGGTTTCATTTGGTTTGTTTACGCTATTATATGGGGCTTTATATGGTGTTTCAAGGCAAGACAAGTCTATACTATAACCTTGCAAGGTCATTTGCACCATAGATAACTTTGCAACAGTCTCTTTTCATCTGGTCATGTTTTCAGATGCCTAGTTGTGCTATCAAAATTCATCTCTGTTCATTCTATGCGTGCATACGATCTACAATTGTACGAGGGTTGATCCAGAAGTAATATCACTGCAGCTATAAAAAGGTGTAAAATATAATGAAGGCAACAAAATTTCGTATCAAAATACCTTCATCTATTTGAATTATGGACTGAAGATGTCATGAAAATATAGTGCACAGTAATCGAGATGTCGAGGCAGACAGGAGGCATTGTAACGACACGCGCCGTACGTCAATGACGTTGTTGACGTTCCAGACGAAGTACTGATATTGTGTCATGCCAAAATAGCATATTCGCTGTTCCAGCATAGCACGTATGTCTGTTCACCATTGTTTATTTCCTCTTCCAATATTATTTGAACAGCCCTGCGGCTAATGTTCAAGAATTTACACAATATTCAAATTGTAGAAGATCGACCTTCATATACGGGGTCCATACAAGAGTGACGTTATTGTCTGACATTGCAAATAAAGGTCTTCCGGTTTTCGGACTATCCTAAAGCGACTCATCTGCACCGTTACAGAGCTGACTGTACCTTTACAAAAGCCTTATAATCACTGTTATATCACCACATGTCCAACTACACAGCTCTGAAGCCTCTAATGGTGATATTCGGGATCCTAAACTGCATATATATCCGCAAATGCGTTTGTCAGAAATCAACGTGTTTTTACTAGGTAGAAACAAGCATTAGCAATAGCTATCGAACTTCAAACTATATTTCAAGTTGTCATCTGATTTGCGCGTTCGTTTTATTTTGATACGGGATTGCCTTTGAAAACTATGTTCATGTAATTAACGTTATTCTAGCGTGCGGCGCGATAGCGTCGGTGGCATACTTTGGACGTCTATATAATTGGAACGGTAAAAGATTCGAACTTAATGCTATTTCTGTAAATCAGAACTGAATTATAGTGTAGCTTAATATAACTTTGATAATAATGCTACGATGAATATAAGCGATCAGTGAACACAGTGACAATGCTTCTGGATCAACCCTTATAAACGTGTAAGACCTCCATTATACATGTATTAGGTAGATCTGTGGTAACATTTCAGTAGTAGTATTTCAATTCTCATATCGACGTTGCCCCCGTATCTCACTATTTCTTTATCTATTAATTCATTTATTAGTTTATTCCAATTATGTTTTGTTGCTCGTTTACACGAAACGACTTAAATGAATAGAGCTACAAAAATTAAGCTTTACAGCATTCAGAAACACTCAGTCTGTTGAAAGAATGTTGCTATGAGACGTTTACAAACAATTCTTCTTGCATTACACGTCCTGTCGCTTCCTTTGAAAATAACCTGGCCAGAGGTTATAAAACTTGAGTACATTCTCGAACTCAAAATAAAGCACATTGATTGGCTGCTTCCGAGCATGTGCTCGGAAGCAGCCAATCAGTGTGCTTTATTTTGAGTTTGAGATTATTCTCAAGTTTTATAACCTCGAACCCTGGTGACGTAAACGACAGAATTTAAGAATGAGGCAGATCATTTTGGGATAGGGTTGTCAATATTATTATCATCAGTAATATATCGACAACCCGGTCCCAAAATGATTCTGAATGTAATGTCAGTATCTGACATGCTGCTGTTTTTTGGCTGTCGGGAGGGAAAACATCAGCATGTCAAATACTGACATGATAATATTTACACTGAGAAATGAGTCTGACTCTAATTCGCTTATATACTACACATTTTTTTCTGTCTCAAATACCAGACATAACCCAGCTGTATTTATAGTATTTGCGTAACACGTTTAACTCAAGCTGACCACAGAAAATCTTGTCAAACTCGAGAGTACACAGTTTCAGTTTTAACCTAGATCTTTTCATGTCACAACGTTTATATTTATTTGATTGTTGGTCATCATGTTTGTTATAATAAAAAGATGTATAGATAAAGAAATTGTTATGTATTTATCTAGAAGCGTAGAACACTGTTAATTGAGCCGCGACACGAGAAAACCAACAAAGTGGTTGTGCGCCCAGCGCAGACTCAGAGCAGCCTGGGCATCCGTCCAGTCTGGTCAGAGCCTTCGCTGTCCGCATGAGGGTAGCTTAGACCCTTCTATTCTATTCTATTCTATCCCATAACCTTACTAGGTCGTTGGGGCACCACAGATGACTTCAAAACAATCCCTTTACACCTTGTCCTGTCTTCAGCTGCCCTAGTTGAGCTGGCAAAATCCATTCCTGTCCACTCCTTAGACCCTTAGCTACCCTTTAAGGGCTCAGCAAAGTGTCTGATCAGACTGGGCAAATGCCTAGGCTGATCTGAGTTTGCGCTGGGCGCACAACCACTATGTTGGTTTTCTCGTGTCGCGGCTCAATTTGGATTTTTATCATAGTTTACACTACACGTTCCTTCAGGTGAATGAATTCAAATTCTGTTCGAGTAACTCTGCCTGCTTACCTTAGCCTCTCAGTGACACAAAAAAGTATACAAAGCACGATATAGCAAAAAGGTAATCCTTGGATGCATGTGCATGTATACTGAAATTCGTAGCTTTTTCACATTAACAAACCATCGCTGAATGTTAATTTCCTAATAAACTTTTGTAAGCACATACAGCCTTTCGAGATTTTTGCACAAAAATTCTGATGAATACTTTACTTTCCTATGTTTCATCATTTTAACTTTTGGGGCGACACTGTAGAAGTTAAATACAGAAACGCGCGTCTGAATATGGTATGAAAAAGTAAGGAGGACAATTCTCAGGAACTGACACAATTCAATCCTAGGTCCGACCCATTTGGGAAAGAGACAACACAAAATCAGTCACCATTAAAGACAACACCAACGGCAACCTGCCATCAACCAGCCATTTTTCATATAGGTGGTCAACGGGCTAGCCTGAACATCACAAACGATATATCAATAACAGACATAGCAACTAACAACATACATTTATACAGTTGTAGAAGTGTTGATTTGATCGTGAATTTACCTTAAGTATATAATTATATAATAATGCCACCATTCATGCAAAATACTCTATTCGGTAACATAAGCTATTTCTCAGCATTGGTACCATTAAAATCCCACTGCGTGCCATTTATATGTAAACAAATAGAGACTGATAACTTAACATCTGCTTTCATGTTCATGCTTATATGATTTAAATATTCTTAAGTTCATTTATTCATGAGATTGCAAATCTTCGTACTATGTATTGTGTGCATGTTTTGTTGCAGTCAAAACCTCATTGGAACGTCCAACGAAAAAAATGTTTTTAGAAAGGACATCTTGGGATTAAAGTGTCTGAGTCTTTATTTAAAATAATATCGTCTGATTTCTGTCAACATTTTGATGCTACACAGAGCAGAAAATGTCAGACAATATTGTTAGTAGAAAATACTTTGGTCAGAGTAAATTTAAACATGATTTCAAAGGCATTTAACTCAATTCGATGAATGTTTCAAAGATGTATGCTATGTCTGGTCTACCATCAGAACGACAAAAGTCCAACAACAAATCAGCCGCGTCACGACAAAACCAAGAAAGTGGCATGTGCTCACAGCTATGGCTCTTATCAGCCTGCTCATCCGCCCAGTCTGATCAGAGTCTTTGATATGAGTCTTAAGGGCCGACAATGGTCTATTCTACCTCCATGCGGACAGCCAAGACTCCTTCTAGACTGGGTCGATGCCCAGGCTGTTCCGAGTCTTCGCTTGGCACACATTCCAGTTTGTTGGTTTTGTCGTGTCTGGTTTTAAATAGGTAGCATGCGACATAAGCAAACATCCAATTTAGAAACAGGGGCCGTATTCATAAAGCCATTTAAGTCGTTGCTATGCGGTTGCTAAGGCTAAATTTCTATAAGGGAGATTCCCTATAAATATGAAATTTGGTCTGGAGGAACAGTCTTTGTAAGACTGTTCCTCCAGAGTAAATTTCCTAGTTGTAGGGAATCTCCTTCATAGAAATTTAGCCTTAGCAACAGCATAGCAACCACTTAAGTCGTTTCATGAATACGCCCCCAGGTTTGTTTCTCCTCGTGCAATAAACCCTCTTCTGTTTCAGTTAAAAGACTTCTCAGGAGGCGCAGACTGTTCCAGTCAGCATTGAAAACACTTACCACAATAGCTGTTGCATGACAGCATAATTCGCCTGAAGTGGTGCTTGCCCATCTCACAGACATTGCTGAAATGTGACGCTGCCTTGAAGGTCACTAATGGGGGGTGGGGGTGGGGGCGGGGGGCTGTTGCTTGCACTACATAAAACTTCATGCAATCATGTCCATCTATTGTCAACATATTTATGAACAAAAGCTGTAAGATAAGATTCTTTATCAATGACAGTGACTTCAAGGTCACCCAGTGAGGCGGGGACGTATTATGTAATACCTCAAATCAGTATCTAACCTCAATTCATGCTTAACTTATCGATGGTATAAAATTCAGGAAATATTCCATACCATTTACTTATAGTGGTGCAATTAAGATGAATATGTATACATTCAGGAGAGGTAACTTTGAAACTTTAATTTTGGCCTCTCTTCCCAATGGGTCCAAATATTTGAGGTAAAATATTATTTCAATGCCAGCCAATTCTTTCCTTTAAGAGAAGACCCAAATTTTGGAAGGGCTATGACGTCCTGGTAAACAACAAGGAGGCACGAAAGTGTGTCCTTGTCAGTAGAATGGCAGAGACCATGGAGGTGTACCCATATACGTGCCAAGTACTAGAGTAGAGAAAATGTGACATTATTAATGAGAAACAGCCAAGACCTCCCTGGGGCGAAAGTACATGTATCTGTTTATACTCCTGAAATTCTGACATGTTTTTTCCATAAATAGGCATGTCAACATGCATTATAGGCATTATGTACAAAAATAAAGGGATCAGAACGGAGACAAGAATAGTGCCAGAAAATTCGCCGATTCAAAAAAAAAGATGTGTTTTATGTTTCAATACATATCAGATTACACACGAAACAGAAGCTAAACAAACGATGAAATAAAAGTAACGGCAGCGGGAGCTTGACACTCTTTGGAACTTAAATAATCCACTAAGACAAAGAAAAATACTGATAGCATTTGTTGCTACAATGGTAGTAAAGTTTTATGCTGAGCTATAATATTACCTCATATCATTAAATGCTATTCAATATGTAAAACAGTATCGACCCAGATACGACTGTTTCTAGGCGTTGCAAGTTCAACGACGGAAACATTGCCCTCAGTTGGTCCAAAACTGGAGTGGTAGGATGGAGTTGCAATGACCTTTTCGCACAAATGTTCGTTTAATGAAGAGCAAGGGCCTGTTTTGCTTGCAGAAGGTGTGGTATGTATTTTTCCTTCCATTACTGAGAGATGGTTCAATACAGACGAAGATACCGCCTCAAAGGGCCGTTAGACACTTTCAAACAAATATGTATCAAAACCTTTTCAATACGTCTCTCGTTATACCTGCCGGGCCGCGTAGCTCAATCGGTAGGGCACCTGACTCATAAGTCAGGGGACCTAGGTTCGATACCTGGACTGGCCACATACTTTCGTTTCTCCTTCCGCTGATTCAAGAAGGGCAGTTGTCAGTTACTTGCGAAAGTATGTGAACCTAGTACTGATTAACCGCTTAGGAGGTCTAAGTCTGCCCAGGAATAGTATGGTTAGGTTAACTGACCGCCCCGACATGACCATAGCTGTTTACCGTGGACGTAAAGAAACAAATCAATCAACCAATCTCTCGTTATACCAAAAACTCGTCAAACATCACAGCAAAGCTAACAAGGTCAGGATAAAAGTGTTCAGTTACATGCATATGGTAAAAGAGACTTCGTATCGTATTGTTTGGAAATAGCGTGTTTACCACTTCTGCGACCAAATCAGACCAAAGGAAAGCCATTTCCAGCTTGTCAAAAAGATGAAATCGAAACCTCTTAAGCTGGATCTCAGCTGTCTATAGCATCGTTACAATAAAAGCTGGGTTTGAGGTTATAAAACTTGAGAATAATCTCAAACTCAAAATAAAGATTTAGAGTTTGAAAATGTGCTCAAGTTTTATAACCGCTGGGCCTGGACATGGGACATTGGCTACTACGTTGTTGGTGGTGGTCAAGTGTGATCTAGTGCACAATCTTGATATGAAGAACAAAGTTGTAGAAAAGTTCAAAGTTTTGAGTGTTTGTTGCGGAACTGTGTGATATATAAGTGCACTATTTGTAGCAAAACAAATCTTCCAAAATATCTAATTAAATTTTGTTTTATTTAAAAACAGTTGTATTATATTTACATTTTTGAATTTAAATACTAAAAAAACTACAGTAGCATCAAGTCATAAATGTTTTCGGCTAACAGTTTATTTTAACGATTTCACCACCTGGAACAATATTTTCTTTAGTGCAATAAAGCAAACCATGGGGCATTTAATACCATCTTGGATTAAATACCTATAATGTTCATGCATCAAAGTTTACAGAAGTTCTTGCAGAAAGTTTGTTTTAACATGAATATAATTGAAGATAACCAGTTTAAAATCCTAAAATCGTTGTTAGTCATTTAAACATGTTTTTGAAAGTTTGTCATGCGTTATGTACGAGTAGCGATAAAATACGTGTTGACTTGCTTTGGCCGTAAAAGTCTTGCAGTTGTAGTAATTTTGTTTATACTACCTTTAGATACATTAAATAACCTTTTGAAGAAATTTCAATGAAAAATAAATGCTTTCCTTCAATTATGTCGAGCCCGCTTGCGGTGAGCGAGACATAGGCATTACAACTTCAGTTAGGTGCATGTGCGTGCGTCCGTTCGGATTTGTCCGGGTCATTACTTCTACATTTACGGATGGATTTCTAAGACAAAATGGCCAACTTGTTTTCCTTGATAAGTGGAAGTGTCTCATGAAACATTTGCTCTGGTAGGTTGAAGGTCAATGTCGCACTTAAATGCCAAATGGCAAAATGGTCATAAATTGAGGTTGTCTGATCCATAACTTCTACAATTATGCATTGATTTTAAAATAATTCAGCAAGATATCGTTCTCCTTGATCTTCAGATCACAAATATGTTCCCCAACTTTACTTAGTATACGTCTTAATACTCGTCAACCCGCATTTTATCACCAAATGTGATGGCTGAACTGCTTTTCATAACAATTTGTGTTAAGACGTTTTACCTCCAATAGGACTATGGAGACTTCAATGATTAAATTTCTCCAAAAAAAGTACACGTATTTTTCATCATCCCTCATATATAAAAAATTTCTAAACCCATCGGGAAAATTGTATGTAGAAATCAGAAAATGTAAACGTTTTTTCATGTTGTTTACCTACCTTAGAAGTATAATAAATTCATATGGAATCTGGGGCCGTATTCATAAAGCCACTTAAGTCGTTGCTATGCTGTTGCTAAGGCTAAATATTTATAAAGGAGATTCCCTACAACTATGAAATTTGGACTGGAGGAACAGTCTTTGCAAGACTGTTCCTCCAGAGCAAATTTCATAGTTGTAGGGAATCTCCTTCAAAGAAATTTAGCCTTAGCAACAGCATAGCAACCACTTGTCATTTTATGAATACCGCCCCTGGTTGCAACAAACTCTCGATTTATGGTCAATGGTCCAACAAGGAACAAGGAACCAAAGTGACCTATTCTTGACACCATCAAATACGTCAATTAATCACTCGCATGCTGTTTGTTAATGTCGTTAGTAGACGTCTATAAACTGTAAAGGGCTGTATCATTAGTAATCGATACTGCTTCTTAACGGAGACAATTAGTTTCAGAAGATGTAACTTTCAACTGTTGCAATAAAACGACAGGGAAGTCACGCTTACTTCCAAAGTATGTGCAGACATTCCTTGCAGATTCTTCTCTATAGGCCATGTTCTACAAATACAAAGCTTAATTAAAGGCGTTATGAAGGTCATTTTCATGAAAATATACTAATGGTTTCAGGGTAGTAGAGTTTTCAATGATTTAGTAGAAATAATGACATACTTGATATTGCCCGTAGAAAAAAAAATACTATTTTTGGCTTCGTTAAATCCAGAATAGCCGTTTATTCATTCAACCAGATAGAATTAGGAAGAAAAGAACGGATATGTAAAAAATAAATGCACAACAAGATGATTATTTCGCTTCCTGATACTCGTCATATTTAAAAATAATCCTTTCGGACATACGAATATTGTTCATACATTTGCAATGGTCCCATCTTTAGAGACATTCCTGCCTGTGGTCAGACTTATCGGATCTTGAACTGCTGGTTTTCTTTTGCTTCAGATCCAGTGTCCGTATTTCTGATAAGTTCTCACCTTTCTTTCATCATACTGTTATCTCTTGTTTATATGTTTTTACGATAATATACTGATGTGCCAAAAGGTGTGGGGGCGATAGGGAGGGTAGCTGGGGTGGTGGTGGTGGTGGTGGTTGGGGGGGGGGGGGGGGGCTAGCGTTATCTAACCTTGATATTCAAAGTAGGGATAACACATTAATACATATTAATGTAAAATAAATACTACTGGAAAACTGTAAACCACAAACTAGCCCGTACATTCGTCCATTCTTTGTGAATGACTGCATCTACGATTATAGCACCACAAAACGTGAATGATGCAATCAATGCAATTGCCAAACGAGCTAGCCTTGTAACAGCGCTTTGGGTAACCCCGGCGCTTAGTGTACCCCGATAACACTAAACAACGCTTAGTGTAACCCGATTACACTAATCGCCGGGGTTACACGATGCAAATCTCTCGCTCTACAGTCTTCTACGATGTATTGAATTCTATTTGGTACACAATAGTCATATATCTAATTATTTGATGGCATTTGTTATACATGTCAAAACATTGGCGTATTGATAGATATTTCTTGTCCAGAAAGACATGGAAGATCTCATTTATAATGTTTCTAACCAAAGTGTCATCTTTCCGGAGACAGACCATTCCTCCTGCTGTACCATAGTGTACACTAATGAGGGCAATATGATCAATCGGGATGCCACTTTAGCGTTGCTTCTACAGTTCATGAACTGCCGTTATTGTTTATAGTTATGGAAACAACTAATATACTATGTACATCCATGTCACGAGGAAAGGGTCCCTATCATAGTGTGATCTGACTCATCCCTTACAGATTCCACAAATCCTGAAATCGTCTATGCGTAGGGTGATGACTGATCAGATGAGAATCATCCGTTTTCGCCTAAAGTATGCATTATCTAAAACATACACTGCCTTGATGATGACGGCTGTGCCCTTGTGTTATAACTAATCTTTTCTATCTATTTCCTCGTCGAAAATTGCAATATCATACATGTATGACATAAATAAGCTAAATTTTGCTAATGTTGAATATATGTACCGAGACTTTTTGTTGTTAATAATAAATGGCTGTATCGTATGACAACTGACTTACAAAATAAAAGAATAGGCAATGATCAGGAATTAATACATCGAATCCAACATCCCGCCCTCAAAACCAAACGGGAAAGAAGCACCCGCACACATATAGAAAAAAGATCACGAAAAACACGCAAGGTAAACCAGCTGAACAGCAGCAGCACAGAGAGTGCGTCAACAGGACTATGTAACACATTCATTATATAACACTATCAACGACCACCTCTGAATTTAGCTCTGTCCAGAAAAATAAACTCTAGTAATTCATGACTAAATTTTAAAAGGATGTTGTAACCTCCATTATCAATAACGATATAAACGGGTAAGACGGGCATTTGTGCAAAGCTTCATAAATGCATCATCACCATTTGCAAGAACAGTATATCACAGGCCTGGCCCCGAGATTATAAAACTTTTTTCATGCTCAACTCAGCTGAGCATGAAATTTTCTCTGCTGATAAATATGAAAATGCCAACTAATGTTGGCATTTTCATATTCATCAGCAGAGAAAATTTCATGCTCAACTCAGCTGAGCATGAAATTTTCTCTGCTGATAAATATGAAAATGCCAACTAATGTTAGCATTTTCATATTCATAAGCAGAGAAAACTTCATACTCAGCTGGACTGAGCAAGAAAACAACTGTACATATCAATAATTTTCTATCTATTAGCAGGTAAAATTTCATGCTTAGCTGAGTTGAGCATGAAAAAAGTTTTATAACCTCGGGGCCTGTTTTCGAGAAAAAGAAGAACCATTCACGCAATTATAATGTTTTTACGCCAATACAACTGCATGAAAAATGTATTTACCAAATCTATCAATTTTTAAGCAGAAAACTACACATATCTCTTATTCTCAGTTGTTTTCAATACGTGATTAATTTTGATTCGGCTTCATGGGTAACCTCAGACTTATTTAACTTGCAAAGTAAGATAATGATTTACGAACATATATTACCCGATTTTCAATGTATATTATAGAACTGAAATCAATGAATGAACGAATTAGCGGGAGAAAAACAAGCGATCGATCATTTGATTAGCTGCAAGTTTAGCCTTTTTCCGGTAACAATATTTTATGTCTGACGAAACAATAATATATCTCGGTTCGAAAACGGCTTATATTTATGAATGACAATACGCATGTACGGCAAAGATTTATATTACAGTTAAAACTCTTGTTAGAGTAGTTTATGATTATATAGTGTAATATCTTATTCAACCTTAAGAACTGTGTCCAATAAACAAATAGTTTTACAAGAGTTGCTTTTACTTACTAATCTTTGTTATTTAAGGCAAAGCTACATAAGATGCGTAGTTGTTTTAAGACGGCTGTTAAACATGATATCAAATATCCAGTTTCAGTTACTTCTTTGGTGCTTTTGCTTAACTCTCATAAAGTAAACTAAAACCTGTATGTACAGTAGAAACTGGATAAATTACTGGTTACTGACCATTCCACTAAATTTTACCCAGCTACTATGACCAAACAATGGTCTTTCCATAAGGTCTGTGAGGCTCTGACGTTTCTTCTGGACAATACGATTAGATAAATTGATGATTCATTTAACACTGATGTAATACCTATTTTTACGATATGGTCAGTCAAGTCTACCCATCTGAACTGCAGTTAAATAAAGCTACATGGTATTATGAGGACTTAACAGAATATTTTTCTTTTAGACACTCCTAGTGTCATGCGAAAATTTGCGTTTGAAATCTGAAGATTCAGTATCTAGATTTAATTTTTCAATACATTAAACGCACCAACACAGAAGAAGATCACTTGTTTTTCAACAGAAGCCTAAATATCAACGAGTAGGAAAGAGGACTTCAAGACTAGTAAGTATGTGAAAAAGTAAATTCAAGTTAACACACTTTGATATTTTTAACGTAGCTGATGCATGCACGTGTATCTCTTATCAATGAAGAGCTGACAAGGGCGGAGAAGGGAATGTGGGGAGGAAGAAGAAACAACTCAAATATGATCCGCGAAACGTCAAAGCCAACAAAGTGGCATGTACGCCCAGCGGAGACTAGCATCTGTCCAGCCTGATCATAGTCTTTGCTGTCGGCATGAAAGCAGCTTAGACACTTAGCTACCCTTTAAGTGCATAGCGAAGATGGGAGGAAGCCCAGGCTGATCTGAGTCTTCGCTGAGCGCACATGCCATTTTATAGGTTTTGTCGTGTCGCGGCTCAATTATGTCTTCTGATGCGGCTCAGTTTTGTCTCTTTCTAGAAGAGAATTCTTTATCATTTATGTTTGAAAAGCGAAATTTTAGTAGCCCGTAAAAAACACGGCTAATATATATATATGTTTGGCAAAGATTATTACAATTCAGAGCGTTCAAACAAGATTGTATTATGGTCAGGGAAAGCCGCTCTGTTTTATTTTTTTTTTCTTTTTTTTTTCTCTCATTTTTTGCATCGCTTCTCAATAGGGGTTTACTCTAAATGAAATACTGCTCTCCTCTCTGAGCAAATATATACTTAAAGAGGAGACCCCATTTATAAAGGATCCTGGATATTTTTTTTAGAAAATACATGTACATTTATCTCTTGTCGATGAAACATTTGCAGCTGCAACGGTAGGAGGGGTAGGATAGGAGACTGAAAAACTCAAATATATCCTCAGCTGTGTCTCAGTTTTATCTCTGTTGGAAAACCATTCTTGAACAAGCGATGTTCTTATCTGAAATCGTATATGAGGCATGACGTAACTTTTCACGCGCAACCTATGCGACATTTAGGGGATAACTGTACTCGAATTTGTCATTTGGGTGGTAAATCGTCGGTTTTATGGTCGCAAATTGTGTTTTACGGCGACGCGCCAGTGGAGCCGTAAAACACAATTTGCGACCATAAAACCGACGATTTACCTCCCCAAATGACATACATGTATGCGGCAGCTTTACCCCTTACAAGCAACAAAAGCATATATGCAGGCGTTATAAGGTGTTCTGATTGTTAGCCTACTTTATAACTCCTAAAGGGACTGATGGTGTAATGTTACACGCACGAGATTCGATACATTGTTACGAGTTCAATTAGGAACAAATTTCTCTTATGGATCTTCCAGCTGAAATGCCTACGGAACATTCTTCTACAGAAAAGTCTAGACTGTTTTTCCTTGACATAACTACAAGTATTCAACTGAAAATATCAGTCAAAGATTTTGGTGATTAGCCAAGGACACAACGTTTTGAGACTAAAAACATGATAAGAATGTTGGTATGACCAACTTGATAAAAAGACATCGAGGCATTCAGAAATAAAGCAATACTTTTAAGGTTAATTAAAAAAAGCATTTACCCTACTTTAATTTACCTATCGTTTCTAGAACCCCCTGTTGTCCTCTTCTTTAATGAGCATAGTCTATCTGCTACACGTGTTTTTGAACAACAACAACAAAAAAATAAAAAAAAAAACAGTCAAATTGCGACACCGTGCGGACTGCTTCCCAAAGACAAATGATACAGCAATGGAAATAAACCAGGTACGCAGACGTATACTCAGTATGATTTGTTTGCTTGAATATTTAGGCAGAATGCATGGTATCGTATATTCTAAGTACAAGGACAGATAATTCTGAACAGTAAAGACCCAGATCAGACTGCTCCTGATCAGGGCTTATCACATCTAAATTTTGGACGCATCAGTGCATTGTAAAACGAAAGTATTCCAGTTTTATGACAATTATGTTAATCATTTTAGGTGTTCCAGTTTTTTTTTAAAATTTACGGCATATAAACTGCGCCACGACAAAACCAACAAAGTGGTATGTGCGCCAAGCGAAGACTCAGATCAGCCTGGGAAACCGCCCAGTCTGATCAGAGTCTTCGCTGTCTGCATGGAGCTAGCTTAGACCCTTAGCTATCCTTTAAATGCAAAGCAAAGACTCTGATCAGACTTGGCGGATGCATAGAATGGTCTGATTCTGCACTGGGTGCACATGTCACTTTGTTGGTTTTCTCGTGTTGCGGCTCATATCTGCTCATATGTCACCGATAGCTCGGTATGCTACTGCAGTGCTCCCGCGTCTTCCTTTCAGCGGCAATCTCCTTTCCAGCATTTGTCACGAACCTGAAAATTTGGGAAATTTGTATCAATAATGTTAATTGCTTGTAATATACTGTCTTCCCAAGGGCTCTTCTGTTAAAGTGTATTTAAATGAGGGTTATCTTCCAAATCCCATTTGTATGGTGTCGCCAATTAATTCTTCCAGTAATTGTAGGGTAAAAAATAGCCGTAAGGAGACATATTATTTCTTGAACTTGACAAGATAGTTCAATGTTACCATTAACTTCGCAGAATAACAACTTATCTGAGCGTGAAAGAAAAGACGTACAGAAACCCAGAGGATGTTAGACGAGGAAGACATGAAACTGTTGGAATAGTATGTGCCATCATAATGTACCACATCAAACTGGTTTCCTATATATTGAATCATATTCAGACTTAACTTTAAAACAACTTTATTTAAAATTAAGCAGGTTATGCGCACCAATCGCATTTCTGGCTATCTGTTTGTCATCCATATAAAATAATAAATTAAATTATTTGAGAATGAATTATAGGTTAGACAAAATCACTCAAATGTATGAATTTCGGGTAGTATTCCACTTATAATTCGAGAGGAGCATGGCATACACTGAATGCCATGCATCTCTTGAATAATAAGTGAAATGATGCCGTACATTAGAATTAAAATTTGATTTTTCAGCGTTCATCGTGTGATGAAGCCAGTGGGTGGAGTTAAAATTCCATGAATCGCGAAGCGCTTCTTGTAGAACTTTTGCGACGACCACTGGCTTCTTCACACAATTAACGCTGAAAAATCAAAAATTTCGTTTTTATATTTACACATTCCTTTTAAACCTTTCTGTGCCGTTTTGTGGTAATTTGGTATGGAATAGGCAAAATATGGGTCGAAGAAAAGTTAGTAACGACGTTTTCGGCCATTATGTTAAACAGCCGTCGCCCGTCAATCGAATGTTACAAGAACCAATCAAGACGTTTGTTAACATAAGACGTCACTTGACGACAACGTCACATGATCAATTGTCCTTCATCGGTGTATGAAGCTAGTCTCTCTAAAGGGTTCACCTATGGGAAGTCAGTGGCAAGTGTAAATATATAAGTATGAACGTTGATGCAACGTCATGACAATGGCTTCTATATGATTCTATATGATTCTAGATTTTTTATGCATTTGCATCGGTAGGTTGGTAGACATTGTCTTTCAAAGAGTAATGCCTTATGTTCAATGACTTTCCATAACATTTGTACAGAGCGTGAACCACTGTTCCTTTTCTGCCCTCACAGGGTCAGAGCTTTCGTTAGGATTTGTGAGGTGTTTACAGAAGCGCTAATGTATAGGTTACAGAAACCAGACGTTCTAATATTGTATACCCCTTGGAAATAAGTTGTTTTATATGATGTCTGTTGGAAAATAGATTGGTGATGCAAAACTTCTTTTGAGTAGTATCGTATTATACTGTCTGGCTAGTACTTACGAAACTACATCTTGAGCTGTGACCATGATATTGAGATACCTAATGACTCTATGATCACAACAATTATCAGACCTTAGATGTAAGACATTTTGATGCAACGAAGATATAATTTGTTTGTCATCATTGCCTTAAATCAGGCTTTTAGGAATTTAACTCCATTTACTCTTTCCTTAGATACATACACACGCCGGGTGTACTATAAGTAGGTTATGCGCACCAATCGCATTTCTGGCTATATGTTTGTCATCCATATAAAATAGTAAATTAAATTATTTGAGAATGAATTATAGGTATGAGAAAATCACACTTTTCCATTATATGAATTTTGGGTAGTATCTCACTTATAATTCGAGAGGAGCATAGCATACACTGCATGCCATGCTCCTCTCGAATTATAAGAGAGATGACGCCATAGATCAGTTACCAAAGCAACTATGGAATGACCAGCTGTTGTGGAAAATGATGTCTCGATAACGTCACCTAGACGTCAATATGAAGTTTTAGTTGCTATGGTAACAGATATAGGACGTCATTAGTTTCGGAGCATGGCAAGGTGTATGCCATACTCCGCCAATTTTTCAATGACATTAAAAACTTAAATTCTTTCAACAGAAAAACTTCATGATTCTTCTCAAGTCATTAAATTCCGTGTTTTATGTCTAAAGATTTCGGATTTGTCAATGTTTTTACAAACTACGAGTTTGACCTGGTTGGCACATTGACCACTTTTACTTACCGATAAAAAGTTGATGACGGAGAACAAAACGCATATTTGAGCCGCGACATGACAAAACTAACAAAGTGGCATGTGCGCCAAACATAGACTCAGATCAGCCTGGGCAGCTAAGGATTTAAGCTAGCTTCTTGAGGACAGCGAAGAATCTGATCAGCCTGATTGATCTGATTCTTCGCTGGGCTCACAGGCCACTTTGTTGGTTTTGTCATGTCGCGGCTTATATACACTTTGAAAAGCTAAATCAGTAGTGTTGCGTTTCCAAATCAGGGTCAGTGCACTAGACCAAGCTGGATGATTACATTATCCAAACATTTACAGAGTTTCTCTTGTGATGGTTCACCTTGGCCTTTCTAAAGATAGTCAAGCAAATCCCCTGATGATTAAATGAGCATGTTAGCAGGTTTGGGTATTGACAGTCACTGATAAATGTATCTTATAGTTAGGGCAAACACGATACTCTGCAGATCTAAGTATCTTCATTGACATTTACCAAACCCTCCCTTGAGTATTGTTTAGATTTTTACTACGTAGGGTATGTTAGTAAGAGAAGTAAGATAGTGCAGAATAAATCTTTAAAAGCAAGATGAAATAAAGATGAAAGGATAAGTGTGGGAAGAAAAGTTTAAAAACGGGATAAAAACATGTTCAATATGTGTGTTTAGGGAAGGGCATGGCTGATTTTACTGACTCCTCATACCTGATCTGAAACCTGGACGAGATCAACTGGTGGCGATGGTCATGCGGGGAGAATGAATATTGATAATAACACACAGATGTATGGATCTATAAATAAGGACTGAAACGGACAATCACGAACAGAAACGTCAGCCACTTTTAATAATTCCTGAATCGCAGTGTTTCTTCAAATCTTTATTTTTCAACTGATTTAAATCTGCCATTATCTGTTCAAAATTTCAACGGATTTGTTACCAGCTAACATGATTGAAGTACAAAAGATATTTATTTATTGTTGGCCATGGAAAAATGAATTTTATAACCACATTATGGCTGCAAATACGAATGACAATCAAACTTTTGGTGGATGTAAATGCTGATTTCTGTCTTCATTGTTTGCACATGTAACATGCCTTATTTTTCGAGACGCACATGCATGTCCCAATAATGCAACTGAGAACAAACAGATATTCTCCTTTGTGATCAGTTCGGAAACAGACCACTAGTTTTGCTGATCGAGTGGTTCCTTTATCAAAAGATAATTAGACTGAGAAATTGGACTGCTGCAACATTAGCATCTATCGCCCATGAACTTTCGTTGTTATTAATCTAAGTATATGCTTCTCGATTCTATATTTCCATATTTCTTGTCAGTACATCCCATCGTCCCTGTACATTTCAGTAAACTAAATAATTTTGTATAAAAGGAAGGTATCTCATAATATTATGTGGTTTGCAAAACATATCTTTCTTGCGATGGTGTCAAGGCAATAACCACAAATGATGCTCTTTGATGATATGATTTAAAACAGACTTTGGGATAGACTTCTGCTGTCATGAAAGACGCATATTAATTTGTTAGACAAGGTAAATTAAAATTTAAAAGAGTCCCTTCAAGAGCAGAGAACACATTCAAAAGAAGAAAAATGGGCCATACTTCGAAGTTTCTGCTACCCAATCTCCATCAGTGATACTGACATGATCTGGTGGAGAAAGCCAGAAAAAAAGTACTGTAATTCTCCATTTTAATAAGGCAGTCGATTAAAAGATTGACTGATATCAGTATCAAAAAGGGTCCAAATGAATAAAAAGTGATGATCTAGATGATGACTCCCATACTGACAATAATTACCGAAGGTATTAGGACACTTAAATAAGATTCTGTAATTGAGCCGCGACGCGACAAAACCAACAATGTGGTTGTGCGCCCAACGCAGACTCAGATCAGCCTGGGCATCCGCCCAGTCTGATCAGAATCTTCGCTGTCCGCCTAATGGTAGCTTAGACCCTTAGCTACCTTTTAAGCGCTTAGGGAAGACTCTGATCAGACTGGGCGGATGTCCAGGCTGATCTGAATCTGCGAGGGGCGCACAACCACATTGTTGGTTTTCTCGTGTCGAGGCTCAATTATTTTTGAAAACGCTGCAACAATTTATAATACGATCCTTACCATCCAGCAGCTTATCATTTACAATGCTGAAATGAGCCGCGACACGACAAAACCAACAATGTGGTTGTGCGCCCAGCGCAGACTCAGATCAGCCTGGACATTTGCCCAGTGTGGTCAAACTCATTGTCAAGTGCTCAAAGGGTAGCTAAGGGTCTAAGCTACCTCCATGCGGACAGCGAAGACTCTGATCAGACTGGGGGGATGCCCAGGCTGATCTGAGTCTTCGCTGGGCGCACAACCACATTGTTGGTTTTGTCGTGTCGCGGCTCAAATGATAAAAATGTATACTCTAATCAGACTTCTCTTTCTGAGTTAGCCGATTTACTTGGTCCCAATATGTTATGTCGCACGCCGCTAAAGAGTGCCAGATACTAAATAAGAAACCTTTTGAATTTTTGTCACGAAACCGTAAGGATAAAATCATGATGATTTTCAGAGTTGCTAATTGCTATTAATTAACGATGTCTTCCCGCGGGCTGTCTCTGAAACGCTTTCTTTGCTCGGGAAAAAATTGGCAAACTGGCATATCAAGACAGTGAAGTCCTGGCCCATCTCCAGTTTCATCGAAGTCTTTATTATTCGCTCAATATGTTCTTCACTGTATTTATCAAACTGTGCAGTTGTGCGTCTGTTTTAAGAGGCTAAATATTCCGTTTCTCATGCGAAAATTTATTCAAATTATGGACAGTCCAGTTTCTACTTTAGGTGAATGAATACAAACTTTACCTTTTTCATCTCTTTTCTCACTACGGATCACGCTATGAGCACTTTATTTTTTAAAGAAGGTCCCCTTTTGAAAGGGCTACATCAAGAAGCAAACAGAAAGTCACAAAAGTTGGTCCTCTTTGTACAAATGATGCAAAAACATGCAAGCGTATCCAAATGCCTTATGTCGTGCCTTTTGGAAATGTCCGTTACAGTGTTTGCAAACATCAAATGCACATCCGCGCAGTCTTGTCAGAGTCCTCCCTCATCGGGTCAATTACCTAAACGAGGTATCTGATAAGACTGCGCAGATGCTGAAGATATCCTTCACTGTTCGTACTTCCTTGTAGGCATTTCTTCATATGTTGAATGTTTTGTACTTAATGTCATCAATTAATTCTGTCTATGTAATTTCACAAGTGATGGCGTAGTAAGACAAATATACAGCTATGGGGAACTATATTATTTCTTGAACTTGACTTGAAGGTTAAACCTATCATTAATTTCTGCGAATAATTGCAAATCGAAAAATTACATTAAATAAAGTGTCCTTCTCACTAATAGGGCCAAAGGCGGTAATGTAAAACTTTTTAGGTTATACGGTATAAAACAATCGCCGATTATTCTCTTACCGCCACAAGAACTAAATGATATAGCTAGATGGTAAGCCATGCTATTGCTACATTGTATAACACTAACTTTACATCAGTCTTATAGCAAAATAACGTCTTCTTATTTTACATGTACCATACATGTAATGCATGATCACTTTGTAACAATGATGCAGTTAGTGCAGCGCCCGATTCCAATGTTCAATATCCGTCAGGCGCCATGCGTTGTGGCCTTTAGCAAGTCATTTATCAATTTCTCAGTTTGTGTATAGTAAAGGGGATCCCTCCCCACCCACCGACTATTTTACACTTTTCACCATGTAACTTGACACATCCAGCTTCCGATACCCAAACTTTGATGTTTTGCACTATGCTATTTCACCCTAAGTTGTAAATATAAAGTTGCATATAGTTGGGGTTTTTTTTTCTTTTTCTTTTTTTTTTTCTTTTTTTTCAAAAGAACAACGATACATGTATATGATTTTAAGAGAAGCCGGAAAGAATGCGTTTTACCCCATATAGACATCATTTGCTACATCAATGTGTTATGTTAAAACAATGCACATAATCATCTTTCGCGACTGAATAAATATCACTTAGACTTTATCTCGCAAGCGATAGTCGCAAATCATCACCTCAGCTACTTGTACTGCAACAAATTATTCAGTCACTTGCATTTACGGAAAGCCTGCACAAAGTATTTATATTTATGCTAAAAGGCTACAGGTAGATGCGCTTCTTCGAATTGTCTGCTGATAAGGAGTTCTACTCCCTGACATTTTTGTTTCATGATTATTGAATTTACAAGGCGTGGGTCTTTGACCCCGCATGGACCTTTTGCCGAATCTAACCATAGTTTTAAAAGACTTAATAAGTTTCGTCAGCGTGACAACTTAATTAGCTATAGCACATGAAGTCAATGTTATCGTAGTATCATTGTATTATTTTGCTTTATCATTTTACGCCAGTGCTATATCGGTATTATGGGCAGTATAACTTTATACCGTACGGTTAGTTCCATCGCAATGTCAAGGCTTAATATTTTGTAATACCTAAATCAGTTGTTCTTTTTTTTTTTTTTTGGCTTACTCATTTTCCCTTGCTTTGGGTATGATAGAAAAGTAAAAGTAAAAGAAAATGCGTACAAGAACAGTTGAACTTGTTATGACTAGCGAATTGATTATTACAAATGTGTATCCATAATAGTTTTATCAATTCTCATCTTTATTGTTTGAGCCTTCAAGTGTAAACAAGGAGGACCATTGACCATAAAACCAGCTATCTATATTTTGCAGAATTGTTTTTTAAAAATCTACTGAACCAACTTCGGTAAATCCTTTCGATCTTCGCAAATTGCACGTTATACAAAATTGAAAACCTTAAACAGTAGTTTAAAAATTACGTTGACGTAAGCATTGGTGTAGAACTGAATCCTTTGATGTAGTGTGGGTGTTTACAAAGCTTTGATTTTATAATTAAATAATATGCTGCATCATTTAATCAAATTTTACCGCGAAAGGTGCAAGGTGTCTTGTAAAAAGTAAATAAGTACACTAGCAGCTACTGCGCGATGGAACTATTCAAGCAACTACTGCGCTATGGTTTTGTTCAATAACGGTTTTAAAAAAGGCTATGTGTTCTTAAACTCCTGTATTCGATTCGTTTTCTGTTGTCCTGACTTACAAGAACGGAGTCAAAGTCAACTTTCATGCTCCATGCCCAAAGAAGGCAAACTTTGGGCAGGTCAAGGCATGCGAGTCGCATTTGGAAAATGTCAACGTCAAGTCTAAAACACGTGTGAACTCTGACCAGGACCCTAGGTTTTAAAAGTATGCTTTATGCTCAACTCAGCTGAGCATGAAATAAATAGCAAATTACTGATAAGTAAAGTAGTTTTCTTCTCCAGTTTAGCTGAGTATGAAATTTTCTCTGCTTATGAATATGAAAATGCCAGCATTAGTTGGCATTTTGATATTTATCAGCAGAGAAAATTTCATTATATTTATTATCATCATTATATTTAATGACTTGACTAAACGTTTGTGGGGCTCTCTCATTTCTAGATTTGGCACCAAATTACACATACATTTAGGTTACCGATCAGTACAAAGAGTGCACCAAGTGTTGCAGATTTGTTTTTACTTAAAAAGAGACTTTTCTTTTCTTTTTCAAAATAATCAAGCAGATATTAATGATGATTTCGATTCAACTTCTCGGTATTCAGAGGGTTTGTTGAAAATTGAAAATATGGTAGATCAAATGTGTTGACAAATATTTTCTTCTGATATCGAAGCCTAATTTTGAATTAACGTTATAATGAGCCAGTGACTTCATCTCATCTAAACTTTCTGACAAACGGGATGACTGACTTTAAAGCTTTAATAAAATTACGATTTGGGATTGACATGTTCCACCAGCATCACCATTAGGAGTTTATATTTTTCTTAGCTGATTCGTTTTGCAAGCACCTGTTCACATTGATGACTTGACTGGTTGGAATAAAGCTTTAACTTCTAAGACAAGGCTATAGGTATTACAAACTCTTATTTGGGCCAAATTTATTGGGCCAACACGTTATAGAATTACCTAGCCTCAGTTACATATGACACAAAAGAGATATTATGACATGCCAATTCAAAGTTAACGAAACTTAGGGTAGATTTACAAGGCTATTAACAAATATAATGCACGAACAAAACTCGAAAGGCCCTTTTTGTCGCCTAAATCCACTGATCAGGACTGTTCATATTGAAATAGCTTTTCTAAGGTTGCATGGGAAAAAATAAAATCATGCAATGCAAGCGCGTTTGAAAAAATGAAGGTCGTTTGTTTCATTTCGTAAGTCTTCGTGTTTTTCTTCAATGGTTTCTTGCTGCGTCATTTACTTAATTATCCAATAGAAAGAGAGTTTAAAATTTTGAATATTTTATGTATGGCTTCTTTAATGTTCTGGTTTTATTAGTCTGCGCTCCACATAAAATGTATTTACCGTGGAAATTCTATGTTTTGGGACAGATAGGTCTGGGGAAACAATGCTGAATTGCTGATAATGATTAAAGTTCGGGTATCAGATACACTGTGCCCAGTGTTTGTTATTTAGATAAAGCAGGTGAGAATAGTGAAGACTAAGATCAGCATAAGCACAAGTCTTCAGTGCTTCTGTGTCGAATTGTCATTTTGACAGTGGATGCCCGTTGAATATGGCTCCTGAAGAGTTTGTCTATAGAGAAAACATATCAATCCTGATCAGACTACAGGCACTATTCGTATATATTTTGACAGGAACAGATCTGAGCGGAGAGAACATCAGATTATGGTGTATAGACACATTCACGGGAAGCGACTTTTATGTTCAATATTACCTCACTTCTTAATCCTATTATGCAACAGTCTAGTGTCACTGCTATTTCATCAAACACAGGTAATGACATAACAACGTCATAAAATCATTATAGAGTGGTACCACATTTTGGCTTCTGGCCTCAATTTACGTATCCCTTTAAAGACAATTATTCTGTTTATTGGATGCCACAATCCTTTCACTTAATGGTGCAGTAAAATTGGTATTTTATCAAAGGAAATATCCCATCTCAAACAGGTAATGCTATAACGGTGCCCAAAAAAGCTCCCAGAACATAGTAGAAAACAAGCAAATTCGGTGAATTTATATCCCCCGCCGATGTTGCCCTGGCCCCGAGTCTGAGCATAAACCCGAGGTTATAAAACTTTTGAGAACGTTTTCATGCTCTACGTTGAGCACGATGTTGAGCATGAAACATACAAATCTTGAGCAAGCACTGAACCATTCTCAGAGTCATGCTCAAGCAAAAAAACATGGCGGCACATTTATGCAAGACACATTGTCAAACACGGAATTTGACCAGATGGCCGGGCGTGTTTGCACATAGAACGAATCCGCTGGAGGATTTAAAAGAGGACCAAGTACTTGCAAGATGCCGCTTTGGGCAGCAGGCTATTATGAGGGTAACTGGTAACCTGTCCGCCTCAAAAACTGAGAAAAACCCTCACCTCTGCTGCAGCTGTCAAGCTTCATATAAAAGCATCTCCTTTTTTTTTGTGAACCGCCGAATATCTAGGTCGACAGCAGGTGCATGCAAGCTTTGCTAACTGACTTTCTAGAAACGACATGAAGTTTCCATTTTGCACGACATTTGACGAAGAAAACACAACCTTCTTCAAACCATCAGGCGATTTTCAATGACCTTCGATTTTCAGTACCGGTTTTCCCCCGGTTATATAAATAATCTAGTAAGCTATTGGTGCAGCTCCAATGTGACGTGCACAGCATAAAGTGTGTCGTCGAAATGCCACTGTCAATAAGCAAAGGTTGCACGCCACCAAAGATATTTATCGATAAACCGAGAGCCCTCTACAACCAATTGGGGCTTAGCTACAACCAGCCAACCTAAGCTTATTCATTTCTTCGCTTTCATCATGTAGAGTCTTTGTAGACCCCTGCGCCCTGCAGATTTGGTGCTGGTTGGTTGTATTTGTTTAAAGCCCTTTGAGACAGTATTTCAGTCCATATCGGACCGTCTCCCAAAGAGAGGGAGAAAGGAGAAATGATAGACGAGAGAAAACTGTCCAAACAACAACCACCCGCACAGGTCTACTGAAAGCACAGTAGGCCCTTATCCAAATTAGTAGGACGCCCCGGCACTGGAAGTTATACCTAGCACCATTGCACTTGTGCCCAACCCCCAAATTTGTACGCCAAAGCTATAGACATCGACTACCCCCCCCCCCCCCTCTCTCATTCTCTCTCTCTCTCTAATTTCTAATCACTTTTCCTGTCACTTAAGCTATATATCTAGATTGGCTTTAGCAGTGAATTGTTGAGCAATAATTCCCTGTTTGTGTGTGTCAGCTGTTAAGTAGATCTTATACGGAGCCCGGGAGGGGACATAGCAATATATACACTGATTTTGTTCCTACAAAATGCATTTCGTTCCCACGCATTGCGATTTCGTTCCCTCAATTTAATATTTCGTTCAATCAAAATAATATTCCGTTCCCACGCTTTACTTTTTCGTTCCTTCAATTTAATATTTCGTTCCCTCAAAGTAACATTCCGTTCCCACGCTTTTCTTTTTCGTTTCCTCAAAATAGCATTTCGTTCCCTCAAAATAATATTTCGTTCCCCCCACGTTACTATTTCGTTCCCTCAAAATAGCATTTCGTTCCCTCAAAATAATATTCCGTTCCCACGCTTTACAATTTTGTTCGCTCAAAATAACATTTTGTTCCCTCAAATTAATATTTCGTTATTTCGTTCCCACGCATTACTTTGTCGTTCCCTCAGATTTAAATTTCGTTCCCTCAAGATAATATTCCGTGGCCACGGGTTACCATTTCTTTCCTACGCAATACTATTTCATTTCCTTACCATAATATTTCGTTCACTCAAATTAACATTTCTTTCCTATGAAATAGCTTTTCGTTTTCTCACAAAACTATTCGGTGGTGGTAGAAGCAAAACATAGTGTATTTTAGCAGCGTGGTTTCCAGGCTAAATACTTTATTCTAAATGTTACAAGTCTTGATTTGACTCCGTTTGTATTGAAGGCCAACCATATTTTTTATTTTATTATTATTTTCTATTCAACATTGTCATTGTTTTTATTATCACAATTTTGTATTACAATTATTATTATTATTGTCTTTTTATCTATGTTCTTAACTGCAGCCAGTCTAATACTTTCAGTCATCCCAATCTCTGTGCCCCCTCTAATTCGGGGCCAACTCCTAAGAAACGAATTTGCCCCCATCGAAGCAAATGCTATCGCTCCATAGCAGGCCTGCCAGAAAAGGCACTGTCACCTAGGGAAGCAAGAAGGAAATCATAACAGTTGTCTCCCTGTGGAAACCTGGCGGAAAAATATGGAGATACACCCACGCCACATCTATACACCCACACACCACAGCTTTACCATAGCTTAAAGGTTATTATGCCAACTGTCACGATTAAATTACCGGAGTATTTCCGGGCCCTGAGTTAGCTGGCTTACCAAGTTCCTAAATGACAAGGTGAATGAGTACACTTTCAAGAGATTCAATTCAGCCATCACAGTCTCTGCAAATCCAAAACTGGGGCCAATTCTCAAAGGAAATAATTTGCTCGCCTTGGAGCAAATTCTTCCCTCCAGAGCAGGCCCCTCGAAATGGTCACACTGCCAAAGGAAATAAACAGGAAGTCACAAAAGCAGACTCCCCTTCACTGGAAGCAATTCAGCCATCACTATCACCATCTTTGCGCCCCTCCAGCCACCTCTCAAATGTAACAGATGTGGACAAAATCGTGGCTCTACTGATCACGAACCAGAGCCCCTCGTGAACCATACAAGTACTCCGCGAACTGATGGTCGACACCGCCGAGTGAGCACGCGATGTTCGGACAACGCTGACCCAACGTTCAGAAACGCCAATAATGTTTGTCCAACGTTGGGTAGACGTTGTGCCAGCTTAAAGTTTTCCTATTATGATTATAATGATGCTACATTTTCTCAGTTTCTTATTTTTAAATTGTTGGTAGAATCTGTACATGTAATTTAATTGCCATGTTCAAAGATTTAATATAATGTTGACCAAACTGATTATCATTATGAAATGCCCTTATTCAAAACAGAGCTCTTGTCAACGCCCATGATACACTGATCTGTGTAAAGCTAAAAATAGATGTAGTTTTATTCATTGCGAGGCCTCATAATAGTAAATCGTGGGAACGAAATATCATTTCGTGTGAACGGAATAGTAATCTGTGCGCTCAAAATACTACTGTGATAGAACAAAATATTATTGCGAGATAACAAAATACTATTTTAAGGACACGAATTTATTTTGCAAGAGAAAGAAATATTAGAACGTGCAAACGAAATAGTGATGCGTGGAAACGAAATGTTGTTTTGGAGGAACCAAATATTATTTTGAGGGAACGAATTATTATTTTAAGGCAAAGAAAAAGTAATGCGTGGGAGCGGTATATTATTTTGAGGCAAAGAAATGCTATTTCGAGGGAACGGAAAAGTAAAGCGTGAGAACGGAAAGCTATTTTGAGGAAACGAAATACTTAATTGAGGGAATGAAAAAGGAATGCGTGGAAACGAAAAAGTAAAGCGTAGGAACGGAATATTAATTTGAGGGAACGAAATACTAAACTGAGGGAACGAAAAAGTAATGCGTGGGAACAAAATGCATTTCGTGGGAACGAAATCAGTATATGTATTGCCATGTCCCCTCCCGGGCTCCGTAATCTTATCACGAGTGCGGATTGCAGTGATATTTCTACCTTTTACGTGCTGCCAAGCTGTGAATTATTACTCAACAATATAACCGTTGGAGCCGAACTCTTTCGATTTACTCTCAAAACGCTGAAAATAGTGCCTTTATGTGGGAAAATGCTAGAACCTAAGAATTCATGAAAACTATGGTAGATTTGACCTAAAAATTGGTACTGTATATACAGTTACCGAAATTTGTAATGTATACTACACGAAGAGTACAAGAGGACAAGGTCATTCTTTAACCTTTGACAATTACAAACAAGTCTTCAAAAGCAACTATGTCAATTGTAACGAAATATCATGCAGTGCCTCCAGGGTTTGCAGGAATAAAAAATTGTTCAAGGACTGGTTGCTCAGACCTATCATTTCCCGATTATTAGAACTTTTAGGGTCGTACAGAGAAAGGGGGGGGGGAGAGAGAAGAAGCACATCTATACTCGAAAGCTTTTTTAAGACCGTGTTTTCATCTTTCGGTTGGTTGTTTAAGAAATAGGTCAGCTCTAGCAGCGAATTGTTGAGTAATAATTCACTGTTTGGAGGTCAGTTGTAAAGTAGATAATATCACGAGCACGGAGCGTGAGTGATATATCTACTTACAACTGACCTTCAAACAGTGAATGATTACTCAACAATTCAATGATAGAGCTGAACTATTTCGATTCTAACACTCAAAAACGCTGAAAAAGTATTGTTTTCATTCCAATTCTCCCAACCTTCATGACAGCACGTTCATGATTCCGCTAATACTCTTAACTGTATCCAAGATAAATGTACGTTTTGATGGCGATTTTAGAAAGAAAAAGAAACGTTACACCGTCTAACGCCTCAAAACACCACAAAATTACGTCAGTATTGCCTGTGACGGCAGCAGTCAGACCCACGCGCTCCGAAACAGTGAATTGTTGCAGAATAAAACACGGAAACTTTCCATTGCTTCTATAGGCGCACTGTGTTGGGATTTAAATTTAACGAGACAGTATATATATCGAGCCGTCTCCCAGAGAGAGGGAGAAGGAAAAGAGATATGATAGGTGAGAGAACATGTTCAAACAATCCCCACCAACACCTAGTGCAAGCACAGTAAGCCCCTTACCCTACTATTACCAAATTAGTTTGACCGTGTTTTCATGTTTTCAAAGAATAACTGCTTCATACTTTTACATGTTCAATGTTTGAGGTTTTTGCCTTAGAATGGGACACACTTCAGTGATTCGCTTATAAGGCAGTACCCTTAAAATGAACTCTGTGCACGTGTGTGGTATTCCTCTCATAGCCAGTCGAAACAAATGTCACTGAAAGATTAAGTTAATGCCGCACTAACAAAACATGAAAGTTATCAAAATATACTCCCTCGTCACTTCACCATTTCGTCGATTGAATGCTATAGTTCTCTATCTTCAGTTTTTTTAAGAAATTTATAAACGAGTATTTTATACCCTTGAAATTAGAATCAAAGTTCTTTCTCCACTACAGTTTGGAATCTGTATATCATGTTTTTTGTATGCATTTCTTAGTTATTCATTTGGCTTCTTTGCCCCAAAATAACTTTTCGTTTGTGCTGCACTGTTCTATGTTCATTTTCAACCAATGAAATGAAAGTACTAATAAATATTTGAATACGTGATTTTTCATGCCATTGGTTAAATACCATTATTTAGCAATCAGCTTGGACAGAGGAGACATATAGTAGAGAAAAGCAAAATATTTCATGTTACATAAAAGAATCAGTAGTCATACTTTTGAGTCTATTTGGATAATGTTCAGATGTTTGTATATTTAAGTTAGAAGTATAAAACTCAAGCGGAACAATCCTCTGGCAATGGAATCTAGATCATGAAATTGTTCTGTCTCCGGGTTATTGAAAAATATTCTGATTTTTTTAGTACATTGATAGATACACTCACTGTAAAAATCCGCAGATTTTACGGTAGAAGAACTGCACTGTAAGGAATTTCCGTAAATTTTACGGTTGAATTCCTGGCAACCAGCTGCCAGTCCATTTCCCGTTACTTTTACGGGCATCTGCCTGTTGAACATATTTCGAAATCTCGATATGGTAGAGTTATGTTGACTGACCTCACTCGAAAATACCTTCATAGTGTTGAAGGGCTGTATGACCAACACTATAAAGGTACAGTGGACTCGACAGTATCGGATCAAGTTCATTAAAATTCCTGTTTTGTTGTATATGAATGCTAAAATTAGGTATGTTGTTACACATAACAATTGCAAAATATCCCTTCTATCTACCCATGTCAAAATATTTACAAAATGTATTTCTTTAAGGGCAGATAACTTATCCAGACTTACAGGAGGGTCTTACGACAGTAACGAATCAGTTGCGACAGTATCGGATCATATGATGTTATTTTATAGGAGAGTTCCTCCGAGGCGATTTGCCAACCTTCTTAGCTTCAATAATTTTGCTACATAAAACAGTTGGACCTATTAAACTCTCAGAGGAAACTTTTACGGCCTTTCAACGGTATTTTTCACGTGGTCTTTCACAAGCAACGGTTATGTCTATTAGATAACAGTTGACTGTGCACAAATGTACAAGCATGTCAATAATTCTTAACTCAGTAATCCCCTGCACCCCTTTAACACGGAACTACTCAAACAGTAAAGACCATAATCTGACTTTGCAAAGAATATCAACAAATTTACGGTAATTTGCCGCTTTAACATTGATATTTCAATGCAAACCGTGTATAAACACTATATGGTCTTTCAGCGAGTTCTGCTGCATTAATCTGAGTCTACACAGTGTACAAATGCCCATTTGATGAAAGCCACTAATTAATGGGTTCACACACATGCGAGCTGATCTCGAATGTTTCTTCAGAATGTTTGGCGGAAGCTTAGTTGTGCTTCGCATAACCTTCATTATCAGACGCTAAGTGTGTGGGGCGTGGGATGGGGGATATTTTACAAAAAAGATGTTGTGTTACTTTTATACCGATCATCTATGAAAGAAGACATAGCAGCCACTCAGGTAGTTGATATATGACTTGCTTTCAGCATCAGACCATGCATCCGACATAAAGTTTTCCAGCTAATGCCTGCATTTCAGCTCAAATTATATAATGATCCGTTACTGTCGCACATGGGTGCCCAACTTTTCAAGCCTTTAGTTTTATCAAATATAGGGATGTCACAAAAATAATGACTGCGAGCAATTTTAGGGATGCCAGAACATATTAAAAAGCAGAATTGGTTTCAATCGCCAAATGATAAAATTGTGTAAACAACCGAAATCTATTTTGGGAGTAACAAGCAACAGACAAAATGCAAGCGCCGCTGAAGAGGGGCCAAGCTTTTCAACAACTCTGATTTGTTTCATAGCCGCACATTTCAATTGAATTTTTCACCCTGCACTTTGTCATTGGTCTAACTTGATGACTGTAATATAATGGTAAAACATATTTGCTTCATTTGTGAGAAAAATGGGTGATAACTAATGAGTGATCCGATACTGTCGATGATTCGATACTGTCGAGTCCACTGTATTATAGTCTTATTCTACCCTACTCTGCGTGACGATTCTGCCAGTGTTTACGTGCGCCCGTAAAAATAACAGGAAAATGACTCGCAGCTGGTTGTCAGTTATTCTACCGTAAATCTATGCGTTTGTACAGTGTGCAACCAGCTGCCAATCCATTTCCCATTATTTTTACGGGCGTTTTCCTGTAAAACATTTTCGGAATCACGGTATGGATGTTATTTGTTAACTGACAGCACTCGAAAATAGCTTTATAGTGTTGACGGGCTATATAACTAAAACAACACCAGCTATAATCTATCTTACTGTGCGTGATCGTTCCTGCAATTTTCACGGGCGCCCGTAAAAATAACGGGAATGGACAGACAGCTGGTTTCCAGTTATTCTACCGCAAAACCCACGGATGTTTTTACAGTGTATGTCCTTACTAAAACGTCCATCTTCTTCTAAATAAATTGGTTTTAAATGGTAATTATTGAAACCTAGTATGTTTTGACTTTTTTGGCATGAGTTGCACAGCAATTAATTTATTCCTATGAGGTTTTCAAACTAAATTCGGGGTTCGAATCCCGCTTGAGGCGAGAATCTTACCTACCGTAAACGGGGTTCCATCGCACACAGCCTTTCATTATTATCCGCCCATCGTCCTGATATAACAGAAATACTGTTTAAAAGGACGTAAAATCACAACTCATCCATCATCATCATGAAACCAAATTAAAGGCTGCAAACTTCGAACCCCATTTTCTGTTGTTGTTTTTTTAAAAGGACATAGAACACTAAATATAGCATTCAGACGACGATTTCAAAATAACATCTCTTTACTAAATTTCGTTAGACAATATCAAGATAATAGCGATGTGGGTCATGATTCCTGCTAAAAATGGTAAATATCTTGAGGTTCGAAAGAAAGATGATCACAGACCAAATAAGAAAATAAGTTATATCTCTGGCCTTAGAAGGCCGATTTAAAAGTCGTAAAAATGAGAAACCCCGTACTTATGTCATTTGTCTGAAGCAACTCTCGTTGGTTTATTATATGAGCCATTTAGGGACGAGTCATTTATTATTAGGTGTTGGTGGTGGTGGTGGTGGATGAGGAGGTGGGGGCGGGGGTCCTGGTACATTTTCCTATGATTCACCAAAAATTCCCGCCCCCCTCCAGTCTCACCAGAATTTTCCCCGTCCCCCCTCCCGCCCAGATTGGTAACAAAATAGTTTATGCATCCCCCCACCATCATATCTACGCGTCACACACACACACACACACACACACACACACACACACACAAACAAACACACCCCCACACACACACACCATATTACCTACTTTATGTCAGACTGATCTGAATCAAAAACTGTATGAAACCCAAAGAGTATTTTCTTATTCTGACATATCAATTAATCATGCAGATTAATGGTCTTTAAATTTTGTCTGCAATTCTTGCACTTTCTGTTGCTTATAGGGGATCTCGAAATTTGTTTGTCGAATGCTCAATAAGTGTTAATAATATTAATGGGGAGGGCGGGGGTCACAGTAGCTTTGCTGATGATAAGGCAGCTGGAGAGTTGATATCACAATCGCAGGCATTAAATTTAATTGAGAACAAAAGCATCTACTCGACATGATTTTATAGACAATTGTATATAATACTGTTCTACTAACAAGTCAATGAAAAGATCTACTTTTGGATAGAAGCTGCCCAAGTTTTTGTGTGTCATTTCCATAAATGTCTTTAAATTGTTGAATTTGAAACAATACAGTCTGAAATTTTAGGAGTAATGGGGGGGGGGGGGGGTGGGGGGAGGGGGCTTCGGCCCCAGAAGCCGATATATTTTTTATAATTGTGTAAGCGACTAGACTACGTAATTATTTCACCTCTCTGGGGACATTCTGTTTTCCCATGTCTGTCTATCTGCCCGTCTGTCCATCCATCTGTCCGTCAAAAATCATGTCCATTCCATACCTCTGAAGCAGATGAAGTATTTTCTTGAAACTTTGAACAAATATAAAGCATCAGAAGATGTTATGAAACAAGAGGGCCATGGTGGCCCTGAATCGCTCACCTTAGCATTAATCAGTTCACTGGCTCTGGTGCAGATTTATAAGAGTTTTTACCATACATGGGAATGGCGGCCACCTTGGTCATATGACTAAGATTCAATCCTTTAACCCATGTGCAGGCTCCATATGAAATTTGAGTTTAGTCTACCCAGTGGTTTCAGAGATGTTTGAAAATGTTTATGAATGAGGCAGCTTACACCAATACTGTAAGGCTCAGGTGAGCTGAAAATGGCAGAGTCGCTTCTCCAAAAAGTTCCCGTTCATGTTGAGTTCCTTTGATGGATTTGAACTAGACTGAACTAGGCAAACTGTGACAGATGATAGAATGGTAGCATCATTATCTCACTGTGGTGAAACTAATGTATTCCAAGGAGTTTGTGATTGGCATCATTGCAATGTTAGTTCTGATTCTTGCAGCATAACTTAATTTAGATTTTACCTAGTGACCTAGCTTTTGACCCAACATGACCCAGTTTCAAACCTGACCTAGATTTTATGGAGATAAACATTCTGACAAAGTTTCATGAAGATTGGATCAAAACTGTGCCCTCTAGGGTGGGCACAAAGTTTTTCTAAGATTTGACCTAGTGACCTAGTTTTTGACCTGACATGACCCAGTTTCAAATTTGACCTGGATATTGTGAGGATAAACATTCTAACAAAGTTTCAAAAATATTGGATCAAAACTGTGTGCTCTAGAGTGTACACAAGGTTTTTCTAAGATCTGACCTATTTTTTGACCCGACATGACCCAGTTTCAATCTTGGCCTAGATATTGTGAGGATAAACATTCTGACAAAATTTCATTAGGTTTGGATCAAAACTGTGACCTCTAGAGCGTACACAAGGTTTTCCTAATATTTGACCTAGTTTTTGACCCGACATGACCCAGTTTCAAACTTAACCTGGATATTGTAAGAATAAACATTCTGACAAAGTTTCATTGAGATTGGATCAAAACTGTGCCCTCTGGAGCGTATACAAGGTTGTTCTTTTATTTGACATAGTGACCTAGTTTTTTACCCGACACGACCTAGTTTCAAACTTTACCTAGATTTTATAAAGATAAACATTCTGACAGAATTTCATGAAGATTTGATCAAAACTGTGCCCTCGAGGGTGTACACAAAGTTTTCCTAAGCTTTGACCTAGTGACCTAGTTACTGACCCGACTTGACTCAGTTTCATAGGGGGCTACGATATATGGACAATAAACATTTTGACATAGTTTCATGAAGATTGAATCATACCTATGTCTTCTAGTGTGTACACAAGGTTTTTCTAAGATTTGACCTAGTGACCTAGTTTTTGACACTCCATGACCCAGTTTCAAACTTGTCCTACATATTATAAGGATTAACATTCTCACAAATTTTCATGAAGTTCAAACCTGTGCCTTCTAGAGCATACACAAGGTTTTTCTAAGATTTGACCTAGTGACCTAGTTTTTGACTCGACATGACCCAGTTTCAAACTCATCCTAGAGTTTATGAAGATTTACATTCTGACAAAGTTTCATAAAGATTGGATCAAAACTGTGTCCTCTAGAGCGTACACAAGGTTTTTCTATAATTTGACCTAGTGACCTAGTTTTTGACCCAACATGACCCAGTTTCAAAGATGTTCTAGAAATTATGAGGATAAACATTCTGACAAAGTTTCATGAACTTTGGATCAAAACTGTGCCTTCTAGACCGTACACAAGGTTTTTCTAAAATTTTATCTAGTGACCTAGTTTTTTACCCGACAGGACCCAGTTTCAAACTCAGCCTAGAGTTTATGGAGATAAACATTATGACAAAGTTTCAAAAAGATCGGATCAAAACTGTGCCCTGTAGAGCGTACACAATGTTATTCTATGATTTGACTTAGTGGCCTAGTTTTTGACCCGACATGACCCAGTTTCAAATTTGCACTAGATATTATAAGGATAAACATTCTGACAAAATTTCATGAGCTTTGGATCAAAACTATGCCTTCTAGATTGTACACAAGGTTTTTCTAAGATTTGACCTAGTGACCTAGTTTTTGACCCGACATAACCCAGTTTCGAACTTGGCCTAGAAATTATGGAGATAAACATTCTGGAAAAGTTTCCTGAACTTTGGATCAAATCTGTGCCTTCTAGAGTGTACACAAGGTTTTTCTAAGATTTGACCTAGTGACCTAGTTTTTGACCAGACATGTGACAGTTTCAAAGTTGGCCTTAATATTGTGAGGGTAAACATTCTGACAAAGTTTCAAAAAGATTGGATCAAAACTGTGTCCTCCAGAGCGTACACAAGGTATTTCTATGATTTGACCTAGTGACCTAGTTTTTCACCTGACGTGACCCAGTTTCAAACTTGTCCTAGATATTATGAGGATAAACATTCTGACAAAGTTTCATGAACTTTGGATCAAAACTGTGCTTTCTACAGCGTACACAAGGTTTTTCTAAGATTTGACCTAGTGACCTAGTTTTTGACCCGACATGACCCAGTTTCAAACTTGGCCTAGATTTTATAGACATAAACATTCTGACAAAGTTTCAGGATCAAAACTGTGCCCGCTAGAGTGTACACAAGCAAAAGTTGACGGACGTCCGGACGTCCGTCCACACGTACGACGGACGACGGACATCACAGTATCCCAAAAGCTCACCCTGAGCACTTCGTGCTCAGGTGAGCTAAAAAAGGCATTTTGGTTGAAACTTACCCTAAATGATTATGTTCCCCCACCATAGGGGCATATTGTGTTTGGTGCGGATCCCGTCGGCTTCGGCGTAACTTCTTTTTCTGCACTCTGTTTTCTGCATGAACTTGCACAGATACATTACTGGATGAGTGGAAAGAACTGGTTGGATTGGGGCGACCTTGACCTTGACATCATTTTCAAGGTCACAGGAGGCCAAAGAGTGTAGAAAAATGGCTTGTCGCGCTCTACCTCCTGAATGAATGGATGGATGTTAATCAAGCTTGCAGATATATTACTAGGAGATGGCAAAGAACTGATTAAATTTTGGAGCCCTTATCCCAGTTTTCAAGGTCACAAGAGGTCAAAGACTGTTGAAAAATGCATTGACTGCACTCTATCTCCTGAATGGGTGGATGGATTAAACCTAACAGGAGGTCAAGGAATGTTGAAAAATGGCTTGTCTACACCATATCTCCTGCAGGGATTAATGGACTATGACCAAACACAGAAAAGTGGATAATCAGATGGTGCAAAGGAACTACTAAGTTTTGGTGACCTTGACCCAATTTTCAAGGTCACAGGCGGTCTTAACTTGGCAACATTTAGAGAAAATGATACTGTTATGAAAGCGCAGGCAGGGCACACTTGTTTTTGTCAAAAACAATTCTTGTTGACTTTTTCATTACTAAACTTAGAATATTGACGTAGGTAAGGAGTTGGATGACATGGGGTAGTGTTCAGATTAAGTGTGTGTGTGTTGGGGGTGGAGGGGTGGGGCGGGGGGGCAAAGATTTAATTTGGAAATGATATAATCGCAAGGAAGTATGGCATTGAAGGCGAGGGACACAATTTCAACGAAGTTGCTTGTTAGTTTATTTATTTATTATTTATCTATTTATTTATTTTTTTAAAATTCTCTAACATTCACAGATTGTATAAGCGAAAAGGAAAAGACTCAGATCAAAATATGTAGGCTAATCTGAGCCTTTCCTGTTTTCGCATGCCGTAAAGAATCTATTCGCATGGCATAGAAAACTTTCCAATAGCGCAGCTTATGTATAGGTGCCGTCGTCCTCCTCCGTCCACACATCCAAACGACCTCTTCAGAAACAATGAGCAGAATGGTACCAAAGTTCTTATGGAGCCTCCTTGAGTTTAGACAACCATAGTTTGCACAAATGGCCGCGTACCGTGATCAGATATTGCCACAAAGGTAGATCGCTCAATTTCAGCCAACTAGATTTTTTTGGAGGAAACCCTGGATACACTTACTCAAGTTTGTACAAATAGTGATGTTCAAATCACCGGTTCCCAAGAAAGGACCATCGGTTTGGCATAACATCGTCATTATCAAAATTAAGTAAACTGGCACCTGTCTGTCCCTGCGATGGAGCTATGTGCATGCGTCAAATCAGGGATGAATGTATACAAAACCAGAAAAAAGGGACTTTTATTACGCTTGGAACTATCATTCTAGTAAAAAAAATAATAATAATAAACGCTTCCCGTCAGGAAAATTTTTATCATTTCTTATAATAAAACACCCTAAACTAAAAGACTAAGAAATAAATTCATAAATGAAAAAGAATAAGTAAAGACTTAAAGCAAAGGAGGCTACACTTACAAACATGTTTGGTTGAAAATAAAAAAAAGAAGAAGAATAGAAACAAAAAAGCAAGGAAAAAAATGCTTCTTTTCCAAAAAAAAAAAAAAAAACTGAAAAAGAAAAATACATCTCGAAACTCCCACCACACCCATGACGTCACACATGTGCCTTTGAAAACCCAGTTTCTGTTCATGTATGCATAAGACCAGTCGCTTTTGAGACCTAACAGAAATAAAAACAAAAACTAAAACAAACAAAAAACTAACAAACAGAGAGAGAGAGAGTTTGCCACATGCATTCTCTCTGTTCCTAATTCATTTGTAGTTACCCCCGGTACCTCAGTCGGTTAAGCACTGGCTTAAACCTACTGATCTAGCGGTCCCGGGTTCGAGCACTGCTATATGCGAAAATCTTGCTAACCGTAAACAGGGTTTCATCGCACTCTGCCTTGCATTATCACCCTCCCATCGTCTTGGTATGACTGACATACTGTTGAAAATGATGTAAAATTGCAAATCAATCATCATCATCTAGTTTTGTGGCGTGAAACATGCGCTCAATAAATATACTGTACTCCAATCGGCCAGACTTTGCTTTCCACGATCTAGATTTCCCGCGATCCAGAGTTTGCACAAGCGAACGGGGAAAATGTGATTAGACTGTGCCACTATCCGCGGAGGCTGATCTGAGAATTCCATTATTAGATACCACAAGGTATCCTTCCATGAGACGCCACTCAGTTCTACAGAATATAGTGGTATGCGACCTCTCTAATAATTGCGTCATTATTGATGTCACGAGCTGATTACAATTAGGTCACAGTTTGTGTTGCTATCAACAAATTTCTGTCACTGGATTCTCTGATCCCCTCTGTGCCTTTTAATCAGCCTATAGTAAAGCTGCTGCCAGTGGATTGCTTCCAGAAGAGGGTATTTTCTTCATTTTCTTTTTATGCCTTTGTTTTGCTAGAAAGTTGGTCTGCTACACAACTGGACATCGCTTCTGGTCCTAATTGAAATGAAATCAAACAACAAGGTTTCCCGTACTGAGTGTTTTTTTAACATCAAAGAGCTCTAAATTACCGCTTGCGTATTTCAAAAAAATATGTTTGAGTACGTTCTCAAGATACAACTCAGACTCAACGTCATGCTCACCAGAGAATCTTCTCAACGGCTTTTATAACCTCCAACTGAACTCAAATCTCAATTGAGAATAAACTCAGACGCTTGAGTACGACTTTGAGTTCAGCACAAAAAAAAGTTTTATAACCTCGGGGCCTGATTTGTTTATTAAGTATGTTTTTTAATAAGTTTCATATATACTGAGGGAAATAAATTTAACGACTTTTTACAAATCAGCGTATAATTCAGACTTATTTAAAAAGTCGAAAATTGTATTGTTTCCGCTGTGTAAGGTATCTTTTTGGGTAGCAGAAACCCAAAACATTAAGGTCGAAAGTTTATTTATAGAGCAGAATCGCGCTGCATTTGTACCCAAGGGTTTAAGCTACAAAATGCCATAAATCTTTTATGCAACTCATCTTTTTCAGGCGCTGTTTCACCTTCAAATCTTACACCAGAGCCAATCTGCGGCGGTGTAGACATTTGTGAACAAGAATACAGTGTTGTGTGTTAAAAGATTGTTTCCATGATAAACGTAAATGTGCTTATAACGCCGTCAAAATTGCCATTCACACAGCAATTGAGACTGAGCAAAAGTCAACGTTAACGAATTGTTCCAAAATCTTGAACCAAACTGCAATGGCGTGGCCTCTAAATGACCAAAACACTTGCAAGCAATTCGTTGCTGTGAATTGGCACTATTTACGCAGATCTAACCACACCAGGTTCGATAGTTACCCAGTTTTTAAAACCATCAAAGATTCTCTTGACATCAGCAATATTGAATTTAAAGAGTTTTTTCTCTAAGTGCGCATATGAGTCATCGCATATCCACAAATTTTGTCAATTTCCGTCATAACGTAAACTTGACGCCTCCATTCAAATCTTGAAAAGGTGTTGGTCGTTCCGTTAAAACAGGTGGATTACCTGGGCTAATCTTTTTACATGATAGTGCTCCTCAAGTTGACAGTAATCAAGCGCAAAAAGATTCGAATCGAAACGTCAATTGATAATGTTTAAAATGGCGGTTGAATTTTTCGACAAGTTAACGTCAAACTAACGTGCCCCATTGCCGGCTTCTTATGCGTTTATTTGCGAACCCATTTACCGTTTTCTTGTTCAAGCACCAAGTTAAAACCTTTCAAAAGCATTTTGACAGTTTTCTTTGTTTAATTGTTTGTCAGACCACACAAAGACTGAATTCATTTACAGTGACGTCAAACGTGCGTTAAGTCACCTTTTTCGTCCAAGTTTTATGTAATCGCAGTCTCTTAGCTTTAACTAACCATATGCGATCAACAACCTGTGAATACTATCTCTAAAGAAAATTTCACAAACCTTTGGAAAAATTGCTAAATTTATTTCTCTCAGTATAATTTTGTTCACTGGGCTGAAAGAACTATTACTCTGGCATAAGTGAGGCATAAGCTGAAGCTTTCTTAAAACACTTGCCTCAGCATCACTGCACTATGATGATACATTTTTAATTCAGTTTCAAGATATTTTGTGCAGTCCAATATCTAAGTTATGGCTAATTTGTGGATTTTAAATCAATTCAAGGGCATTAAATCATGCACTACTAATGCGATTATGATCAAACTTAATGTTCACTGCTATGTCAAGACAATACATAAATATTTTAAGTTTCATGAAATTCCATTCATTGGTTACTAAGTTATGACTCAATTTGTTGATTTTAAACCAAGTCAGGGCAATAACTCATTGCTAACTGAAGCAATTTGGACAGAACGTAAGATGCACCAATGTGTTACAGTGATACATATTTAGCAAAAGTTGCATAGAATTCTTTGATTGATTGCTTAGTTGCTTAGTTTTAGCTAAATTTGTCAATTTTAAATTGATTCAAGGGCAATAACTCATGTACTTCTGATGCATTTTGATGAAACTTTATGTGCATAACCGCCTTAAGGTGATACATAATAAGTTTAAGTTTCATGAAGTTGTGATAATTGGTTACTTAGTTATGGCTCGTTTTATTGATCTTAAGTCAATTCAAGGGCAATAACTCATGCACTACTTAAACCAGTGTAATGAAATTTCACATGCATCAGCAGGTTATAGTGATATACATTTATTTCAAGTTTCATGAAATTCCGTCTGGTGGTTACTTAGTTATGGCTCATTTTGTTGATTTTAAAACAATTCAAGGGCAATAACTCCTGCATAACTAAAGCCAGTCTTATGAAACTTGACGTGCATCAGCGGGTTATAGTAATATACATTTTATTTTAAGTTTCATGAAATTCCGTTCAGTGGTTACTTAGTTATGACTCCGGACGGACAGACGGACGGAATTTTGTTGATTTTAAAACAATTCAAGGGCAATAACTCCTGCATAACTAAAGCCAGTCTGATGAAACTGACGTGCATCAGCGGGTTATAGTAATATATATTTATTTTAAGTTTCATGAAATTCCGTTCAGTGGTTACTTAGTTATGACTCCGGACGGACAGACGGACGGAAGGATGGACGGACAGACGGACGGACGGACGGACGGACATGGAGAAACCTATATCCCTCCGCCTTCGGCGGGGATAATAAATGCATGTTAAAGCATTTCCTCTCTAGAAAAAAATCGTTCCCTTCAGTGCGCATCCCGCTTTTGGAAGGAGTTAGTTGCTCATGGACAAACAGTAAGTAAAAAATATCTCTTTGTAGAAATGGTGGTAAAACATGGAATACTCCATGTTTTCCCGCCATTTCTACAAAGAAAACCTTTCGATGTAGCTATACAGCTGAATGCAGTTTCGTAGCAGTTAAATAGTTTGTACCCTGGAATATGCTTCAAAAAAGACAGTTTGCCTATAAATAATTCAGCCCCGCAAATCATTCACCGGAATGTGCTTTGCTGATAGGAAATCAACACCACGATTGGAAAAATACAATTCGATAAATTCTTCATTTCCTCTCGTAATACCTGTCAACCTTAAATTAAAACATAATTAAATAAACTATTTATAGATTCTAACGGCTTTCAGAGTTGATTGGCACCAAATTATGTAGACACAAAAAGGTGTTCAATTAGCACTTGTTGTGGAATTAACCCCTCAAACAACTTACCGTGACGGCGTTTCATGCAATTACCACTTCATAAAGAGTTAGTTCTATGCACTGATCTAATCAAAGAAAATTAGTTTCTGAAACCCAGCATGCTTTTCAGATCTTTCTCTCATAAATCTGTCGAAGCCGACAGAAACGATATAATGAACGAGCACAACGCATTCAGTTTGACTCCCACCGGCGGCACATGTCCGAACACAGGGGCGTAACTAAGGGTAATTACATATTACGCATGGTATCTTTCACAACCTTTGAGAGCAAGAATAGGAGTTTAGCTCCAAAGATATTTCATGTAGATGCGTCTGTTTGCATTTACTATTTACCCTTAGAACAACTTTTTCCGATCAAATAGACAAGAATATCCGCATCAAGTGTGTTCTGAGATAGAAAAAGTGATATCAGAGTGGCGGTTGTGAGTGCAGCGTCACTGGATGTCGGCGATGGCGTCCAGGGGCCGAGTGCACAAAGCAAACGTAAGCTTACGCCCGACGTACGTCCGTCGTAAAAGTGTCGCAGAATTTTAATCCGTGTGCATAACCGAGGCGTGTCGTAAACTAAGTCGTAAAATAGCTTCAAAACTCACAAATCGTTTCGTGCACTTGGATTAAATACAGTCATAGAACAGACTTAGTAGCGCCGACGTTCGTAAGCTACGCCGGCGTAGTTTACGCCTCCTTTGTGCACTCGGCCCCTGCTTATTATCCCGGCAAAAATCTACATATGCACGCAAAACACAACACACACTGAGGTAACGTGACCGCTATGGTTTCGTACCCTGGGACTGTGGCCTCGTTAAGCAAGCACAACTAGAAAAACAAAAGCTGTCATCATGGGGGTAATACCAATTTGGCTACCTGTGCTTTGGACCGGGACGATACTATACAAAGTGGCTGTCGACCGAGAATACGATCGTAAGCATTACCAATAACGGTAAATGGTACTTTTGTTTACTGCTGTCAACCAAGCTGATACTGCTGTCGATTGTCTCGGTCGATAGCCACTTTTGCACGCATGGTAATTGACTGGCTCGGTCGAAAGCACAGGTATTACCACTGTGATCATTTCTTGTTGATAAGTATAGAAAGTCGAAGCAAACGTAAACCTAATTGGTAATAGCGTTTATTGTTATTCGCAACGCTACCACTTAATTTTACCTAGTTACATGTGACTCGCCCATCCGTATCCTTTGATGAGTCCATTTCTAATTTTAGGGGTTTAGGCAAACAGTGTAGACCCTGCTCAAAGAACGCGGCGTCTGAACTGGGTCCGCACAGTTTGCATTGTCCCCAAAACGGGTTCCTCATCATTTTCTTGCGCTATCCACCAAACACACGGGTGGTAATGTTTCAAATGGACCCTCCGTGGAGGTATGTTGAAAAACAATTAGAGTATTCTCCGATAGTCAATTTGAGGGCTTCCTGTCATCAGATTTCGAGGTTTATAGACGGGCCACAGGTAAGATTTCTGTCTCTAGAAAAGGAATTCCGAAAATCGGAGAATGTCGTGCTATCATTTTACCGTTGTATGTTGAGACCAAATGATATGGAACAGTTAACGGTTTCAAGCGGTGGTTTTGATATTATGTTTGACCTCCAAGTTCAGTATCGAAATCGAAAGTAGGAAAGAAATCGGCTCTGCAAGTGCTGTGAAATCTTGTCGATGCAGTAAGATACGCCACTTATATACCTGCGTTCTAAATACACTTTCAAGAAACTACATTACAATTAAAACCCGTGAAATAAGTATATATGCATATTTTCAATCAAAATATCTGTTATGTGCTTCATTAGAGTAGCTAAAACAACTTCATAATTCTTCAGCTAATCCAAAGCTAGACTCATGCATTAGTCGCCTTTGATAATGATATATTGCGTCAAAATGCAATCCTTCAAGAATTTTAAAAATCAAACATACAACGAGCAACTGGATTTAATGTCCTATAATTGGCAGTCTAAATCAGGGTTGCACTGCAAAACATGTTATTTTTTAGGTTTGACGTCATACCGTACAATCTGCCTATATGAGCCGCGACGTGTGAAAACCAACAAAGTGGTTGTACGCCCAGCGCAGACTCAGATCAGCCTGGGCATCCGCCCAGTCTGATTAGAGTCTTCGCTGTCCGCATGAACGTAGCTTAGACCCTTAGCTACCCTGTGAACACTAAACGAAGAGTCTTGTCAAACTGGGTGGATGCCCAGGCTGATCTGAGTCTTCGCTGGGCGCACAACCACTTTGTTGGTTTTCTCGTGTCGCGACTCATATCTTAATTTTAGTCCGCTAATCAATAATATTGAACAGCAGCTGCTGTCTCCGAAAGCAACAGTTGGTTCAAAGAAGGACAGACATGGAATTAACACTTTTAATTTGTTAAGGCGATCAGTATTGTTAACGCTGCAGTTTTCTTTATATGACTTATCCGCACTCACTGTCAGCATTTTAACTTACTATAAGTATTTGAACAAGTTGCTGAATTGCTCACCTGCGCCAAATGTCAACCTAGTATCACTATTTGAGCAAAACTTAAAGTATATGAACTCCAAATGCTGTATACCAAGTTTCAGTGCCATAGCAATTTGGTTCTTGAGAAGAAGTGTTATTAAGATTTTTACCTTACTGGGCATGATGGCCGTCTTGGTCATGTGACCTCAGCCATTCAACGAATGTTTCATTTCTTTGACCCATCTGAAATTTAGCTTGAATTGGCTGTGTAGCTTTGGAGAAGATCTAGTCTTAAATTGTTGAAATATGAATTGCCTTAGTCAAAAGTCAAATAATGACCTTGACTTCATGTACGAATAGAATCTGGTTGACTGTATATACAAACATCTTAAACAATTTCAAAGAAAGCCAATCTTTTTTTGCATTTTCTCATCTAAAAGCATAAAAAGAACAAATTTTAGCTTGCCGTAAAAAGTAAAGGTTGGCCTTGGGACATCATTTGAACAAAGGTGATATTGTACTCGAGTATCCGATGTTTCATGTCTCGCGCATACTCGATTCCGACCGTGGAAAGACTCACTCCGACTTAGCCAGATTTTTTATCAAAATCTTATCTTAGAAGCGAATCAAGATGGTTATTGGGCTGGACATTCTGCCCCTGCACAGACCTGTAAGGACAGGCAACATACATGTACTTCAAAAGAAAACGTGTACAGAAGGACGGGAATGACAATTGAGCTTATATGAGCAAACTATACTATTTGCTTAACATATTGCATCAGACTAAAACAATAATCAGAGGATAAAATTAGATGTAAAGGTAACATAAACGATTTTGGAGGGTTTGTGTGAGTGTGGGTGTGGGTGTGAGGTGTGGGTGTGGGTGTGTGGGTGTGTGTGTGGGGGGGGGGGCAGGGGCAGGGGAGTTGCGGGATCGTATGCTGTTATCACCATTTATCATATGACGTCGCATCTGAGAGTGTAATAAAGCCATGCATTAAAAACAATAATCCACTAGTGGATTAAATATGCAAATTACGTCGTAACGTTATGCGTTGACGTCCATAAAACGTCGCGTTTTCTAATGGCGAAATCATGACGTTTTGGCAAAATTTGCTAATAAATGCGATTTTAGTGTCATATGATAAATAGAATCTTGCATTCGTGCTCCTGTTTTATTGAATTTATTAAACTCGTTGGTGAAAACCGATAAGATGCTCGGCACAGCCTCGCATCTTATCTTTTTCCCCAACTCGTTTAATAAATTCAATTATACATGAGCACTCATGTAAGATCCTCTATGTCAGTGATATCACTTTGGAGTATCTATCTCAACATCTCGTCAACCTTACGTCAGATTTCTATGAAACAAACATTACATGCATGTCATCTTGAACAGGTTTACACCTCAAGTCAAAGAGATACTCGCTGAAGAGCAGATTGGTTCAAAGCCGGAAAGAGCGCCACAAAACAAATCTTTAATCTTAGAATCCTATGTCAGAAGCAAAACACGAGCAACATCTGTAAAATGTCCTCATAATTTAAAAAAAGACCTTTATAGGCAGTCTTAAGGGTCGCCATGCGGAAGTACAATATCAATGCAAATCTAGTTCGCGCCATTGAGCACATCTACGGCAAGTGCAGTTTAGATGAATGGTAGCATAGGGAATGGTACAACTGTTGGAGTCAGTCAAGCATAACAAAATCTTTTATGTTTCCAATTGGGTGAAAATGCCTTCTCTTCCCCAGCCTCTTCTTTTCTTTCTCGAATGATATCGTATCTGATGCTCTCGAAGAACAAAATGGAATGGTTAGCATAGGCGGCTGAACAAATCTGCGGTTTGCCTATGACATTGATATCTCGTTTGGGATTGTTACTTTTCGATAATTTCTGACAGAGTTATGGCATTTGTCTATGTCCATCAAAGTAGTTCCTGGCCCTCATTTTCTTCTATACTATTTGAAAAATCTTGGTGAAAATTCAAAGAACTGATCACAAAAATGAAGCATTCTCTTACACTCTTACAACCAGAATTTGTCTCCCTGAGTTATCTGTCCCTGCCCATGGAGCTATATATATTAAAAATATGCATAAAATAAGTGTTAAAAGGGATTTTCTGACAGTTATAATATGTGATCAAAATAAAAATAATCCCAAGTGTGATGATTAAAAATTTGCCCTGAGATTCTCAGTGGAGGGGTGGGGAGGAGGGAGCGTTTAACATGTACAAAAATAGAAAAGAATTTATATAAATCAGATTGGAAAGGGATTTTTCTGAAATTTACAAAAAAGTGATAAAAAATAGAAGTTTCCGGTCATGATAAATAGGCTCCATAGCATTTGCTCCTGTCCTGGGATGAGACGACACGCAACAGAACAGGAACAAATTCAACAGGCAACTGAGTAGGTTTGCAATGACGAGGTATCATGCAGTCGTATGTGATGCTAGGATACTGTATACGCGGTAATTTTCGAGGGTTAAAATTTTCGCGGTTAAGGGTAAAAAACAGAAGCATTATTTTTCGCGATTTTTTATTTTCGCGCTTAGCAACATGCTTGAAAAGCAAAACTACTTTTTTCACTTGAGCTAGTTCGTTCATTAACCTGCGGCAGGGCTGCCGCAGGTTAGTGAAAGAACTAGCTCAAGTGGAAAGTACCAGCAATTACCGAAGCAAACAGAAACAAAATATAGGAACACTGTGTCTACAGAAGATACTTCGTAAGAAACAGGAAATTATTTCGCGATTTTAATATTCGCGGTTTCTAAGTGACCGCGAAATACCGCAAAAATGGAACACCGCGAAAATTACCTTGTATATGGTATCATGTTTGTGATCTAACTTGTTCCTTTTATCAAATTATTTGCCCAGATGATACTATTTAGAATTATCATCAATAAGTCTGAGAAATAACGGATGCAGTTTTAATTTAAACTAAAGCATAAAACCGGTTGATGGTTTAGTTCTAAAACTCCCGTTATAGTTTTATGTATTGGGACACCCTTCGTTTTTGCCCCAGTAGATTATGTAAAACATAGAACTGAGAAAATCTAAAGTTTCTATTGAAGGAATTTCCGATTGTTATGTCATTCAAATGGCGGAGCATGGCAGACACTGTTTGCCATGCTCTGGAACCAATGAAGTCATATATCTGTTACCATGGCAACTAACAGTTTATTTCGATGTCTAAGTGACGTTCCGCCAAGTTTTAATACCGTGATTGCTATGGTAACAGATCTATGGCGTCACCTCACTTATAATTCGAAAGGAGCATGGCATGAAATTCAGACAATGGGAAAGTGTGATGTTTCTAAAACCTATTATTCATTTTCAATTTATTTAAAGCAGTAATCCTGCCCAAATTTCATATTCTCATAATCTTTGTGTAGAGTGTTTTAATGAAAGTAGAGCCATTATAACTCTGATTTCCATTCACTTCAGGACTCATTTACAATTGGGAATGATACTGCTGGTTTTGGTGTTAGCCTCTCACAGTCAAAGTTTACTTTAAGTGACCCGAAACAAGGGGCCCACCAGCCACAAAGCTCACCAGATCTCTAGCTCAAACTTGCTGTCGAATTTGATTACCAGTAGGCTCAAAATTGCTGTTACATTTGTACAAAATATACAACTACAAAGTCACAGTCTGACAGTCTGTTGAGTTGATAAAAAAATATGTAACTATTTTCCTTATTTTGATCATAGTAAATGCCATTTTTTATTTTTCCCATCATAAGTCAGTGCAACTCTAATTTGCCATAGCAATCAAATGAAAGAGCCGATTTTCAGAGAAAAAACAAAAACAAAATAAAACCAACAAAAAAAAACAACAACAAATTTTCAATTCCCCATCCAAGGATACTAAAGATAAAGTCTGCGCCTGATTTGCCTGGTTGGTTTCAGAAGAGATATTTCTTTAAAGTGTTTTTTTTTCCTTTTTTGCTTTATGGCTTCCATGACATCCAATAAAAAGTGCATGAGCCAAAAACATATAGCCGATAGAAGACTTCTCAAGGAGCATTTCTATAAAAGTTTTGTCAACATATCTGCAATGGCTTAGCAGTAAATGCCATTTTTCAGTTTTCCCCATTATAAATCAATATAATTCTAAGTTGCCATAGCATCCAAACTAAAGAGCCGATTTTCATAAAAAAACACAAACTTTCAATCCCAAAGCCTAAGGCTACTACAGATTGAATCCGGGCCATATCTGCCTAGTGGCTTCTGAGGAGATAATTTTTCAAGTAGTTCATTTCCATTTTTTGTATTTTGTTTCCATGGCAACCAATAAAAGGAGCAGTGGGCCAAAAAAACATACAGCTGATAGAAGACTTCTCAAAAAACATTTCTATAAAAGTTTTATCAACACATCTACAATGGCTTGGCAGTAAATGCCGTTTTTCAATTTTCCCCATTATATACTGAGAGACTTTAGAAACGCACCACATACTTAAATGGCAATATCTTGTTACAGGCCCAACATTTTCATTATGTGAAAACAAAATTAAAAAATGCTGTCAGTTGGCATTCATTCAATAAGAAAATAAAAAAGCTGACTCTTATGGTTGTTGAGCCATCGCGAGAATTCTGAGACAACTCCAATTTAAAAAATCACAGAGTAACAATACCTTACATTATGAGCGAAAAAAGTTTTCAAACCAATATCAGTTTTCAAATGCAGTAGGCAAAACAAAATCAAATAATGAAGTTTTAAGCCTCTGGCAACGTTCATTTCGTCTACGTCACGTCTTTACTTTTTAACGTAATTGGCCGTTTATAATATACGGAACATGAATAATCGATTTTTTTAGTCTCATCAGATAGTCCTGAACGTGTTGCATAGGAAACAAAAGAATCGTGTCATTATCGAACGCCATGAACCTGTAATTACTGCTTGAAAAGATTTGGCTGACGTCAGCAAAGAAACGCTGCGACTGGGAGTGAAAATAAACGGTAATTTCCGAAAGTTTTTGTGTTTTCCCATTAGTTAAGACATCTAGCTACCAGCTAAAGTTGTTTGTTTTCAAATCGAATCAAACTCCCATCTGCAAGATGCCAATTGCTGAAAAACACTTACGTCATGGTAACGTCAGAATAAACAGCATGAGCAAAGCCAAGTTATGGCAATCAATAGCTCATTGCGTGTGAACATATAATATGATTAAGAAAAAATCATCAAATCAGCCACGTGGAAGTAACAGAGGATGTAAAATGGTGCGTTTCTAAAGTCCTTCATTTTAAGTCAATGCAACTCTAAGTTGCCATAGCATCCAAACTAAAGAGCCGATTTTCAGGGAAAAAACACAAACTTTCAATCCCCCAGCCTAAGGATACTACAGATGACATCTGGGCCTTATCGACCCAGTGGCTTCAGAGGAGATAATTTTTAAGTATTTTTATCCATATTTTTGCATTTTGGTTTCCATGGCAACCAATTAAAGGAGCAGTGGGCCAAAAAACAAACGGCTGATAGAAAACTTCTCAAGAAACATTTCTATAAAAGTTTTGTCAACATATCTGCAATAGCTTGGCAGAAAATGCAATTTTTCATTTTCACCATTATAAGTCTATGGGAGCTCTAAGTTGCCATAGCAACCAAACTAAAGGGCAGATTTTCATAGAAAAACACAAACTTTCAATCCCCCAGCCCAAGGATGCTACAGATGAAATTTGGGCCCAATCGACCCCGTAGCTTCAGAGGAGATGTTGTTTAAAAGTGTCGACGGACGACAGACGACGACGCCAGACAGACGACAGACGACGACGACGTCGACGGACAACTGCCTATCCTATAAGCTCCCCCGGAGCCTTCGGCTCTGGTGAGCTAAAAAGTCAATACACACAGGAGCATGTACAGTGTCTATGTTACTCACTCGGTTTACACACTAATTGAGCATGTCTAAAATTGTTTAACCTTTCTAAAAGGCTAAGAAGGTAATTTTATAGTCATTTTAAATAATAAGTGGAATGGGTAATTTTGAGCAGGACTACTGCTTTAATTCTCTGTTATAATGGACTTTTTCATGCTTCCATTCTTTAAGGTGTCTGGGCACATTGCCATGTTTTTCTCATCCTTTTTGCAACGGACGACAACATTTGTGACTTCTAATTTGCTTTCCATTGGGACGAAAAGGAGTTACAATTAAATTCCACATTACACCCACATTACAATGGCAAATAGTTACACGAAACCTTCTGAAACTGGGTCGACTTTTAAAAGAAAGACCTTGCTCCTAAAGAAGCTTACCTTTACAAATTTACCCGGCAAAAATGAAAACGAAGAGAGAGTTTTCCCTGCCCCTGTCCCTTACCCTCACCGACCCTCGATATATATCCATTCATCTTAAGCAAGACAGGGACTTTGCACTCTCAGAGAATGTTCTATTAAGGGTCAAACTGTGCCGAACCAGACCAGACTGATCTGAGCTCTAACCGGTATATTGATCTAAGAATACTTAATGAAAGTAAATTGAAATCTAATTAGAGCAGTAGGACTTGTTTACAGCTTAGCGCCTCAGGCTAAAACAGCAGTCGGGTCTTTCGTTGAGAAACTCTGCAAATTGCACATGCTCAAACCAGCCTGTGCGCATGTGCGGACCCTTCAGTGCATGCGCAATCGCAATATTTACATTGCAGTAAGACTCAAACAAACACGGTATGATCCGACTGCGTATGTGCGGAAATGCCTGTAACTGGTATATTTTCTCACGACGCGTCTTAAATTAAAGCAATGCTTGTAAAGGCACAATAAAGCAACCGAACAAAAACAAACCTTTACGCATTCTGACTAGGAACCTCTCTGGTTATCTGAACATAAACATTTTCCAGAATATATGCATCAAATGCATATTGCATGATATGTCATGAGCAGAAATTGTATGCGTAATCTGATCTAAACCATGACAGTCACTGTTGCATGTTTTTGTCATCCTGTGATTTTCTAAGGAAAAGTCATGAATTTTTGTAAGAAGTAAGTCAAACCCCACGTCATCATCAGCTTTGATTTAAGGCTTTGTCACGTTCAGTATTTTGGTGTCTCTTGAAATTGTATTAAAGCTTGGGGACTCTTTAATTAGAGACAGACAGACAGACAGACAAGACAGACAGACAGACAGACATAGACTGAGAGAAAGGAGACAGAGAGAGACAGAGAAAGACAACGAGACTGAGAGAAACCTATTGTCTCCATTTATTAAAAGTCCCCCTAACTGTAATAATTTTGATGCCTGATTGAAAAGCAACTCCGATGTAAAAAGACAATGCTTACACTGGACTTACTTTTCAGTCAGTAATCCAAATTCCTTACTAGTATACGGTCTTGAAGCCGATACAAAGAAGTTGGTTATTTGTTTTGGGTCTAACGGCCCTTTGAGATAGTATATCTAGGGTAAACACAACTTGCGTCGAAACAACGTCATGACGTCGTGCGATGTTGAAAAGGCGTTGTTTTTACGTAGTTTACTTGCTTTCGTACTTTTTCTTCTGATGTCACACTTTGCTTCTATTATTTGATTTAATGGGTGTGAGCCTCGGTAGCGCAGCATGTTAATCGCTAGCTTACTGTTCTAGCGATACCTGGCTCGAATCTGGCGGCGGAATTCTTGACACCTTAAACGGTGTTTCTTTGCATACAGCCTTAAATGATCATTCTAACACCATGTTGATATTATCGAAATACTGTTAAAACGGACGCAAAACTCAAGTTCCAACTACCCATCTACAATTTAATGGATGCTTTAACCTATAATCATCTCAAAACCTTTGCCGTCCGTAAATGAATTGCTGTCGTGCGTAATTGAATGTATTCCACGAATGTCTATAAATGAGCCGCATCACGACAAAACCAACAAAGTGGAATGTGCGCCCAGCGAAGACTCAGATCAGCCTGACCAGCCGTCCAGTTTGTTCAGAGTCTTCGCTGTACGCTCAAAGGGTAGCTAAAGATCTAAGCTATGTCCATGCTGTCAGCAAAGACTTTGATCAGACTGGGCGGCTGCCCAGTCTGATCTGAGCCTTCGCGGAGCGCATATGCCACTTGTTGGTTTTGTCGTGTCGCGGCTCAATTGAATTATTCCAAGTAGAATGTTTTTAAATGATGATGGAATTGTTACTATATTTAGGTACTTTTATATTTTTTATACTTAATTTGGCAGAAATACAGAACTTTTGTAACTGTCTACCAGTTCAAAAGTGAGTAGCCTAATGCTCTAGATGTGAGGTGCAACATTTGATTGACGTAATAGTTCTCGAAAATGGTGTTTTAGATAGGTCCTACATTGACAGGATTGTAATTTAACCGTTAAAACGTCAAAACAGCAGACGACAAACTTTACGTCTGTAGAATTTAACGAGAAAAATTCTTTAAAAAAAAAGATAATCGGCGCAGATTAAATGGAAGTGTGTTTTGTAATATGTCTGACAATAACTTTCATGAATGTAACTCGAGTGAGCTATGTCGGTAGGCACCCGCAACCGTAATTTTGACACTGGATCGCGACAATGGCCTATCTCAAGACTGAGCTTTCCAATTTGGAATTCCAAAATGCACCTCTGTCAATCTTGAGATTGATCTGATTTCAAAACAGTTACCAACGTGATGCAATGATTTGTGTGTGTATTAAACCGAAAGTAAAAATCGAAAGTATATCTACACTAAAAAAGTTTTGTATATCTGCGTCTGTTTTCGATAAAATTTCCATTGTAAATTTACAAACATGAGAACATTTTGAATGAACATCTGACAGAGTGATAGTATTCACGCAGTGTAGTACAACGGTGAAAAAAACGAAGATATAATGTTCATTGACCTTTGATGTTATTCGCTGAATTTTGACATACTCATTATTTGACCGATGAAATCTTGTAAAGTGTTGAACAAAAGTGAAAATATAATCGGCCGCGCCGATAAAAAAAATGCTTCGATCAAGCTATGTCATACTGACAATTTAAAGACAATAGGGCTAACAGTGTGTATCCAGATGAGGCGGCTCATCATGAGCCGCCTCATCTGGATCTACGCTGTTTTCAACTTCAGCTATTTTCACATTAAGACTCCGCTGAAAATACATAACAAATCTGCTTGAGAACAAACAACAGGACGGACAAGCTGAAGAAACTGAATAATGAAACATTAACCCATTGATGACTAGCATTCCATAAAAGGGATCTTAACAATCAGTATAGACCTAAATCAGGCGCCGCGACACATTTGTCATTGATGGGTTTAGAATAACCTTAGGACTCTGTGTAAATTTTAGTGAGCTAGAGTTTGTAACAAACAAGATTATCACGACAAGGGCCTTCCAATCGAAAAAAAAAAGTTGCAAGAAGCAAAGACTGATAGGTCTCTTTTAAGTCTTGTTTCTTCGCTCATGCAATGGTGTCGTTCATTTTAAAACATCGTTTACTGTCTGTGATAACCTTTCACTTGTTTTATGGCATGAGTGCTCATCTGCTTTTGCTGTCTGTCTCAATGAATGGACAGCATAGTATTCTAAAAATAGATTTGTTTCTCGTGCTCCTGCTGAATCCTCAAAAAGCAAACTCTTTCCTTTCAGTGTTGAAACCACAAACCCCATCCCATGTTAGTTGGGCTTCATGAGCCAGGGCGCCATACTTAACCCTTTTGGGTCTGAGCATGCGCGGTTTGCATGCGCCTGGAGATGTTTTATAAAGGACGGATATCATACCAGACACATGGTACCCATCGGATCTCTATATTCCGTGTTTCAGTTCTTCTATATCCGTTTTTGATGGCATGTCATTTCTAAAATGAAAGCGTCCAGACCGGTGATTGATTTTTAATGATCCTGATCACAAGTGGGTTAATTGGAAATACAGACTTCCATAAATGAACGGAATTAATTTCCTTTACGGAGTCCAAATACTGTAAAACGAAATAAGTGCGTTAAAATAGAAGTACTTTTCGTTTGAATTAAATAAAGATAGAAATTCTAAATAATATTTTATTGCTTTCTATAATGAAAACAGTAAATCCTACGCATAAATATCCAGAAGAATATCTTTCGGTAGTAGAAGTCCGCTCTTAACTAAGCTCAAGTAGTTCTTTACTTGACTCAGATCACAAATTGTGATATATGAGCAACATGTGATAAATGATAGCTGTAACATTGAAAGAAGTCGCTGATAAAGTCATTACAATTATGAAAAATATGTTAGAGGCTACGAAGACCAATCTTAGCAATAAAGAACCCGAAGTGAGCGCTGCGAACGAAGGGTTCTTTATTTTGAAGATTTCTCTTCATAGCATCTAAACGGCTTCGTGTTTGTCCCAGATAATAATCTGGCCCAGAGGTTATAAAACTTGAGTACATTCTCAAACTAAAAATAAAGCACACTGATTGGCTGCTTCCGAGCACATGCTCGGAAGCAGCCAATCCGCGTGCTTTATTTTGATTTTGAGATTATTCTCAAGTTTTATAACCTCGAACCCAGATCTTGATCTGTCCTGCTCTTGCTCATGTTCGCGTATGTTATAAAGAAAAACTATTTTCGTGGCGCGGCTTCTCACACGGCTTTCAGGTTTCCGGTGAGGTAAAAACCAAAAAGGTGCAGACCCTTGCCAGAAATCTGATCTGGGTCTACACAGATTGTTTAGAATTTTCTCCGAAAACGCAGCAAATACGAGTGAACTAATGCAATTCGTAATTTTGTCTAGAACTGACTGTTTCGAGAAGTCAAAAACTGTACATTTGAGCCAAGGACTGTCTAAGAGGAATTTAGTAACGGTACGTGTGACAGTTTGACTAGGACATTCTTCAGCTCTGCCGAACTGTGTAGCTGTCATGCTTACCCGAGATTTCGCTGGTCGCATAATGCATAAGGTCACATTTTCTGGGCAACAACTCATTTAGGTTTCTTCAATTAAAACATGCTCATCCTCAAATTATACAAATATAGATCATTCAGGAACAGAATCGCGTTTGGTTGAACGAACTATGTTCGATCAATTTGTTATTCTGACAAGAATTTCATTAATCAGTAGGTTGGTTGGTTGTTTTGGGTTTATGTATTAGAAAAAGACCAAGAAATAGATACATTTTAAAATCTATATGCTCTCTTATGAGATTATGAGAATATTGCCCAAAACAATGCCGTCAAAAGGTAACCAAACTTTCTAAACCTCATGCAGGCTTGTCTTTCAATCCGCAGTGCAAATATGCCTTCAGATAAGTTTTCTCATGACGCCGCTCAAAAATCAACGCGAGATTTACCAAAACCGGGCAACAGACGTTTCAGCGAATTTTGTAAATTTTAAGATGATTTGCGGGTAAATACTGTTCAGTGTATATGTATATATGCCCGAGTATTCTCAGTCAGTTAGTTCAAAAATTGTAATCAGACAGACATGGATATTTCTGTTACTGGACCTAATCGTGGTAAAACAAAGTCTGTTTTGTGAGGGAAAGAGATACTGCATGTTGAAAACTGGTGTCACTAAGTCGATTTTCAGAGTGCGTCCGAAAATAGGCATCATAGGGAAAACCTGCCTAACGGAAGAGGCATCAACTAACACTTAAACTTTACTTTACCTTTAAATTCATCTAAAATCAACTCAAAAAGATAAGTTTCTTTTTGCACAAAAGGGCACTTTTTCGCCGCTCAAAAGGGCATTCTTTCCTTCAAAAAGGATATCAAATCCGCCCAAACGTCTCTCGCCGTTCTTACCATTTTCTACATTTTATCAACGTTTCTCAGTCAAAATCTAAAAGTGTGTCAATTGTCTGTGTTGAAATAGAAAGTGCAAACGTAACTATGAAATCTCAATGGAAAAATAATGGAACCAACTACTTAATATGAATTTAAAAGATTTTACGTGCTGCTACAGAGCACAAACATATAGTATTTTCCGCCATTTATATTCATTAAGAACACATTTAAACATAAGACGTATTGATGTATCAACCATACATCATTTTCTCATGAAATGTCATTAATATTTACAGTCTGATGACCAAATCAGTACGACTGGTTGGAAATAATTTCATACTGAGTTCACGTCACCACTTTAATGTCATTTGTTCTAGCCAGACCGGTATAAAATGATAAGATGTGGAAATCACGTTCAAAAGTCCATTTTTTGTCAAAGCCATTTATTTTGTAAACGTTAAAAGATACATTCCATCATGAAAGATTAGAAAATCAACATACATGTACTTTTGTTTCGTACATACATTTTGTACATACGTTTGTTTCGTTCAGGAGCCACGAAACTATACTGAAAGGATTTAAAAACTTCCACATTTTAATTGCTGATCCTTTCACGAGTGACAGCGTTAACATTTTATGACAAAATGCTCGAAACACATCAAATTTTAAGATTATGCAGTTTATTTGAATCATTTTTGTCGCACCTGCTTTAGCAAGGTGCGATATAGGAGTTCACTTTTCCGTCAGTCCGTCCGTCCGTCCGTCAGTCCGTCCGTTCGTCCACAATTACGTCGACCCTAGCGTTCGGGTCCATTATTCTCAAACTATGATACCTACATTCATCAAACCTGGTATAAATTTTGTACTTAGAATGGTCTCGTTTAACCTTGAACTTATTTTGACCTTTGACCTATTTTTCATGCTCTAATGACTTCGTGAAATTCTGTGCCGTCCGTCCATCCACAATTACGTCGACCCTAGCGTTCGGGTCCATTATTCTCAATCTATGATACCTATTTTCATCAAACCTGGTATAAAGTTTCTTCTTAGAATGGTCTCAAGGAACCTTGCACTTATTTTGACCTTTGACCTATTTTAATGCTCTGATTACTTCATAAAATTCTATTCCAAAAATTACGTCAACCCTAGTGTTTAAGTCCATTTCTCTCCATCTATGATACCTGCAATCTTCAAACCTGGTATAAAGTTTTTACTTAGGATGATCTAGAGGAGTTTTGCCTTTATTTTGACCTTTAACCAATATTTTATGCTCTGCTGACTTAGTAAAATTTTACGTCAAAAATTACGTCAACCCTAGCATGTATACTGGTCCATTTCTCTCAATCTATGATACCCAGGGTCATCAAGCCTGGTATACATAAAGTTTCTATTAAGGTTGATCTAGAGGATTGTTGCACTTATTTTGACCCATATTTCATGCTCTGTTGACTTGGTAAAAATTTTTCTTACAAAATTAAATTGACCATATCATTGAAGTCCATTTCTCTCTGACAATCTATGAGGGCTAGAATCATCAAACCTGGTATAAAGTTTCATCTTAGAATGACCTCGAGGATTAATGCATTTGTTTCAGCCCTTGATATATATTTCACGTGCTACTGATTTTGTAAAATTTCACATCCAAAATAGTGTCGACCTTAGGGTTCGAGTCCATCTCTTTTTAAATACAATGGGTGTAATCATCAAACCTGGCTTGAAGATTGTCCTGGGATGCTGCTATTATTTGTACCCTTGACCTTTATATCATGCTCTATTGACCTCATAAATTTTATGTCAACCTGGCATCCATGATTATATGGAGTCCCTTTCTCACTAACTATACCACCTACAATCATCCGACATGGCATAAAATGTTTTCTTAAGCTGGTATCCTCGATTGTTTGACTGCTTTATACCTTTAACCTATATTTTTAACTCTGTTGACTGTAGAGCTTTATGTATAGAACTGCATCTTTTCTAGTTTGTAAGTCCAATTTGCTCAATTCATCAGATCTAGTGTACACTTTCCTCTAACCATGGTATGTACTACTGAGAAAGCATAAGGCAGGTGCGACATAGCATTCCGCGGAATTCTTGTCTAAAATGACGTCAGTAAAAGAGCGTTACATCTCTGAAATGCATAAAGAGATGACGTTGTTATCTTATGTAACATTCTTTTAGACGATTTCTTACCGTCTATATATTGTTACGTCATCCACGTTGGTTTGCAATTAAGACTGCAGCCGATGCTGTCGCGCAAAACAAATTACGGAGACGGCGTCGACGTAAGTTAACGTCATGGCCTTTGTTTGTGTTTTTAGTTTCAGTTAGCAGCTTTTCTGACGGTCTTGAGGACTTTCTGCAAACCGTGCACGTCTCCGTGATTGTAAATTGCCGTAATTAACTCATTAAATTGTCTCGCGACGTCACTTTTTGAAATTTCAGCATTTAACCAGCCCAAAAACCTGCACCCGTCTGCGAAATTTAGGCGCGTTATGCGAAATAAAGCCACAGACCGACTTCAAACTTTTAAAAGTTAATTTGATATTGTAAGAGAAATGTTTCCTCAGAAAATCGTATACATGAAGTGACTCATCTGTTTATAAACTGTACTAAAACATGAGGAACATGTGCTTAATCCTAGCCGATTCGAATGAACGATTTCAAACTCGTGATACTGACATAATCAGGTATAAAAGAACATACACGTTGTGAAATTTTGGTGGGCGTAGGTGCATTCATTTTTGAGATATATCAGAGAGACTCCAGGTTCAATAGAATTTATTGGAAAATTCCCGTCAGGTAGAAGGAGTTTTGTGGAGTAAAATCATAGGTTGTTATCTTCGTTCAAAATGGAAGTAATTCTTATAGAAATCAATTACAAACGATATGCATTTTCAGAAGATATTGCACTAAATAGAGGATCTCACATGACTGCTCATGTATTATTGAATTATTAAACGAGTTGGGGAAAAAGATAAGATGCGAGGCTTGCCGAGCATCTTATCGGTTTTCCCCAACGAGTTTAATAAATTCAATAATACAGGAGCACGAATGCAAGATTCTGTTTATCATATGACACTAAATTCGCATTTTATAAGCAAATTTTGCTCTAAAACATCACGATTTCACCATTAGAAAAGGCGACGTTTTATGGACGTCAACGCCTAACGTTATGACGTAATTTGCATATTTAATCCTCTAGTGGATTATCGTTTTTAATGCATGGCTTTATTAAACTCTCAGATGTGACGTCATATGATAATCGCAGATAAAGAGTAACAGATGTAAAACTGCTTGTAATTTCCTCCTACACACGGTGCAATACACTATAGTCTCAAAATGATTTTACTGAAAGGAAGTGAACGTAAATGGATGGGCTCCGTCTTCCATATGCTATGCGCAAAGTACGGTAGGCGTCTAACATCCACTGCCTTACCGGCCATTAGGCTACGGGATACATTTAGCTTTACTTTTAACTGTCTTAATGATAGGAACCGCGGTACTGCAGCCGGTTTAATGCTGGTTTTACTGTACTAGCGGTACCGGGTTCGAATCCCGCCGGTTTGAAGATTTTTGGACACCGTAAACGAGAGGCGCCGTGGCCGAGTGGTTAGAGTGACACGGTTATGGTGCAGAAAGTTGCCGGAAGGTCTTGAGTTCGCGGCTCACCGTCGCCATTCGACGACTGGAAAACTCTCTCTGTTATCCCAGCAGTAAATGGGTACCTTTTTCGAATCAGGGAAGGCTAAGGCAGCGAAAGGAGAGGGATGGGCTCCGCCTTTCATCAGCTGTGCCAAAGATACAGTGGGTCTCTACCCCCCCCACTGCCCCTACGGCGATTAGGCTATGGGCAACCTTTACCTTTAATTAAACGGGGGTTTCCATTAAGTAAAGCCTTTTATCATCATCCTACATCGTGTTGATATAACTGAAATACAGCTGAATTTCATTCATCCAGATAACAGTAGCTGTTATGTTTTATGTAACATACCGGAGAGAAGCAATACTTCTACACAGAGCAGTGCCCCTGAAACGTACTGGTAAGAAGCCTTAGCATTTTTGTCGTTAAACGCATGAGCCACCAAAAAAGTGGCATGTGCACCATGCGAAGACTCAGATCAGCCTGGGCATCAGCCAAATCTGATCAGAGTATTCGCTGTCGGCATGGCGATAGCTTAGACCCTTATCAATCCTTTAAGCTCACAGCATTCCTGGACGGCGAAGCCCTTTTAAAAAGGGGTCAACTTTTAAAAGAAAGAATTTGCTCCTAGGGGGACAAATAAATTCTTTCCGTCAAGACTATGTTCCGATTGAGAACGGACACAAATATTGCTTCCTCTCAAAGTTAATCAAATTCTCACAGTTTTTTTTTCTCTCTCTCTCTCTCTCTCTCTCTCTCTCTCTCTCTCTCTCTCTCTCTCTCTCTCTCAGTAAATGATGTGAGACAGGGCTTTTTCTCCCTACATGAATCGTATATAATGATGGTCTAATGTACATCTTAAGGTTAATTGTACACCGCAGTTTTCTTCGGTATTTTTGTAAATGAAACTACCTTGTTGACTTCCTGGTTTGCATCCTTGGGCAACGAAACCCCTCCAACAGTGGGTGTACTCTTGAATGCAAGACTTTGCTCCCCTGTCTACTCTTAAATGAAAACAAGAGGGCCATGATGGCCCTGGATCGCTCACCTGAGTATCCTGTGAACTTAACCTCAGAAACATCCATATGTCCAACAGACAGAGTTTCACAAAGATTTAATGGAAAATGAACCCTTTATTGTGTACCTTAGGTTTTTATAAGATTTAACCTAATGGCCTTGTTTTTGACCCCACATGACCCGGTTTCAAACCTGGTCTAGATTGTTGCATATAAACATTCTGACAAAGTTTCATGAATATCTGATCAAAACTGTGCCCTCTAGACCGTAATCAATGTTTTTCTAAGGTTTGACCTAGTTTTTGACCCGACATGACCAAGTTGCACCCTTGGTCCACATTTATAGGAGATAAACATTTTGACAAAGTCTCATGAAGATTAGAACAAAACTGTGTCCTCTAAAGTGTTCACATGGTTTTTCTAAGAACTGACCTAGTGACCTAGTTTTTGACCTGACATTGCCCAGTTTCAAATCAGGTCCAGATTTTATAAAAATATACATTCTGACAAAGTTTCACGTAGATTGTATCATCACTGTGCCCTCAAGAGTGCCCAGCAGTTTGGGAGGCGAAGTCGTTTAAAGGTTTTTCTATTTTTAGCTCTACCGGCCATTTTGTTCAGCGGAGAGGAAACGTTTTAGCAATTTTGGTAGAGGGTCTCCTAAGAAACATTTCTGTGAAATTATTTCAAAATCTGCCCAGCAGTTTTGGAGGAGAAGTCGTTTTAAGGTTTTTCTATTTTTAGCTCTGGCGGCCATATTGTTCTGCGGAGCGGAACCGTTTGAGCAATTTTGGTAAAGGGCCTCCTAAGGAACATTTCTGTGAAATTATTTCAAAATCTGCCCAGCAGTTTGGGAGGCGAAGTCGTTTAATGGTTTTTCTATTTTTAGCTCTGGCGGCCATTTTGTTCAGCGGAGCGGAACCGTTTTAGCAATTTTGGTAGAGGGTCTCCTAAGAAACATTTCTGTGAAATTATTTCAAAATCTACCCAGCAGTTTTGGAGGAGAAGTCGCTTAAATGTTTTTCTATTTTTAGCTCTGGCGGCCATATTGTTCAGTGGAGCGGAACCGTTTGCGCAATTTTGGTAAAGAGTCCCCCAAGGAACATATCTGTGAAATTATTTCAAAATCTGAGAAGCAGTTTTGGAGAAGAAGTCGTTTAAAGCAAAAGTTGACGACGGACGCACGACCGGACGACGGACAAAGACCGATCACAATACCTCACCTTGAGCACTTCGTGCTCAGGTGAGCTAAAAAAAAAGCCACAGTGACCTTGACCTTGGGCGCACCACCCTGAAAGTCAAACTTGCTCGAGATATTGTCATGCCCTACATTTGTGTGAAGTTATTTCAAAATCCATGGAGAAATGTAGGTGCTAGAGCCATGACTATGTTTTTCTAAAATTAGCCACAGTGACCTTGACCATGGGTGCAGCACCCTGAAAGTCGAACTTGCTCGAGATATTGTCATGCCCTACATTTGTGTGAAGTTATTTTAAAATCTATTGAGAAATGTAGGCACTAGAGCGATGACAAAGTTTTTCTAAAAATAGCCACAGTGACCTTGACCTTAGGCGCAGCACCCTGAAAGTCAAACTTGTTTGAGATATTGTCATGCCCTACATTTGTGTGAATTTAATTTAAAATCGGTTGAAAAATGTAGGTGCTAGAGTGATGACAAAGATTTTCTAAAAATAGCCACAGTGACCTTGACCTTGGGCGCAGCACCCTGAAAGTCAAACTTGCTCGAGATATTGTCATGCCCTACATTTGTATGAAGTTATTTTAAAATCCATGGGGAAATGTAGGTGCTAGAGCGATGAAAAAGATTTTCTAAAAATAGCCACAGTGACCTTGACCTTGGGCGCAGCACCCTGAAAGTCAAATTTGCTCGAGATATTGTCATGCCCTACATTTGTGTGAAGTTATTTTAAAATCCATTGAGAAATGTAGGTGCTAGAGCGCTGACAACGTTTTTCTAAAAATAACCACAGTGACCTTGACCTTGGGCCTGAAAGTCGAACTTGCTCGAGATATTGTCATGCCCTACATTTGTGTGAAGTTATTTCAAAATCCGTTGAGGAATGTAGGCAACAGAGCGATGACAAAGTTTTTCTAAAAATATGTGATGATGTTGTTTTCTCCATTATAACACTATGGGATTTTTTTCAAACGCTCAAGGGCAGCTAACTCCATAGTCTGTGCTCGAATCCGGCCAAATTTCGAACTCATCCAAGCTCTTATGTATGTCATCATTACCTGCAAGTATGATAAGGATCTAAGCAAAAACAGTTGAGAAAACGTGATGACGCCATTTTCCCCATTATAACCCTATGTGATTTTTTTCAAACGCTCAAGGGCAGCTAACTCTGTAGTCTGTGCTCGAATTCAACCAAATTTCGAACTCATCCAAGCTCTTGTGTATGTCATCATTACCTGCAAGTATGATAAGGATCTAATCAAAAACAGTCGAGAAAACGTGATGACGCCGTTTTCCCCATTATAACCCTATGGGGGCTATCTGTTGCCATCATGGTAGTTTTAGTTATTAACAGTTTGTCTCCCGATGATTGAAATAAGAAGTGGCGTCAAAATTATTCTCTTTGCCAAAAAGGTGCCGAATTGAAAGAACTAAAAGAGCGAAGCGCTTCATTATTCAATAAAATCTAATTGACCTAACAAACTCTTTTTATCCTCAATATTCTGCTAATTTTACTGTCATGTCTTTGTTTTTACAAAACACATTACTAGCTGCGCAGCCGGTTCCGTGTCTTCACAATATATCTACAAACATCTTTTGACCCAACATCGCATACTGAAAACTGCTAAAAAGTATTGTGATCTGACTACAAAATATCAAATATTCAGCGAGAGTTTATCGCTGCCTGTTATTACACGTCTTGAAGATAGTACAATTTGATTATTGTAAATAAAGAGTACTTCCATTCAGTTCCTTTGAAAACTTAAAGGGTTGTCTAATGAGGACTATGATCAGTTTGCGCGAATAGAATAGGCACTTATCAGAGATTGCATAAACTGCAATATTATCTATTATAAAACTATTGTGTCACCTACTAATGGTTAGGATCAGTTTGCGCGAATAAACTTTTTCTATCTTCATATCATAACCGTTAAATGTATTTGTGTGCCAACAGCGCAGACCAAGACTAGTCTGGTGAGAAACGTTGTGTTGTAACTGCAAACAATCTGACCAGTCTGCTCCTCCTCTCAAACTGTTTCAGAACACTTTACGAGATAGTTTTGTTTACAGATTAGAGACCGATCAGTGTGCGCAGTCTCTGTATTTAAAAGTTTTGAGAAATATTCTGATCATTTTGCGAACAAACAAACAAATAATCTGCAAATTAAATTTTTCTATTAGTCTATCTTTAACTGTCAGTGCAATACCCTTATTATTTATGACAGCTTGCTCCAGGTAATCTCGGATTTTATGACCGATAATTGATATTTCCAAATGTAATAAACGGCGTAATATTAACCATTCGTCATCAACAGATTATGACAGTTTTAACATCTTAAAGAAACGCAAATATCGTTGCTTGATAACAAAACTGTTATTGTGTTTTCACTTCTGTTAAATAATAATGTTTTTTTTTATTTGAATATGCTATGTTTGATGAGGAAAAGAATAAAAATAATCAGCCTGCACATCAGCTATTTCTGATCTATTTTCGCATCTGCTCAAGTTGTAAATCAACAGTTTATAAGCTATTCAGATAAGCCTGCACAAACTGATAAGACCAGAGTTGTTGATTAGTTTGCGCAGTCGCAATGTCTTATTAGGTAAATACATCACTATCGGAATCGGAATTATTCCAAAATTCCAAAGAATGACATTCACCAAGACCTGTGATCATGCGCAAACTGATCAGACTTATCAGCAAAGAACCAGATCAGCGTAGCAAAATACGCAGTCTGATCCGAACCATCACTGTTCGCATAAACAATTATGAATCCCGATAAGAGATTAGTTTGAGTAAATTGATAAACGCTAATCCGGACTGGTACTGGTCACATGACGTCTTGATGGCGTCGGGTCGACGCCGATGCAACGTCTCAACGTTGCATCGACGTCGATGCGACGTTTGACGTCGTGTGTCCACTGAGACTTTTGAGTTAAGCTGTTCATCCTCTGTTTCAACTAAGATATGAAGTATGAATCACTTTTACCTGTCACTTACGATGTTTTTGTATTGTATGTTGACGAGAAACTGTATAGTTTAAGGCCTAGCCATCAGACACTCACGAGATATTCGAGTGGGTGGGGTAAGGGAGTGAGATGCTGCCGTTCACATCGTTATTTTATATAACATATATGCCAAAATAACCTTGATACTGAATGTTCTCTTTAGGCAAAACATGAGGCTGTGACACCATACCAAGTGCTAGCTTTGAAAAGATCCAGTTTGGAAAACGGCGTGCAGTCGTTTGATTATTTAAGACTCGTTGCCGTAGACAAATTTGTCTCTACTATTTTGTCCATTGTCTGTATTAGTGCCAACGAGCCCTACATTTTTTAATTTCTTCTCTAGTAATGAAATATCAAATAACATTCAACGTTGACTGCTCGAAACACAGCGCGGCCATATTGGTGTTGTCCTTAAAATGTAAACAATGAAAATAAACGTTTAGATGACTTTGTTTGAAATCTTGATTGCGCCAGATGCAGGCCCCAGGATATAGAACATTTATATATCTTACGTCTTACTTTATTCGATGCATTTATTGTCCCTTCGATTTCGCACACTGTGTAAAATAAAAACAGGTGTCGGCGACTGTGTAAACTTCGTCTTGTCGAAATTCCCAAAACACGAGCAGGCACGAGCATTATCACCAATGTATTTATCCGCTGCCTCTTTCTTGGTGCAGAAAGATCGTGCATTTTTCCAGAAGTTTCCCACGAAACTTCCATATTTGATCTAAGTAGATAAAACGAAGAAGGTTTAAGATGTTATAAATATTAATATATGCACCAGTATTATTTTTCATTAATTTCACCGAACTACTTCTTTTGATGGTGTGATTATCCTTTTTATGTGCTGCTAGCGGTGCTAAGGCATGTCGATGATCTCCGCTTTCGGAGCAAATCGAAAATAAGCCATCGGAAAGCCTTTAACGGAAGGATCAGGCTATATCACAGTTTATTTAACATGTTTGACTAAAAGACTATCTATATATGTACAGAACGAGCACGATCGTATTTTTTAGCAGGTAAAGTGCGCCTGTTTCCGTTGGTGTTGTCAATACACGTTCTTTTTAAGCTGTTGTTTACAACTGAGCCACACTCGCTCGTGCATGAAAAACAATTGTATATGGTGGATAAAATCATCCATGTGGTAGTCTATATTTCGATATCCCTTTATTTTCTAATATTTGCATAGAATGTCAGTAATAAGAATCAGGAAAGTTCTTGATTTCATTTCCTCTGAAAAAAAAAATGTTTGTTTTTTGTACAATTTATGGGGTATTTTTTTTTCTCTATTTTTTTAAAAAAAAAAGAAAAGAAAGAAAATAACAGGTGGTCAACAAGTGCAATTTAGATTCAGTCGGAGCCCCGGTAGCTGTATGTTCAGCGATGGCCTACTGATCTAACGGCACCGGGTCAGAGCTCCGCCCGAGGCTGAAATCTTCCCAAAAATAAACAGCGTTCCACTGAACACAGCCTTTCTTTATCACCCTCCAATCGTCCTGACTTGACTGAAATACTGCTGTAAAGGACGTAAAATCGCAGTGATACGTCTATCATGAAATGCAATCTCCAAAAATTCCACAGAGCTGGAGGAAAACATAACATATTAAGTGAAAATTGATAGGCTGGCTAAAAACTAATTTTCTTTCCCATCCGAATAGAAGGCTGTGATATGTAGTAACTAGTTGTAATAGACGTTGAATCAACGTTGAACCACGTCATGACGTTGAATCGGCGTTGATTTAGGGGATAACTGTACTCAAAATTGTCATTTGGGGAGGTATAAATCGTCGGTTTTATGGCCGGAAATTTCGTTTTACGGCGACGCGCCAGCGGAGCCGTATTAAAACGCAATTTGCGGCCATAAAACCAACGATTTACCTCCCCAAATGAAAATTTTCAATAGTTATCCCCATTCTAATGCACTTTTACGCATTTTCACCTTTTAAAATGTGCTATTTTGCACCCACAGCAAACGCTTTCAGCGACGTAAAACCATACGTCAACCAAAGAGAAGCGACGTTATGTAATGACGGGTTTCCGACAGTATATTTCGCAGGATATACTGTCGCAAATTTTTGAAGTTATCCAATCAGACGTCGCATAACATATGTACGTGCATTAGAATTGACGCTGATTCAGGGCTGCGTGCGCGATGGGAAGTTGTTGTCGTTTCTTTTACCTACTGGTGTCACTCCACTAGCTCGCGTGTGAATGGATTTGACCCTGGCCAGTCGCCTGCCTTTTTTGAGATGGGCCCTTTAAATTCTCTGTGCCGGTCCGAACATCGGACTGGCATGGAGGGTGTGAAGGACTGTTCAGGGGGCAGATGTAGCTGGCATGGATCACGCCTGTCTCTTTTTGAGTGTTTGGGTGTAGCAGTAGTTGGTTGTCCAGTGAATTTTACCTTACCTCCCTGTATAATAATTAAAGAAGATTCCATCACACTCCGGTCACTTGCGTACACAATTTAATTATGGTTGTCAATTTCATGAGTATTCCAATTAGTGCTCATTCAGGCTGTTTAGTCACCTGATGAAATTAAACACGTTTTACGCGAGATTTTGACAGTTATCACAACTGCCAAAAAATAGAAAACAAAATAGGAAACACAAAATTTATGAAAACCTAGGCTGCCCTCTTGTAGACTGACTATAAACAAGAAATATCTTAAAAAAAAGAGAAACGTTGCTAGAGAAGAAATATTTTAACTGATAAAGTGCCGGGCACGGTACCTCGGCCGGGAGCGTGTCCGCTGCCAATGCTAGCGACCCTGAGTTAGACCCTCGCGTCCAGTACGTTCTTGCGTGCAGCCATTTCCCTCTCTTCCGTTAGCAGTCAGTTACGAGCGAATGGAATGTGCACTCAGTACTGGTAGACTGCCTCCGTGAGTCTTGCACAGAAACAGTGCGGTTAGGTTACTTACCTGCTCGACATTTTCCCATTGTAAAGTGGGCCGTAAGCCCCAACAAAAGCAAACAAGTTATGTTTTGATAACTTGATTACCCACAAATGAGCGATACCCGAATTGGCGGTTTTTAAAAGACCAAATAGTCAGTCCTCCGTCTTTTATTTTCTGTTAACCTTCGGAAAAAGCAGTGTGTCGAGTCCAATACGATTGGCGACGGGCCGATCTGGTTATTATTCTGGCCAATGGAATGGCGTAAAATGTGGGTCAATACTGAGGTTAGACGTTGCCTGACGGCAACGAAAAACGTACCATAATGCTTCTGATTTTCTTCAGGTCATTCGCAGCCAAAATATTTTGCTTCTAATTCTGCCATTTATGTATTTATATGAATGACAACCTGAGTGAGTAATTTACTTTTTTTATGTGATGTGCCATGGTTATGCCCCTTTGATGGTAGAGTGAGGGGTCGTGATGCTAATGGAAAGTTACAGTATTATATCTATAGTTATTGAGAATACTGATACAGAATTGTGCAAGCAGACACGGTAGATCCAGGTCAGATTTCATGAACTTCATTTATACTTAGCATTGCCACACTAAGACACTCAACTCCTGTATTATCATTTTGAGTGAATTTGCCGAAAGCAAATACCTGAACCAGTTGCCACGGTCCATGATTAAATGTCTATTCTGTAAACATATTCAGTATTAATTCAAGTACATGCAAGAAGCAGACAACAATTTATTTGAAACTCAGGTGATCAGTTAAATAATAGCAAATTTATTCATGTATAATCTGGTCATTTTGCGCCACCTTACTGAAAAACATATGTGTAGTAGGTACTACTTTTGTGTAAACTCGTGTTTCGTTAGATAGTTATGATTTCTTGAAGAAAAAAAAATGGGTGTGTCTCTTTGACTGCGAATTGTTCTTTAAAGAAAACATTTATCAAAATATCCATTCTCGGTTGCACTAATAGGAATATATAGCTTTGTCTGGGACTTACTACTTTTTCTCAATAGATAGTTTAAATTTGAGTTTTTTGGTACGCGGTTTGGACTTACTAAAAGGTAACATAAAAATGTAATAAAAACATATTTTCCAAATTCATTGTAATTAACGTGAATATTCAAGCCTTTACATTGGTCCTGACATCATTCGTCATTTATATCGTCAGTAGTTAGTGCATATCTGATATCGCCGTAGCCCAACCACTTTCTACACACATGCTTAGAAATGACCGACAGCTAGTCCTTAAGTCAATAAAATTCTGTTCTGTTCTGTTCTGTTCTGTAATTATCTTAAAAGTTTGGAGCAGTTGAATTTATCACGCATTATAGAGGAATTGACCGAAGGGCAAATTTTGCAGACTCAGATCAAGCTGATTTTCAGAAACAGTCTAATCGGAGTCTACGCTATTTGCTGATGTAATTCTGCCAAAATATAAGGGGTGTTTGTGGTACGATAAACATATATTTCTTTGTCATGCGGAAGAGATTTTTATATGAAAAAAAAATAAATAAATGAAAAGTAATTATTATTATTATTATTTGTTGTTGTTGTTATTGTTTTTTACTTGAACCCATAACTGCATAGTAGCCTCTTTCTGTTTATGAAAATTTCCTGTAGTCACTGCAAACAGTGACGGACTCGATCAGACGCCGCATTCTGCAGCGTCTGATTAAGGTCTGCATTGTTTTCCGATGTCACTTTTATAGGGAGCCAGGCATTTTGGGGTTAAAAAAAAAGATGGAAAAGTGCATTATGAACAACATGATCAGCGTATACATGGATATTATAGTTTTTAATTATACCCGTTAGTCTTGTTCACTTCTACAACAAAAGCATAAATCAGACTTCATTAGAATACAAGAAAGTTTTTATTACGCCAATCTTGTTTCATATACGCTGGTCGATGTTTTTTTTTCTCAAAGCACCGAGATTCAGGTATCAGAAGAAATGATTTCGTATGTGGCGATGATATAAGCAAATTAGTCAAGGCTCTGTTACTTCTAGTAATATTGGCCCTTAATTCGCTATCGGAAAGGTGATAAACCATAGGTAAAATCGATTAGCTGCACACTCAGTGGGCCAATAAATCGAGTCAAGTAAGATAATCCCTGCGATTACCTGTACAAATAGTCAATTTGGGTTGTCTTTCCAAAATTATCGGATTTATCGGATTTTCCAAATGAATGAATAAGTTGGACTTGGGAAACCAGAGTTCTGAGCTGATCGGCATCAAAACCTAATGCAGCCTTTCCCCCACCCAAATGATGCTTCTGATAAAATTTGATTGCGATCGGCCCACTGGTCTCTGAGATATTCATGTTTGAAAGTGTTGACGCACGCACCCACGCACCCACGCACGGACGGACGACGGCTCGACTCCCATCCTATAAGCTCACCTCTGAGCCTTCGGCTCAGGTGAGCTAAAATTGGCGATTTCTTTCTTTCACTAGCAGATAGGGGAGCATAGTCTTTCAATTAAGCCTGAGAGAAGACCCCGTTTTGGAAGAGTTCCGTTGCTCTGATAGAGTACCTTTTGCTCTGATAGAGTACCCTTTGCTCTGATAGAGTACCTTTTGCTCTGATAGAGTACCTTTTATTTTACATACTAATAAATCGACATTGTGAAAACGTTTATTGAAAATATAAACCGCATCATGAGCACTGCGTAATACCACTGCGGCCTCACTAGCCATGTTCTCTTGCCAACTTTCATCCTTTGTAAGGTCAACTTATTCTAAAGGCAAACTGTATGTGCAGTGATCAGAATACACTTATGCGCAGGTGGGACTGAGCATGCGCAATACGCCGATGAGCCGCGACGTGAGAAAAACAAAAAAGCGGTTGTGCACCAAGCGCAGACTCAGATCAGCCTGGGCATCCGCCCAGTCTGATCAGACACTTCGCTGAGCGCTTAAATGATAGCTAAGGATCTAAGCTACCTAACTGAGGACAGCGAACATTCTGATCACACTTGGCGGATGCCCAGGCTGAACTTAGTCTGCGCTGGGCGCACAATTACGTTGTTTGTTTTCTCCTGTCGCGGCTCATATGGCTGAAGACAGATTTTCAACCCCAGGATCATGTCATTATGACATTGAAACGTACAATTTTCTATGGTAAATGGCCGGATGACTTACTCTGTAACATTGCTTTCAAACTGTTAGTTTAGATTCTGTTCTCAATTACCTTTTTTAAATAAAAATGCGTATTTTAAATGGTTCACGCTATCGAGAAATGAGGTTTGTAATCATTTTTGTTCAATGTTTCTGTTTACAAATCAGGTATTAAATCATCTTGTAACAGATTCCGGACAGTACGTTTTAAGAATGACAAGGCATCGCAGGCGATACAAATCCCCTCGCACAAGACTAGTTGCTCGAGATATTGTCATACCCTACATTTGTGTGAAGTTATTTTAAAATCCATGGAGAAATGTAGGCACTAGAGCGCTGACAAAGTTTTTCTAAAAATAGCCACAGTGACCTTGACCATGGGCGCAGCACCCTGAAAGTCGAAATTGCTCAAGATATTGTCATGCCCTACATTTGTGTGACGTTATTTCAAAATCCATTGAGAAATGTAGGCGCTAGAGCGCTGACAAAGTTTTTCTAAAAATATCCACAGTGACCTTGACCTTCGGCGCAGCGCCTTGAAAGTTGAATTCGCTTGAGATATCGTCATACCCTACATTTGTATGCAGTTATTTTAAAATCCATTGAGAAATGTAGGCGATAGAGCGCTGACAAAGTTTTTTCTAAAAATAGCAACAGTGACCTTGACCTTGGGCACAGCACCCTAAAACTTGAACTCGCTCGAGATATTGTCATACCCTACATTTGTGTGAAGTTATTTTAAAATCCATTGAGAAATGTTGGCGCCAGAGGGCTGACAAAGTTTTCCTTAATATAGCCACAGTGACCTTGACCATATGCGCAGCACCCTGAAAGTTGAACTCGCTCGAGATATTGTCATATCCTACATTTGTGTGAAGTTATTTTAAAAGCCATTGAGAAATGTAGGCGCTAGAGCGCTGACAAAGTTTTTCTAAAAATAGCCACAGTGACCTTGACCTTGGGTGCAGCACCCTGAAAGTCGAACTCGCTCGAGATCTTGTCATGCCCTACATTTGTGTGAAGTTATTTTAAAATCCATGGAGAAATGTAGGCGCTAGAGCGCTGACAATGTTTTTTTAAAAATAGCCACAGTGACCTTGACTTTAGGCACAGCACCCTGAAAGTCAAACTTGCTCGAGATATTGTCATGCCCTACATTTGTGTGAAGTTATTTTCAAAATCCATTGAGAAATGTAGGCGCTGGAGCGCTGACAAAGTTTTTCTAAAAATAGCCACAGTGACCTCGACCTTAGGCGCAGCACCCTGAAAGTCAAACTTGCTCGAGATATTGTCATGCTCTACATTTGTATGAAGTTATTTTAAAATCCATTGAGAAATGTAGGCGCTGGAGCGCTGACAAAGTTTTTCTAGAAATAGCCACAGTGACCTTGACCTTGGCCGCAGCACCCTGAAAGTCAAACTTGCTCGAGATATTGTCATGCCCTACACTTGTGTGAAGTTATTTCAAAATCCATTGAGAAATGTAGGCACTAGAGCGCTAAGTTTTTCTAAAAATAGCCACAGTGACCTTGACCTTGGGCGCAGCACCCTGAAAGTCGAACTTGCTCGAGATATTGTCATGCCCTACACTTGTGTGAAGTTATTTTAAAATACGTTGAGAAATGTAGGTGCTAGAGCGATGACAAAAGGTGAACATACGTACGTACTTACGTACGGGACAAAACCTATATCCCCTCACCTATTCGTGGTGCGAGGGGATAAAAATACCGTTAAAGGCAGATATGTCTGAACAAACATAGCAAATCCAGATAAGAATGGAGCCGTGTGATCAGGGTCAACACTGGTTGCTATACCTGTGCGCATTAATGCATCGTAAAACCAGTAGGTCATGAACATAAAAAGTCTAAAGCTAACTGAGCCGCGACACGACAAAACCAACAGTGCGGTTGTGCGCCCAGCACAGACTCAGATCAGCCTGGGCATCCACCCAGTCTGATCAGAGTCTTCGCTGTCCGCATGGAGGCAGCTTAGATCCTTAGCTACCCTTTGTCCACTAAAGGAAGAGACTGATCAAACTGGGTGGATGCCCAGGCTGATCTGAGTCTGCGCTGGGCGCATAACCACATTGTTGGTTTTGTCGTGTTATGGCTCAACTATTGACAATTACATAAATACAAACAGATACTCCAATGGTAGACAGAGAGAAAGGACAAGAAAGATTACTGCGCATTTTTGTCCCTCTTCTTGTTATCTTGTTACAATGCTTCCTGCTGTCGAAGTTTTGCAAGAGAAAATCATTTTAAACAGGAAATAGGGACAGTTGATTATATGACATCTTACAGAAAAAGAACAACTGAAAAATTGTGGAAAACATATCCTACCGTATTTTCGGCTCTGTATTTTATCCTGTTTTATCCATTATTCATTGAGTTTATCCACATCAAAAACAGCATTTATTCACATCATGGTTGAACACAATGTAATACAACGGATAGTGTAAAAATCACTATCAACATTTGACAGACACGATAAAAGAGTTTCCAAAATAGAGCGGTACCCAAAAAAGGAACTCGGACATGATAAGTGTCATTCTTTGATATTCAAGATCACATTTAGTGTATTTATAGATGAAATGGGTGCAATTTTTGTTGCATAATTTATTGCTTGATCTTTGTTAATATTCTTTATCTTTTACCATTCCCTGCCGGGTTTACAATAGCCCCATATACAGCCTATTGTGTGGATTTTTAAAGTCTATGTCAGGTTACGTAAATCTTTTTGTAAGAATTTTAATATATATAATTTCAGCAACGGATTTGTAACAAATCAGCAAAAGATTTATAAACGAAATCCGTCTTTTATATTGCCTGCGCGACAAAACAATGTTCTTGATCTACCGTATTTGCCTAAAACTTTTGTCACTTTAAAACCAGTTACAGGCATTATTTTATAATCTAAACAAGCTAGTTCACTACAGGACTATGTATCGTCACAAACTTGTCGACGTAATGGTAAACAGTGCGGACCCAGATCAGACTGCTTCAAAAGAAGCAGTCTGATCTGGGTCAACACTGTTTGCTGAGACTGTTCCGTTCAAATATTTTAGGGCATTGGAGTATTTGGGACAGACAAAATCGTATTATGCGTGTGCTAAGACAGGAATAATTCTGTTGGTTATTCCCCTTCGTCTTTTCTCTCGCATCACGAGAGAAGGTTGTTGTTGTGCTGTTGCTTTACGTCCACGGTAAACAGCTATGGTCATGTCGGGACGGTCAGTTAACCTAACTACACTATTCCTGGGCAGGCTTAGACCTCCTAAGCGGTTAACCAGTACTAACTACACATAACACAGTAACTGGTAACTGCCAATCTTGAATCAACGGAATCTCCACGAAAGTAAGTGGCCGGACCGGGTATCGAACCCGGGACCTCTGGCTCTTTAAACAGACGCGCTACCAACTGCGAAACGCGGCCCATCAGGAGAGAAGATACCTTATAGCATGTGAGCGGAATAAATACGAAAATCCGCCTTGGCATCCGTACAAGCTGATCTGTCTATGTATGCTTTGTACCCATTAAGTCGTGCCCCTAAGGCATTCTAGCTGAAATTCTGCTGTCAATTTCAATAGACAACTGATTTTTTAGTATGAATTTAGTAATTAGCATGTTGCCTTATGCCTAACATTTGAATTTGGCAGTTGAAACTTGAAACACTACGTCCAAACTCACCTTTCTAGGTCAACAGGTAGCCATCTTTAAAAATGACGTGTTCTCAGTAGGTCATGCCCTCTGATTGGCTGCTAAAATAAAACTCTTTGGATTTTCCAAACTGCTGTAATCCTGCTAATATTCAGCAATACTATGTTTGTTGATTCTTGTATAGAGGTAAAGCAATATTTTTAATAGCAGTTGTGTAAGAAATTAAAGCAAATTACATATATATGAGATATTATTTACTCCACTAGTATCTTTTTTTTTGTTGTTGTTGTTGTTGATTGCTAACAGCGAAATAGATATGATTTTTAATTGGTGATAATTAATTGTCAGTCTCTGATGGAATACTTAATATATAAACATGGAAATGAAATGCTTTTTACATGGAATGAAGATGATAAGATGAGGAAAAAATGTGTGTCAATGGGTACCATTATGAAAACAATTTTCCTAGTGTATGTGAAAAGATGATTTATGGTTTCTTAGGAAATTGATATGGAACTTCACGTCAAGAGTTTCTTCAGTGTGATGTGACAACTGGAACTATATACTTTAAATCTATTCAGTGCAGTGAGGACAAAAAAAATCTCCATGCCTACGGACAACAGTCACAGGTGTGCAAAATTTAAGATGTGTCCAATGTCCACACCGTACACATTCCGCCCACTTCAAAATAACTAAATAGTCACAATTTCTCATAGCAGGAGGGGAAAACTTTTTACAAACACAGCAGCATTCATCTTCATCATCGGATATAGGAGGGGTATTTTCTATATTTGCTTGAAGTCCACTTGTAGATGGTTGGGGTGATTTTTCCCTTTGTCTTTTAGTTGAAATTGCATTTGATTTTGAACATGCTGATTTGCAGCTCTTTTTATGCCCCCAACTTCGGAGAAGTTGAGGGGGCATATTGGTTTGGGCTTGTCCGTCCGTCCGTCCGTCCGTCCGTCAGTCCGTCCGTAACGCTTTTTGGCAGCTGGGAAACTCAAGAACTGCTTTTGCTAGGATCTTGAAATTTTATGTGTGGCACATACATGAAAAATAAGTGCACCCGTATTTTTTCTTTTTTCCGCCGGTCACATATTTTCAGAGTTGTGCCCCTTTTTCGACTTAGTCTATGGAACCTTGTGAACAAAATATCTTGAGAACCCCTGATGCTAGGATCATGATTTTTTGCAGGATGACATTGCTCAAGGTGTAGATGAGCTGATCAACTTTTGAAAAAAAAGCGTGAATTTTTGACCGAGTTATGCCCCTTTTTCGACTTTGTGCATTGCAAGCCTATGGAACCTTGTGAACAAAATATCTCAAGAACCCCTGATGTTAGGAGCATGATTTTTTGCAGGAAGATACTGCCTGTGGTGTAGATGACCTGATTAACTTTTGAAAAAAATTCGTAAATTTTTGATTGAGTTATTCCCCTTTTTCAACTTAGTGCATTGAGGCCTATGGTACAAAGGTACCGTTACACATAGTCAAGATTAGTAAGAGCTAGGAACTTGAAACTTTATACACATGATCAGTATGGAAAATAAGCAGACCCGTATTTTTTTATTTTTCCGCCGGCCATGTATTTCCAGAGTTATGCCCCTTTTTCGACTTAGCCTCTTGAACCTTGTGAACAAAATATCTCAAGAACCCCTGATTCTAGGATCATGAGGTTTTGCAGGATGAGAATGCCCAAGGTGTAGATGACCTGATTAACTTTTGAAACAAATTCGTGAATTTTTGACCGAGTTATGCCCCTTTTTCGACTTAGTGCATTGTAAGCCTATGGAACCTTGTGAACAAAATATCTGGAGAACCCCTGATGCTAGGAGCATGATTTTTTGCAGGCAGATACTGCCTAAGGTGTAGATCACCTGAATAACTTTTGAAAAAAATTTGTGAATTTTTGATCGAGTTATTTCCCTTTTTCGACTTAGTGCATTGAGGCCTATGGTACAAAGGTACCTTTACACATAGTCAAGATAAGTAAGAGCTAGGAACTTGAAACTTTATACACATGATCAGTAAGGAAAATAAGCATACCCGTATTTTTTTATTTTTCTGCCGGTCATGTATTTCCAGAGTTATGCCCCTTTTTCGACTTAGCCTGTGGAACCTTGTGAACTAAATGTCTCAAGAACCCCTGATGCTAGGATCATGAGGTTTTGCAGGATGAGAATGCCCAAGGTTTAGATGACCTGATTAACTTTTGAAACAAATTCGTGCATTTTTGACAAAGTTATGCCCCTTTTTCGACTTAGTGCATTGTAAGCCTATGGAACCTTGTGAACAAAATATTTGGAGAACCCCTGATGCTAGGAGCATGATTTTTTGCAGGAAGATACTGCCTGTGGTGTAGATGACCTGATTAACTTTTGAAAAGAAATCATGAATCTTTGATCGAGTTATGCCCCTTTTTCGACTTAGTGCATTGTAAGCCTGTGGAACCTTGTGAACAAAATATTTCAAGAACACCTGATGCTAGGAGCATGATTTTTTGCAGGAAGATACTGCCTGTGGTGTAGATGACCTGATTAACTTTTGAAAATAATTTGTGAATTTTTGATCGAGTGATTCCCCTTTTTCAACTTAGTGCAGCATTATTTGCCTATGGAATCTTGTGAACAAAATATCTGGAGAACCCCTGATGCTAGGATCATGATTTTTGCAGGTTGATGTTGCCCAAGGTGTAGATGACCTGATTAACTTTCGAAAACAATTCGTAAATTTTTGACTGAGTTAAGCCCCTTTTTTGACTTAGTGCATTGTAAGCCTATGGTACAAAGGTACAAGCATTATTGGATGAACCTTCTTTAGAGACAAGCATATGGTTGGGGGCATAGTGTTTCATAAACACATTTTCTAGTTACCTTTGCCTTTACCTTTACCACTGCCAACTTTAATCTGTTGGCTACCGTTTACAACACTTTTATTTCCTGTGGCTTTCTCTGCCTCATACTGACGCAGCATTTCTATATTGCTATCTTCTGTTAGGGCCTTACCACCAAATAAGGGGCGTCTCTTTTTAGGTTTACTAGGTTCACATATTGATATTACAGTTTCAGGGTTCTTAGGTGCTGACTCATCCATTCTTTTTTTGAGAAAATCTGCCACTTCTTCTGTTTGCTGCTTCAACTCTGGTTTCTTTGATTTCAAAGGGAATGACTCTGCTGGTACAAATTTGTCTTGGGGAACAATATCTGATTTGAAGGGGCTGATTCCAGTCTTTCTGAATGATGCCAGGATATTAGCAGGTGTCATTGTCTTGCTGTAAGCTCTACATGCTATCTCACACATATTATACTTGGTTACAACTTCACCACGCTGTTTGGCCATCCATAAGCTGCATTCACTGTAGTAGGCAGACTTGAAAGGGCCGAAACATCCCACATCTAAAGGCTGCAACACATGTGATGTATGGGGAGGTAAGACAAACAGTATTATTTTCTTCTCCTTGGCCCATTCAATAACATCTAGGCTCACATGAGAGGCATGGCCATCATATATCAAAAGGATGTGATCATTACTGTTGATACCAGCTTGAGCATATTTCAGGAAGTGGTCTTGTAGGTAGGTCTTGAAGACAGTTGTGTTCGACCATCCGGTCTCTGACAGAGCGACACCTGTGCCAGGAAGGGCACCTTTCAGAAGTTCATTGTTCGTCCGCTTCCCTTTAAACACATAGTAAGGTGGCAAAGCTGTACCAGCGGCATTAGCACATGCTATCAGTGTCACAGTTGTACTCCTAGGTGATGTTACTGCCTGAGGTTTACTCGACTTGCTGGCAATTATTGAGGGGGGTCTGTGTTCAGGTTGGAGCCCTGTCTCGTCAAGGTTGTAAATTAAATGAGGCTTCTCTTTCAACTGATATTTGTTCAGGATGGACTCTAGATCTTGATAATACTTGTCCACCGTCTCTTGTGTAAGATTCTGGACCCTTGTTGATGTCAGAGACCTTGGTTTCATTATTGAGAGTCTATCCTTCCATCTGTTCATGAAGCCATAGTGCCAGTTATTACTGAGTTTTTCACTAGCTTTTCTTCTACCCAGGCTAATTGCTAAATCCTTTGCTAGCAAAGTTAACTGTGGCCTGTTAATCCCATAACCTAGCTTTGACAGTTTCTCACAGTGTTGTACTAGGACCTCTTCTTCATCCCGTGTAAATAGGGTCTCATTTCCCATGACTGCATCTACCTGTACTTTCTTCAGTACTCTGTCTCTCAAGGTCTGTGTGGGTACCCCATACGTTCTGGCAGCTTTCTTTACAGACATGGCCTTCTCTTTCACAGCATTGTAGGCCAATTTCAAGCTTTCTTCTGAATACTGCTTCAGGTGTCTTCTAATGTGACGGTTGGGCTTTGCCTGAAAGTATAAAATCTCATATTCAAGACAGCAAAATAGAAAAAAGAAAACATTAACAGCTAAAAGAAGTGAAAAATTCTGAAAAAGGGAGAAAATACATCAGTTTGTAGACTTTTAATTGTTTTACAGCAATTAACAAAAATAGCATGTCACATGACTGTCACGTGACCTAAGAGTCTGCGCATGAGCGGGCGGCCATTTTGAAAATGTCAGTTGTCAACAAAAATCATGCAAACATGAAAGTTCCTAGGATACCTGGACATTTTACAGTGCACACAGTAAGTATTTCAGTAAAACAGGATTTTTAGCTCATGGTGACTATAAATTCGGCTGTGAAATATGTTTCTTACCTGTTTGTGTCGCATTTTCTTCGGCTGTAGATTTTCGTGACTGTATTGAGCACTTTTCCGGATGGAACATATTCACGGAACGTGCATCCATTAGTAACAAAATCGCGTGAAATTAAAAAAGCACGACCTACCGAGAAGGCACGACTTAATGAGTACAAACCATATACACGTGTAAGACATTCAATGGTCTTCGATGGTCTCACTAATATAAAATGGTCCCTATTCCCATGACATGGAGCAAATAAATTTGTTTTAAAATGTCAATAAGTTTACACTATACAGTTTAATTTTAAAGTTTTTCAAAAATTAAAAAAAATCTCTTATTAGTTACTTGTAGTCTGTGTATTGTTTTATTAGCGTTCTTGATATATTTTATTCCAGTGCAGCAGCTTAAATAAATTGTGTCTCTTTAGCCAGCCTATTGTAGTTTTTTTTTCTTCTTTTTGATTAAACACTATTTATTCGTACATACACAACACAAATAGAAAATGAACAGTATTTGGCGGTTAGCAGAAGGCTTATATGTAAACCGTCTACTAGTCTATCGTATTGACATATGACATGACATATTTTATTTTATTTGAGTCTCACTTCCATATCATACACATAGTATATACACATAAAACAAATTTCAATACTATAAAATGGAACCATTCCATTATGGAATCATGAGAGACTATCTTTAAAAACGATGGTAAGAATCTAAAACCCTTAAGATCTTCAATATAGTCATGATACAGTATGTACTCTATATATAAAAGCATTTAAACACGGCAAAACATTCTATGATATAAAATGGTGGCGCAGCAGTCAGAATGACGTCGTACTGACATCGGTGCGACGTCATTACGTCGCATCGATGCCAGTGAGACGTCACATTAACGTCATGAGCTCGTAGGATTAGGGTAGTTCGCCCTTGAGTCGAACACTTTTTGTATAGCCGTGCATCCATAAGCCCTTGCTATTGACCCACACCGTGTTTGAGTTATGCAGTAGCTAGCGCAGCTTTTCCAGCACCAAATAACTGCAACCGTTTAGCCATAATTCGTGAAATAAGGGCAAAACAAGGGGTTTTATCCACCTACCCAAATTAGCCCTTAAGTCGAACAGACTTGCCCCTGACTCGAACAGATATGTGAATTCAGCCGTTATAGGACAACCTCATATAGGGGATGTAGTTATCCAGAAAATCCGCATTTTTAACATATTTTTCGAAAGCACTTTTTGTTTGGTGTCAAATTAAAGTTTTTAGGAGGTAGTGAGATGGACTGCAGGGTACGTAAATGAGCCGCGACACGACAAAACCAACAATGTAGTTGTGCGCCCAGCACAGACTCAGATCAGCCTCGGCATCCGCCCAGTGTGATCAGAGTCTTCGCTGTCCGCATGGAGGTAGCTTAGGCCCTTAGCTACCTTTTAAGCGCTTAGTGAAGAGGCTGATCAGATTGGGTGGATACTCAGGCTGATCTTAGTCTGTGCTGGGCGCACAACCACTTTGTTTTTGTCGTGTCGCGGCTCAAATGCAGATAAAACCACCTTGTGACTCCTGGTACATGTACTAAACCTTTCTTCGAAGAGGCTCATTTACATATACCACGTGTACTATTCACTTGTGATAATGGTAGACCACTGTTGTGTGCATAGAACAAATGACAAAGATTTGTTTATGCATTCAATCTGTGGATGAACGCAGTTGCCAGTGGCACAGTGAATAAATCGTTCGACTTCAGGGCGAATCGATGTTCGTCTCAATGGCGAAGTAGCCTATAGGCTTGTGTTAAACAGGTAAAATTTTGTAGAGTTTTGTTATTTTGACCAATTAATAATTATCTTTTCGAGCATTAAGAAGTCAAAGATTAATTTAACAAAATATGAAATCTCGTTGACTGAGAGTCATCTTTCCATATGAAACTAAGTGTTTTACAAAATGTATGAAAATCTAAATTCTGAAATTCAGGAAGAGCTCGAGAGGGATAAGTTTCGACGACATATAGTCGTTTAATAATACAAGTTGTATACTGTGGGGCTGTTTTATGCATATTGTTCATAGATTAACGTAATGTCTGGAATCTGAACAGATGATGATCCACCAAGATGAACATTAATATTAACAACTTAATTTGTTCGACTTAAGGACAAGTTCGACTTAAGGACGAGTTACCCTAAGTGTTATATAGTAGAGATCGTAAATGAGCCGCGACACGAGAAAACCAACAATGTGGTTGTGCGCCCAGCGCAGACTCAGATCAGCCTGGGCATCCGCCCAGTCTGATCAGAGTCTTCGCTGTCCGCATGAGGGTAGCTTAGACTCTAAGCTATCCTTTAAGCGCTTAGCGAAGAGTCTGATCAGACTGGGCAGAAGCCCAGGCTGATCTGAGTCTGCACTGGGCGCACAACCACATTGTTGGTTTTCTCGTGTCGCGGCTCAAATATAGTGCCTGTCAACATACAAGTCTTCTAGAGTACGAGTAAATTTCATGTGCTAGCTACGTTTCGCGAACTTAAAGACACATTTTTGATTGCATAATACCCTAATGACCGTTTATTGAAACATGCTGCTCAGAGATAAAACATCCCAGAAGACTTTTCACTGAAGTACAGGTATGGGGCCAGATATAGGGAAATCAATTGTCAAGGGAAAAGACAGAATATGGTTATAAGCAGATGATAATTGGATCAGACTGTTTTAGACCCACACAGAGCTGTGTTGAACAGTGCTGCCATAATCTGCTCAAAACCTGTTATTATGCCAAGGGCTACTAAAATATGCCATGCAAATATAGGTGCTCATAAATTACAACGTTCGCGCATACAGAAGACTTAGATCAGCATGTGCAGTCTAATCAGTCAATCATATTTGCATAAACAGTCTACAATTCCTAAAAAGCAAAACTGAAGACTATGATCAATCTACACAATGTGACAGCTCATTTGAATATTTACTGTTAATATTCAAGTTATGCCAAATCAGCCTGCACAGCTAAAAAGCAAACAAAAACAAACAAAAAACTCCAAAAAACCCTGATTAGTCTTCATAGATGTGACATATTGTTCACACGAAAGTTACTTTATCAATGAGGATTCGAAATCAGCATGCACAATCTGTCTGGTCGCCTTTTCAAGTTTGGGCATATATATGTGTCTATGTTTATATAATTTTTCACAAAATATCACATAAAATAAAGATAAAATAATTCTCTCTTTGTTTGGTTTGCAAGTTTTATATGACTGTTTTAAATATGTCTAGCAAAAAGTCATTTTTATATTTTTATAATGCCAGAAACTTTCATATGTTTAGTTTTTAGCAGACAGTGAAACCTTTTTTATTTTTTGCATTTACTTTAACATAAAATGATCATAAACAAATCAAAGAAAAAAAGGAAAACAGTTGTACAACCATTATCTTGGATCAGACAAAAAAAAAAAACAATAAAACAATAAAATCAAAAATAGATAAAATGAAAATTGTAATAATTTTTTTTCTTTATTATGAATTACTTTTTTAACTCATTAGTTTTTTGTTCTTGTTGTTAAATTGTTTAAAGTACATGCATCTACAGGATAATATCAGTTTCCCCATATTAGGCCCCTCTTTTGGAATTTGTCACTGGCATAATCCCCTCATAATCACCTAGATAAGACAATCCTTTGATGTTAGCTGTGGCCCTAAGCACTGTTTATTGGGAGCTATCAAAGTGTGCCACCCCAATTTGTTAAAGAAAAAAATGTGTCTTTAAGGTAATCAGAGGCCGTATTCATAAAACGACTTAAATGGTTGCTATGCTGTTGCTAAGGCTAATTTCTTTGAAGGAGATGCCCTACAACTATGAAATTTGCTCTGGAGGAACAGTCTTACAAAGACTGTTCCTCCTGACCAAATTTCATAGTCGTAGGGAATCTCCTTTTTAGATATTTAGCCTTAGCAACAGCATAGCAACCACTTAAGTCGTTTTATGAATACGGCCCCAGAGGCTTGTTGCAAACATGAGCCAACGTGACAAAACATATCAGGCAGACAATGCCTTATATAAAAGACAAAAATGTATGACTGATGGAACGTGGTTTGAGTTAACAAAGCTAATAAATGCTTTAACTTTGATTACCTCCGACGTGATGCTAATCCACATTCTTCGCTTACTCGTAGTAGTCAGCCTATGAGCTGCGGTCGCGTTCAGAACAATCTGAGCCGCGACACGACAAAACCATCAAAGTGACATGTGCGCCCAGCGACGACTCAGATCAGTCTGGGCATCCGCCCTGGCTGATCTTAGTCTTTGCTTGCACTTGAAGGGTAGCTTAGGGTCTGAGCTAGCTCTATGCGGGCAACGAAGACTCTGATCTGACTGGGCGAATGTCTAGGCTGATATGAGTCTTTGCTAGGCTCACATGCCACTTTATTGGTTTTGTCGCGTTGCGGCTCATATCCTATCACTGCTGTGTGTTGTTCACACATGGTGATCGCATCTTGATTTTAAAAATCGGTTTTAAAAGTCATAATCGCGGTATAACTATCGCTTTGTTTCTTTACAAGACTATCTAAATTACAGAACTAAGGCTTTGCCGTCACACAGTGACCAAGATAAATCTGAATCCAAATTGATTTCCATCGGGTTTGCGATTATCAGCAATAGGATAAAAAATGTCTTCACATTTCTATCTGAAAGACTTGTCCAAACACAAAGATGGTGGAAACAGTTCCAGAAAGATGTGAAAGGTTAAGAAAAAGGTGTCAATAACTTTCTGGACGCCGTACTATGGACTTAGTAATTCATTTAGCTTCCAAATCTCAGTTAAGTACCATCATCCCACTACTTCCGTCTGAGACTCTCAAATCAAGGGTAAAATATAGTAAATATCTTCGCTATTGGGACTGAAAATGTCTAAGTACACTGTACAGATGAAGACAAGATGTTCCTCCAAGAACTGTAACTGCAGTCTGCCATTCCAGTGTTGCTCCAATATATTGAAGTATTGGCATATTGAGCTATGTTTTTATACCACATATGGCTGCTCCGAGCATGCGTTAACTGCCCAATTATGGTTGCCCCGAGCATGCGCTAACGACGAAAATTGCATTTTAGAGCATGTGTACCTGTATATAGTCTACACCTGTATAGTCTAGCTGTATATAATCCGTGACACTAACTTTTAGTATACCCTTATTACAACGAGGAAGCCCAGCACACACACACAATCCTAGTTTCTATATACTTTGGGCAGGTTCCCGTGGTTGCTCTGCGCACCGTTTGCATTTTTTTACGAGCACGCGGTTACTTTATTTATCTGCTTTCCAGTTTATGTGGTTCCCGAGCGTGCACACTGGAGCATGCTCTGGGTGACCAAACTGGATTGTTAACGCATGCTCGGAGCAGACAAATGTGGTAAAAAAGCATACCTGGCATATTGCAATATACTGGAAACATATGATTAAAGGGTCAGTGATAGGCTTTTTAAAATACTTTGTAATATAAAACGGGAGTAAACTGAGCAAAAAACTTGTTTTAATTCTTCAATGTTCATGATTGGTCGTCCTACAGTTATCATCTGTATTCCAGAATTTACCCTTAAAGCGCCAAAAATTAAAATTGTTGAATTGGCACACAATGTAGAATCAGATGAGGTGGCTCATAATGAGCCACCTTATCTGAATCTACACTGTTTGCCCTCTAGTGTTCGAATTCTCAATATGATGAGACGTTTTTTTTTTGAAAGTCTGCAGACGTAAATTTTGTCGTCTGCTTTTTTGCACATTAAGGGTTAACATGTGTACTTATGTGGCAGTATACCTATTATCATAGAGTACCAAGAAACACAGAAAATGTCCAAAAAATTAGGGAAATTACGGTAAAAAGCCAAGGAACAAGCAGCTATCTAAAAGCAACATTTGATTTATTTTCCTGCGAGTTCTTTGTAAACAATCATGTCCGTGCAATCACACTGGAGACAATAGTACCGTAAGTATCATGATTAAATATTTGGACCTCACAATAATGTTGGACTTTTCGGACACCGCAAAATCATTTCTAAATATTTTGATATCTCGGCTATAGTATAATGTGGGCGCCTTATATGTCTGTTTTAATTGGATGTCTTTTTTACTAAACCTGATAAACAATGCAGGGCTTGATCAGACGTTTTTATCTCAGCGGTCTCGGCCTTTTGTCGGAATTTTAACGCATGATACGGTAATCTTGAACAATATTGCGCCTAAGTACATTCAATATGGTCAAAAGATTCTGACCATGCATACCAAGTAGGTTTTCCACGAATCAGCGAACAAAGAGCAATGCCAAATATTGGCATCTTATGTCTCAGACGCTGTGTGATAGATCAGCCAGACTCGCGTGGCTACAACTGTAATCACAGATAGGCAAATAAGTATTACATAATTTACACTAATAATTCGGACAGAGATTCCTGTGCCAATAGTGTAGACCATGATCAGACTGCTCCTTCAGGAGCAGTCTGATCATGGTCTGCACTATTTGATATTCAGTCGAAATTCTGTGAAACACCCTGACAGGCCAGTTTGACTTGTCCTATTTTGAAGATGGCAAAGTTATTTACAGATAGCAATAGGGTCAAAGAAAAGGTATCGCAAGATTGAGAATAAATATGGTATTTAGATGGGCATAAGATTGTTTGATTGTTGTATACGTGCAATGATCTTCAGACATGGGGGCAATGCTGTCTCTAAAGTCCTTTAATGGTCAGCTGAGTTGGTGCATTGCATGGCCATGAGGAAAATAAGAAGCTAGTCAGAAGAAAGTCTGTCTTCGATAATAGAATTACACAATCTGCGCAGCCTGAGACCAGCACACGCAGCGAAATATGTCACCTTATATATACAATGCAGTCATTTTCCATAAAAAGTTACGGTAATATCCAGTACTTACTACTGTAAAGGGCCTGGCAGCCAGTTGCTAGGTCTTTCACCGTAAAATGTACGAGAAGTGCTCCAGCAGTGAATGTTAAAAGTATTAAAGATTTACTCCCTTGATAGTAATGACAAAAAAGATCTGATGAAATATTTCATGCAATACCTCCGACATGATCTAACTTTACATTTGAAATAGAGGTTAGATAATAATATTTGATAAAAGAGACTTTAAACAAAAAATTAAGATAAATTTTTAAACGATCGCAGACCGCGGTCGAAATCGCATTATTTGACAAAAATAATTTATTTATAGGTCACAATTACGTGCGCGAATAAGAAGAACACTGGTACATGATCACATGACGCACGTGGTCAAAACTGATATTCTTACAGGCCGTGAGGATATATGTTATTTGCATTACAACTTGAAGATTATTTTTCATTCCACATTTGTCGAAAAAACATGCATTTTCTTAAAACGTGTACGGTTAATTATGAGACTATACATATTGTCTAGCGAGATGGTGTTGAATATTTGTTTCTGAAAACATGAAATAAACGAGAGAGACAATCTTTAATTCACTGTTTTGAGGTACGAGTACAGATGCCTTACCTTGTCAGTGTATAACAAGCACACATTAAATCCTCATATTATTTTTCTTTTTTCTGTCTCCCCTTTCTTCTTTTCTTTAGCACAACATGTTCGTCTTTCTTTAAGCACATTATTACTCTTTCAAGTGCATAAAAATAGTGATCCTTTCGATAAAACCACCCATTTCAAAACTTAAAACATTAAAAACTTTTGGCTAAATTAATGGGATAATAAGTTTATGATTTCATACCAATATTTACACAAAGTATATAAAAGAAAATTTTCTATTCACTATTGTAACACTAATTAAACCACGCACATGTGTGTTAGAATAGAATGTAAACTGTTTGTAAACTGTTTGTCCACAACATATACGGTTTTTAGCAAAAGTTCAAGTATTACAGTGATACTAATGGGCACAGACGTGAAAGTGTTTCATATGGTGTGGTACGACGGTGGAGGACAGGACAAGTATGTTTGTTCTTATTTTTCAGATTAGGAGAGAGACCCAAGTTCTAAATAGTTAGATCCTTTGGGAGCAAAGATACACCAAAGAAGAGAAAATAGCAGACTCAGTTAAAATTTAATATATTCATGACCAGCTATGTAATATGCGTCACTGGCCAGCGCCCTCCCCCCCCCCCCCCCCCCCCCCCCTCCCTTTTACCCCTAGCACCCTTAGAACTACTTTATCATTATTTCAATAGGGACAGATCAAGAGCAAAAATGAGAAGAAATTGCAATTCAGGTAAAAGCAGAAGGCTGCTGTTTGTAATGACGAGAACAAAGCAAGTAGCTTGTCTGAACTACATTTGGAATAAAACTTACCAAACGATGTAAGACCTGCCCATTTTCTTCAGTGATCACAGATTTTTTTTTATTCCACAAGGAAACACTTTTCGTACTATATTCCAAATTTAAACGTACAATGATTTATGAAAAGGTACCGAAATGTACAAATGCTTTTGCTTCTGAATATATATGAGCCGCGACACGAGAAAACCAACAATGTGGTTGTGCGCCCTGCGCAGACTCAGATCAGTCTGGGCATCCACCCAGTCTGATCAGACTCTTCGCTAAGTGCTTAAAGGGTAGCTAAGGGACTGAGCTACCTCCATGTGGACAGCAAAGACTCTTATCAGACTGGGCGGATGCCCAGGCTGATCTGAGTCTGCGCTGGGCGCACTACCACATTGTTGGTTTTCTCGTGTCGCGGCTCATATGTAAGCCACCTGTATTGTGAGAAATTTCTTTGACCACATGCAAAAACTTAAGACACGCATGTGCAGTCTTGTCAGAGTATGCTTAGTTTGCTTTGTATATTTCACCTGATTGATAAAATTAGAGCAAACCGCGAGTGCTCTGACCAGACTGCGCACGTGCGCAGGCTGGTCTGAACATGCGCAGTTTGCACACGTCTAACGACAGGGTTTCGTTTTCATTACAGGGCTCATATAGGCTTAAGTACCCTTGAAAAGTGTGTACAGTGGAGATCTTACCTTCGCAAAACAAATAGCTGCCTACTTGTGAATCAAAAATGAGCTTTAAAAGTGTCAAATGCTTAAAAATATTTTCGAAGACATGTTAGTCGCCAGCAAAGTATGAACAAAAACTTCCAAAACCGGCAATGAAAAGGTTCGAAACGTGACATTGGACATGAGAAGTGTGTAGGTTGTTGATGTCCAGTCGTTTTATGGGTGGTTAAGGCTCTGGTATTATCCAGGGGTATAGGCTATTTGCAGTCTATAAGACGTTTTGCCAAGTTTCTATTTTTTTTTTTTTTTTGTTTGTTTGAAAAATGTATTTCGAAACAAAAAGTTTCTTTTGAAAATGCCCATTTGAATTTATTACTTTGACTGTATTTTACAATGGAGGGAATTTATCAATGTAACAGTCTTTAGAATGGTCAACATTACCAAAGCATAGTAACTGTTGTAACCAGTGTCACATGCAAAATTGTTAATCTTCTTGATTGTGATGCATACATGGGCATAAGTTATGGCTGTTTCATTAAATTACTACATACTCCGCTTCACTTAAGCTTGAAACTTTGCAATAGACTCAAAAGACAAAAGAAAGAAAATGACAAGATAAAATTCTGAAAGTCAGTTCCCAGTTATGTATTAGTTAGAAAATACCAGTGGAGAAAGAAACAGTAATACATGATAAAATCTAAAAAGACAGCAAATAACCTATAGCGGGTTCGAGTGCGCCTTGATCATGAGTCTTCTCGAGCTTCATCTTTATCATCATCTTACGGCACTGTAAAATTTATTTTTGTTATTTCGGGCCCATTGGGGATGCACATTCCCCAATGGGCCCAAAATAACAAAAATAAATTTTACAGGGCAATTTATTTTTGTTATTTCGGGCCCATTGGGGAATGCACATTCCCCAATGGGCCCAAAATAACAAAAATAAATTTTACAGGGCCGTAAGACCGCAAGTAGTTCCTACAATTAATCTGTCATGTAACTAAACTAAGACACATACAACCAAAACTATCAGATTCAGTTTTGAGAAACACAGCAACGCGCTTAAGTTAGATGGGAAAAGCATAAATCCTGATGATGTGCCCCTTTGTAAAGAAGGGGCAAAATATGGAAGTGTACCTATACCCCTTACTTGTTTTTTTTTTTTTGTTTTTTTTGTTGTTGTTGTTGTTTTTTTTTTTTTTTTGTTGATGATTTTTTTTATCTTCTGTTTACTTGCGATACATGTACAAGAAAACAAATAAGTACAGGGATTTTTTTAACCTCTGTATCCTGCATACTAGATGCATATGAAAGAGATGCATCTCCAGAATGCAAAGATTTAAAGCAAAATTTTGCCTGTAACAGCTAATCCATTGATATCTTAATCTAATCTAGCTTTTATGATACTAAATGGATTTGGTTGCATAGTTATTTTATCAGCATCTCTAAGAAGGGCTGCAGAAACCTTTGATTGGGATGCAAAGATCTGGCCTTTTTGGGCCTTGGACTAGTTGGAGTTAATTTGTAAAAAAATAACTGGGTATCTAAACTCAGTACCTGTGATTTTGTTTACAAATTGGCTTCTTTGAATGGGTCTTGAAAATGCAAGATTTGGGATGCATATTTTTATAACCTTGAGCTCGGGATGCAAAGGTTTCTGGTCCAATGAAAAAAAAATCACTGTAAATAGGGCAGTTCCAGATCAGATGTAATCAAGGCCAAAACTGATTACATTTGTTTCCTAAAGGTCAGTTCACAGGGTGACATTCAACCATTTTTGCCAGTAGGCTTTGTTTAGACGATCAGATTTGTGTCATATGTTGTTGTTGTTTTTTTTTAGTTTACAAAGTTACATATGTTGCATGACACATATGTCATGCAACATGCGTTACCGTGTAAATCCACCTAAATGGGGTGTCATGATACTTGGAAACACAATTTCTTTTAAATTTTTCAATGAATTATAGAGATTTCTCGGTGAAATCGAAACTGATAATTTCACTGTTTCAAACAGTGAAATTATCACTTTCGATTTCATTGTTTCAGAAATGGAATTTTTGTGAAATAGCCTCGAGTTTTTGTTGATTAATTGGCTAAATCTTATTTGGCTTGACAAAAATTACGTCACTTATGTTTGCACGTCATTATGACGTTAATGACGTCACTTAAACGCCAACGTTACATTGTTACTGCACGCAACGTCAGGCCGCCTAAGTCTCCTATAGGCATTCTTTCTTGGCAAGTTTTTGAGATCTGTTTATCAAAATGATATTTGAAGCTATTTTTTTCAGTTGCAAACTCTGTTTCCAACCAATATCATACCCATTAAACACGCTGGAAGCATCAAATTTGACGCAAAACGTCTAGAAAAAAAGTTGTGTTTCTGTCGTGATGGCTGATGCTCTTGAATAAACAGAATTATTAAAATTTTCAAGCATAAAAGAAACAGAAAAATTGACTTTTTCAGAGTAAGATGAATTTTCAGTTATTTCACTCAAGAACACCAAAAGTGGTATTTTCACTCGTGGCTTCACCACTCGCGAAAATACTGCTTTTGGTGTTCATTCGGTGAAATAAAAATCGATCTTATACAGAAAAAGTCAAATATCCTCTATCTGATACCGGCCAACTATGGATAATTATGGACCATGCAAAAAGAGCTTGCTTACTCCAAGTGCAAAATGTTGAAAGTCAGATGGCCAAATTCCACATCGTAAACCATTAAAAATGAGCCGCGACACAAGAAAACCAACAATATGGTTGTGCGCCCAGCGCTGACTCAGATCAGCCTGGGCATCCGCCCAGTCTGATCAGAGTCTTCGCTGTCCGCATGGAGTTAGCTTAGAACCTTAGCTACCCTTTAAGCGCTTAGCAAAGAGTCTGATCAGACTGGGTGGATGTTCAGGCTGACCCGAGTCTGCGCAGGGTGTACAACCACATTGTTGGTTTTCTCGTGTCGCGGCTAAAATATGCTTTCATACTAGTGTCAACAATCAAGACTCCGATCAGCCTGCATATCTACAATCTCGGATTATTCATGTAAAGAGAAAGAATTTATCAGGCTGGGCGTACGCGAAGGCTGAACTGTTTGCCCTGTTAACACATGTCCAGCCCAGCCTCAAGGCGACTAAATTATATCAGTCATCAACCTTTTCTATCCCCAGTTCATACAGCACGTCAACACTTCTGCCTCATCTTCTTCATCTGATAATGTTCAGTCAGAAAAGGAGCTGATTCAGCTTTTATACACATGTCATAGAAAAGAAACAAAACTTTTTTCTTCTTCTTTTTACTGCTAAATACATGTAGAAAACCTTTACATTATCGGACTAGTGAGTAGTCTAAAGTACGCTCTAATTTACCTTTTCTCGTCGCACAACTCAGATGCCAAGCAAACAAATTCAAGCGTATCAAAAGAAGTACCAGACTTTTTGTGACTGCCCGAAGTTCATATTTATAGCTGCAATGAATGACAAATAAGAAATAAATTTGCATTGAAGCTTTGTGCTGTGCAAATAAGTCACTTACCGTTATAGCTCAATGTACTGAGACACCTAAATATGAACGGGTAAACGTTCAGGGGAAGCAACTCTGCCATTTTCATTTATGCCAGGGGAAGCAACTCTGCCATTTTCATTTATGCCAGGGGAAGCAACTCTGCCATTTTCTTTTATGCCAGGGGAAGAAACTCTGCCATTTTCATTATGCCAACCTTCTGAATGGGAGTCAACTCTTAAAGGAAAGAATTTGCTCCATTTGGAGCAAATTCTTTCCTGTAAGAGTTGACTCCCTTTGGAAGGGTTTCGTCGACCAGGGACGCAAACAGAAAGTACAAGTTATTTCCCTTTGGAACATGGCGGAAAAACTTGGCTACGAAGGACCTCTGACAGTATCAATGCAAAGGACCTAGTATGACGTGGGCTGATTTTGGCCCCATTCAAATTCACTTAAAATATCGTGGTTTCTGTTGCTTATCATCTGAGTTAAGGTGGTGATTTATGGTAAATGTAAAAATCTGCATAAAACCATAAAAAAGTAATGTATCTCCCTGAAAGTTAGCAGACTTCTTATTTTTGTTGTTCTTCACAGTTTAGAATACAAAATAGACGTACATGCCGCTTAAAAAGTGTTTTTATAAGGAAAGATCAAAGGGTAATTTTCTGCGAATAAATATGAAGAAATGATATCGTTATTGAAAATTTACGTAGTGCTTAAGGTGCATTATTGCATAATGGAGAGCGTCCTAGCAATTATTTATTCCAACTCTTTCTCAAATTGTAATGCAGACCAAATGAAAATGGTAGCTTTTTCTCAAATGTTCAACCATGTAAAAAGTAAATGTACACTGGATGCATTTATTAAATATAGGGTAGGCAAGGATACCTATGTTAACACCTACAATATAAATAATACACTACTGATATGATCAGTGGTGTGTGGATGAAATTGTTCAACCTTGTTAAAATAGTATCACCTGTCTCACCTGTGTGTTTTGACAAAAAAATTTGGACAAAGACTGCATCTTTTTCCATCTGCTCAGCCTGATAATGTGTGAAAGAGTTTGAAAAAATAATTGCTAGGACGCTCTCCATTATGCAATAAGGTACTCTAAGCACTAAGTATATTTTCAATAATGATATTATTTTTTCAGATTTATTCGCAGAAAATTACCCTTTGATCTTCTTTTATAAAAACATTTTTTTAACATTAACAAATGCTGCATTTTGGGATTCTGAATTATGAGAAACAACATAAAGAAGGCATCTGCAAAGTTTTGGAAAGATCAGTGTTATTTTGAGCATTTTATGCAGATTTATGTCTTTGTCCCAAATCAGTGATTATCACCACCTTAATGGGGACGTTGTGTTATTGTTTAACGTCCGTAGTAAACAGCTATGGTCATGTCGAGACGGTCAGTTACCCTAACCACACTATTCCTGGGCAGGCTTAGACCTCCTTAGCGGTTAACCAGTTCTAAGTGCACTTACTTTCAACAGTAAATGGCAACTGCCCTTCTTGAATCAGGGGAAGGGGAAATGAAAGTAAGTGGCCGGACCGGGTATCGAACCCAGGACATCTGGCTTACAAGTCAGGCGCCCTACCGACTGCGCTACGAGGCCCGGCAAATGGGGACATACAGAAATAATAAGATGAATACGTTTATATTTCAGTTCCATAACGCTTCCCCCACATTTCAGCTGAAACGTATCCATGGCCGTAGGCCAGGGCACCGTTCGTCTGTGGAGGGGGGAGGGGCAAATATGGGCCTTGTCATACCAAGGGGTTTGCCTATTTTTCTTCAAATTATTGCAGTTTCCTCCCGCAGCACGAATTGAAATAATTGGCGTGCAGACTCTACACTAATTTAAACCGTTTTTAAATTATGCCTAGCGCCCCATAAAAAGGACAAAGGCAAACAGTCCGGACAGAGAACGCAGCGTCTGATCAGAGTTTACATAAAATCTTCAGCAATTCTAATAAAATGATAAAAGATAGAAAACCAGACACTCCTAAAACGATAAATGAGCCGCGACGCGAGAAAACCAACAATGTGGTTGTGCGCTCAGCGCAGACTCAGATCAGCCTGGGCAGCCGACAATTTTGACCAGACTCTTCGTTAAGTTCTCAAAGGGTAGCTAAGGGTCTAAGCTACCTCCATGCGGACAGCGAAGACTCTGATCAGACTGGGCGGATGCCCAGGCTGATCTGAGTCTGCGCTGGGCGCACAACCACATTGTTTGTTTTGTCGTGTCGCGGCTCAAATGGACTCATCAAGTTTATTACATGTATAAGCATAAAAAGGTCCACTTGGCATACATGCGCTAAAGTTATAAGGATTCGGTAAAAGCGCGAGTTTCACACTAACCAGGACAGTTTATTTATATATAGTAAAACATGTCTTGGTGACCACCTCTATTAAGCAAGCAACCTGTATTAAGCAAGCATGTATTTGTAAAAGATATTGAAATGTACCTCTATTAAGCATGCAAACACATTTTGATTATCCCTTAGGTGCTTGCTTAATACAGGTTGGACTGTAGTTTGTCTATACAAATACGGAAAAGCAAAGCGGTCCACGCTTGATTGTCGTCGTGTGAAAAGGAATCTTAACCCAGCAGACACATCACGTCATTATGACATCGTATTGACATCTATGCGACGTAATGAGGTGAAGGCATGTGCGAACTGTAATCTCAACTCAGCCTTCCGAAACTAGACGTTACTTTGTAACAATTTTTCTAGCTTTTTTTATTAAACTATACATTTTGTCATTCTGTTAGCATCGCCTCATCGACAAAATACCCAAGGGATGCCACAATGTATTGTTTAATGGATATCTCAAATATTCATCAACAACTCCTTTACCTAAACCATCAATATCGCCAAAATTCGGTAACCGCCAAATATAAGTGTATTACAGTATTTACAATACCCTCATGGCTCACGCGACGCCAATCAGTTAACTATGCAAAGTAGCATTTTCAGCATCAAGTAACTATCGAGTCACGCTGATCAGGACACGCCTCTATGGCTATACATGTACAAATGAAGTAGTAGTTGAGCTGCAACTACATGTATAAGACTCAAGCCCTCCAGAACAGCACTGGATTTTCCACCGCCAGGTGTAGTGACAGTTCCCCCACCCTGGGAGGGATCAAATGTTCTGACAGGTTCAACAACAATTTCATTGCAGCGTAGCTTGTCATACCTGAAACGCAACAGAAAAAAATTAAGCGTGTCATGTAAGAAGGAACTTTATCATATGACGTCGCATCTGAGAGTGTAATAAGGCCATGCATTAAAAACGATAATCCACTAGTGGATTAAATATGCAAATTACGTCGTAACGTTATGCGCTGACGTCCATAAAACGTCGCGTTTTCTAATTGCGAAATCGTGACGTTTAATGCAAAAATTGCTAATAAAATGCTAATAAATGCGATTTTAGTGTCATATGATAAATAGAATCTTGCATTCGTGCTCCTGTATTATTGAAGGACTTCTTCGATTAAGGCGTGAATTTTCCCCATGATTTAAAAGTTATACGGATCACTGACTTTTGCTTTGCATTTATGACTATGACTTGTAACTTGCATGGAAAATGAATTTTCAAGTGTTTGTGTCTATATAAAGTACGTTAAACATACATTGACGTTGACGTTATTGTTGAGATAAGTTGTAAATTTTCCTCAAACCGTTCGTTGAAATAATGATTTATTGTATATATTTCACCCTTTTTTAACATAACAGATAACACTGGATAGTTTTGACTGTATGTATGTGACCTTGACCTCATTTCAAGGTCATGGTACACAATAAAATCCTTGAAGATCACAGTGCTACTGTTGACCATTCTTCTTCTTTGGCTTATTGAGTATCGTTCCCCCCCGTGACCCAGCTTCCCACTCATATATATTGCGTACTTGCATCGTATAAGTCTGCTGCATGAAGGAAATGCTGGGTCACGGGGGGGAAAGTACTTGTATTTTAGTTATAGTGAAGCGTTCTCTTTTGGCCTCTTTGACCGGAAGTATAACTGTGGTTTTGCATGTTTAAATGCCAGTCAGGCGTAACAAGAAGAAAATCATTGCTTTGTATTGTGATATGCATGTATTTAGCATGCATTTATGACAAAAATGTATGAAATGAATGACTGATTTCAATATTTTTATTACCTCAAAAATTGAGGTATGCGAAAACCTTGAATTAAGGGTATGTCATAAAGCTAACTGAACTTCCGGTACGATGGTGGTGTAAGCACGTGTTTGGTGGTGGGTCTCAATTTGAATAAAATTCATGTTAATGCTCGGATTTGAGGGTAGTAAACTTATGGAACAGTAACTAGGAACATTTTTCGCTTGACTTTGCCAAAAAAAATTGGACATTTGTGCATATTTATGGATATTATGGACGACATGTAAAGCAGGTACATGCTTCTTTATTCTCCAATGGTGGAAAGCGTGAATGTTGCAAGTCGGTCATTGACATTACTGTATTGATATTGATATAGTGCATAAAGTACATATACAATTCATACTGTCAGCGGATAGCCAGTTCATTCATAAAATTAATAAATCATAAGATATTGACTTTGCTAAGGTTTTGAATAAGAACTTGAACTTGAACTTGAATTGTTGAAGGGGGTTAAACCCTGCAAGAAAAACTGAAAGTTAAACAACACCCTTACAGTGGGGTTGACGAAATCATGGCTAGTGAGTCAAGAAAACAATTCGACAAACGTAAGGCTAGTGCATCCCCAGAGATTGAAACTCCGCAACTCAGGTTACGTCGCAGGGGGTCTTTACCGGATCTTCAGGATGCGTCTGATCCGAAAAGGACTTATTCTCTACCGGACTTGATGAAAAAAGGTTTTCAGGATCCTGAGGTGTTCCAAGATGTTATTCCCTCTATTCTGAAACAATTACAACCGACAATCGAAGCCAAAATTGAATCTACGATAAAAGCGTCAATTGAAAAATCAATGACCAATTCCATTGTTAATGCGGTTGATTCTGCTCTGCGTAAATTCAAAGATGAAGTTATGGATCCCATAGTGATTCAAAAGGATTCCGAAATTAGTATGTTGCAACATGAAATAAGTCAGCGAGATGAAAAGGTCAGAGTTCTTGAAGACAAGGTCGGTAAAATGTCAAAGGGTTTAAATGACTTAGAGCAGTATGGCCGACGACAGTCCATTCGTCTTAATAACGTACATCTTGACAATGTCTCTGAGTGCGAACCAGTAGTAATCAATATTTTGAATAGAGCCCTTCCAGAGGCAGAATCCATATCCTCTGACGATATTGACCGTTGCCATACGATCGGTAGATTGAACAGAAAGAATAACAGACAGATAATCGTCAAATTTAGTTCATATAAGATTAAAGCAAAAGTCTATGCTGCTAGGTTTAATTTGTCAAACGTGTATATGTCGGAGGATTTCACTCCTAGCAACCAGAAAGTAGTTGATAAACTGGTTCAGTATAAAAAGGCTAAAAAGATCAAAAAGTTTTGGTCGATTGATGGCAAGATTTTTGCTAAAGCCCATGACCTTCAGCCGAAGGTCAGAATCAACTGTGCGGACGATATTGAAGTTATGATTGCTTCAGAGATTGATGAAGGATATATGTTAGCCAGAGAAACTGGTGGTTTGAACAGGTTAGATGATGCCGATCAAGAGGACCAGATGGTTTTCGAGCAAACCCCTGACAGCCAGTAGCAGCATATGTAATAGAATGACGGTGGCTCTTAAATGCCTATATGTTCTATAGTGTTTGACCAGCATTAACAGTGCCGAAATTGCCCTGAGTTTCGGATGGGTTAAGTTACTGGGTGTGAGGACCCACTGCCGACATTGAAGTCGGTTTGGGTGTTCACAGCTTGTAAATCCTGGTTGGTTGTAAATCCTTTGATTATAATATTTTTAGAACAACCCTAGTGACTTCCTAGAGGCTAATTAAGATTTCCCTGTCACAGGGGCACATTCGGCATTTGCATTCTAACAAGACTTACAACTATTAGTAACGAACACAGCAGTAGTCATTTTAGAGTAGCAATACAAACTGACTTAAAACTGATATATGAAACAGCAATAGCATATAAATATTTTGGCAACTTGCGATCCTAAGCATTTCTTGTAGGGTGAACCAAGTACTGTGTGAATTTCTATCAACCTTGCAGATGTCTTTGTTCCTCTGGGCCTCATGCAAGTAGTGGGACTTTGAAGTATTGACATAGACAAATTATAACCTTATGTGATACCAAGTGAACTGTAAGACATTCTGATGAATTGATATTGACGCCACCGAGCCTCCTGTGCATGCTGTAAGCAGGCATGCCATTAGATTACCATTAAGATTAGATGTTCAAGTTTCATTTGACATTGGGACGTACAGTTGAAACAGACAGTGTCGACCAAATTCAGACTGTGCAGTCTGATTTTGGTTTTCATTGTCGATATCAGTTTGCCTTGATATAGGATACTAGTTGTGGTTTTACTCATACTGATGTCCCAATGCATGTGATGACTGCGGTAAATATATTGTATAAAGCATTTTTGGCACACAGGTGTATCATGATTCAAAACAATATCACACTTCAGAAAAGTTCCCTGTCATAGAGTTTTGGGTTTTGCCACAATGTATCCCAGAGAACATGATCAGATCACATCACTTTGTTCTAATTTGAGGATAGCTATGTTGAAAATTTCAAATGTGTCACATAGTACGTAATGGACAGGATTTGCTAAAATGATCATAAATTGGATGTATTATATCAAGTAAATACCAAGTTGGAGCTCAACTTTGATGACAACGACATATCGACGTCGATTCAGTGAAAAACGCTGAACCGACGTCTAAATGCCGTTGTCATTTTGTGCATACAGGAATCCAATTTTTGTATTTGTTACCGAACTTGCTCTCTCTCTCTCTCTCTCTCTTATATTATAGATTGTAAAGTCATTGTCGTCAATTACTATACCAATATTAATTCAAATGTCTACGCATAGTGTGAAACGTACTGTGGGGATTCTGATCATTGTGACTTCAATAATTCCTGAAGTTGTCATTAAAATGAATTAATTTGATCATATAGTGAAGGGATGCGTTGAATGATGCAGGTGAAGTGGCAAATGGTGGGGACCCTGAGCAGACTGCTCCTGGGTCTTCACCGTTTGGTAAAACCCAGGTGTCCCAATGTTTAGATTTCTTACAGTATGTTTGTAGTGTATGTAGTGATATGGGTCAATTGTCCTTAGGTATTGTACCTCTTGCTTTGCATGTAGTTTTTATCAGTTCAGTGAACTTGATAAATTTTCATTGGTTTAAACCAGACATATGACATGACACGCATAATCGACCAAACGACAAAATCTCGCAAAAAGACACGTGATGTACTTTTTTTTTTTTTTTTTACATCAGGCGCTTTTTCATTGGCTCAAAATAATGTCATCGTGGGAACAGAAAAGTCGAACCCGCAAAATATGCGCACTATTAGTTTCATTCATGTATTGCCGAACGGGCACACGGCGTTAGATTCACATCGAATCAACGTTGATTCAACGTCAATACGTTGAATCAGCATTGATTCGATGTTGATTAGACGTGTGTGCTCAGACGGACCTCATGCATTCGGGTATCTTTCTTTACGTTGTCAAACTTTGCTGTTTCCAGCATATTGTTATATAAAACGATTTCTGAGACTGCAAACAATATTGTCTGTCAATGTATTATTACGATTAGCCTATTGCATTAACATATACAATTTTTGCGTACGTATTCGAGGCTTACTACCAAAGCTGTTGTAAATAATGGGACGTGAATGGTTGTTTTTCACAATATTTTTGTGTTTTCGTTTTTGTGTTTTTTGTGCATGTAACGCCTCCGTAACAACAATAATGATCTTTTCCATAGACTATCTACACATTTTGCCTAAGAAACAACTTTTATATCGTGACAGTTCAGAATGTCCTATTGCTGCCCGTTTTTCTATTTTCTCTTTATTGTATCTGTATAACCCCAAATGGGAGTTGACTTAGTTGCATATAGGGCAGCAATAGGTATATTCTATTTAGTTACGCATAAAAGATTGTCTTTGAGGAAAGCAGGTCTTAATCTGTTATTATCACTATATTCTGTGTTTACCATATTTGTGCTGCTTTTTCTCCGAAATTTCGTAAAAAATGATGACTTCACCCTTTATAGGATAATAATATTGCTAGCTTGTATGGATGTAGAACTAAATCCTGGCCCGTTATCTGCTGGCGTCAATTCATTAGACATTTTCCATTTAAATACACGAAGTATACGAAACAAATTTGATTATTTAAGTGACATTGTAGATTCATATCAAGTTTTATGCTTGTCCGAAACTCATTTGGACCCAAACATTCACTCTGATACTTTACTATTCGAAGGATTTGATCCACCTATACGGAAAGATAGAACACATAATGGTGGGGGTGTTATGATATACATGTCAAATACTTTGAAATATAATCGTCGTGACGACTTGGAAGATCTGCGATTTGAAACCATTTGGGTAGAGGTAACATTAAAAGCTCAAAACATTTTGATCTGCTGTTTGTACCGCAGCGACTTTAATGCTTCCCAGTCCTTATTTGTATCGGAATTACAAAATAGTATTGAAACTGCATTAGATTATACCCCATATGTTATACTCACAGGTGACATGAATATAGATTTTATTAATTTTACAAACATGCAATTGAGAGATTGCCTGTCACTTTTTAATTTAACAAATGTTATTAACGAGCCAACAAGAACAGTCGGACATTCGTCTACATTGATTGATCCAGTTCTAGTAAGTGATGCATGTACAGTTTTAGATTCTGGTACGCTGACTGTCGATAATACAATAAGTGACCATAAAGCAACATATGTTTCTGTAAAAATATTTGTAAGTACGTCAAGAAGCTACTACAGGGAAGTATGGAATTATAAAAAGGCAGACTTTAATCGACTAAATAATTTAATTGAATCGTATGATTGGAACTCTGAAATTAACGATCAAATGCATATTGACGAAGTGTGTGAAAATTTCACAAATACATTCATTAATTTCTGTAAAATATGCATTCCTTTTAATAAAGTTCTAATCCGACCAAATGATAAGCCATGGTTTACATCCGAACTAAGGTACAATATTCGTTTGCGTGACAGGCTAAGAAAGCATGCATTTAAAACGTCTAATGATATTGACAAAATTCGTTATAAAACCCAAAGAAACCGTGTTAACAACATGAAAAAATATGCCAAAGGAAACTATAACAGTAACTTAGAAATTATTATATCGAATAAGGATAATGGAAACAAAACTTTTTGGCAAGTTATGGGACGGTTTATGGGTAAAAATAATAATTCGACCATCATTCCACCATTACGCATATCAGGCAACAACTATGCTTTCACAAATAAGGAGAAAGCCGTGTGTTTAAACGATTTCTTCTGTTCTATTTCCTCTGTTGACGACAGTGCTAATGTTTTACCGAATTTTGGAAACAAAACTGATTCTGTTCTTTCTAATATATCTATTTCTCAAACAGATGTTAAAGATATCCTGAGTTCACTTATAGTAAACAAAGCGAGCGGTCCAGATGGAATAAGTCACAGAATGTTGAAAAATACTTGTAATACTATAGCTAAACCGTTAAGCATGCTTTTCAATATTTCCATTCAGCAAAAAATATATCCCAATATCTGGAAGTCAGCAGTCGTCATGCCTATTTTCAAAAAAGGTGATAAATCTGAAGCAAGTAACTATAGACCAATTTCATTAATAAGCTGTGTAGGAAAAACTTTTGAACGAATAGTATTTAAAAATGTATACAATCATTTGATAGCGAATTCTCTCATTTATAAATATCAGTCAGGATTTTTACCAGGACATTCAACTGTCCACCACCTTATTGAAGTTATACATCATACATGTTTAGCGCTGGAAAATTATGAAACAACGTGTCAAATTTTTTGTGACATATCGAAAGCCTTCGATCGTGTATGGCATCGTGGTTTGATTTTAAAACTTGAAAAATACGGTATTCATGGAAATCTTTTGGCATGGTTTGTAAATTATCTGTTAAACAGAAGTCAATGTGTATGCATTGATGGGACATATTCTCCAAAAAAATATATCACAGCAGGAGTTCCTCAAGGTTCAGTGCTGGGCCCTATGCTGTTTTTAATATACATAAACGACATATCCGATGACTTGACTGGTATGACTCGTTTATTTGCTGATGATACTTCCCTGAGTTTTTCGTCTATTAATCCTCTTGAAATCGAAAGGGTATTGAACGAAGACTTAACAAAACTTAGTGCTTGGGCAAAAAGATGGCTTATAACGTTCAATGCTCAAAAAACGGAAATAATGGTAATTTCAAATACATATAATGGTCATAATATCGAACTGATAATGGATAATACCGTTTTGCAAATAGTCAACGTACATAAACATCTCGGTGTTGTATTATCGTCAAATAACAAATGGACTAGTCATATTGATACTATAATTCAATCAGCGTCCAAACAGATCTCCTTTCTTAGAAAACTTAAATATAAATTTTCAAAAAACTCATTAAATAAAATTTATTGCACATATATAAGACCTCTTCTTGAATATGCAAGTGAGGTATGGGACGGATGTAATCAGACTGACGCAGACAGACTCGAAAAAATACAGCTAAACGCAGCGAGAATTGTAACTGGCTTACCAATATTTTCTTCATTAGCATCTCTCTATTTCGAAACTGGATGGGAAACGTTAGCAGATCGACGGAAAAGTAAAAAACTTAATCTTATGTATAAAATGGTTAACAATGACTCTCCATCCTACTTGTTAGATCTCCTCCCTAATAGAATTCATGAAACATCTAATTACAACTTAAGGAGTGGAGAAAATTTTGAAGTACCTTTCTCGCGGTTATGTTCATATGAAACTTCTTTCATTCCGTCTACTTTAAAACTATGGAACGAATTAGATATTGATATTCGGAGCTGTGCGACTTTATCTGCATTTAAAACTAAACTTCGTAAACAAATAAACAAAGTAAATGATTTGTTATCAGTTGGCGACAGGAAATATAGTATCATACTAACTAGAATTCGACACAATTGCAGTAGCCTAAAAGCAGATTTGCACAGAATAAACATTGTTCCAAATTCAGTATGTGCTTGTGGGACTGATGTTGAAAATGCTGAGCATTACTTCTTTTCCTGCACACTATATGATAATCAACGCGATAGTTTATCGGCGACTCTAAATTTCATTCCGGTCGTTAACTTAGATTTATTATTGAATGGTGGATCAGAACTTAGTTACGACCTCAATAAAACAGTTATACTTGCTGCCTTAAAATATATCAAAGATACTCGCAGGTTCACATGAGCTGATATCCTAATCTCATTCGTATTAAATTCTATGTTACCTGTTAGTTCAAAGAAAGTAGCTTTTATGTGGAACAGAGCATTGTTGAATGTTACGGAGTAATAATAAAAATGTATTTTCGTTCAAAAAAAAAGTATCATATTTACCATTGTACCATTTGTAGATTACTTGTCACATTTAGGGAGAGGACTATATAATGTTGTGTATAACTTGTGTCCAATCCCTTTGTCTTTTTGCAATAAAATATGTTTAATCTAAGGGTATGTAGGGTCAGACTGGATTATCTCCCCATGTCTTTGGGTCTGAATCACAAATGATCTGATTTCATACGGCTTACATATTTGTGGAAGCTCCGCTAAGAAAAAATTGCACACTTTATACTTTTGAAAATTCGGACCTGTCGCGCCGGTCTAATGGGGAAAATCCTCGCCTTAATCGAAGAAGTCCTTTATTAAACTCGTTGGGGAAAACCGATAAGATGCTCGGCAGAGAGCCGAGCATCTTATCGGTTTTCCCCAACGAGTTTAATAAATTCAATAATACACGCGCACTCATGTAAGATTCTGTATTTAATATTCACGTTTTGTGATAAAATATAGCTTGATGCGCATATACTGAGTCAGATAACTGGCAAAAAAGTAGAGGGAACAAGTTTTTGAAAAAAGACAAATCGCTCAACAAAATACAATTTCCTGTTCGGTTCTCCGTCTAGCAATGCTATATAACCAATGGCACTGAGTGAATGAGTGATATGCGTTTTACGGCACATCAGCACAAAAACGGCTATTTCGCGCCAAAAGCGCAATAAAAGAATACAATTTATATGCATTAGGTCAGAAATGAATACACAAACAATGGCAGGATAATGATTGGGAATCCACGCATGTACACTATACATGTATATTTACCAATTTATGATATCGAAAGTAGGTCAAAATGACCCAAATCATTTTCAAACCCTGTTTTTGTTAAACTCAAGGCTGTTTTATGCTTACAATTCGCTTAACCACGATCATTTACAATGACGCCAGTGTAGCGAGAATCTTGCAGCGATACCTCACGATAAAATTTTTCATAACTGGTAGAGCAATGGGGTCTTTAATAAATTCCCAAATGAAGTAAATATTGTTTATGGCAGCCAAAAAGTCTCTGACAGCGCAAATGCAAATGTTAACCTCAGGCGTCCCTGTTCGCACATGCAACACCGGCCGTTTTTACATGTCACCACTCACTTACACAGGTATTCACTTGAGAATTGAACCTTTACTTTTCAAGATTCATCCGCTCTTGAAGCCAGTGGGAGGAGACTATATTTACACTTTATTTTCAGCTATATATGAAATATACTACAACAGCGAAAAATTGATAGTATTTTTCACGACTGCGTTTTGTCTTAAAGTCTTCATAGACCTACCAACGGTTAAAACGTCTAAGCCCTGGTCATTATGAAAGCGGTTCAGCCTTTACGTTTGGTAATAAAACGTGGGTTGATGTGCATAATTTGAGTCATATAGCCTAACTGGCAAAAGAGAGGGGAAACATGTTTTTGAAAATTAACAAATTGCTCCACAAAATAAAATTTCCTTGCAGAGTGATACAATATAAACAAAATCGAAATAATGCACATTTTTATTTTTACCATTTAATCAGCTTTATGGTATTGAAAGTACATGTAGGTGATTTTAGTTGCAATCAACTTTAAAATTTTCTTATGTAAAACTCAAAAATGATTTATTTGTTTCAAGATGACTAATCACGGTCATTTACAATGATTTTTACAACGATAGAGCAATGGGGCCTTTTAACGTCGAAAAGGTGTACTTATAGCTGGATGCCTTCTTATGACGACCAGGGGCCGTATTCATAAAGCCACTTAAGTGGTTGCTATGCGGTTGCTAAGGCCAAATTTCTTTGAAGGAGATTCCCTACAACTATGAAATTTGGTCTGGAGGAACAGTCTTACAAAGACTGTTCCTCCAGACCAAATTTCATAGTTGAAGGGAATCTCCTTTATAGATATTTAGCCTTAGCAACCGCATAGCAACGACTTAAGTGGCTTTATGAATACGGCCCCAGTCAAATTGCTAAGTTATCACGATGTCAGGCTGACTTTATAACACGTGAACAACTAGCCTTTATCGTCAGCTTAAGACAGTTGCTCGAAATAGGTTCACTAAAAAGGAAAGTCACTGTCGAAGGTAAATATAACTTTAAGATTTACGATTTCAAGCCTTTACTTTTTTAAAAAAAAAAGTCTCCATAGTCCTATCACTGATAAAAACAACAAAACACAATTCATTTTGGAAAGCGCTTCAACTTTCACGTTTGGTGATAAAATGTAGGTTGATGTGAATCGATCTATATCATTGGCAAAACGTATGGGGAACATGGTTTTGAAAATTTCCTATTCTTGTTTCCGGTCGAGTGAGGTTATATAAACAAACGCGAGACAGAGACTGGGGGCCACCCTTGTACATTGTATTTTTACTATTTCATTGAAGGATACGAAATCGAAAGTAGGTCATTTTAGTTGCCAATGGCCGAAATGATTCTTCAAAACTTTTTTGAAGTGAAACTCGAGGATGTTTCATTTGTTTAAAGTTTATTAATAGCTAATCGCGGTCATTTTCATGACGAAATTATGATGAGAAGCTTGCAGCGATACCTCATGATAAATTTTTCATGCTAATATAGAGCAAGGGGGCATTTAACTAGCTGACGGTGTGAAAGCGAGTTTTCATTTTACAAACAGGCTGACTGATATCACACTCCCCCTGAAATGACCCTCATTTTTTCTCCTGATTGATCGTCCAATCAGAATCTTTGAGACGGACAGGTATTTGGATGATCTATAGGCATCGCAGCCTACACTGCTTATTGTTATAGAATAACTTCCAGGCCCGGATCCAGACCACCACGTTCTAGCGGGGCTCTGGATAACTGGTGGGGCTGGGAGGTGCCGAGGTGTATGGAGGGGCGACTTGGGGGGGCTTGAAAATAAAAGAGAACTTTTTTAAAACGCCTGTTTTGCCTTGAAATATATGTTGTGACATCTCACTAGAATCGCCTCGCTGAGGCGATTCTAAGTAGATGTCACAACATATATTTTAATCTGACCACATTGATAATTATCACAAATTGTCATCAGATACTGCTTATTATCTAGAAGCCTACATAACGCAAGGGGGCCAGATGGCGGGGCTGAAGCCCCAAAGCCCACCCCCTGGATCCGGGGCTGACTTCAACAGCATGTTTTAATTTCTGCAACATTCTTATTGCTTATCAGCACTTTGACAATGTGAGAACGGCGCAACACGTGACTACAAAGAAATCCGCTTATAATAAACGCAAATGCACTCTTACTTTTAAAGAATTTGTTGCTTTGCAAAACCGTGGATAAAACAAATTCTAGTTCATTGCTGCATTCTTATCGTATCATTCCTTATTTCACAGAAAAATGAACCCCGAAATTTCGCGGGTAGTATATCAGCTGCATCAAATAAGCCCAGTATACAAAAACTTAAAACTAAAACTTTCCAGTTTTAATAGAACTATCTCACCTATTCGTCTCTCCATTCTGTTTCTTTTCGTATTCTTGCTCCATAGTCTCGCCATCAAACCAGGACATGTTCAAGAATGGATGCTCGTAGCCATGGCGACACACACACTGATAGGAGCCGAACCTAAAACCCCTACCGCTCAGAGGAACGCACTGGAAATAGAGGGTTTACATTATTCTTCCGCCCAAAGTGCGATTTTATTTCCAACTTAATACAAGAATTTCGCGGTACGCTATGCCGCACCTGCTTTGCGTCTTCACAATAGGAACTCACTGCAAGCATCAGTTTGACTCATATTTGGTAAAAATGCATTCGGTAGTTCATGAGATAGTGTCCGTTTCGCTATTTTAAGTGACAATGGGTGGCAGCCATCTAACTCCTGAAAGAAAAGACCGGCGATCCGCTTATTTTTCATGTACATGCCACATATAAAATTTCAAGATCCTAGCATGAGCGGTTCTTGAGTTCCGGAGCCTCGATAGCTCAGTGGGTTGAGCCCTGTCCTACTGATCTAGCAGACCGGGTTCGAGCCCCGCTTGAGGCGAGAATCTTTCTTATCGAAAACGGGTTCCAGTGCACATAGCCTTTCATTATCACCATCCCATCGTCCTGACATCCTGATACAACTGCAAAGCTGCTGAACAAGACGTAAAATCGCAAGTCATCCATCCATCCATCCATGCATCCATCCATTCATCCAACTTGAGTTTCTCAGCTGCCAAAAACGCTACGGACAGACGGACAGGCCGTCGTTCCGAGTTATGACCTTTTTTTAACACCTTGTGAATAAAATATATATAGAACGGCTTGAGCTTGTATACCTCTTCGATATTATGAAGCAAGAAAGACCTGATTATTTTTTTAGTTAATTCCGTAAATCAAATATCCCCTGAATAGCATGAGCTAGAGTCATGATATTTAACATACTTTTTCAATATAACACAAGGATGACCTAATCTACTTTTGAGCCAATTTCGTAATTTTTTGACTGAATTACTCCACTTTTTGGACTAAGGCATTTTTTCAGAATACACCTTGTGAACAAAATATATGAAACACCGCTTTTAAGGGTCACTTGATATTTGGCATACTGTTTTGACACGAAGCAAGGATGACCCGTTTAACTTGTAAGCCAACTGTGTAAATTTTGACTGAATTATGCCCCTTTCGGACTAAGGCATTTCTGTCAGAATCAACCTTGTGAACAAAAATATCTGAAAACTGCTTGAGCTAGCGTCGTGATATTTGGCATACTGTTTGTAATTCATGGTTTCATACGTGGGAGGAAGACTTCTCCAATTGGCAAAATTAAACATAACAGGAACCTGTTATTCTACAATTTACTTTGATCATCTGATGATACATTTAAGATAAAAATCCTTTCAACTATTATTTTATACAAAACCTTTTTTGATTTTATATATGTAAGGCGAAAACCCCTGGACAGGGGCAGATAACCCCATATGAAAACCAATAAATAAATGACGTTTCATCTATTTATTCTAAATAGTAAAGGAATTGCAGGCCAAAAACCACTTTTTGAACATTGATACGGGCCATAACTCTGACAGAAATTTTAATAAACAAACAAAAATCATTCCTAAGACCAGTCGCATGCAAAGTTTGAAGAAATCCGCCAAGGACTACTCAAGTTATCGAACGGAAACGAAGCGCTCATGGACATGCGCACGACCGCGTACAGAACGGGGAACCATAATACGCCGTCATTATCATCTAGTGGCGTATAATAATTGGATTGGCAGGATAAATGTAGAAAAGCATATCCTTACACGTTGCGTTTCATAGTGACACTTGGCTGTATTTCCAAAGACTTTGTTCACATCACCGTCTGCTGGACACTGATTGATATCCAAGTCGGCCAGACTGACATCTACTGCGACCACGCCTCTGTTGAAAATATGCAAGGATTATATATCAAACGGGGCATTCTTACTAGGAATTTAACATCTATAGTCAACTTTCGACACCTCAAAGTCAAAGTTCATCCCAAAATACTGATATCTCAAAGTAAATTTTCTGGTTCCAGAAAATTTACATTGAGATAGCAGTAGTTAGAGAACATAGAAGTTTAAATGTATATAAAAATAGAAAATAAGCCCAAGCTATATTATTTCATATAGGAGGGTTCTTTCAGATATCGCTGTTCGAGATATCGAGAGTTTACTGTAATTTCTGTGCGTTATAACACACATTACAAAACAAAGATTTACATGCTATAACCATTTAATCACACAAAAAAAACCAATTAGATTTTTATACCAATGGGGTTTCATACCGTTAACAAACAAGAGACCATGAGGCCCAGAATCGCTCACCAGTGAGTTGACGTATGACAATGTATCTCTTCTGAGCAATTGTATTTATGAGAGCAGGCAGCCATTTTGGATCATAGATAAGGGTTTTACCATATATGGGCATACATATACTAGCCAAAACTTCTAACCGGCCACTTAGTTTTTTTTATCATTTTTCGTCAATGCTATTAGCAATAACAAAATTCAGTTTGTAGCCACAGATAGGAGAATATGTCGGTAAACCATACCACTGAAAGATTTAGCATTATCAAGTGTCCTGTATCCAGGAGGCACAGATGAATACGAGTACCCCCATTTTCAAAATTAACAAGAATTTGCATTGAGAGGTGGGGTAAGTTTTAACATTTTAACCCAAAGAGACTTCTGTCAAGCAAGACGAGTGTTCATTTCTGCTTAAAACTGTTTCTCCAGTCATTTGTTTTACTAATGAAGCAGTTTTGCTGGCGTAAATTGGATATTTCTTAACTCTTTCGGCGCCAAATTTTTCAGACGACAAATTTTCGTCTGCTCAAATCATCAGACGACAGATTTGTAATTGGAAATTTTAACAATCTAAAGACATTTTTCATAAAATCAGGCTTTTTAAGTTCATATTTGAATGGCAAACAGTGTAGATCCTGATCAGACGGCTCTTTTAAGAGCCGGCTGATCTGGATATACGCTGTTTGCAAAGTCGCATTTTTGCGACTTTGGCACCGAATGATTTTTAAAAATTTGTGACGAAATGCTGGATTTTGTGAAAGTTTGAATTGGGGGTATTTGTCTTCATCGGCGCATCCTGGTTGTAATGTCAAGAATTTTGTCAAACCTTTTAATGGCTACATGTAAGTTGACGGACACATTTGCCTATTTAAAGATGCAAATAGAACTATAAAGCTATACAATTGTTTGAGCGTTTGAAGAAAATCGATAAAATGTAAGTGGCCGGTTAGAACTTTTGCTTAGTATATGAGGACAACCATTTATCCCCGACACATGATGGCTGGCTTCAGTCGACCCAGTGGCTTTAAAAGAGAAGATAATTATAATTGTTGATACATTTATATGAGTTAACCGCCTTGACAAAAGGCAGAAAATGGCCCTGACCGGTTACAAAAAATATTTGTGTCCTCATTTCACCAACATTTACACCACAGTCTTCAATAGTTTGAGTAATATCTAATGTTGTAGCATTTTCTCTACAAAACCACATGGAAGCAAACTTGACCGTTCTGTAAAAACTTAAAGGTCAACCTAGAGTCGTCATTTGAAGAGACCTGATATTATATGAATCCCAACTGATGTATACCACATTTCCAGTTATTGGCCATTTGCTTCTGGAAAAGATTCTTAAACGTTTTCGAAAACAAACATGGACATCTTGGTCATGCGACAACAATTATGTCAATAAACTTTCATTTTCGCAATTCGTACAGGCTCCATATGAGATTTTGCTTCATTTGGCAAAGTGGCTTTGAAACAGATGTTTAAAGTTGTTGAAATATGAGTGACCTTGGCCAAATGTCAAAGAATGAACTGGACCTTTGGTACTAAAAAATCTTTATGTTCTCGTTTAGTCTACTTTAATACCAAACATTCAACAATTTCCAGGAAAGCTAATGTAATAGCATTTCTCATGTAAAGGCATATGGAAGCAAATTTGATCTTGTGGTGAAATAGTTCAAGGTCAACCTACTATCATTATTTGAAAACATCGGATAGTACTCGAGTACTCAAGGGTTTGAAAACCCTTGCGAGACTGTTGGGGCACCACGGATGACTTTACAACAACCCCTTTCCACCTAGTCCTGTTTTCAGCTGCCCTAGTCGTGCTGGCAAAGTTTATCCATGCCCACGCTTTGATATTGTCTTCCTACCATTTCTTGTGTCTACCTTTTCTTCTTTTTCCTTTCATTCTGCTCTGTAGAATCGTGTTTGCTAAGCCAGAAGACCTCAACAAAACCACCCAAGTCTCCGTTTCCTGACCATGACCAGGTGTTCGTCATATTCTCCAATGGCTGCTTGGATGTTTCTACTACGTTGCCCTTGCACGAGATGTTCAATAACCTTCGGTAAATCTCAGTTCAAAGGCCTGCTTTCTTTTCTCTAACTCTGCCGTCAAGGTCCACGATGCACAGGTATACAGAAATATGGATCTGACAAGGGCAACGCATCAGTATCACCTTTGATCCGAAAGATATGTTGCTATTTCACGAGCATGGCGTCATCGTTGTTAGAGCTGCAGTGACTTATCCAATCCTTGAGCGAACTTCCGGTTTGAGTCATCATTTAAGATGATTGCTCCAAGGTATATGTATTTGAAGCTTGTTACAGAAACGAGCTTCTGTCCATTTACCTTGATCTTTCCGTGGATGCCATTAGCAAGAAAAATCTTACGAAGGGTGGTTAACAGAAGCCATCCTTACCTAACTCCAACTAACTATTGTTCTGAACCATTATCCGATGCTGCCATTCATTTGAACTGCACTTATAACCTTGCCATAGCGGTGCTCAATGGCGCGAACTAGAATTGCATAGATATTTTACTTCCACATGGTGGCCCATAAGGCTGCAAGCAATACCTGTCAAATGCTGTTTTGAAATCTATAGACATGGTACAGATTCTGCTGATGTTGAAGGTAATTTTCATTTGGAATTTTGAGTTTGAAGAGCCGGTCTGTGGTGCTACTTCCGGCTGTGAACCAAGCCTGTTCTTTTAATATCATCTGAGCCACGACACGACAAAACCAACAATGTGGTTGTGCGCCCAGCAGAGACTCAGATCAGCCTGGCCGTCCGCCCAGTCTGATCAGAGTCTTTGCTGTCCGCATGGTGGTAGCTCAGACCCTTAGCTACCATTTAAGCGCTTAGCGAAAAGTCTGATCAGACTGGGCGGATGCCCAGGCTGATTTGAGTCTGCGCTGGGCGCACAACCACTTTGTTGTTTTCTCGTGTCGCGGCTCAATTTATTCTCTAACGCTAAGGAATGCAAGCCTGTTCAAGATGACGTTCAGCATGACTTTGCTCGGATGACTGATGAGGCTGATGGTTCTGTTGTTCTGGCAGAGTTCTTGGTAGCTCATTTTAGGGAGAGTAATAATCGGCGACTGAGTCCATAGATCTGCCATTCTCCTGTTCACGAGATCTTGTTACAGACCTTTGTTGAAACATCAATTATGGTCTCCCCGCCTGCTTGAACAAGTTCTGCTGGTCTATTATCATGTGACTCCAGCAGACCTCACCTTTTTCAATGCCACTAAAGCAATCTCAAGTTTCTCACGAGGGACCAGTTGTAGATCTTCTTCTAGGGGCTAACTGCATTGTCACCACTCTCATGATTGTATACATGTAGCTCTGAGGAATATTCTGTCCTCTGTTCTTTTGTTAGACATTTTGGATCCAGGATCATAATTGGAATAAACTTGACAGTACTTGGATATCCAATGCTATATACCAAGTATTAAGGCGGCAAAAGGTCTTCAGTTTCAATTATGGAAATGGAGATTTTTAAAAAGTATTACTATATGAATGTGGTGGCCATGTTTGAACAAACCTTCTTTCCCCCGACCCATATAGAAGCATCATTTGAACTTTGATTGACATCGGCCCAGCATATTCGAGGGAATGGTCGTTTGAAACTGTTGACGTTCGGACAGACAACAAGGAACACACGGAAGGACTACGAGGACAACGGAGCCTGCCTATCCCATAAGCTGCCCTGGGGCCTTCGACTAGTTGAGCTAAGATTAGCTAATCTGGTCCATTCGTTCACATACGGCTTCCAATACTATTAACTCACTGAGGCTCAGCTCAGTTGTAGAGTTTGGCTGCTCAATTTGATGACCATCGTGAAGACGCTAGAATGGATAACCTATGTTTCAAGGGAGTTTTGTAAATAAAATCAGAGAGGCGCGAAGAGACACTACTCCAATGTAACCTTTACCTGCAGAGCGTTATCAGTTAGTGAACCTGAGTATGCATCAAGGAAAAAACTTAATGTCACGGCTACCATTTCCTTTCAAAACAATCATGAAAATCTAGATCCGTTTTATAAGACGGATCTCGATTTTCGGGATTGTATTGGAAGGAAAAATCCCATCTTACAGCAGAATTTCATGCCTGATTTAAGATATTTTGGATCATTCTAGAGAGAGAAACCCCGTTTTATAATTGAGCCGCGACGCAAGAAAACCAACAATGTTGTTGTGCGCCCAGCGCAGACTCAGATCAGCCTGGGCATCCGCCAAGATCGATCAGACTATTTGTTAAGTGTTCAAAGGGTAGCTAAGGGTCTAAGCTACCTCCATGCGGACAGCGAAGGCTCTGATCAGACAGGGCGGATGCCCAGGCTGATCTGGGTCTGCGCTGGGCGCACAGCCACATTGTTGGTTTTGTCGTGTCGCGGCTCATATGGTATCATCAAAACCAGTCCAGCAGGCACACGACGTTTAAACAACGTTATTGCACAAAAATCAGTGCCGAGAGGTATTAACAGCCGTGCATCAACCGGCGAAAAGCCGTGTTTCAACAAGGGTTTTCACGGGCTGTTGATGCACGATGACAGAACTTTCATTATGCTTGTGCCGGGCCACTAAAAAACCGCCATGCAACTTTGTCTCTCCCGTTTCGGTCGATTTACAAAAATTGGTAGTGCGCTACCTATGTATGCCTAAATGACGTCGTCATGCCTTTGTTATCTGACGTCATCGTCGTGACTAAGGTTTAAAGCGATGTTTACATTGTTACGATGCCAGATGGAGAGTAAATAAGTGTTAAAGAAAACATGCATCTCAAGCTTTCCGCAATCAAGAACTGCAGGATTTATATGAATGGACCAGGCTTGTTCTGCATGGAAATAATTGCTCAAGGTATCTGCTTTTTGTTTATTAATTTGCAATCTATTTTGCATCAACTACAACGACCATCTTGGACACTTTTCCGAAATATTGAGGTTGAATAGGATGATGGCAGCCATTTTGAATTGAATGAATGCTCTCGGGCCCGGAAGACGAATATTAGTAAAAAGATGCACCAGCGCGTTGGCTGTCAAACGCTGACAAAATAATTATAGTGCCAAGTTTTTCTAAAATTTTGATGAATAATTCAATGAATTTATGCAATAACAGCGATCAAACATTTGTTTCCAATGCATTAACATTTGCCAGGTCTCTCGGGAGATGTTGAAAACCTCGGCCTTCGGCCTCGGTTTCCATCATCTCCCTCGCAACCTGGCAAACGTTAATGCATGGAAAACCATGTTTGATCCCTGTATTGATGCGATGTGATATTAAAAGGACGTCGAATCGACGTAGATGCGACGTGTTGACGTCGCATCTACGTCGATTAGAAGTTGTTTTCAAGATGTGGGCCTGCGGGGTTATCTGTCCAGGGCTCTGACTTACTTGAATTCCAGTGCTGCACCCGTACTGTCAGGGCCGTAGAAAGGAACCCTATAAGTAAGGACCCAGTCCCTCACCATTCCATCACATTTAAATGTGGGTCCAAACCATTCGCCATCTTCATATTGCGGGGCCTTGAAGGTAATTTTTGCTGATGTAATGTATGTTGGTATGTCATTAAAACTCGCCATGCTATCTATAATTGCTTCTCCATGACCTTTAGCTTCGCCAAACCATTCTTGATCAATATATTTTGATGAAAATCCCGCAAAGTCTATTGCTCTGATTTCGCCCGTTTCTTCTCTGTATGCAAAAGGTCCAAACAGTTCCTTCGTAACTTGTTTAGCTGAGTAGAACATAGCGCTATCAAAGAACACCCCTACACTAGCTAACATGTTATCACTCATCAACGCTGAAATCACGTCACCATATATATGAGTTTCACTAAGGCCCTCCTGTGCGTACTGAGGGAACCGACGAAGGTCTTGGTATTCACCGTTCGCCCTTAGGATACTGACTAAATCGTCCACATTTTGGAGAAAGTTACTCATATAATGTGAAATCCTTAAAGCTGTGCGGCCCTGGGCTTCAAATTGTTCAGATACACCGTACCCAGTTTCCTTGGTCAAGTGCAACTTTGAGGAAGCCTTTAATAAACAATTTGCGCGGGTCACCTCTGACACCGTCTCAATAACAGACTGAGCTTCTGACCATTTCTCACTATCAAATGTCTCGTAGGCCTCACTCCTGCCAATAAAGGCCGATGCATTCCCTCTAAAATGAGTCAGTTCTGAAAAATAAGTTGTGCGAAGAGTGTTATCATGCTTAAATAAACGCAAGTGTATCTGTCAGAGAGTGGTTTTTCCCCCTTTCCCCCCGGAAAAATGGCTATAGGAAGGACGGCTATATAGTGGATTGTCCGGACCTCATAGAGCCACTTTTCCCCCATAGTCCTTTTTCCCCCACCGGGAAATTGGCTATTAGTGAATTTGGTATGGCTATTGGTATTTTGCGGAACGGAGCGAAACGGAAAGGAATGAAACAGAAGCATTTTACGGAATAAATCCCATAAGAAATGTAAAAGTACTTCAAGGGAGGTAATAAACGTGATCAATTCCAAAAAATCAATATGCAAATTTAGCAACCATATTTTTATAATAATCAATAATTACTAATTTAAGGAACGAGTAATGTTTGATTTTCTTCTGATCGTAGATATTTATATATGTATAGATAAGCATGCAAGCTACAGGAAGATGTAGAAACGGGTGCTTTGTCTAGTAATGATTGATTTAGTAGGGAGTTTATTACATTCAAAATCATAATCGGACGTGCGTCCCAATGGGAGTCGAGCCCACGACTCCTGCATGAAAGGCGAACACTAGTCTAGGCACTGCGCGCACGCACAGGTGAACGTTTGTACAAACACAAAATTGTACAAATTTATGCACACAACTACGTACACTCATATCCGTTTTAGGCTAACATGGAAAAGCAAAATGCCTACCTGTTTTCCCCAAAACAAAAAAAATAATACAGACAGACGGACACATGCATGCGGTTCTAGCATCTGTTATCCATCGATGTTTAACGGACAGATACTGATATTTCTGTTTCAGTTATGAACCTCACTATTATATTTGGGGAAGGAGCAAATTCCACTATGTAGCGTGTTTACTGCAATCATATTACCTGGGGGAAAATCCACTATGGAGGGGAAAAACGGCTATGCAAAAACACGTATAGTAGATTTTCCCCTGGGAAAATTGGCTATATAGTCATATTTCCGGGGGGAAATTCTACTGTATAGCCATTTGTCCGGTGGGAAATTCTACTATGGAAAAATCATAGTCATTTTTTCCGGGGGGGGGGGGGGGGGGGGGAACTACTAGGGGGGAAAAGCTACTCTCTGACAGTATCAACTGGACTGTATTCTGGTCGTTTCTTGGCAATTCCGACGCCATAAAATGTTAGTCCTAGTCATCTGGGCCCGGTTGTTCAAAATGAACGATATCGTTAGTTAACGTTTCGTTAAAATTTTAAACGTTAATTTTTCAAATACGCCAATATTTGTTGTTGAAAAAAATGTGAGAAGCTTTTGCATTGCAAAAGCTTTTCACATTTTTCAACAAAAAATATCAGTATATTTGGTAATGAAGTTGTAAAACACTTTACGAGTTGACCTCTTAACGAGCTCGTTAGGCTAACGATGCTTTGAACAACTGGGCCCTGATGTTTAGACTACACGAACTATTAATCTCATCGGGTCGTACACAATTTAAAGGTTCATCTGTACGCTATAAGGGCAGCAACTCTGTCATTTTCAATTTGCCTCCATTCTAAATGGATGTCAACTATTAACAGAAAAGAACTTGCTACCCTGAGAGCAAATTCTTTCTTTTAAGACCCCATTTAGAAAGGGCTTCGTGGAGCGCGGAGCAATTAGGATGTCACGAAATGTGTTCCCCTTTGTAAACTTGGCGATAGAACATGACGGTGTACCCATACACCCTAATCAGGTCAAATACATTTTTTTTATTATTATTTTTTTATTTTTTTATTTTCTAGGACTTAACATGGTGGCGTAACCAGACGCAAATACATGATTCACACTCATCTGGCAGAATATTCGTATTTGATACTGACCATTGATTTCTTACAGCTATACACCTTTCCTATAAATCGATTAAGTCGCGCACGAGTTATCTACCCAAGTACTCAGTGACGTCATCTATAGGATATCCCATATAATTCAGTACAACTGCAAGCACACTGTTACGCAGAAGGTTTTACACTCGGTCGACACGGGTGTAGAGCCTTATGCGTCGCCAGGACGGCGGAGGGTGACTTCCGGTTAAAGGGTTATCTACTAGTGTAATACACTAACAAGGAAACTCTAACAACGTTAGAATTTTTTTAAGTTTATATATAATGTAAATTTTATATACAACAATACAATTTACAACTGTCACAATTACAATAATATACAACACATATCAGTTCATGTCGCTGGCCCAAGTAAGGTGTTTGTTTCAAATATGTAATCGATTTGCGTACAATACGCAAATAGATTACCGTCTGACGTCAACACCGTACTCGGCTCAGCGCCATGAACTAAAGGAAAACACAAAGAACAAAAAAACGTTAGTTTGAGCTCATAGAAAAAAACAAGGCCTTATGTTGGTAGACTTCAATTCGTCGTTCCCTGGATCATGTCATGGGCCAGTCCATATATCATGAGGAACACCAACTCTTATTAACACGTGCACGATTATATACTGGTCGCTCCCTGGATCGTACCAGGGACCAGTCTATATATATTAAAACACCTTAGTGGACGAACACTGTCCCACACTTGATGTGACCTTCAGATCTTATCACAGAATCTGGCAAAACTGTGCTAACCACTTCCGCCTACATTTTGTGCTTCCCGCCTCTGCTTAGGAACCATGCACAAACGGCGTTGTAACTGCCTCTACCCGGGTTGGTATTAACCTGGAGACGTATATCGCATCTCCAGGTGAGACGTGGCTCTAAGTCCTAACAGCTGACTGCCGGACTTGATGTGCCTAAAAATAACGAACTTACACTTAATACATTGTAACTACATAATAACAATACGTAAGACTTGGGCCTGTCTTGGAAATACAATACAACGCCCTCGGCGAATGCCGAGCATAACGCGCACACGCCAGCCGTGTCACTAGACACGACTCGCGCTCACGATGTAAAGCTAAAAGTGTGCTTACCACTTCCGCCAATGAAGAAACGTAGATCCTACCACGCATGTGCGTCGAAGGATCTGACGTCAAACATTGTCAAGAAGTATACTGACGTCAACAGGTATTACCATGACATATCCCACATAAAACATGAATGAATCTAAACAACGACCTATTTACATTAAATTGATTTACCAAAATCTAACCCGCATATGTATTAATTCATTTCTTTAAACAAAGCGTAATACCATTTGCCATAGAATATAATAGCTGAATAAGCGTTTCTCACACATTTGGGATCATAACGTTTGATCTGACATCATGACATCAATGATGTTATACCATATGACGCCGTCTAATGAAGGCAAATCAAACGCATGATGACCAAATGCTACCATTATAACTTATGGAAAAAACCCTTAATGCGGTGCATGCTATGGCGTCAATTGACGTCACGAGTATATAAATTAGTTCCATTACAAATCAATCTACTTCTATAGGCCACGTATACGTGAAACTAATATAAAAAGTGTTGACGTCGCAATAACATGAATGCAACTGACGTCACATGAATAACATGAATGCAACTGACGTCACTGGACGTCAAATAGACGCACACCATTGCAACCAACTTCAGTGATATAAACTATTTCCGAAATTTACAAAACTTCCTAATATACAAATATTATGCGCAGCATGCTTACTAACAAAATCGGTCGACACATGCGCAGCCTGATCACTGCCAACAAAATCAAATCAGTCGACACATATAATCATACCATATCAATCAGAAGTCACATTTTTCATTCTTAGCCAAACTATTCTAAATAAATATAATAAAATCTTACCCTTCTAGGTCTTAACACAGAATCTGGGCACACAATAATATAACATCCATCAAGAATTAAACAGCCACGTCTAACTTTTCATTAAAAGATAGGCGTATAAATACTATGCGTCTCACATTAAAATCATGCAACACGCTTTCCACAATCAAAAGACTCGTGCAGGTATTCACCTTAAAATCATGCAATACGCTGTCCACGAGAGGTATTCACAAACAACCCATGCATAACGTAGCCACAATTTCCGTAAATGTTTTATTACCACAGTTACCCTAAAAACTGTAGCCTTACTGATTGAAAGGATTAAAATAATCTTGACGACATAGTGGACGATTAGATCCATTTCATAACATAGGTTTCCCCTTAGGGAGAAAAAAACATAACAATGTTTCTTTTCTGAAATAGTACGAAATGCGATCGAATCGTAGGCTATGTCAAAACTGGAAAACTAGCTATATACACAACAACGGTGCGATGCATAACGTGGCCAAACTATCTACTAAGGTAGTCCGCCCCCAAATTATCTTGGCCGCGGATAGCAACGATCCTGAATCTGTACGGCTGTAATTTCATGGCCCAACGCATGATTCGGGGATTGAGCACCTTAGCTGTCTGCATATAAGACAAAGGTTTGTGGTCAGTTTCAAGTAGGAACTCCGCCCCATACAGGTACTTACGAAATTTCTCAACACCCCAGATAATACCCAAACATTCCTTCTCAATTACAGAGTAGTTCTTTTCCCGAGGTAACAATTTCTTGCTAGCATAAGCAATCGGCAAACGACCTTCACCTTCGAACTCCTGAAGCAAAATAGCTCCAAGACCAACGTCTGAAGCGTCTGTTCGAAGTACAAACGGGTTACCTTCTTGAAAAACAGGTAAGCGAAGGATAGGACTAGACGTGAGCCTACTCTTCAGGGTTTGAAATGCCCTTTCATGCTGATCTTGCCAATCTTTGATAGAATTAGGTCTATCCCGTTTAGTTAAATCAGTCAGAGGAGAAGCTATGGATGAGAAATTTGGGATAAAACGACGGTAAAACCCAGCTAATCCCAGAAAAGATTTAATTTGCCTTTTCGTACATGGACGAGGAGCATCTCTGATAGCCTGTATCTTGTCCTCTTGCGGTCGTACCGTCTGTCCGACGATATTGTGACCAAGGCACTCGATACTGCCATAACCGATCATGCATTTAGATGGTTTTGCCGTCAATTTGGCCGACCTGAGCCGATCTAACACTTGACGTAATGACGTCACATGATCCTTCCATGTTTCAGTAAATATCCACATGTCATCAACAAAGCTGTCAACATTTGGGAGATTGGACAATATGATTCTCATTAACCTACAAAATGAGGCTCCCGAATTGACCAAACCGAAGGGCATAGTTTTAAACTGGAATAAACCCTTAGGCGTTTCAAATGCCGTCAAAGGTTTAGACCTTTCAGTAAGACTGACTTGCCAATAACCCTTACTCAGGTCCATCTTTGTAAAGAATCTATGTCCCGACATTTTATTGATAACCTCCTCCATATTTGGCATAGGTTCTGCATCGAATTCCGTCACTTTGTTAAGCTTCCGGAAGTCGATACAGAATCTAACTGATCCGTCTTTCTTCGGAACTAGGACAACAGGAGATGAATACGGTGAAATCGACGGCTCGATTACCCCTAAATCCAACATATCCTGTATCTCCGTCTCCATGACGTTACGCGTCTTATACGGGATAGAATAACCCTTCGTCCGTATGGGTTCTGACGTGAGTAGTTTGATATCGTGCTGTATTTGATCAGTTCGACCGGGTAAACTTGATAGTACATCCGGGTACTGTTTAATCAACGCTTCAACCTCCATACGTTGTTCTGACGTTAACGTATCTGAAATACTGACGTCGTTATAAGTTTCCGGCTCTTTAGCTGTCGGAAAAGCACAATCATCAAGAGAAAATTCATCACTACCATCGTCATCAACCGACTCTGTAGTCTCAGTCGACAATAAACAATGTGACGGCACAGTACGACGTTCGACATACTGTTTCAGCATATTAGCATGATATGTACTCACGACACCATTGACGTCGATTTTATAGTCCATTCTATTCACCACCTCTACTACTTCATATGGACCCTTCCACTGCAATAGCAGTTTATTACTGTCAGTTGGCAGTAATAACAGTACTTTATCTCCCACGTTAAATTTACGCGACCTAGCGCGTTTGTCATAATAAGCCTTTTGCTTTACTTGTACTTTCCGTAAATTATCATGTGCTAACTTACACGTCTGCTCTAACCGTTCTCTCAACTCAATTACGTACTGGTACGTAGACAGAACCTGCTCATCCTGTACCTCTTCAGACCATAATTCACGTAATATTGCCATAGGGCCCTTAACGTTACGTCCGTATAACAATTCGAACGGAGAAAACCCTAATGACTCCTGCGGAACCTCCCTTATTGCAAACAGTAGTGCTGGGAGATATTTATCCCAGTCTTTTGGACGTTCTGCGCACATCCTACGTAGCATTTGCTTCAACGTCGCGTGAAAACGCTCTACAAGACCGTTACAGATAGGATGATACGGCGTCGTGGTTAACTGCTGGAGTGATAACAGCCTGCTTACTTCTTTCATAACTTCAGCAGTAAACTGACTTCCGCAATCTTTTAACATTTCATCAGGTATGCCAACTCTACTAAACATCTCAACTAACGCTTCGGCTACGCGTTCCGTTTCAATGCCGGGTAACGCTACCGCCTCGGGATATCTCGTCGCATAGTCTATCATTGTTAAAATATAGCGGGATTTCCTGTCAGAACGAGGTTCTATCGGTCCAACTATATCAACAGCGACTCGTTTAAATGGTGTGTCAATCTGTGGCAACTTTCCTAAAGGAACCTTAGTGACACGACCTTTTTGAATAGTCCTTTGACATATGTCACAAGATTTACAAAACCTTGCCACATCACCACAAATTCCAGGCCAAAAGAACTCAGTTAACACTCTATCCATAGTTTTCTTTATGCCCAAATGACCTGACATCAAGGTTTCGTGCGCCAATCTTAACACCTTTTCACGAAAACCTTCAGGGATAATAAGTTGCAAAGTGACCTTGTTTCCCTTAGTAAACTGCCTATACAATAAATCTTTCTTTCGAATAAACTTAGTTTCACCCCGGTTCAATCCACGACTAATAGTCACATTCCCAGATTCCACTCTTTGCCTTATGCCGTTCAATTTAGGGTCAACAACTTGGGCCTGCTTCAATGCCTCCTTATCACTAGCAATAATTTGATCAGGAACTTTAAGTTTCCTATAGACCTCTTCACCTTGCTTAGCTTGTGACCTAGTCACTGCCGCCATTGCAAAATGGGACATATCGGGAAGTTTTGACCCGTCAATATTTCCAATAACCAGGTCATACAATGTATCTTCCATGCACAATGCCTCAGTTTTTCCTGTGAAAAATGGACAATCTATGTCAACCATTGCTAAGGGATACCTTTGGGTAGATTCATCAATCAAAGTTACATCAGATTCTCTACCAAGTAACTGATCATTAGAAACCAAGTTTCTACGAACGACACACCCAGTACAACCTGTGTCCCTTAAAACTACAACAGTCTTACCATTAACCGTACCCTGCGCTGTTGGTAATCGCGACCTTAAAAAGTAACAGACACCTTCCCTATCCACGTTATCATTGATTAGTGGACTTTCTTCCTTACTCTTATAGAGACCTTCAATTTCATGAGACCTATTCATTGTAGTTTTACAAAAGCTCATTTGATGTCCGCCACCCCGACCACGTCCGCGGGAATAACCCCGACCACGGCCACGATCTGAATTACTACCCTTCGTCTGTACAGTATCGCTCTTACTCTGTGATCTTTGTGTCTCAATTTTCGGTGCATAACTACTCCCCTTACTTCCGCTATACCCGCTTGCACTTGCACCTACCTCCGCACTATATGCTTGCTTCCTATCGGGATTCTTAAAACATTTATATGTTAAATGTCCCTTACCACAAATACTACATTTTATCTTTGGCTTCGCACTCGGCTTATTATCAGATCTACTCTGAGTTACGCCCTTACTATCACGCTGCCCCTTATTAACACAAGCGTAGACACCGCCACGTGCTTCTGCAAATAAATCTGCTTCCCTAGCCATCTCACCTAGATTCGTGAATGTTTTCGGTTTCAAATGAACATACAGTTCTTTACTACAAGATTCTAAAAACTGATCTCTAGCGAAAAAATCGCAAACAGATTCATAAGACTGGTCTACCTTCGCCATTTTCAACCATTTATTAAGATACGACCTAAGTCTACTACTAAACTGAATAAACGTTTCGGACTTTTCAGGCCTATCATAGCGAAATTTCTTCCTAAATCCGCGTTCAGTCATATCAAAATTCTTTAACAACGCATCTTTCAACTTGTCATAATCCGCTGCATCATCTACAGACAATCTATCATAGACATCAAGCGCGCGACCTTTAAGTAATGCGCTTAAATATGCAGCCCAAACGTTTTTATCCCATTTATTCGCCGTCGCGTATTTCTCAAACCTTGATAAGTAACTATCCATTTTGTCCTTACTTTCATCAAAATACGGTAACTTGGGATCTCGCGCATGCGCTAACTTTTCAGCCTTCTGTTTTTCTAATTCAACTCTAAACGTTACCTTCTGCAAATCTATCTGATTCTTTAACTCGCGTTGCTGCAATTCAAAACTATACTTCAACTTTTCTAACTCAACTTCGCTCGACAACTTCGCTTCCTTATCGCTTTCGACTTGAGACAACTTAGCTTCCCTATCTTTCTCGGCTTGCCGCTCTATGCTTTCAATTCGCGCCATCTCGATTTCCCTATCCGCCGCAATCTTAGCCAATTCAATTTCCCGATCTTTTTCGGCCTGCGCGATCCTAGCTAACTCAATTTCCCTGTCTTTATCGGCCTGCGCAATCTTTTCTTTATCAAGTGCCCTTACCGCGTGCCTTTCTGCCCTCTCAGTCTCTTGCTGTTGCTTTACAAATTCCTGCAATGCCTGCCCCTCATAACCTAACTCTTTTCCCGTCTTAACTAACTGATCCATGACGCTTAACGTAATCTCACGTTAACTTAACTGAAACCGATGTTCACTTATAGTCACACACGTTAACTAAAACGTTAACAATAATAATAACAAACTAATCCAACTAAAACGTTGATTAATTAGTATACTCGCGATCTAGACGTAGCTATTAAAGTTACGTTGATAACAGACCGGAAATGACGTCATAAACTGACGTTGACTTTACCGAGAACCTCTTTTCACTATCATATGACACAATTAGATGACGTAAATAACCCACATTTCAATTACGCCCAACTTGATCTAGCGTATCGGATATACAAACGTAACGTATGTAACGCAACGTATTAACACTGACACGACAACTGTACGTCCTACATTACAAAACCTTATAAGATACCAACGGTAAATCAAACTTAAGATTCTGCTATTAGGTTTAATCACTGTAACGATATTGTACAACGTTACGGGTGACCTACGTTACTAAATCAGGACATAAAATGGACCTCAGTAACGGTTACGACACAACGTACATAACGTTTAGGTTAATAAACTTACAGATTGTCATGCAACAGCAGTGCCAAGGTACTCAACCGGACCTTAAAACTAAATACGTATCATCCGTGCCAAGACAATTCAGGTCTATATACCTCAGTTTCCCCACTCAGATATGCAACCTGTTACATTCTATCACAAATTAATGCATGGGCTATCGCACTTCATCACGCAGGGAATAAGGATAGTTGACCTTAATTGAGTGTAGGTTCCATTTACAAGAATTTAGTGGCAAAATTGCTCCCCTAAAATTCACAGCCTTACAAACATCCTTACGTCACCTTAGAAAAGAACAATCAGAAAGTCAATAATAATAAAAAAAATGTCTGACAAAATTGTGCCTAGATTCTGTATATATTGTCAATGTCTTACACTGGCAGATATTAACCAGAAGTCAAATCCCACTTCTGACACCATGTTACGCAGAAGGTTTTACACTCGGTCGACACGGGTGTAGAGCCTTATGCGTCGCCAGGACGGCGGAGGGTGACTTCCGGTTAAAGGGTTATCTACTAGTGTAATACACTAACAAGGAAACTCTAACAACGTTAGAATTTTTTTAAGTTTATATATAATGTAAATTTTATATACAACAATACAATTTACAACTGTCACAATTACAATAATATACAACACATATCAGTTCATGTCGCTGGCCCAAGTAAGGTGTTTGTTTCAAATATGTAATCGATTTGCGTACAATACGCAAATAGATTACCGTCTGACGTCAACACCGTACTCGGCTCAGCGCCATGAACTAAAGGAAAACACAAAGAACAAAAAAACGTTAGTTTGAGCTCATAGAAAAAAACAAGGCCTTATGTTGGTAGACTTCAATTCGTCGTTCCCTGGATCATGTCATGGGCCAGTCCATATATCATGAGGAACACCAACTCTTATTAACACGTGCACGATTATATACTGGTCGCTCCCTGGATCGTACCAGGGACCAGTCTATATATATTAAAACACCTTAGTGGACGAACACTGTCCCACACTTGATGTGACCTTCAGATCTTATCACAGAATCTGGCAAAACTGTGCTAACCACTTCCGCCTACATTTTGTGCTTCCCGCCTCTGCTTAGGAACCATGCACAAACGGCGTTGTAACTGCCTCTACCCGGGTTGGTATTAACCTGGAGACGTATATCGCATCTCCAGGTGAGACGTGGCTCTAAGTCCTAACAGCTGACTGCCGGACTTGATGTGCCTAAAAATAACGAACTTACACTTAATACATTGTAACTACATAATAACAATACGTAAGACTTGGGCCTGTCTTGGAAATACAATACAACGCCCTCGGCGAATGCCGAGCATAACGCGCACACGCCAGCCGTGTCACTAGACACGACTCGCGCTCACGATGTAAAGCTAAAAGTGTGCTTACCACTTCCGCCAATGAAGAAACGTAGATCCTACCACGCATGTGCGTCGAAGGATCTGACGTCAAACATTGTCAAGAAGTATACTGACGTCAACAGGTATTACCATGACATATCCCACATAAAACATGAATGAATCTAAACAACGACCTATTTACATTAAATTGATTTACCAAAATCTAACCCGCATATGTATTAATTCATTTCTTTAAACAAAGCGTAATACCATTTGCCATAGAATATAATAGCTGAATAAGCGTTTCTCACACATTTGGGATCATAACGTTTGATCTGACATCATGACATCAATGATGTTATACCATATGACGCCGTCTAATGAAGGCAAATCAAACGCATGATGACCAAATGCTACCATTTTAACTTATGGAAAAAAAACCCTTAATGCGGTGCATGCTATGGCGTCAATTGACGTCACGAGTATATAAATTAGTTCCATTACAAATCAATCTACTTCTATAGGCCACGTATACGTGAAACTAATATAAAAAGTGTTGACGTCGCAATAACATGAATGCAACTGACGTCACATGAATAACATGAATGCAACTGACGTCACTGGACGTCAAATAGACGCACACCATTGCAACCAACTTCAGTGATATAAACTATTTCCGAAATTTACAAAACTTCCTAATATACAAATATTATGCGCAGCATGCTTACTAACAAAATCGGTCGACACATGCGCAGCCTGATCACTGCCAACAAAATCAAATCAGTCGACACATATAATCATACCATATCAATCAGAAGTCACATTTTTCATTCTTAGCCAAACTATTCTAAATAAATATAATAAAATCTTACCCTTCTAGGTCTTAACACAGAATCTGGGCACACAACAATATAACATCCATCAAGAATTAAACAGCCACGTCTAACTTTTCATTAAAAGATAGGCGTATAAATACTATGCGTCTCACATTAAAATCATGCAACACGCTTTCCACAATCAAAAGACTCGTGCAGGTATTCACCTTAAAATCATGCAATACGCTGTCCACGAGAGGTATTCACAAACAACCCATGCATAACGTAGCCACAATTTCCGTAAATGTTTTATTACCACAGTTACCCTAAAAACTGTAGCCTTACTGATTGAAAGGATTAAAATAATCTTGACGACATAGTGGACGATTAGATCCATTTCATAACACACACATAACATGCATAAAGCAGACGTTTTGTAAATGTATACTGCAAAAAATCATTGAAAGACCAAATTAAATTATACTTGCCCCGTTTTTATGTAACATTTTTTATTTATATACATTTTTATTTATTTTATTTTAATATCATATTGAGAATACCGACAAGTCGCTCTTGATTTTCATGACCCCTTTCATCGACGCCGTGTTTTAACACCCCGGCAATACATTCACGTTTGTTCAATATAAAAAAAGTTACATTTCGTATAAATAAGTTTCGTAAATCTGAAAAGTTATTTCCATTTTCCCGACATTCAGATAGTAACTACGTATTATTACCGGACAGATTATAGCGCTGATATTTATGGTTTCCTGTGCGATACACCGATCTTAAAGCATCAGCATCCAGACAGTTTTCCGTAAGTTTGAACCCGAGGTTGAATTTATATTATTATTATTTTTTTTTTTTTTTTTTTGCATCTCTTACTTATCTTCGGTATTATTTATTTGATCGTTTCCATTTCACGGTAGGTGTTCTTAAAGCTGCCTTCCGAACACGTGTCTAGGTAATAAACAATCATAGGTGTTTGTTTATTGCGGCAATGCGCGCAATTCGGTGATTACACAAACGAATTCCGTGTCAGCACACTTTGTTGTCATTTTTAGCGTGTGTCTGCTTTATAATCAGCTAATCGTTCGTTTTGTATCTTCTGTAATAACGGTCTGATCATCTTCCGCGATTTTCTTTCTTTTCCTTATGTTTTGGAAGCTGTACTGGTGATACCAGTGACCTATATATAGATACATACTCTTTCGATTACGGTAATTTTGGTCCGAAATTTTAATGGGAAATCTTTTATTTTATGTCAAATTCCCAAATGCTATAAGTTATAAAGCTTATTTTTCCGACAAAGAAATAGCTAAATATAGCTGGAACAAAATAGTTGTCTTAATCTTAACCGTTGAATGTTAGTTTTGAATATACGGAAACCCGGCATTTATTTGGTTACACAATGAAAAACAATAGCCTATCCTATAGATGACGTCATAGGCGTTGCAAGGGACAAAACTCGAACAGACTCTGAATTATAGGAAAGGTGTATACAGGTAGAATCTCCGGATATCCTTCGGCAGTTCTCCGAAACTAGACGACAACAGGCGATAATCGCAGGTGTCAAATTAATCCCTAAGGCTGAATACTCTTATCTCCGTCATGATAAAAATTTGATCTTTATGGCTTTAACTGAATTTCTTTCCCGAGTCAGTTGATGAAAAATCTAATTTCGGTAGAATGGGTAGGTATAATACATGAGTCAGTCTTACAACTTCATTTTTTTTTTTTTTGGAGATAATTCTAAAATGTGAATAAAGGATTTGTTCATTTTTTGAGTCTTTATTTCGTATAGTAGGTGGATTTTCAAACCGACCGAACAAACAATGAGATGAAAAAAATAATAATAATAAAAAATAATAATAATAAATCGAAGAGTATAATATTTTTATGAAAGTAACCAGGTGATAAATAAAGTAACCCATTAATGCATGGCGTCCCATATATAGAGCATAGGCAATCAATGCAGACCAAGATCAGACGCAGGAAAACACGGCGTCTTAACAGGCTCTACACTGTTTGCATTACACAAATGGGTATTTCTCCTATAAAAACGATAAGAATAAACTAAACCAGATACCCCTTAATTGACATATGGACCCATTCGTTTGATAGGGATAGAACATTCCACTGGGCAAAAATGGGTTAATCAATGAAATACACAAATGTTCTATATTTGATGTCTTAATTTCAAAGTAAATAGATAAAAATTCTGTATTTTAATTCCTTAATTTCAACTTAAAACAGTTATTTTAGAGGAGTCCCGGTTGCTCAGTGGGTTAGGCGCTGGCTTACTGATCAAGCGGACCCGGGTTCGAGCCCCGCTTGAGACGAGAATCTTTTCTACCGTCAAAGGGGTTGCATTGCATACAGCCTTTCATAATCACTCTGCCGTCGTCCTGTTGAACAGGACGTAAAATCACAAATCATCCATCCATCATCAGTTATTTCATGATTTTTCCTACGCGCTCTGACATATAGTTTTGAGTATTATATATTAATCTCAAGCCATTCACCCTATATTAATTTCAATGTAATAATAAGAAAATAAAAGGTAAATTATCATTCGTTTCATTTACCCCATGTTTGTAATCTCGCCATTTATCGAGATAAGACGCGCGCGTTATTTGAGCGTTAGGCGCATGGGCGGAAACAATGTGAAAAGGGTCTTTTCCCAGAGTGCCTTCGTCGTCTTTACACAATATATATTTGACCGCGACAAAACACAATATACAAAGTGGCATGTGCGCTAAGCGAAGACTTAGATCAGTCTGGGCATCCGCCAAGCATGATTTGTCTTCGCTGTCGGCATGTAGGTAGCTTAGACCCTAAGCTACCTTTTAAGCGCATCGCGAAGACTCTAATCAGAATGGGCGAAGGTCCAGGCGGATCTGAGTCTTCGCTGGTCGCACATGTCACTTTGTTTGTTTTGTCATGTCATGGCTCATTTATTGCGACACGGTACTGTAGACGCGTGCCGTGTCATTTGTATTGTTTATTTAACGACGAATACCCCAGTTACATAAATGGACATAGAGTAATAATCGAATTTGAGCCTTGTTGAAGTATATTTTCACTTTTAACATATGAGAAAACAAAAACGTGTTAACATGAAGACCGTCTGTGGAAAAAAAGAGGAAAAAACTTAACGCTCAAAAAGTATACAGTTTTCTGGTTCTTATGACCAAAACTGTACTACATCTAAAGTCCGCCGAATAATTTCCAAACCCAAACAACAAATAAGCAAAAATAAAGTTCTTCTTATGTACCAAAGCATTCATCCCTTGCAAAGAAATTGAGAAATAAAAAATAAATAAAAAAAAGATACTGAAAAATAACATTACAAAAATAAAAAATAAGAAAAAAAAAAGAAAAAAAAATGACAACAAATAAATTATTAACTTGTTAATTTAAAGACAACTAGATAATACAATTTCATACAGTTCATAATAAACAGAAGTAGTAAAACTGTTTTGCTAACATACTTATGATTTTAAGGCGAATCCAGACAAATTATTACAGATACATGGAGAGAGAGAGAGAGAGAGAGAGATACTTAGTGTGGCTCTTTGCCTCGCAAAAACAATCGTTAATGAGCAACTACTGAACAAAAGCTAAATTTCGAAACACACCGACATAGATTTACTAATTGGCATTATACAATCATAAGATACTTGTCTTTCAAATCGGCACCAGTGATATAAATTATTTCACAAGTTAAAAGAAGTTTGCCGATCGACTTTTCGTCTTCATGTAAGGCTAATTAGACCGGACCAAAACCTGAAATTTGATTATGTTTGCATCAATTATTTTTCAGACGCGCGGCTTCAATTTCATTCTTAGATCAGAAAACTTTGGTCTACATTATAGGACAGCTCTGGACCAGAAAATAAAAAAAATATTCTTTCAACTTTTAGTTTCAAGCTGGCTGGATGAACCTACATTTGCATAATTTAGCTACTTGAAAATTCATTACTACAATATCCAATCATAAATTGTGTATCATATACTCTTCATACATATAATCTTCGCCCAAGGCTATTACCTGAAAGCCGCGTCGTGTATCGCCGAAGTTTTGACGGGAACGCACGGAAACGACCGGCATACAAAAATCATTGATTAAAATTTGAACAAATAATGAAAAAAGACCATTTTATCATTTAGCTAGACTAATAAAAATTACATCGGATGAAAATATATTCTTTCTTCTAATCAGATCCATTTGTGATGCATAACATTTTGTATCAATTTGATTCTAAATAAGCGGTCGAATTCGTGTGCCCTAGTTATTTTGCGGAGATTTTGTTATTTGTTTAATTAAATTATATACCTCTAGATAATCACCCAAAAAAGACCATTTTGTACTAGTGCTAGAATCAAAATTAAAACACGATATTAAAGTTGAAGAATTTTACTTTCTGATACCCTTTGTGATGTAAAAATATATTAAGAATAATTAAAGTTATTAAGTGATAATGAAATTTCCCCATATTACCCGTGTATACCAAATTGGTTCACATCTGTAGAAGTACAAGTACGCAGTTTCTTCACTATGCAGATTTATACCATAACTGAGAGAAAATCAAGGGGTATATCCCGTAAAATATTTCATGTAGTCGTATCAGTTGGTGTTTGGTACTGAAATTCTGACCCGTTGACAACATTTTAGAATGCAAATACGCTGCTGCTTATTGAAATTTTGTCAAAATTTCAATACGCATCTGCGTATTTGCGTATGAGCACATACCATCTACGGTGACACAGTCAAATGCTCCATTGTTGTACTGTTCCTCGGTAGCCTGTTCTATTGCGTCACTCTGGAAGGGACCACTGTGCTCCCATGGATAGTAAAGTCCAGGCTTACACACGCACTGGTAGCCACCGCGTCGCTGAGTGACAGGCTCACACTGAAACGATTAACTCATATATGCCCAGCAAACTCATAAATTGGACATTGGCAAACATGGACGACCCAGATCAGACGCCGCAAGACGCTGCGTCTGGTCAGGGTCTTCTCTGTTGGTATTAAATACGGGAATTTCTGAAAATTGTAGGGCGTCTGACTCATGAGCCAGAGGTCCCGGGTTCGATTCCCAGTCCGGCCATATACTTCCGTTTCTCCTTCCGCTGATTCAAGAAGGGTAGTTGTCAGTTACTGGCGAAAGTATGTGCACTTAGTACTGGTTAACCGCTCAAGAGGTCTAAGCCTGTCCAGGAATTATAGTGCGGTTGGGTTAACTGACCGTCCCGATATGACCATAGCTGTTTACCGTGGACGTAAAACAACAACACACACACACTGAAAACTAAACAAAAAGACAATCTGACATCCCTTATATTGCTAATGGACCGGTCCGTACAGCAAGGTAGAAGAGTCCACTGGGCATAAATGAGCCGCGACACGAGAAAACCAACAATGTGGTTGTGCGCCCTGCACAGACTCAGATCAGCCTGAGCATCCTCCCAGTTAGACCAGACTCTTCGTTAAGTGCTCAAAGGGTAGCTAAGGGACCGACCATTTGATATTCTGGGGGGGGCCTGGTATATTTATCAAAAAAATTCCCTGTTTTTGGATATGCAAGAAAAAAATAACCTGGCTCATAAGGGGGTAAAAAAAAATAATCTGGCCTCAAAAGTAAGAGAAAAAAATAACCTGTCTCCACCCAAAATTTCAAAAAAAAAATAGTCTGCAGATAATTCCATTGGAATTGAGTTTTTATAATGTCTCTGGCTTCTAGGGGCTGCGCCCCCAGACCCCCATATTTATAGTAATATTTTAATATCTACAATTGGTTTACACCAGTGGGCCTGCATGCGCATACATTTACAAAAACATCCTATACAACATTCACATACATGAAATTATTGATCTGCCACATTACTAAGTAAATGTTTCCACTAAAACTGAATTGCAAAAGAGTCACTAGCTTATGGGAGACAAAACCATTATGGCAAAATAAACACTCTAAAAGGCAAAAGTCCTAATATAAAAACCCTTATTTTTATCATCATTCCTAGTTTTTCTCTATGGTTTCCAGTCTTAAAATTGCCATTGAAATTGGGAAATTGCTTTAGCTTCTGGGGGGCAACGCCCCCCAGACCCCCCCTTTGTTAACTTCTTAGCACATAACTTTCAGCCATTTTATAAATTGCCATTCATGTATAATGTGACTCTATCATGTAATTAATGTGACTCTATCATGTAAGTATTTATCAAACTTTCTAAAGTACGAATAAAGCATGTTTGGCCATATATTGGGATAGAAAAAAAAACTTAAATTCCTAATGTTAGCCCTAAAACTTTGCCAAAATAGCCCGAAATTTTGGCCAAATATCCCTAGCTTAAGGCCTAATTTTTTGCCAAACTCATACAGGGATGTTTGTATCTGTACCTTAGATGAAAAGAGTAACATGCTCCAGGCACTGGTTTGCAAAAGCAAGCTAAGCCATGCCCTTGGCCTGGTTAAAGACAGCACCATGTTCTTTTTGTGAGAAAAAAAGGTGTAAAAAATACTGATGTGGCTAAAATAAAAGGATATTAAGGTCAAGTAAACAAGGATCTGATACTTCAGCTATAAAATTAAAAAAAAAAAAATAACCTGTTTGAGTTAGTTTGTAAAAAAAATAAATTAGCTCCCACAAGGTGAAAAAAAAAGAAATTGTTTCCAGAGGCCAATGAAATAAAATGTCGTGTCTCCATCAAGAATACCAGGCCCCCCCCCCCCCCCAGAATATCAAATGGTCGGTCCCTAAGGGACTAAGCTACCTCCATGCGGAAAATTTCAGACGCCATTAAACTGAAGGTCCCTTTATCTAAAGGGGAACACTCCACATCACTATATAGAGGGCCAGTCCACGTTAAATCTTTAACTTTGCTACAGCATTTTTAATGGGTTATTCTAACACAGTGCGCCTATAAAAGTAATGGAAAGTTACCTGTTTTATTCTGCAACAATTCACTGTTTGGGAGCGTATGAGTCTAACTGCTGACGTCACTGGCAAATACTGACGTAATTTTGTGACGTTTTGAGTGTAAGAACCGAAATAGTTTAGCTGTAGCATTGAATTGTTGAGTAATAATTCTCTGTTTGTCGGTAAGTTGTAAGTAGCTCTGCGTATGATATGCTTTATAACTGACCTCCAAACAGTGAATTATTACTCAACAATTCATGGCTAGTAGTCATGGTAGTAGTATTTCAATTCTCATATGGCTAGAGCTGATCTATTTCTTAAATAGCCTCACCACTGTGGTTTCTCTGCACCTAGCTGTGTAAGCAAATAGGTTGGGTGGGGGGTTAGCTTCACTCAAGGGGCAGGGGTTAACATCCAGTTTTTCATACTCTATATCCATTCCAGCTACAGCAACAAACCTGTAATAGAAACAATACAAGCAATGCCAGCCCCCGATGTTATAACACTTTTTTCGTGCTCAACTCAACTGAGCATAAAATTTTCTCTGCTGATAAATATGAAAATGCCAACATTAGTTGGCATTTTCATATTGATAAGCAGATAAAATTTCATACTCAGCTCAACTGAGCAAGAAAACAACTGCACTTATGCTATTCATTAGTAGATGAAATTTCATGCTCAGCTGAGTTGAGCATGAAAAAAGTTTTATAACCTCGGGGCCTGGTGAAAAGTGAACTTACGTAGAAGGCTTCTATGGCTATGTGGATGGAATGGCAAGTTAAGCAATGGTCTGTTCGGCTAGTACCTGGATGGGTGATCCAGGTTTCCTGCAATTATGGTGAAGTGATTTGGTGGATTCAGGTTAACTACATTGGTGGCAGCTTGTTTGACGAGCTCTCTGCCTTTGAGAGTGAAAGAGGAGCTATGTAGTGTGGTTACAGGGTGCTCCAGGGCCTTTCAAGGAAAAGGGAGTAGTGTAGCAGAAGTGCATAAATACCACAACTAACGCCTTGCTGGAGAAGCATGCAGGTCTTTTTTTTTTTTTTTTTTGGCACAGCGAGTAAAGTTTAGATATTATTTTTATGAGAGTGCTGACTCAATGTCGACATTCCAACACAAAGGGGGAAGGGGGTGGGGGGAGGAGGGTTCCAAATCTTCCCACGCATGGATTTCCTTGTTACTTTGCATGTTTAATATCTTGAACCTAACAACAGCAAATATGCATTTATTTTTCTCAGTTTAGAATTTAAGGTCTCAGGAGAAATACTCATATTTTGTTGTGATACCTGCCTTATAATTAATCAATCATAAATCATCAGCTTGATTCAATTTCATAAAGTGTGAACTAGAACAGTAAAAGGGCTCCATGTGGATATCTTTGATTCCATTTATGCTAATGCAAACATGCCAACAAACTTTTTTTAAAACATTAAGTCAGAAAATATTTCTAAAAGCAACACTGAAACTACTAAAAAAGAAAAATAGGCCATATGTTTCCTCTTTATACCAGAGAAATTTCATGAAATTCGGAAACCGGTAACATTGTTACATAATGCATGATATAGATGAAGGTGATCAGTTAGACAAAAATGCATGTCGCAATTAAGTGTTAATATGTTTATAGAAACAATTCATTTTCTAGTAATATTAATAGTAACCTAAACTACAATCATGATTACAGATATATTGATCTAATTTGTCTGAGGAATAAATGGAAAACTAAATTAACTCCGACCACTTGACAGTGTATAAAGAAAAATAAATACAACATTTCATTTCTCAAAGTAGGGTTTTTCTGGGATAATTTCATGCACAAACTGATTTCATTTATTTCTATATTCTCCTTACAAATATATAAAAAAAATGGCCTGTGGTTGCTTATTTTCTCCAGGTGAATTTTGAAAGTTTCCTGTCCTTCTAGGTGTCACACTGTAAAAAAAAGTCCATAGATTTTACGGTAAAATGACTGGCAACCAGCTGCCAGTCATTTTACCGTTATTTTTACGGGCGCCCGTAAAATTGCAGGAATCATCAAGCAGAGTGCGACAGAATAGAGCAGGTGTAGTTTTGGTCAGATAGCCCCTCAACAATACAAAGTTATTTTCGAGTGCGGCCAGTTAACATTAAACTTCCATTTCGTGATTTCCAAAAATATCTTACAGGCAAACGCCCGTAGAAATAACGGGGAAAGGACTGGCAGCTGGTTTCCAGTTATTTTACCGTAAAATCTACAGGTTTTTTTTACAGTGCAGGGTGATACATTTTCCCCATTATAATTGAGCCGCGACAGGACAAAACCAACAATGTGGTTGTGCGCCCAGTGATGACTCAGATCAGCCTGGGCATTCGCCCAGTTTAATCAGACGTTTCATTTAATGTTCAAAGGGTATCTAAGGGTCTCAGCTACCTCCATGCGGACAGCGAAGAATCTGATCAGACTGGGCGGATCCCCAGGCTGATCTGAGATCAGCCTGGGCATCCGCCCAGTTTAATCAGACGTTTCATTTAGTGTTCAAAGGGTAGCTAAGGGCCTGAGCTACCTCCATGCGGACAGCGAAGACTCTGATCAGACTGGGCGGATGCCCAGGCTGATCTGAGTGCGCTGGGCGCATAACCACATTGTTGGTTTTCTCGCGTCTCGGCTCATTGTTCTCCTCGCACAAAAGTGCTGAAATCACTTTTTGAAAAGCATTCAGCCAATTGTATTCGATTATCATATCAACAACAATATCTGGGTAGCGGTCATCGCTGAAGGAATGTTCAGAATTGCCCTATGATTCACCAGGACACCTGAGGTAATGAAACCAGTCAGGCGACACATTGCTAATTTGGAAGAAAGACTAGGTCAAAATCTGTATACTGAAAACAAAACTATGTGAAATCTGGGTTTACCAATATTCACATTATTATTAATCCAGACACAAGTCCCAGACCAAGTACAACTTATTTGGATTCAGTTCGACAAAAACGATGCAAGTGATGCAAGTAAGGATTACAACTGCATCTGTCCTGCTGGGAAGAGGACCATTGGCATGTGCGCATATACAGCCTGTATCCTTTATTATCTCGGTCACATGACTTATCAGCCATCAATAGAACCACTGTCACATGCTCAAAATATTCATATCTTGTTTGATATTGTATGATAAAGATAGATAGAACCTATGGGGTGCCGTTTTACTATTTATTTTCCATTTTTTTATCTCCACAAGTCCATTTATGGATATCCATAATTCATTTTTAGATACCACAAAATAGTTTTCGATATCAATAATTATATTGAAAGGATTTAAAAACTTTCGACTTTTTAATTGCTGGCTGATGATCCTTTCAGGAGTGACAGCGTTTAGCATTTTATGATAAAATGCTTGAAACCCATCACCTGGTATGATAAGGGCCATTTTTGGCCCCCACTCAAATTCTCTTAAAGTTGCATGGTTTCTATTGCTTATCATTTGAGTGTATGGGAACAAACAGAAATAATATGTTTCACTTTTGTTAATTCTCAGAATAACATGATTTCTGACATGCCTATGTTGGTCCAATAATATGAAGGAAAATTGCAAGAAAAACTGAGTTTAATCATTTTTCCTTTAAAGAAATAAGTCATTTATAATAGCCTTTGAAAGCTCTTGACAATAGGCCTTTGATGAAATGCTTATACGTTGGGTACCACGGCTAATTACCTGTGCACTGCACAAGGCCTGTCAAGGTATCCCACCCACTCAAGTTTGCAAGTCGAGACGCTAACCAAAAAATTCCAACAGATCAAAATGAAATGTGTACCAAATTATTCCTTGTGTTCTAACTAAGAAAATGAATACCCACAACATATGTTTATTTTGTCTATGAGCGGAGATATGGACGTTTTTGTGTTGAGAAAACAGGGAAAATGTTCCGAACGCTGCCAGTTTGGTAAAAAAAAAAAAAATAAACATTGAGCCCGGTCTCCAGCACATTTAATATTTTCATGGCATGTAAATATATCAATATTATGTCCGCATATAAAATATAAAATGTGCTGGAGGCCGGGCTCATATATTTTGAAAGCCGCGAAGGCTACCAAATTCGTCTTTTTCGTCAGAATCCGCTGGGGGTATGGGTATGTTCAAGATTCAAAACACAAATATTTTATGTAAGAACTGGTTGATTTTGTATTTGCTGTTACATTCAAGGTTAGAACTTTCCCATGAATGCATTTTAGTTATCGAAATAGAACTTTTGAAAAATGAGTTTTCTGGGGGCCAAATATGGGCCTTATCATACCAGGTCCTTTAAAGATTATGCAGTTTATTTGAATCATTTACTTAATGACGTCAGTAAAAGAGCATTACATTTCTGAAATGCATAAAGAGATGACGTTGTTATCTTATGCAACATTCTTTAAGACGATTTCTTACTGTCTATATTGTTACGTCATCCACGTTGGTTTGCAATTATGATTGCGGCCGATGCTGTCGTGCAAATCCTATTACGGAGACGGCGTCGACGTACGTTAACGTCATGGCCTCTGGTTTTTAGTTTCGTTTGGCTGCTATTCTGTCGGTCTTTAGAGCTTCCTGTAAACCGTGCACGTCGTCTAAAATTGTAAATTACCGTAATTAACTCATAAAATTGTATCGCAACGTAACTTTTTGAAATTTCAGCATTTAACTGGCCCCAAAATCTGCACCCGTTTGCGATATTTAGGCGCGTTATGCGAATTAAGGCCACAGATCGACTTCAAACTTTTAAAAGTTGATTTGATATTGTAAGACAAATGTTTCCTCACACAATTGTATACAGCAAGTGATTCATCTGCATGTAAACTGTACTAAAATCATAAGGAATACAGTGGCCCAACGATAATGTGTTATTGACAAACATTGGTGTAAACATAGCACGCACCATTGAAAGGGGTGACAGGTACTTACCTGTAGTAAGTTAGGACGCCTCACCAGATTATAATGGTTAAAATGCCACAGAATAAATCACGAATCAAACGAATCAAAGTAGCTCAGTGGACCAGATTACCAACGTATAGCTTGGTTTGTCAACGGTCGTAGGTTCGAATCACACATGTATGTTTTTTTGTTTTTTTTTTTTATTGTTTTTTTTTTTGGGGGGGGGGGGGCGGTTGTTTGTTTGTTTGTTTGATATTCTTGTTTTTGGGGTTATTATTTTTTCTAGGTGCTAAATATCTACCCATTAGGCACTCGACGTTGAAACAATGTTGATTCAACGTCGACGCAACGTTGATTCAACGTTAGTTCAATGTTAATTCAACGTGATGCGGCTGCTGTGTAATCTTACTTATTCGCAATTGATGTTGAGATTTCAATCCGGCGCTTTCGAAATACCAATAGGCTTACGCTGTGTAGTTGGAAAGATAATTTTAATGTCTTTTAATGCCGTGACGGCATGTCTGATTGGATCTTGAGATCGAACCAGTGACACCCGCGGAATGGAATATTTACCGGTCATTATACCACCGCGTTATGTCTAGTCAAGTTAGTAACGATAGAAAATAAAACTGACAAAGAAAAAAATGATAATACAAAATAAAAAGAAAAATAAGAAAAAAGGAAAAATGAGATCACAAGAATGAAAAAAAAACAAAAAAAAACAGCGTAACATTATTAAATACGAAGGAAGTAAGATCTCTTGAGGAAAAAGTCTTCGAAAAAAAAAATATCCCTGCCTGAGATTCGAACTCGCACTAAACCGCTTTATCGCTAGTGCTGGAGTAACCCACTCGACAACGTACTACCTGTTTGAATAATGAAATATTAAGATATATACGCATGAGAGTATTGCGAAAGCTGAGGATAATTGCCCGAGGCTACTTACTACCTGTTTTACCTGTTATCCTTAAATGGACATGCTAGACTATTTGCGCGGGAAACAAATTATCTTTGGGCGACAGCACGTGCTTTTTCCTGGCCGATTTGGTTGAACGATTTCAAATTCGTGATACTGACATAAACAGGTATAAAAGAATAAACATGTTGTGAAATTTTGGTGGACGTAGCTGCGTTCATTTTTGAGATATTCAAAAGTGTAGGGTGGAAGTTTTTAAATCCTTTCAGTATATTTATGGATATCTAAAAATTGATTTTTGGACATATAAAATTGAATTATTGATATCCAAAAATAAGAAATAATTCATAATATCCATAATTCAATTTATTGATATCCATAATTCAATGGATGGATAATAATTCGATTTATGGATATCCAATATTGTCCTGTACAAATTGAATTATGAATATCCAAAAATCGATTGATGGATATCCATAAATAGGGAATAATAGTTAAAAGGCACCCCAAAAGATACTTATAACTGAGGGGTTGTTTATTTACGTAACATGCATTACATATTTTAGGCTGTTACAAAAGAAAGTCAAGTCGCTGGGTTCTGGTGAACCGCTGAGGAAACCTGGCCATGAACAGTGTGGATAGCTTTGTGAGACCGCAATATTCACAGAACGCATTTTTCACATGTGTGAAAAATGCGTTCGGAATTTTCACACGTGTGACAAATCCGGTCGCATGTTTCACAGAATTCGCACTCATTTTTCACACGTCTGTGAAATTTGCGCTTGATATGTACCATGAAAACGTAATTTTCCAATCGCATGCAACACCCCTAAAATATGACAAAATACAACAAAAACGCATTTTTCACTTCTTAACATTTTTATAACCATGATTATGAAAGTAATAGTGCACGAAAAAAACGGTAAAGTAAAAAAAAAAAAGACTAGAAATCTGCTCTGCGCGGAAGAGCAGAAGGTCGCAGGTTTGAGTCGCCAGCCGGGTCAATGACCTTAAAAAACTGACTCTGTCGTCCCAGCAGTAAATGGGTACCTGTTTCGAATCAGGGAAGGTTAAAGGCTACGAATGGAGAGGGATAGGCTCCCTATTTCATAGCCTTTGGCTAAACTATATAGGTTCCAAGAACCATTGTCCCTAGCTACGGCCAAAACAATATGGAAAACTTCACCTTGTTTGTTTTAATTCACATGCCATTGTATGCTGATGACGTAGGCTGTAGGGCTTAGGTTCCAGTATTAACTGTTGGACGGTGCCATATTCCGGCGGGAGGACAACTTGCGATATTACTATTGCAATCATTAGGCATTTCCAATTCAAAATTTTGGAAGGTAGCTTCTTCTAACAGCCCCTGCTGCTGAATCAAGGTTAATTTTATTACTAAAGATATAGTCATATTCAGTTGCATGTTGGTATATAGTTCCATGCGGGAAATCTATATCTTGGGCGAAATGGGAGGGGAGACTTATAGTTTTCCTATAGCTGTCTACCTGTTTGTCCGTCACAAATTGTTTCAAGAAACTCAGTACAAACCATCGTCAGACAGCATACAGAACAAGTTGGAAAGTGCCAAAGTCGACAATAAGGCATAGTTCAGTCATATATTTACGAAAACCGCTCAAAATTTTATCAGATGATCTACAAACCAGCTTAAAGTAATACTCTCAATTATCAAAACACCAGTATAGATACTTTTCCCGAAATTTGTTGACAAAGTTGCATTATATTCTTTGGAAAAACGAGCGTAATTTCACGTTTACATGTCCGCCGGGAAAGCCAAGGAATTATATAACATATCTGAAATTTCACAATCTTAGCACGCTCGGTTCATTATGAAATTTAGTTGAGACTGACCCAGACGCTCAAGAGATACACTAGCTCGAAGGTGATGACAGACGGCATCAGGCGACGGACGACGGACAGCGGAGACTGCCTTTAATACATGTATAAACTCCCCAAGAGCCGAAGGTTCAGCGTGGTTGGATGGACACTTGGCGCCGGATGTGTGCAACTATGGTTACGTACCGCTGAGCCACTTGGGGAACGGCGTTAGGAGAATTGAACAGAACAGAACAGAACGGCTCAGCGTGGTTGGGGCTCAAACTCGTAGTTGGAAAGGAATAACATTCATCCTTAAGGTACTCGGACAAAACGGACCATGGACAGATCGGACCAGACAAAATGGACCACGGTTAGGACAAAACGGACCACGTTTCAGGACAGAATGGACCACCTTACAGGACACAACGGACCACGTTTCAGGACCAGACGGACCATGCTAGAAGACAAACCAGACCATTAACTTATGCTTATTAAAAGATGAAATAGTATATAAATTCCAAATTCTGTGATATAGATTGTCACATTTACTTGACTACTGTCCATGATCTCAACTAGACTTGATTGTCGCAACCATCTAACCACAACTCAATGACTTTAATTAACAAGTTAATGCATCTTGATAATAATTAAAAACATATTCAAACAGTAGAAGATAGTACGAAAATACGAATTTATTCTAGATTTAATACGTTGATAAAGGGGGTAAAAATTATCTTAGTTAGTGTTGTAACTAAGATGGAACATGCTTTCCCAAGATTAACAGAAGATCCTTAATGTAAATTTAATTCAAATGTATTTATGTATAAGATGGTCAGGTATGTCTAAAACATGGTCAGTTATGTCCTGAAACATGGTCCGTTTTGTCCCTAAACGTGGTCCGTTTCGTCCTAAACGTGGTCCGTTTTGTCCTAAGCGTGGTCCGTTATGTCCGTGGTCCGTTATGTCCCTAATTCCTTCTCAAGCTTTCCTTGCCGTATGTGTGAAAAATGCCTTTGTATTAAAAATCGCTACAAAATCCGAACTCAATTGTCACACTGGCAAAATGTGAAGAACACGACCGTATTCATCACACACGTGTGAAAAATGCGTTCTGTGAATATTGCGGTCTCTCATAGCTTACTGTGCTCGATATTACCTTGAATTATTGGCAGGGCCGTAAAACCACAATCAAACAAACATACAATTTCTTAAAACAGAAGTGTCTAAGTGATGATTAAAATCTCATTCATAACTTATTCAACTGTATGTGAGACTAATCTCGGCCACATTTAAACTTTTTCTGTGGTGTGAAACAGGATGCATTTATCTCTTAAACATATCTTTATTATAGGAACGAAACACTTTAACTTCATAAAGGATTTGGTGATGCAAATAGATGATAAAATTCACTAAAACTAAAAATAATTAGCATCAGAATTATCACAAAACTACATGTATATGCATTCCTAAAATTTGTGCTTTTTTCAACTGTTAACATTCAGCATTCCCAAAAACACATGTTTCCGGTTTTCAATTTTCACGAAAATTTATAATTATAATCTACACATGTATGGCCTAATTTCATATTAATTTGACAGGTTGACAAGAACTGCAACTTAGTGAAATCGAAAACCTAATTTGTTCAAAAAATTTTATGGAGCTGAAATTTGGGGGCATCTGCAAACAAAAGTTAATATGGAAAGTTTTATGGTATACATTTGAATACAAACGTGATACGTACATAAGCAAGAATTACTAGGAATCATTTTGAGAATAAAACGGGTCAGAAAATCAAAGTTCCTACAGCTTTGGGCTGCATGAAATTGGGGTGCTCCTATTTTTTACTTCCCATCCCATTAAAATGTTGTAATTTAACAATTAAAATAGATGGATCAGCAAATATTTCATAAAGGCAATAGTAACGTCCTAGACAATCACTATGCATAATATCATAGAATTAAGTGGGCGGACAGAACCCTATGTAAATTTCCTATAGGGTGGAACTCCCCCTTTTAGCCTCAAATATTACATGGACATCATTATATGGCTGCATGTTCACAGGGTAAAAAATCGATTCCGCCAATTTTCGCTTCCTGCAGAGACTGTCCGTCATATTTGGCTTCCGCCGAGACTGTCCGCGAACTCTTGCTTCCTGCAGTGACTACTGTCCTCGAAAAATGGCTTCCTGCCGAGACTGTCCGCGTGACTCTGCTTACTGCCGAGAGCCTCGGCAGGAAGCAGAATCACGCGGACAGTCTCTGCAGGAAGCCATTTATTATGTACAGAAGTCTCGGCAGGAAGCAAGAGATCGCGGACAGTCTCGGCGGAAGCCAGATATGATGTACAGTCTCTGCAGGAAGCGAAAATTAGCGGAATCGATTATACCCTGTGATGTTATATCCTGGAGTGTATCTTGTTATGCTCTGCAGAGTATGGGACTTGCAGTTTATCTTACTATTCGTGATGTTCGACGACCCATACCAGCCTGTGAATCAAGATACTCTCTTTTGGCATGAACAATACTTAATTTAGCCGCGACACGAGAAAACCAACAAAATGGTTGTGCGCCCAGCGCAGACAGATCAGCCTGGGCATCCGCCTAGTCTGATTAGAGTCTTCGCTGTCCGCACAGAGCTAGTTTAGACTCTTGGCTACCCTTTAAGCACAAAGCGAAGACTCTGACCAGACTGGGTGGATTCCCAGGCTGATCTGAGTCTGCGCTGGGCGCACAACCACTTTGTTGGTTTTCTCGTGTGACGGCTCAATTATGGACCTAGCAAAATGTTGATATTCAGCACTGCTGTACAAGCTGATCTGACCATTCCATATAAGGTACCGCTCTCGCAATGCGGTTTAATAATAATAATGTGGCCTTAACCTTATTAGAAACCCCGGTAGCTCAGCAGGTTAAGCGCTGACCTACTGCTGTAGCGGTCTCTGATTCGAGCCCCGCTGGAGAGGCGAGAATCTTTCCAACCGTAAACGGTGTTGCACTGCACACAGCCTTTAGTTATCACCCTCTCATCGTCCTGATATGACTGAATACTGTTTAAAAGGATGTAAAATCGCAAGTCATCTATCCATCCCTAGCCTTTAACTGTGTGCCTCTCAAGGTCATTGGGTAGCTGAGCAGTGTTGACCTAAATCAGACTAAACAGTGTAGACTTAGGCCAGACAGCTCCAAAGAAGCCCCTGGAGTAGCAAAATTGCCGATGTTATCCCTGAAATTGTACCCATTCACGTTAAAAACTCATGGTGGAATTAAATAGCAGTCGGATCTAGGTCTACATATTTGAGCAATGACACGAGAAAACTAGCAAAGTGGCATGTCTGCCCAGCGAAGACTCAGATCAGCTTGGACATCCGCCCAGTCTTATCAAAATTTTTGCTGCCCGCATAAAGGTAGTTTAGACCCTTAGCTACCGCCATGCCGACAACAAAGACTCTGATCAGACTGGAGAGATGCCCAGGCTGATCTGAGCCTTCGCTGGGTGCACATGCATTTTTGTTGGTTTTGTTGTGTCGCGGTTCATTTGGTCCTGCACCGGGCTTCTGTCCGAATATCTAGAGGCATTACAGTACAATAATATTTGAATCAGCTTCAGTTACATAATATGTGCAATTTCCTGCCCAATTACATGAATCAGCCAGGCCCAATTGCCATGCAGTTACACACAACCACAAATGAAATAATTCCCATAAAGTGAAAAATATATTTAAGCCGCGACACGAGAAAACCAACAAAGTGGTTGTGCGCCCAGCGCTGACTCAGATCAGCCTGGGCATCCGCCCAGTCTGATCAGAGTCTTCGCTGTCCGCATGGAGGTAGCTTAGACCCTTAGATACCCTTTGAGCACTTAACGAAGAGTCTGGTCAAACTGGGCGGATCCCAAGGCTGATCTAAGTCTGCGCTGAGCGCACAACCACATTGTAGGTTTTCTCGTGTCGCGGCTCATTTTATTTGTGTTTGAGGTAGCATGAAACGTAACCACAAATGAAATAATGTCTCCCAAATCGTATGAAACTGCCTGGGAGTGCATCATTCTGTTAAGTCTACACTACCCTTATACTGATCGACAACTTTTTATAGCACTTGAGTTATTTGCCAACATTATTCATATGTGGTTGTGGTAGCATGCAAACGTAACCATAAATGAAAATTTGTCTATCAAATCGCATGAAACTGCCTGGAAGTGCATCATTCGTTCAACTCTAAACTTCCCTTATACTGATCAAAAGATTTTCAAAGCGTTTACGATATTTGCTGGTCAAACTTATTTCACTTGTGGTTGAAGTAGCGTGCAAACGTAACCACAAATGAAATGATGTCTCCCAGATCATATGAAACTGCCTGGAAGGGCATCATTCCTTCAACTTAAAACTTCTCTGATACTAATCAACAAAATTTCCTTACATTTCTGATAGTTATTCTATGTGTGTTTTGAGGTAGCATTCAAGCATAAACACAAATGAAATAATGTCTCCCAAATTGTATGAAACTGCCTGGAAGCGCACCATTATTTCAAATCTGATCCTGGCAGGCACATGAAGTTAAAATGACGTCGTACTGACGTCCAAGCGACGTAACGACGTCGCAGCAACGTCAGTACGACGACATTTTGACGCCATCTGCCCGCTAGGTTAACTTTCCTGATACCGACTGACAAACTTTTGTAGCATTTCGGATATTTGCCTCCCCCCCCCCCCCCCCCCCCACACACACACACATACACACACAAAAATTGAGGTTGAGACAGCATGAAATTCAAAACGCAACCACAAATGAAATAATGTCTCCCAAATCCTATGAAACTGAATGGAAGTGCAGCAGTGTTTCAAATCCAAATCTCTGATACTGATCGACAAACTTTTAAACCGTTTACGATATTTGTTGGCCAAAGTTATTTCACTTGTTGTTCAAATAGCGTGCAAACGTAACCACAAATGAAATCATTCTTTCATTTGTGGTTGTAAGTTGTATTTGTGGTTATAACGCTCCTCCATATTTTTTCGCCTTTTTTAAAGAGGAAAATCTGTTGTGATTTACGGTTTGCTTTCCAGGACGTTGACTGGGGTCTACTCTAAAGAAACGAATTTGCTCGAAAATAGCAAATTATTTCCTTTAAGAGTTGGTCCTTATGGACACGGGAGGTAAAATGAAAATGGCAGAGTTGCCTCCTCTGAGAGTGAACTCATTCATCTTAAAGGGAGATTGAATAGGGATTGTCTTAGAAATGAGCCGCGGCACGACAAAACCAACAAAGTGGCATGTGCGCCCAGGAAGACTCGGATCAGCCCGGGCATCCGCCCTGTCTGATCACAGTCTTTGCCGCGTAGTGTGCACTTAGAGGGTAGCTAAGGGTCTAAGCTACCTCCATGCGGACATCGAAGACTCTGATCAGACTGGGCGGATGCCCAGGCTGATCTGAGTCTTCGCTGGGCGCACAACTACTTTGTTGGTTTTGTCGTGTCGCGGCTCCATTACTATCAAAACCAAACTGGCTGCGCTTAGACTCACCTTGGCCTTTGGAGATACGTGTACCATGTATATCTAGGCATAACATTTACCACCGGTGACGCCATGCTAACAATCCATCTGTTCGACCGTCCGCAGTCAAAGTATGGTTTAGTCATTAAGACCGGCTTTATTATATCATAATCTCTCCTCTCGTAGGGCTCAGCAGGTCCAAAGAATCTGACATCATTAAAAGTACCACTGTCAAACTGGCCTGTACTGGAAGACGTCTTTACGCCCACGATGTATGTGTATTTCAACAGAGAGTCTTTATAGCTGTGATCGTCTGGCCACCAGAACCTTGATGAAGAGCTATACTCGTATCGTGTATAAGGACAGAATTTGAAATAAGCGTCTGTGTAATTTTTCTCCCGACTATCATCAAGAACGTGCCCGTCAGGTGTTTGCTCTAAGGGCTCTCTTAACAAATTCGTATCAAATTTGTTGTCTCCACTCCACGCACGAATGCCAAATTGGTTCAGTGTTGAGTTAAATGGAACCGTTCCACTCATCCAATTAGGGTAAGCTGAGTTATTATCAAACCAGAGAGCAGAACCATCAGTCCAGCCAGGATTAGCTGAAACATGCACTGTGGATGCAATGTATAACTGCATAATATTTGGCTCGTAAATGAAGTTTGAACTATGATTCAGTCTCTGATAAATAAAACTGTAATACAGGGCTCGGGACAGGGCTGTCTTGTGAAGATGAAGCAGAACTGAGCTGTTGTGATACGATATAGAATTTGTGTCTTCGTGAAACTTGGGATTCCGTTGCACCGATCCCTGGGGCAGTTCCAGGTCTGACTTTCTTAGTGTCCAACAGTTCTCGGCAGTGGCAGCTCTCATTTGATCCATTAAATGAGACACATCATCCTGGTCCGCCATTACATGTACCCCACCCATGTTTGTCCAGCCAGATAGGTAGCACAGGGCGATAATGGTTGTGGCAACATACCGGTATTCCATAATGATTGCTGAATATGTTGTCCAACGCACAGGGATTTTCAGTTAATATGCACCCTGAAAAAAACATGAAATTGAAAACGATATTGCCAAAATGTTAATAACCCGTTCCTGAATAAGAGATTGGCAAACAGCGTAGGTTCATATCAGACGCCGCAGAACAACATCACATGTGTGCCATGTCACAAGAAATGGTATTTAGACAAGTGCGAGTGCTAAAAGCACAGAGTCAGATCAGCCTGCGTGCCCTGCATTTACAGATTTGTCTGTCAAACCTTAAACATGGAGGAGCCCGCCACGCTATCTAATAGAACAGATCTATCCAATACCAGCCATGACACGATCATTGCCAGTTCATTTACAAACAATCCTTTATTCGCTCCATGTCAGTCCAATCATTGGACTGGCATGGATCGTATAAAGGATTGCTCATAAATGGACTGACATGGCCTTTCATTACCGGCATTGATAGGATATTCTCACATGGTGCTCTTCCACAATGAAACACTAGTTATAAAGCTCACAAGTTTGTTTGCATGGGTAGAGACACTGCGCTGTCTTTTCCGATCCATCCGTCTATCCATCTCTAAGTTTTTAAATGCAAACAGTAAGTTTTGTCTCGCCTGCGACTAGCAGAATCACAGGGTATAAACCAGTCCGCCAATATTCGCTTCCTGCAGAGACTGTCCGTCATATTTGGCTTCCGCCGAGACTGTCCGCGATCTTTTGCTTCCTGCAGGGACTACTGTCCTCGAAAAATGGATTCCTGTCGAGACTGTCCGCGTGATTCTGCTTCCTGCCGAGAGCCTCGGCAGGAAGCAGAATCTCGCGGACAGTCTCGGCAGGAAGCCATACATCATGTACAGAAGTCTCAGCAGGAAGCAAAAGATCGTGGACAGTCTCGGCGGAAGCCAAATATGATGGACAGTCTCTGCAGGAAGCGAATATTGGCGGACTGGTTTGTACCCTGTGAGTTGGTTGGTTGGTTGGTTGATTTGATGCTTAACGTCCACGGTAAACAACTAAGGTCATGTCGGGACGGTCAGTTAACCTAACCACACTATTTCTGGGCAGGCTTAGACCTCCTAAGCGGTTAACCAGTACTAAGTGCACATACTTTCGCCAGTAACTGACAACTGCCCTTCTTGAATCAGCGGAAGGAGAAACGAAAGTATGTGGCCAGACCGGGATTCGAACCCAGGACCTCTGACTTACGAGTCAGGTGCCCTACCGATTGCGCTACCCGGCCCGGCTGTACACTGTGAGAATGCGACACAAAGGTATTACATGTACTTTTCCGGCAGCGGCGTTTATTATTATCGGTGGCAGTAGTATATTTTACACGGCGTCTGATCTGGATCTATACTGTTCGCTAACTTTTCTGGGTCTACACTGTTTGCAAATTTCCCTTTTATAAATGGTTTTGATTAATTCGGCGATCACTCAAACACATTTAGTCACTTATAGCGGTTATAATGACATTAATGTGTTTGCATGATAGTATGTTGGCAGAGTTAGTCGTACAATATGCAATGTGCGCGGCACATGTTTTATCCTTGTTCACAGGGTATAATCGATTCCTCCAATTTTCGCTTCCTGCAGAGAATGTACATCATATTTGGCTTCCGCCGAGGCTGTCCGCGATCTTTTGCTTCCTGCCGAGACTTCTGTACATGATGAATGGCTTCCTGCAGAGACTGTCCGCGTGATTCTGCTTCCTGCCGAGTCACGCAGACAGTCTCCGCAGGAAGCCATTTCTCGAGGACAGTAGTCACTGCAGGAAGCAAAAGTTCGCGGACAGTCTCGGCGGAAGCCAAATATGACGGACAGTCTCAGCAGGAAGCGAGAATTGGAGGAATCGATTATACCCTGTGTTGTTGTTCAATGTCAGCTGCATTAAAACATGTGTTTTACCACAGTTTTGTTGCAATATTATCATGAAGTTTCAGTAAATGGCTACAAGACTTCTTCCTGTTGTAAGCGTAATAGAGACTTCAAGGGGCTATAACTCTGTAGTGAGTTGTCCTATCTTGCTCAAAGTTAAATCTCTTAGTGATCAACATTGTCTTCATGTTTTAATTAAGAAGATATACTGAGAAAAGTAAGTTATTGCACACGGACAAGGAAATTTAGGAAAAGTACATGCGAGTTGCACACTGCTTGTCTCCACCAACCTTCACTCAGCGCATGCAGAGGCATCAGCGTTGAAGTAAGTGAACTCGGGTTTAACGTCCCACCAGCACGTAGGTCATACGAAGACGTGACCTCGGTCCAAAGTCACATCCGAAAGACAGGAAAAGCGGGAGATCCAATCTGCGACTCCTGAATTGGTAGTCATGCGTCTTATTCACTATAGGGACCTACTACGGCCACTTCCCATCAGCGCTGAAAGCGCCATCAGGGACAGACGCCCACAACGGCCCAGAAAGGGCCCTGCACCACACCAGCATACACGATTTGTCCGTCAAAGAAGGAGACCCGGCAGTTGGTTAAGCGCTGGTCTGCTGATGTAGCGGTCCCGGGTTCGAGACCCGCTGAAGGCGGAAATCTTTCCAAACGTAAACGGGGTTCCATTGCACAGTCTTTCATTATAGCCCTCTCATGGTACTGATATGACTGAAATACTGCTAACAAGGACATAAAATGACAAGTCATCCATCCATACATCTGTCAAAGAACAGTACATAAAATGAATAATCTAGCATGCATGTATGCTCACAGTAATGAGCAAATGCAAGATCTCGTACTGGCAATACCGGAACTCTAATCAGACTGGAATTCTCCATAAACCGTGACTGCAAAACTATGACAAAACCAACAATGTGGTCGTGCGTCCAGCGCAGACTCAGATCAGCCTGGGCATCCGCCCAGTCTGATCAGAGTCTTCACTGTCCGCATGGAGATACCTCAGACCCTGAGCTACACTTTAAGCGCAAAGCAAAGGTTCTGATTAGACAGAGCGGATGCCCAGGTTGATGTGAGTATGCGCTGGGCGCACAACCACATTGTTGGTTTTGTCGTGTCGCGGCTCATATAGTATCGTCGACCATCGAGCACACAACGTCGAAATGACATCGTATCAACATAGTGCGACATACCGATGTCTAAATGACGTCCATTTTGACTGTTCATAAGGTTCTTGGTCTACACACATTGCTCATTTCTGTTCCAATATTTAGAGGAGCCCTGCTAGCTCAGTGTGCTGGTCTGCTTAACTTGAACAGATTCTTTGGTTCCACCGCACACAAACTTAAATTATCACACTTCGTTCGCCTCGATATTACTGAAATACTGTTTAAAAGGACAGTAAAATAATAAGTCATCCATCCGTCCCGATATTTTAGATCATCCTTATGGGCACACGCAGAAATGACGTTGCACTGACGTCGATGCAACGTGATTCATCGACGTCAGTACAACGTCATGTGCCTGTTGTGATTGTTGTATCTGTTTCACGATCCACACTTTCCACAAACAACAACTAAAGGCACGTATGCACAAATACATAGAAAATCAAATCCAATATTAAAATCCACATACACAGTCACAGAACTTAGTTCAAAAAGTTTGAAATTAAATTTAACTGATTTTCGTTTCGCCTCTGTGCCCACCTTTTGTGTATATAGTATTTACATAGAACACAACCCTATTTTTCAACGACCTTGTGAGCTAGGTAAGAAATAAAAAAAAATACAAAATACAAACAGCATCAGTCATAAAGACTACAGAGATAATTAAGCCGCGTCGTGAGAAATTCGGTCTTACTGTGCAGGACAAGACCCTGCGTGCAGAGAGTAAGGACAGGAATAGGATCTACGTGGTCAGTTTGTTTCGGTGCATTGCCTGATGGATGGATGGATGGATGACTTGTGATTTTACGTCCTTTTCAGCAGTATTTCAGTCATATCAGGACTGTGTGCAATGGAACCCCGTTTACAGTAGAAAAGATTCTCGCCTCAAGCGGGATTCGAACCCGGTCTGCTAGATCAGTAGGCCAGCGCTTAACCCACTGAGCTACCGGGGCTCCTTTGCATTGCCTGAATAGACTGTGCATACGCGCAGGCTTCTCTCGGCAGGTGCAGTTTGCATATGACATAAGAAGCGTTTACTCCTCGTACCAGCCATATTTTAGGGTACCGTAAAACTTCTAGGAATTAGGAACCGAAAATTATTACCGAAACTAGCCTTAAACTTGAGCAATTTGTTTCTGAATGAAGTAAATGCGCCTTAAAGATCCAGATGGAACGGCAAAAAGTGCACGCCCTGATCAGACTGCTCCTGAAGGAGCAGTCTGATCTGGGTGTGCACGGTTTGCTAAAACTATCCGTCCCAATATAAAAGAATTTAAGAGTAATCTTGCCTCCAACAAAATACGCTGTGTTTATCCCCATCAATTTAGTGAATCATCAGAAAAGAGCTACATATGGGACACAGCATGCAAAAGGTACCTTACACAACCTTAATCAGATCAGCATTCGCTTGTGCAGACAGAAAATAATCTTAATTGGGGATACCCAGTAACTCAGTAGGTAAACGCTGGCCTGCTGGTCTATCGGTCCCGGGTGCGAGCCCCACTGTAGCCGAGAATCTTTTCAATCGTAAACGGGGTTCCATTGCACACAGCCTTTCATTATCACCCACTCATCGTCCTGATATGACTGAAAACAGTTACTGTTAAAAAGGACACAAAATCGTAGGTCATCTATCCATCCATCTAATCTTTATTGGGCCTAAGGTAAAGATGCTCGTGGACCCAGCAAACATTCTCTCTCTCTCTCTCTCTCTCTCTCTCTCTCTCTCTCTCTCTCTCTCTCTCTATCTTTCTCTCTCTCTCTCTCTCTCTCTCTTGTTGAGATATTTTTGCCGCAGAATGATGAACTAGAACGCACGATTTTTCAATACCGTGAGCATGATGTTAAGTTGTCTAACGGCATCCGCGCATTCTGATCAAAATCTTCCAGGATTCGTGCACAATCTTCAGCAAATCACAGCTACTCATACAAGAGGAAAAATCAATTTTGAGCAATATTTCACGGCTGCTCGTCTCCACAATGATCACATTTAACCCTTAATGCGCCAAAAAACGGAAGACAAAATTTACGTCTGCAGAATTTTAAAAAATATCTCGTCCAAGCGATATCATATTGAGAATTTGAACACTAGAGGGCAAACAGTGTAGATTCAGATCTGGATCTACACTGTTTGCCAATGCAACAATTTTAATTTTTGGCGCCTTAAGGGTTAACATTACAGAAACTGTTGAAGAATCAAACTTAAGCAATTTTACAGGTGCTCACCACCACATTTAACATAACAGTGGAGGAATCAAACTTAAGCAATTTTACAGCTGCTCACCACCACATTTAACATAACAGTGGAGGAATCAAACTTAAGCAATTTTACAGGTGCTCACCACCACATTTAACATAACAGTGGAGGAATCAATCTTGAGCAATTTTACAGCTGCTCATCTCCACATTTAGCATGACATTGGAAGAATCAATCTTGAGCAATTTTACAGCTGCTCATCTCCACTTTTAACATGACATTGGAAGAATCAATCTTGAGCAATTTTACAGCTGCTCATCTCCACATTTAACATAACATTGGAAGAATCAATCTTGAGCAATTTTACAGCTGCTCATCTCCACATTTAACATAACAGTGGAAAAATCAATCTTGAGCAATTTTACAGGTGCTCATCACCACATTTAACATAACAGTGGATAATCAATCTTGAGCAATTTTACAGGTGCTTATCACCACAGTTAACATAACTGTGGAAAAATTAATCTTGAGCAATTTTACAGGTGCTTATCACCACAGTTAACATAACAGTGGAAAAATCAATCTGGAGCAATTTTACAGGTGCTTATCACCACATTTAACATAACAGTGGAAAAATCAATCTTGAGCAATTTTACAGGTGCTTATCACCACATTTAACATAACAGTGGAAAAATCAATCTTGAGCAATTTTACAGGTGCTTATCACCACATTTAACATAACAGTGGAAAAAACAATCTCGAGCAATTTTACAGGTGCTTATCACCACGTTTAACATAACAGTGGAAAAATCAATCTTGAGCAATTTTACAGGTGCTTATCACCACGTTTAACATAACAGTGGAAAAATCAATCTTGAGCAATTTTACAGGTGCGTATCCCCACATTTAACATAACAGTGGAAAAAATCAATCTTGAGCAATTTTACAGGTGCTTATCACCACGTTTAACATAACAGTGGAAAAATCAATCTTGAGCAATTTTACAGGTGCTTATCACCACGTTTAACATAACAGTGGAAAAATCAATCTTGAGCAATTTTACAGGTGCTTATCACCACGTTTAACATAACAGTGGAAAAATCAATCTTGAGCAATTTTACAGGTGCTTATCACCACGTTTAACATAACAGTGGAAAAATCAATCTTGAGCAATTTTACAGGTGCTTATCACCACGTTTAACATAACAGTGGAAAAATCAATCTTGAGCAATTTTACAGTTGCTTATCACCACATTTAACATAACAGTGGAAAAACAAATCTGGAGCAATTTTACAGCTGTTCATCTCCACAATCGAAAAATTCTACGTAACTGTAGAAGAGTATATCTTGAGCAACTTTACAGCTGCTCATCTCCACAATCGAAATATGCAACGTAACTGTAGATGAGTATATCTTGAGCAACTTTACAGCTGCTCATCTCCACAATCGAAACATTCAACGTAACTGTAGAAGAATATATCTTGAGCAACTTTACAGCTGCTCATCTCCACAATCATCTCATGTAATATAACAGCAGAAGAATTAGTCTTAAGTAATTTCATTGATGCGTATTGCCTGAATCATCACATATCTGTGAATAAATCAATCTTGAGCAATTAAACAACTGCTCCCCACCACGCTCATCACATTTATCATTTTGGAGGACGGATCAATCTTGAGCAATTTCACATCTGCTCATCACCACCATGACCACACACCCAATATTTAATGTAACAGATGAAGATCCAATCAATCTTGAGCATTAAATACCTGCTCCTCATGACGCTCATCATATTTATCATACTAGCGGAAGAATCAATCTTGAGCAATTCCACAGCTGCTCGTCACCACCATTATCACATTTAACATAACATTGGAGATTTTGTCGTGCAATTTCACGGGAGTCCATCCCCACAATCATCGCGAAATATCAGAAGATGAATAAATCTTGAGCAATTTCACACCTGCTCATCTCCACAATCACATTTAACATAACTGCTGGAGCATCAATCTTGAGCAATAACTCAGTTGCTCATCACGGCAATCACCATGTTTAATACAATAGTGCAAGACTCAAACTTGAGCATTTTCACTGCTTCTCATCACCACAATCATCACATTAAAATGACAGTGAAAGAACCAACCTTGAGCAGTTTCATAGCTGTTCCTCTCCACAAGCATAACAATGATGATGACAGTGGAAAAATCAATCTTTAGCAATCTCACAACTGCTGATATCCATAATCACCATATAAGGCATTACTAGTTAAATGGAAGAATCAGCCATGGGCAATTTCACAGCTGCTCATCACCACTATCATTACATTTCTAATAACAATAGCAATATCACGGCAGCCCATCGCCACATTCGTTACATTTTATATAACATTTGAAGAATGAATCTTGAGCCATTGCACAGATGCTCATCAACGCAATCATCACATTTAATATAACAGTGGAAGAATCAATCTTGAGCAAATTTACAGCTGCTCATCACCATAATCACCAGCTGCTCATTCCCACAATCACCGTATTTAACATATCAGTTGGAAAATCAATCTTAAGCAATTTTACAGCTACTCATCCACACAATTTCCCCAATTAACATTATATTGGAAAAAATAATATTGAAAAATTTCACAGTTGCTCATCACCACAATCATCATTTTTACACAAACGTGGAAGAATCAATCTCGAGCAATTTCACAGCTGCTCAATCCCCATAATTTCCACATTTAACATAGCTGTAAAAGAATCAATCTTGAGCTGTTTCACAGTTTGTTTATCAACACAATTTTCACATTTAAAATAACAATGGAGGAATCAGTCTTGGACGGACACACGGCGCCAGGTGTGTGCAACTATGGTTACGTACCGTTGAGCCACTTGGGTAACGTCGATACGAGAATTGAACAGAACAGAACAGTCTTGAGCAGTTTCAAGGCTGTCCATTGCCACAATAACATCACTGCTCCTCGAGAGGCGAGGGTGGTACGCAGAGAAGCTCTACGTGACGCTCTGGTACTAGTTCCTTGGTGAGTAAGTACTTTGTGACTCGCGGGTTCTTTCCCTTGGTCCGTTTGTGTGGGTGGCGGATGTCCCTCATTTATTGTAATGCGTGATGCTCATTTCCCTCTTGGATGCACACGGCGGAAATTCTGTTTACGTTTTTCATTTTTATTCATTTAATTGTCTGGGTTTTTTTTATTTATTTTTTTTTTCGTATAGGTGACTTTTTTTTTTGTCAAAGTCTTTTCCCGTTTTCATCCTCACGGAGCATGCATTACGGTGCACAAAGTCGGTGCAGGGGGCATGCTGTTTGGACATTGGTTTCCGCCACATGTTTCTCTGTATCTGACGGTGCCGCTTTTGGTACGATTCATGCGCCGTGTGGCTGAGGAGGGGGGGGGACCATTGATTTCATTGTGTAGTTTTTGGGAAGAGACTGTACTGGCACCATGGATGCAGTGCCACGTAAGTGGAAAGTAATATTCAATGCTCGCTGTATTTTGGTGTGTGTGTGTGTGTGTTTTGTTGTTGTTGCTTTTTTTTGTTTGTTTTGTTTTGTTTTTGCTTTAAACTACTGTGGAGCCTTTTTATTAGATATTTGGTCCGCTGTGATAAGATAAATCTATACGTTTTATGATGTACATAGTCTCTTATAAGTCTGTACAGAATGGTTTGGTGTGTTTTTATATGTCTGTATATAAACATGTATGTACTGTGATGCTGTACACCAAAATGAGACTTTAATAAACTAATAAACTGTAACATAATGAAAGAGTCATTCTTTTATAAAAATTTTTCAATGAATTATAGAGATTTCTCGGTGAAATCGAAACTGATAATCTCACATTGTTACTGCACGCGACGTCAGGCCGCCTAAGTCTCCTGTAGGCATTCTTTCTTGGCACATGTTTTGAGATTTGTTTATCAAAATAATATTTGAAGCTATTTTTCAGTTGCAAACTCTGTTTACAACCAATATCATACCCTATAAACACGCTGGGAGCATCAAAGACGCAAAACGGCTAGAAAAAAGTTGTGTTTCTGTTGTGATGGCTGACGCTCTTGAATAAACAGAATTATTGCGATTTTCAAGCATAAAAGAAGTAGAACATTTGACTTTTTCAATGTAAGATGAATCTTTATTTCACTCATGAACACCTAAAGTGGTATTTTCACTCGTGGCTTCGCCACTCATGAAAATACTGCTTTTGGTGTAAATTCGGTGAAATAAAAATCGATCTTACACTGAAAAAGTCAAATATCCTCTATATCCTTGGCAATTTTACAGTGCTCATCATCACAGTCATCACATTTAACTTAACAATGGAAGAATCATCTAGAACCTTTTCACAACTGCTCATATCTACAATCGTCACATTTAGAATAGGAAAAGGGAGGAATTATTCTTGAGCAATTTTATAGCTTTCATTACCACAATCACCATATAAACATACCAGTGAATGAATCAACACGCATTGAGCAATTTCACAGTTACATGTACTCATCATCACACTCACGATATTTATCATAACAGTGGAAGAACCAGTCTTAAGGAATTTCACAGCTGCTCATCACCACAATCACAACATTTAACATAACAGTGGATCGAAGGATCTATAGAGTAATTTCACAGCAGTGTATCTCTACAATCACTACAGTGACTGAACATGCTGAATCAGGCAACTTATATTTGTGTTTTTAAATGGCAATGTACGATTTAAACCCTTGTGCGTTGATTCAAAAATATATTTCCAACTTCCGATCAACCTATGCATAATTTTGGCCAAATTTCAAAGTCTTCGGAAATGCGGTGACTACAGAGATCAACTTAGGAATTTCGGAAAAGAACCATTTCTCAAAAATCGTGAATGGTTCGTTTTCATAAAGCTCCAAAAGTTAAATGTAGTCCGGGTATCACCTTATTTGATTTTGGAAAATAAAAGGAAATTCAAGAGCTTTCGCAATTTGAATGTGTGGTGATTGAGAAGATAAGCACTTGATTTTATAAACTCGAGTCAGTTTGCGTATTCGCATTGCTGTTTAAATTGACACTGGCCTAAGCCTTTTTCACATGACGCTGCTCATCACAATGATTGCCCTTGTCCCTGCCGAGACTTCTGTACCTGATAAATGGCTTCCTGCAGAGACTGTCCGCGTGATTCTGCTTCCTGCCGAGGCTCTCGGCAGGAAGCAGTATCACGCAGACAGTCTCGGCAGGAAGCCAATTTTCGAGGACAGTAGTCTCTGCAGGAAGCAAGAGTTCGCGGACAGTCTCGGCGGAAGCCAAATTTGATGTACAGTCTCTGCAGGAAGCGAAAATTAGCGGAATCGATTATACCCTGTGATGTTCCCTCTTTCGAATGTGTTCTCTGCTCTTGAAGGAACTCTTTTAGATTTTAATTTGACTTCACTGCAGCTGGTGTTGCGTCGTGTGGCGGCCGTAAAACGTCTCCACGTACATCATCCATAGTGCAGGTTATATTTTATGTTTGTCCTTTGAGATCAGAGGATATATTCTGCGAATTCATAAATTTTTGATTGGTTTAGAATCATATTCTAGGCCATCGCTTTTTTATATATTTGGACTCCTTTTAGATACTTATCAGTCTTTCAGACGGCTGCCTTATCAAAATTCAGAAATTATTGTACGTTTTTCCTGGCTTTTGTCACCAGATCATTTCAGGGTCACTGATGAGGCTTGAATAGCCGAAACTTCGAAGCATGGCCCATGTTCCTTCTTTTGAATGTGTTCTCTGCTCTTGAAGGAACTCTTTTAGATTTTAATTGAACTGAGCCACATTAGAACAAAAGCATTTAAAGCCAAGAGATTCCAGCCTATGACAAAGATTAATACACTTTTGTGGCAGTTGAATAAGCAGAAATATATGAACCGCGACACGTTAAAACCAACAAAGTGGCATGTGCGCCCAGCGAAGACTTAGATCAGCCTGGACATCCGCCCAGTCTGATCAGAGTCTTTGCTGTCCGCATGGAGCTAGCCTTTAACCACAAAGCAAATACTCTGATCAGACTGGGCAGCTGCCCATACTGATCTGAGTCTTCCCTGGGCGCAAATACCACTTTGTTGGTTTTTTCGTGTTGCGGCTCAGTTATGAAAAGTTTCATTTTGCATGCACTATAAAAATAATGAGTCTATGTTTTGTTTTTCTTTTTTAACCGTTGAATAGTTTTACCCATAATGCCGTGTTTTGATACGCGGTACAGTGGACTCGACAGTATGGGATCAAGTTCAATAAAACTTCTGTTTTGTTGTATGTGTATGCTAAAAGTATGTATGTTATGATTCATAACAATTGCAAAATATCCTTTCTGTCTATCTATGTCAAAATATTCACGAAATTTATTCCTTTAAGGGCAGGTAACCTATCGAGACTTACAAGAGGGTCTTACGACAGTAACGAATCAGGTGCGACAGTATCGGATCATACGATATTATTTTGTAGGAGAGTTTCTCGGAGGCATTCTGCCAACCTTCTTAGCTTCAATAACTTTGCTACATAAACAGTTGGACCTATTCAACTCTCAGAGAAAACTTTTACGGCCTTTCAACGATATTTTTCATGTGGTCCTTCACCAGCAACGGTTATGTCTGTTACATAAAAGTCAAATGTATACCAAAGTACATGCATGCCAAAAAATCTTAACTGAGTAATACCCTGCGCCCCATAGCACGGAACTACTCAAACAGTAAAGATCATAATCTGCCTTTGCAAAGTGTAGACCCTGATAAGACCGTAGTGTCTGATCAGGATCAACAAATTTACGGTGATTTTCCGCCTTAACGACATTTCAGTGCAATAAGTGTATGAACACCACATGGTCATTCAACGAGTTCTCCGGCATTAATCTGAGTCTATACAGTGTACAGATGTCTACCCGATGAACGCTAGTCATTAGTGGGTTCACAACACACATGCGATGTTGGGCGTGGGATGGGGGGGGGGGGGGGGTTACAAAAAGGATGCTGTCTTAGTTTTATACCGATCTTCTTTGAAAGAAGACACAGCAGCTACCCACGACAGTTAGTTGATTTATGACTTGTTTTCAGCATCAGACCATACAGTCAACATGCAGTTTTCCAACTGAGGCCTGTATTTCAGTTCAAATTATCTAATGATCCGTTACTGTCGCACATCGGTGCTCCACTTGTGAAGTCTTTAGTTTCATCAATTACTGGGATGTCACAAAAATAATGACTGTCTGCAATTTTAGGGATGCTAAGACACATTACAAAGCAAACTTGATTTCAATCGCCTAATGATAAAATGGATTAAATAACCGAAATCTATTTTGGGGTTAACGAGCAACAGGCAAAATACAAGCGCCGCTGAAGAGGGGCCAAGCCTTCAACAACTCTGATATGTTTCACAGCCGCATATTTCGATCGAAATTTTCACCCTGCACTTTGCCATTGGTCTTACTTGATGACTGTAATATAATCGTAAAAAATATATGCTTCATTTATGAGAAAAATTGGCGATAACTTACGAGTGATCCGATACTGTCGATGATCCGATACTGTCGAGTCCACTGTACCTCTGTAGCAGCCAGTATAAAAGCTACCACTAACTGGATTTTGTTATGAGAATGCGAACAACAACAGCGATTCGTGAATTTCTGGCACTGATTTACTATTGTTACTCATTTTATATAGGACGGGGTTCAATAAGTTCGTAGAACTCGGGGTTTAACTCACAGATTGGAAGATGGTTTCAACATTATTTTTCAATATAAGTTTGGCCCACTTTTCTGTTAAGCAGTCTATGCCTTTGAAATAAAAGTCGTCTGTTTGGTTCACAAACCAAACCTCTGTAGCAGTCTTGAGCTCATCATCGTCCCGAAATCTCGTTCCACGCAAGTGGGATTTCAAATTTCGAAACAGATAATGATCACTTGGGGCCAGGTCTAGACTGTATGGCGGATTATTTAACTGCTCGAACTTGCACTCAGGAATATCTGCTTGTGCAACACTGGACTTGTGCACAGGGGCATTATCATGCAAAAGAAGGACACCAGCGGCTAGATTTCCCCTTCATTTTTCTTTAATAGCAACCATTAATTGTTTAATGACATTGGCATAGTATTCTCTTGTAACTGAAGTACCAGCAGGCTTAAAACTGTAATCTATCAATATAATCCCTTTTGAGTCCAAAAAAACCGTGGCCATTACCTTGCCCGCTGATGGATGGGTATGAAATTTCTTATGTGGGGGGTGAGCCAGGGTGCTTCCATTGCATGGACTCCTTTTTAGTATCTGGGTCCCAGTGGTGAAGCCAAGTTTCATCTCCTGTTACAACACGAGTGTGAAAGTCTTCTGGATTGGCATTGTACACTCCCAGAAGTTCTTGACTTGACTCCACCCTTTGCTGACGATCTTGCATGTTCAGGTTTCTGGGTACCCACCTGGCAGATTCTTTTGACGTGCCTAAATGTCAATGGATTATAGTGTAAACACTTCCATTAGAAATACCACATTCTGAAGCAAGTTCGGCAATTTGATTCGGCGATCCTTTAGCACAAGTCTCTCAACACGGTCGATCATGTCCTGGCTGATGACATCAGCAGGGTGACCTGGCCTTGGGTAATCTTCTAAGGAGTCTCGTCCACGTTTAAATTCTGCTGACCACTTTGCTGAATACTTTGGGCTGCTATCACCATACACATCAGCCATGCGCCGATGGATTTCTTTGGCGTTTGCACCCTCCTTAGTGAGGAACTTTATGACCGCTCTGAACTCAATATTCTGACTTTCCATTTTTGCCTATGGGTATAGGTTTTCAAACAAAATGTAAGAGAAAAACTGTACCTGTTGACTGAACGGCTATTATCATTCCACTGACAAAAGTTTACACTGCACAAATCTTGAATTGTATAGAAAAATACCGAGTTCTACAAACTTATTGCATCACCTCGTATATGCTTAGAAACAGCAAGAGGGCCATGAGGCCCTTAATCGCTCACCCAAGTCACAACATGGTCATCATTTGAACAAACCTGATAGTTTGAAACTGTCAAAATATGAGAGGCATTGGTTAAAAGTCAAAGGATAACCTTGAGCTCTATTATTCCACAGTTTTCATGTACTCATTCAATTGACTGTATTTATCAACTTTTGCATCAAAAGCGTCTTCAAGTTCCACGAACTCTTATGTTTAAGTATTTTCCCACATAAAAGTACATAAAAGCAAATTTGACATTGCTGTCAAAAAAGTTGCTGTGAAATTCTGCCGTCCCCCCCCCCCCCCCCCCCGCACCCCACCCCCACCCCCGCCTACCCCTCTCTCAAAAAAATCAGATCCGACTTCTTTATCCAAATTCACTTACTAGAGTTCTCAAAATTAGACTTGTAGGGCTTTTACTTTAGTAGAAGTTATTCACACATTTTGAAATGTTGATTGTATCATATGCTTGTGTAGATGGTTGCTGTTTGGGATTCTGCCTCTTTTTAGCAGTCTGGCATACTGTTTTGGTCTGAGTGTTAGATAATCATACATCTGTTAAACAGATAGTGTCAATAAAGAAACATAAAAGAATGAAATTATATTACTTATAATTACGAGGGATGATAAAAAAAATAAGTGGACTTTTACTGTAGGAATTTTATTATTACTAGTAAACCCATCAAATTTGCAATAAATACAGATTCATCTTTCATTTATCGAGTGATGTATTTAATTTACCGGTTATACTTTGGAAACTAGTCTATATGGATCGTCACAGAACCCTTTAAAAGTACTGCGGAGCACGATAAAAGTTTGCCTTATTATTTTGAATTGTTTGTTTTATCTTTGGCTATGTCTAATATTGCACTAGAGTAAAATGCTTGACATTTGGTATGCTATTTCGTTATGGTTTCCGTTTTTCACTGTCAAGGAGTTATTGCCGTCAACAATTGAACTATGCTTGCACAAGCAGCGTAAAATATGCAATGATACATGGGTTGCAAAATTACGTTAAATATCGTTCTGGGTATTTTATGCAAGTTCAAGTTTTTGCATAGCCTATAATTTGTAAAACAAACAACTTTATCCTACTTTATATCATAAGTTTCTCTTTACATACCTATAACTTGTTTTTCTGTATACGTTCAATTAAGTATGATTTAGTTATTTACTACTACATATTCTGACACATCAAAAATATCTGATTTTCTAACTGACTATTGGTTACTTCCATGTTACATGTTTTGAATGTTTAATCCATCTGTTATATATGTTGTAAGATTTGTTCCAGGAGATGATATATATAAGCCAAAAGCTTACTATCAGATCCTGATCTATTTGTTGTATGTATATATGTTTTATTTTGAAAATTCTTGAATAAAATAATGTTTAAACCAAATGAGGGCAAAATTTAAAAAAAAAGTATTTAAATGATCAAATTTAAAATGTTATTTGATCCTTTTATGTTACATGTAGTTTCATTTGATGCTGGCACTGATCGGAGGGTTGCAGACCTGCATTTAAGTAGACAGACACCACAAAAGTGATGTACGTTGACATATGATATTGAAAGCATAAGTTCGGCTTGGATTTATGAACTAATAAATTTGAGGAGAGAATGCTATGAAATTCTTCTTAACAATCATAGAATATCGCATGCAGATGTGTCTAAAATAATTATTAATCTAAATCATGAAAAACAAAAAAGAGGGTGTTCGTTTGTGAAAACCGAGACACAAAGGAACCATTTCAATGTCAAAACGGGACAAAACGACAAACGTCATTAATGTGGTGCTCCGCCGTAGCTATATACCTAGGGTGATAGATACATCAAATAAAATGAAAGAAAATACTTATTTTTCGCTGGAATTTCTTCAAAATTTCACATAACGAAGCTAAAAGATTCAACTTTGTTGTGGTATGAAAAAAATTACTATAACCGCATTATCTTTACCGTCCACGTATTTTTTTTATCACCCCTCGTATGTGTTTTGAAGTCGCCGTGTTTACTTAGGCGCATGCGGCATTGGTCGGGGGATTCGTCATCTCCTATGATATGGCTAAAACAGGTTTTTAAAAGTTTTCAAGAGTAGAGAGACGCCGTGGTTTAGTGGTTAGTGGCGCTCGGCTATGGTGCAGAAAATCGCAGGTTCAATCGATCCCCGCCGCGTCAGTCAGCCACTGAAAAAGCAATTATTTCAACCCAGCAATAAATGGGTACCTCTTCCGAATCAGGGAGGGTTGAAGGCAGCGAAAAGAGAGGCCCTCCCAGGGGTTTGGGGGAGCTGGGGAGAATGGCCATTTATTTTCAGGGAGATGGGGAGCACTAGCAATTATTTTCAGGCAGCTAGGGAGCAAGCTCTTAATTTTGGGGAGCTCGGGAGCTTTGTCAGAATGTGATTTTCTCACTGTAGATTTTCTAAATTGTTTTGGGCTTCTGGGGGTCGCAGGCCCAAGACCCCCCCCCCCGGCCATTTATACATATCAATAATACCATTTTAGTTATTCTTTTTAAGCCAAAATGTCTTAAGATGGGCATTTATACTTGCCACTGTTAGCATTTCCGGATCAATTCCGGCTAAAGACGGAAATGACTTCCATGCAATTTTAGGGAGCAGGCTCGACTATGATTTTTAAGGAGCTGGGGAGCAGCTGCATTACTTTTAGGGGTTTGGGGAGCAGTTTTTTTTTATTTGAGGGAGCACGAGAAAATATTTTAAGGGAGATGGGGAGATTTTGGCATCGTTTTCAGGGAACAAGGGAGCACTGACCCCCCCCCCCCCCCCCCCCCCGCCCTTGAAGGCCACTTCCCCTTCTATTTCTGTTCTATCGCATAACCTTACTAGGTCGTTGGGGCACCATAGATGACTTCAAAACGATCCCTTTCCACCTTGTCCTGTCTTCAGCTGCCCTAGTTGAGCTGGCAAAATCCATTCCTGTCCACTCCTTGATCAATATTGTCTTCCCACCTCTTTTTCAGTCTACCTCTTCTTCTTTTTTCTTTCACTGTGCCCTGAAGAATTGTCTTTTGCTAAACCAGAAGACCTTTAGACGTGGCCAAACCACCTTAGTTTCCGTTTCTTGACCAGCGTCAGGAGTTCGTCATATTCTCCAATGGCAGCTTGGATCTTCCTGCGAACCTCCTCATTGGTGATATATGGTCCTTGTACGAAATGCTCAGAAACCTTCGGTAGCATATCATCTCAAAGGCCTGTGTTCTTTTCTCTAACTCTGCCGTCAAGGTCCAAGATTCACAGGCATACAGAAATATGGAAATGACAAGGGAGCGCATAAGTTTCACCTTTGATCCAAGAGATATGTTGTTATCTCTCCAAATTGGTTTCAGCTTGGTAAGAGCTGAAGTGGCTTGTGCAATTCTTGAGAGAACCTCCTGTTTTGAGCCATCATCTGAGACAGCTGCTCCAAGGTATTTGAAGCTGCTTACGGTACCCAGCTTCTGCCCTTTTACCTTGATCTCCCTCTGGATGCCATCTGCGCTGTTCGTCATCAGTTTGGTCTTCTCAGCACTGATCTCCATCTTATACCTTGAACAGGTTTGGTCGAGACTTTCAACTAGAGCTTCTAGTTCCTGCTCTTCCTCAGCTAGAGCGTCTATGTCATCGGCAAACCACAGCCTATGCTTCCCCTTGGGAGGGCCTTAAGAGAGAGGGAAGTGCTCCGTTATTTGTTAGGCTATATCCGGCAAGATCCGGCCACACTTCCCCTCGCGGTCTCATGGCTACCTGGAACCATTGTCTTTCCTGTCAAATTGATCTAGCACTTCTTGCATCCTTGTTTATTAAAACAATAATTCAAGAGTGTTCAAAATCTATTCGCTTACAGTCCGATTCAAGTCGATTCGGAAATATCGGTGATTCGCCGGGGTAGCCGGCTGAACCAAATCATTACGCATGCTGTCAATTTTTTTCAATAAATTGGTCCAGATTTCATCGGCAACCATGCCTATTAATGCAGTAAGAGTTGGTCGAAATCTTGCAGTTAACCAAACTTGGTTAGTATTTTCGATCAAAATATTTTTCGCAAGAAATTATTGTTCCGCAAGGTTTCAGTTTCGGATCTAACATGAGTCATATATTTTGACGCTCAGACTGAGAACTTTATAAGAGATTTGTTCTAATAGTTGCTTAACTCGCAGACAGATCTCTTCTAGTCTAGAAGAGATCTACTTGCGAGTTAAACAACAATATGTTAAGTTATCTTATTGTGTCAACTTGCAGTTGCAAAAAAAAAAAAAAGAATCTGTCATTACTCACATGTTTCTACGCACGTTATGAGGTTCTCAGAAACACCGAAACTGACACAGCATACTGCTACAGCAACATGAATAATTTGTTTGGTATGTCATCAAACATCTACATACGACGAGAAAAAATGCCTGATTGTCAATATATTTTACAGTATTACAGTACTGGCACTTTCTCAGGGTAGGGGTGTAGCAGGGGGGGGGGGGGGGGGGGGGGGGGGGGGGGGGGTTTGGGAGAGAGGGGTTGGGGGAGTCTGTGTTTTGATATTTCTTGTATGCAATGACTGAGTCTCTCGAGAAGGATGTAAATGACCTTATTTTATTGATTAAATAATGATTTACTGCTATTTTGTTTTATCCTAAATTATCTTTTTTAAAGTTCTATAACTTTAATCTCACAGGAATGAGTGCAAGGCTGAAGTTGGCAGCTTTCCCAAGGCCAGGTACAAAAGGTTTAATTCTGAGGCTGACGCTGAGGCCTTTGTTACAGGATTAGATCAGCTGGGCAAAAAAGGTACCTTAATGTGCATAAGTGTTGGGACACCTAAAATAATAAATTTTCCATTTGTCCCAAATGGAAAATTCATTATTTTTAGGTGTCCCAATATATACACACATTACGTTATTAACAATACATATTTGGACAACTCAAGCATTCCTGTAATTTGAATTTTGGACAACTGAACATGTCCTTACACAAATGGTTTCATAAAACTACATGTATTAGAAAACAGTGTAGACCCTGATCAGATTGCTGATAACAAGCATATCAGAAGGACTACAGAGGCTGATATACTGTATTTTGTGAGTACTAATGTGAAGAATAAGAGGAAATCTTCTGTGCTAGCATGGATTCATTTGGTTTAGCCTCCTGGGGAACATCGTTATGAGAATCAAAGTATCATCGTCAAGGATATCTTCTTATATAACTTTGTTGTTATTGTTAAAGTGTAGAGGTTTTAGACCTGTACATTCCATGGTTTTCGGCCATTTTTGCAAAGGGGAAATGACCTTTTGTTTGCTTCCCTGCAAAAGCCTTTCCAAAAGGGGGCTTCCTCTAAAAGGAACAAATTTGCTTCTTTCTTTTAAGAGCTGACTCCTGTTGGGAAGGGACGCAAAGAGGAAAATGGCAAAGTTTACTGAGCTGATTGTTTTATTATTTTGAAGCTTTGAGAGGCCCAGCTCATAAGGGTGCAAGACCATCAAGAGAATTTGCCAACCAGGCAGACAAGCCATGCGGCAGATCATTTTCTACATCAGCCAGAAAGTCCAAAGGGTCAAAAAAGACTAAAGTTTTAGACAGAGAAGAGTTCAAGAAACTTGCTAAAGGTATATATTGCTTGACTGAAATAGCTGTAAATGTTGGATCAGAAGTTCCTGAGCAAACAGTGTAGCCCCTGATCAGACTGCTCCATTTGGAGCAGTCTGATCAGGGTCTACACTGTTCGGCATTCTGCCAGCAGTATTTGACATAATAAGAGCGGCTACATGACAAAACCAACAAAGTGGCATGTGCAACCATGGAAGACTCAGATCAGCCTGGGCATCTGCCCAGTCTGATTAGAGTCTTGGCTCTCAGCTTGGAGCTAGCTTAGACCCTTAGATAACTTTTAAGTGCAAAGTGAAGACTCTGATCAGACTTAGCGGATACCCAGGCTGATCTCGAGTCTGTGCTGGGCGCATATGCCACCTTGATGGCTTTCTTGTGTCACGGATCATATAGTGGAAGCATTTTCTTTAAATGTTAGGATACTCATATTACTGTAAACAGTTAAACCTGTCAAATGTTGGTGCTTCTTGTTTTTGTGACTTTCCTAAGGAAGGAAATTTAGAGAAAAAAAATAATAAATCACTCTGAAAGTTTATGAGATGAGAAAACATCTCGCAAAAATATTTAAGCAGTAAAATTAAGTGCAATAAAAGGGTTTGGAAACTTTAAAAACATCAGGAAAAAATCAGGAAATTTGGCAGTGGAGGAAGAGTGGCAGCCGTTTAGCTGACTAATTTCAGAAACTGTTCCAGCGGAAGATGGTTCATTGGGTGTGGTAGTGCATACAGATGGTGCATGTTGTTTCAATGGTATGCAGGGAGCCCAGGCAGGTATTGGTGTCTACTGGGGACCCAACAGCCCATGGTAAGAGACAAGTCTGAATGAAATTATTTTGTAAATTCATGTAACTCAAAGGAAAACATGTAGTATACTGTATAGACATTGTCAGAGCTCTAGATAAGAGAGAGTATTTGATGATTATTGAGGGATAATTTTTCTTATTTCTCCTTGAAACCATATGTTGTGACCCCTCATCTGAACTGTCTTGTCGAGACTATTCAGATGAGGCGTCATAACATAAGTTTTTTATGCATAATTATGTCCCCCCACCAAAGGTGAGGGGGGACATATTGGTTTCAGTGCGGATCCCGTCGGCGTCGGCGTCGGCGTGACAGATTTCTTGTATGCGCGATATCTCTTGAACCAATGGATGGAATTTCACCAAACTTACATGGATATATCATTGGAACAAGTTTAAGAGCTGATTAGATTTTGGTGACCTTGACTCATTTTCAAGGTCACTGGAGGACTTAGATGACAATTTCTTGTATGCGCGATATCTCTTGAACCAACAGATGGAATTTCACCAAACTTGCATGGATATATCATTGGGACAAGTTTAAGAGCTGATTAGATTTTGGTGACCTTGACATCATTTTCAAGGTCACTGGAGGACTTAGATGACAATTTCTTGTATGCACGATATCTCTTGAACCAATGGATGGAATTTCACCAAACTTACATGGATATATCATTGGAACAAGTTTAAGAGCTGATTAGATTTTGGTGACCTTGACCTCTTTTTGAAGGTCACTGGAGGACTTAAATGACAATTTCTTGTATGCACGATATCTCTTGAACCAAAGGATGGAATTTCACCAAACTTGCATGGATATATCATTGGAACAAGTTTAAGAGCTGATTAGATTTTGGTGACCTTGACCTCTTTTTCAAGGTCACTGGAGGACTTAGATGACAAAATTACTTGTATGCTCAATATCCCTTGAAGCAATGGATGGAATTTCACCAAACTTGCATGGATATATCATTGGAACAAGTTTAAGAGCTGATTAGATTTTGATGACCTTGACCTCATTTTTAAGGTCACTGGAGGACTTGGATGACAATTTCTTGTATGCACGATATCCTTAACCAGTGGATGGAATTTCACCAAACTTGCATGGATACATCATTGGGACAAGCTTAAGAGCTGATCAAGAGTTTGATGACCTTGACCTCATTCTCAAGGTCACTGGAGGACGTAGATTACAATTTCTTGTACCTACAATACCTCATGAACCAGTGGATGGAATTTCACCAAACTTGCATGGATACATCACTTGGACTAGCTTAAGAGCTGATCAGAGTTTGGTGACCTTGACCTCATTTTCAAGGTCACAAGAGGATTTAGATAAGTGAAAGTTTATCTAAAATTGATAATATCTCACTAGCCTTTGGCTTGATATCCACTTTACTTTCATAGATATACCTTTGGGACAAATCTCAAGAGTTTACTTTGACCCTATTTCCACGGTCAAAAGCTTACTTACAAATCCTTTTTTTCTCTCTCTTAACAATGAGTTATATCTTGAACCAGTAGAGGGATACTTATCAGATTTGCATGAATATATTGTTGTGACAGGTTTAAAACATGTTTAGTACATGTAGTTGGTGACCTTCACCCATTTGTTCAGGACATACTTTTCCATGTAGGATATCTTTAGAATCAGTGGATGGATTTTCTATAAACTTGCATAAATATTTTATTTGTACAGGCTTTTTATTCATTAGAGGGGATGGGAAATGAGCTGGTGGGGGGACATCAGTTTTTCTCTGAAAAACATTTCTAGTTAACACAATTTATCCCTAATTATGTCCAAGTACTCCCTTTTATCTAGAGCTCTGACTGTAATGCTTTCAGTAGAAATTCCCAAGATGTATCTATGGAGCAAGTTCGAAAACTCTAGCCATTGTGGTTACTTAGAAACTGAGCTAAACTCAACTGGTGAATATTCTTATCTATGTTCAGTCAACTGTGAAATACAGGTCATGGCCCAATATGCATAGCTGCTGTTAGTAGATCTTCAGACTTCCCCAGATGTATCTGTGGAACAAGTTTGAAGACTTTAGACCTTGTGGTCACCTAGAAACTGAGCTAAACGCAACAGGTGAACATAAGGCGTACATGCATATGCACAGGTATGAGAATGCACATGAAGGGTATTGCAAAAGCCTGTCTTTGCTTTGCAAACTCACGCTAAAAATAGTAGAGTTGCTTCCCCTGAAAGTGCATGATCCATTCACCGTAAGTGTCACCAGACTTACTGTAATAACCCTAAAACTTCGGACACCCAAAACTCGCACAATTATCATTTGAAAATTCTTAGAAAGTGGATTTTATACAAGTTAATGCATCCAACTAATGCTGAGTGAATGGCAAACATTGTAGACCCAGATCAAATTGCTCCTTCAGGAGCAGTTTGATCTGGGTCTACAATGTTTGCTCAAACCTGTCTGTCCAAATATTTAGGTATTTAGGGTCATTATGGTACCCTAAATGTTTGGCTTACCTCTTTCAGTAAACTGTGTGGAGCAGTTTGATCAGTGTCTTCCATGTTTGCCATCAATAGTATTCAGTCACAAGTGCACAAAGACCGTGAAAGGGAGTCCAAAAGTGTGTCTGTACAAACAGGCTAATAATGGGATCTCTGTTTGGAGGTTCAAATAGGTTTATGTCTGTCTGATGGTCACACATGGTATTTTGCACAGATTTGACTATAATGTTCACGATACGACCTAGGGATGTAACAATACATGGGACCATCGATATATTACAAATGTAACATTGGCAATAGACACTAAAGATAGGGAAAGCTGCAATATCAATACTTTTGGCAATAGTGTTTCCAATATTGCAATAGTTTCAGAAGTTTCTAGACATGCATCTTTAACTTGAAAGAAGTCTTTTTAGCTAAAAAAAATAAAAGGAATTAGCTTTTATGGATTCCAAAGAATTAAACAGTATATTAATTTCTTGTAATATATAGTCATGTTGTGAAACACCAGTCATTAAATAGTGATTTTATATGTGAACAAACCAGACTTTTATACTAAAAATCAGGTATCTGCAAAAAAGTTGTCCCCAATAGTTATCGCAATATATTGCAATAGCAATCTGCAATAGTAATAGTATCACAATAGGGATTTCTGCGATAGTAATAGTATTGAAAGTCATTTTGGCCTGCAATAGTCACACCTGATAGGACCACTAGGTTTGACCAGATTCAAACAGGGTATAGTCACCTGTCATTAAAACTATGTAGAAATGGTTGAAATATTATGGATAAATGCTTTATGTTTTTCTGTAGAAGAGTCATGTTACCATTTTCAGGAATGTCAGTGAAAGACTTAAAGCTGAGTTAAAGCCCACAAACAACAGAGCTGAGATATATGTAAGTTGATACATTGACCTGTAACCTTTATAATACTGATTTGTTTACAAACTGATTTAATCCTACATGTATTAAACACCCTCGAGGGCATTGCATTTTGGGGAAGGGGAGGGGGGGGGGGTTATTTAGAGCATAAAGTGTAGTAAATCAGCCACTGCCAAAATACTTCAAATAAGCAATATGAGGGTGCTGGGTATACTTTCAAAGGAAGTGACTCTGCTACTTTGCCTCCCTTTTCGACAGGGGTCAACTCTGAAAGGAAAGAATTTGCTCAGCAAATTCTTTTATGAGATGACCCCATTTCAGAAAAAGCTACTTTAACCAGAGAAGCAAACATGCAAGTTAATATAACATTATTTCAGAAAAGAGGCAGGGGGCATTTATTAGAGCAGGGGTGTTTATTAGGATTAATATAGTAGCTGGCCTGGGGATCAGTTCGAATTCTGCTGGAGGCAGAATTCTTTCCAACCATAAACATTGCACTCAGCCTTTCATTATCACCATTTCATCAGCTCGATGTGACTGAAATACCATCAATTTGAATATATAGAAAGTTCAAATGAACTTACTTAAAGTGTACTCCCTCATTTTTTTCACCATTTCCAAAATAAACAGGGTCTAGTAAAAGTAAAACATTAAATAAGAAACCCTTGAAACTAGAAATAGACTCATCCATATGATAAGGATGGACAAGTCCACCAGTCATAAAATGGGTAAAAGTGGCAGAAAACCCCAAAATATTAGGACAGCTGGCCGGAGTGAGTAAACGGTGTAGAGCCAGAACGGACTGCTTCTGATCAAGGTTTGCACTACGAAATTGTACTTGTTCATATAATTAGTTAAGGTATACCTGCATGTTTTATTCGCTACCATATTTACAAAGGGGAACAACTTTTGTGACTTCCTGTTTGCTTCCCTGGCTGACATTGCTTTGAAAATGGGGTCTATTATTAAAGGGAAGGATTGCTCAAGGGGAGCAAATGCTTTTAAAAATCAATCCCAATTTAGAAAGGAGGCATTTTGCTTTCATTCCAATCCCATTAACTATTGTTTGTGTATATCTTTTGTTGCATGTGAGTGAAATTATGAATAAAATATGTTTAAACTAAAGGAGGCAAAAATGAAAATGTAAGAGTTGCTTTCTCTTAAATTGTGCCATTTACCTGAAGATGTTCCAACTTCTAGGGTAACTGTTGTTTTACGGTAAGCCCTTTATTGTCATCAGGCAGTTGTGAAAGCCATAGAACAAGCTAAAGAGCGAGGTATAGAAGAACTGAATGTGCATACAGATAGCCGGTTCTTAATAGATTGTAAGTATATCTTATGTTATTCTACCATATTAATCCTAATAAATGCCCCTACTCCAACAAACAACTCCTGTCTCTTTTCAGGAAATAATGTTATATTTACTTGCATGAATTCCTGTTTGCTTCTTTGGATAAAGTGGCTCTTTAAAATGGGGTCCATGCTTAAAGGAAAAAGTTTGCTTGTAGAGGAGCAAATGCTTTTCTTTAAGAGTTGCCCCCTACTGAGAAGGGAGGCAAAAATAGTAGAGTTGATTCCTCTGAAAGTATGTCCATCACCTTTATATTGCTTATTAGAGGAATTTTGACAGTGGCTGATTTACTACACTTTAGACTCTAAAAACCTCCCCCCCCCTCCCACCCCCCTTTGGCCTTTAATAGGTTATTTGTTTTAAGTGTTGAATGCATATTTGTTGTAAGTGTAATCAGAGTCTTCGCTGTGCGCGTGGAGCTAGCTTAGACCCTTAGCTGCCCTTAAAGAGCAAAGCAATGACTCTGATTAGACTGGATGGATGCCCAGGCTGATCTGAGTCTTTGCTGGGGGCACATGCCTTTTTAGCTCACCTGAGCCGAAGGCTCAAAGGTGAGCTTATAGTATAGGCAGGCCTCCGTCGTCCGTCATCCGTCGTCGTCCACACTCTTTAAACATCTTCTTCTAAGAAACCACTGGGTCAGTTGAAGCCAAAGTTCATACGGAGCCTAAATAGGATGGGGGAACAAAAGTTTATATATTTGGCCCAGGTCACATGACCAAGATGGCTGCTATGCCCATATATGGTAAAAACCATAAAAAATCTTCTTCTCCGAAACCACCTTGCCTTGCAACTTAGTATATATCATCTTGGACTCTAGCCCTACAAAGTTTATATAGATGAGGACCTTGGGTTGACCTTGACCTATTTTGGTCAAATTTGGTCCCTTAGGCTTTAGAATGGGAAAAGCTGAAAAGTGCATTTTTCTGTTGCTATTGTGTTCTGTGATATGGAAATGCAGTCAGCTTCAATGCCTAAGAATACAAGAGGTCAAGGTCAGTGACCTTGGCCAAAGGTCATTTGTCTGTTGTTTGTCAACATTTTCAAAAGACTTCTTCTCTGAAACTACTGGGCCAATTGAAGCCAAATTTCATATGCAGCCTTTAGGCAAAGTGGGAAAGCAAGATTATATATTTGGTCCAGGTCACATGACCAAGATGGCCTCCATGCCCATATATGGCAAAAACCTTAAAAAATCTTCTTCTCCGGAACCACTAAGCCGATTGCCTTGAAACTTGGTATGTATCGTCTTGGACTCTAGTCCTACAAAGTTTATATAAATGATGACCTGGGCCTATTTTATGGTCCCATAGGCTTTAGAATGGGAAAAGCTGAAAGGTGCATTTTTCTGTTGCTATTGTGTTCTGTGATATGGAAATGCAGTCAGCTTCAACGCCTTAGAATACTAGGGGTCAAGGCCATTTAGTGACTTTGGCCAAAGGTCATTTGTCTGTTGTATGTTAACATTTTCAAAGGAGTTATCCTCTGAAACTACAGGACCAATTGAAGCCAAATTACATATGTAGCCTTCTGGCAAAGCAGGAAAAAAAGTATATAGTTGGTTCAGGTCACATGACCAAGATGGCCACCATACCCATATTTGGCAAAAATCATAAAAAGTCTTCTTCTCCAGAACTACTTATCTAATTGCTTTGAGACTTGGTGTGTATCATCTTGAACTCTAGTCCTACAAAATTTTAAGAAATGATGACCTTGAGTTGACCTTGACCTATTTTATGGCTAGGTCAAATTTGGTCCCTAAGGCTTTTGAATGAGAAAAGCTGAAAAGCGCATTTTTCTGTCACTGTTGTGCTCTGTGATATGGAAATGGAGTCAACTTTAACCTTTCAGAATTCTAGAGGTCAAGGTCATTTAGTGACTGAGGTCAGTTGTCTGTTGTTTTTCAGCATTTTCAAAGGATTTCTTTGAAACTACTGGGCCAATTTCAATTAATTTTCATAAATATGCAGCCTTCTGGCAAAAGGGGAAATAGAGTTTATATTTTGGGTCCAGGTCACATGACCGAGATGGCCGCCATGCCCATATTTGATAAAAACTTAAAAAGTCTTCTTCCCTAGATCCACTTGGCTGATTGCTTTGAGACTCAGTATGTAGCATCTGGAACTCTAGTACTACAAAAAATGTATAAATGATGACCATCGATTGAGTTTAATCTATTTTACGGCAAGATCAAATTTTGTCTGTAAGGCTTTTGAATAAGAAAAGCTAAAAAAGTGCATTTTTCTGTTGCTGTGAGACTTTATGATATGGAAATGCCGCCGACAAGCATAAAATCTCAAATACATTCAACATAAGACCATATTGTACAATTTGCCTTAGTGTTACTTACCCTAGGGTGCTGAGGATGAATGGACTCAGGTGAGCTACAGGACCATTGGTCCTCTGGTTGTTTTCTCATGTCGCAGCTCATATTCATATTGTCCAAGGGAAAAGAATAAACTTTAAGGAAGGATAATCCATCCACAGAAGTACATGTACTTATCTCCGTCCTCATTGGGGGTACTCTTAAAAGAAAGAATTTGCTCCCGTGAAGGAGCCCAGATTTTCAAGTGATACCTAGAGAATAATCAACTTTTGGATCTATAAAAAAGGTAATAGAAAATTGGAAAAAGTTTGGGAAAAATGAGGGAATTTTGATGTGGAGGATAACTGACAACCCTGTGTTAATCTGTTAATTGAACTATTTTTATACGCCCATTTTGAAAAAACGGACGCATTATGTCGTGGCGCTGTCCCTCCGTCCGTAAACATTCTTGGGCATGGCATAACTCAGTAACAGCTTGGGATATATTCCTGATATTTGGTAGGAATATGTATTAGGTTGGGGGAAAGTGTCGCGTACAAAAATGGTTGCTCCCTCTTCCTTAGTTTCCAAGTTATGCCCCTTTGATTAATTTTTACCCTGCAAGTCTTGTGCGCGCCATAACTAGATAACCGTTTGTGACGTCTTCATGTAACTTTATAGCAAGGTGTATGAAGTCCCAACGATGTGTCACATACAAAATGGCTGCTCTCCCTTTCTGCATTTTCGAGTTACCTCCCTTTCATTAGTTCATGTTAGCTATTTTTGTGTATACTTACCTTGTGCATACCTTAACTTGGTAACCATTCGGAATATCATCATGAAACTTTATAACAATGTGCATGATCAAAAGGCAGTGTGTCACATATAAGAATAGTTGCTCCCCCTTTCTTAATTTTGGAGTAACCTCCCTTTGATTAGTATATTTTAGGTGTTTCTCTCCTTAACCTTTTGAAATATTAGAATGAAACTTTGTAGGAATGTGTATAATAATGAGCCAATGTATCCTTCACAGGAACCACAACTCTGGCTTACTTACTGAATTACCAGCCCTTGCATAAATATCCTGTTTAACATTTCAACTGTTTAAAATATTGTAACACAACTTAATGGTGATGTTAGGGGAGTGTAGTAGAACCAAGAATGGTATATCTAGTTTATTTAGTTTATCTCCCTTGACTTGATATGCTAATAGTATATTAAATAATGTTGCATTCATTAATTATAGAGTGGTTGCCTCTGTTTGTCTGCCTGTCTATCCTTTTGTAAACAGTCTTGTTCATTCTGTAACTCCTTTATGACATTAAACGGGCGTATTATGCGCCGCTTGCGAAGCCCTTGTTCTGTTTGCAGCAGTGACAAAATGGATCTATACTTGGAAGGAGAACGGTTGGAAGTCGTCAACTGGTGCACCTGTGATCAACAAAGAAGACTTTTTAGTTCTGGAGAAAGCAAGCAAAGGAGTTACAGTCAATTATGTAAGGTTTCACGGCAGCAGGTTTGTTCTGCAGCAAAGAATATTGGACAGATGACTTGTGCTTTTATGGCCCTTTCAACACTATTTCAGTCCTTTGGGCTGCTGGAGAAATGGATGATATTTTGATAATGCTAATGAAATAACCCAGGACTAGACAAGAATCAGAACACTGGTCTGTTTGCTTACCTACAGAATCTAACTTTGAGTGCTTACTGTGTGCATTTGGATTTAGGTCCATTTTCATGTGACACCAATCAAATTGTCTTTCTTTGCACTTGGGCTCATGGTAAAATGTAAATATAGGAAGTTTTTTGGAAACTTCACATTTGAAGTTTTGTGAAAATAAAAACTTGTGTGAAATGTTCAAAACCTTTATCAGTCCCAGGAACCATCATTCAGAATTTTGTAAATATTTTCTTTAATGAAACTTTTACTCTCTGTTACATGTTTGTTATACCCCCCGCAAACTGTGTTTGTGGGGGGTATACTGTTTTGACGTTGTCCTTCAGTCCGTCTTTCCGTCCGTCCGCAACACATTAAATTTGCTCCGATTTGTTTCAAATTTTGTCCGTGGATGCAGCATAAGAAAATAGTGTATACGTATTTTTCAAATTTTCCTGGAAGGTTTTTATTGCGGAGTTATGCCCCTTTGTATTTTTCGTGAAATAAGTTTGTTATCGCAAATCCTCCTAGATGGTTTGACAGATTTTCTTGAAATTAAGTATGTGAACAGATATTCATATGAAGATGTGCATTAGGGTTTTGATTTTAAATTCTGCCCCTTTTTGCCTGAGTTATGCCCCTTTTTGATATTTTTTGCCCTATTTTATTGGGTTTTTGCATTAAATTTGCTCCAATTTGTTTCAAATTTTGTCCATGGATGCGGCATAAGAAAATAGTGGATACGTATTTTTTCAATTTTTCCTGGAAGTTTTTTATTGCGGAGTTATGCCCCTTTGTATTTTTCGTGAAATAAGTTTGTTATCGCAACTCCTCCTAGATGATTTGACGGATTTTCTTGAAATTAAGTATGTGAACAGATATTGGTATGAAGATGTGCATTAGGGTTTTGATTTTAAATTCTGCCACTTTTTGCTTGAGTTATGCCCCTTTTTGATATTTTTTGCCCTATTTTATAGGGTGTTTGCATTAAATTTGTTCCAATTTGTTTCAAATTTTGTCCATGGATGCAGCATAAGAAAAGAGCTGATATAGTCCGTTTGCTCCCAAGTGCAAACGGGGTTTTGCTTATTTTCTCGAAAACGATGCAAGCCCCATCAAATGTTCTAATGTCCTAATGATTCCTATAATTATACATAACAGAACACGAAAAATCCAAAATTTTGGATGCCTTTGTAAAATATTTTCCATTAACAGTAATGCAAAAGCTGAGCAGTTTCACTGAAGGGCGTCGTATAATTGTTAGAACAGCCAAAATATTGTTGATAGGCAATAGCGTAAACTCATTGTTTACTACAGGTTTGGGCGTATATGAATGAAATAGTAAAATGTATTCACCTGTCCGCATGCGTAATGCATGGTATCACTGGTCAGGTGATACTATGGTGTAAATAAAACATTGACCTATTATATTATTTTCCGAGTAAAAAGTGTATGTTTCAAAATTTTATAATATATGGTTGTAACAAGAAGTAGAAAAAAATGGATTCAGAATAAAATTTCAATTAATTATGCAAATTTTGTTCTAGGGATAGCATATATTGGTCACATACTCTATTACGTTAAACTAACCGGGAATTCCAACAGCCAACTTTTACTCCCTTGTAATTAAGAGGTGAAAGTGACATATTTTAGGTCCTTTTTTGTATAGAAACTTTTTTATGCAAAGCCTCACAATTCTTCAAAATTATGATTTTGTTATGTATAGGATGAAAATTAATAATGAGCAATTCGAAAATCTTCTACCTCTCACCAATTTTGAGGAAATATCGGGGATGTCGTTTGCATTTGGGAGCAAACGGACTATACATATATTTCAATTTTTCCTGGAAGGTTTTTATAGCAGAGTTATGCCCCTTTGTATTTTTCGTGAAATAAGTTTGTTATCGCAACTCCTCCTAGATGGTTTGATGGATTTTCTTGAAATTAAGTATGTGAACAGATATTGGTATGAAGATGTGCATTAGGGTTTTGATTTTAAATTCTGCCACTTTTTGCCTGAGTTATGCCCCTTTTTGATATTTCTTGCCCGATTTTATAGGGTTTTTGCCTTTTTGCTTCCATTTTATTCAAATTGGGTTACTAGATGCAGCATATGAAAAGAGCTGATACATATTGTTCAGTTTTTCCGGAAAGGTTTTCCTGTTGAGTTATGTCCCTTTGTGATTTTCGTAAGAAAAGTTTGTTATCCCTACCACTCCAAGACCATTTGATGGATTTTCTTGAAATTAAGTATGTGAACACATATTGGTATGAAGATGTGCATTTTCCCTTTTTGCATGAGTTATGCCCCTTTTTTATATGTTTTGCCCTATTTTGATTTTTTTTTCGGCCATTTTCACTTCCATTTTATTCAGATTTGGTGCACAGATACAGTAGAAGGAAAGAGTTGGCACATATTGCTCTGTTTTTCTCAAAAGGGTTTTCCAGCTTTGTTGTGCCCCTTTGTAGTCTTGGAAAACAGAGTTTGTTATCGCTACTTCTCCTAAACTGTTTGACTGATATTAAATATGTCAACACATATTGGTATATAGATGTGCACTTGTAGTTGTCATAACGTGTATGCTGTGTAAATGTGAAACTAAAATGACAAAGCTGCATGCCTAACTGTTAAACGCGGGGGGTATTTAGTAAGCCATGCTTACTGCCACCTCTAGTTTCATTCTATTTCAGACACATGTAAAAGGCCATGATGGTGTACCTGGAAATGAGGCTGCTGATAAATTGGCAGTTGCTGGAACAAAAAAGAAACAAGAAGAATAGAGGAATATTAGCATATTTAAAAAAGAAATAAATGTCATTTTTCAGATGCTCATGGAAAAATGATTGAAATGAGTAACCTGCAAAGTAAGTGATGCCATTTGGGCATTACATAAAATTCTCATGGAACCTTTTGCTTTCCTACTTCCATGAACTACCTAAAAATGAATTTATCTTTTATATTTATTCTCTGTTTTCACATCGATTTGTTACTTATTCATGAAGTTTTGACTAATTTAACGCCAAGGAAAGGACAAAGAATAGGTATTAACCAATGTGTTTGGTTTTGATGTTCAACAGACGTCCCTGTGACATGCCGTATATTGAATGTTCCGTCAGCTACCTGAATCATCCATGACATTGCTTAAGCATAATGTGGCGTGAACAAGTGTTGTTTGTGGATGTGTGAACATCATCAGCCTAGTATTGGTTTATCTCAGGAAGTTGTCACAGGTGTAAATATTCATCTGTAAAACAGTGTGTTTCTATCTCAGGAATGACCCCAAATATCTCTCGTCTTTTGAATTCTGCTATTAGATGGTTTTTCCCTTGCAAAACAATTCCAGAAATCTAGATCTGTCTTATAAGACAGTCCTAGACTTTTGGGATTGTTTAGGAAGGTGACATTTGTGTGGGATTGTACCATTGTAATGAGCCCAGTCTTGATTACATGATCAAATGGAAAACCAGACAATTTATTTGATAGATAATGATACACTTTTCAAACACTTATTTAATACACTTTTCAAACCCGTGTACCACTCCCAGAACAGCCGTTCCGCATAAATTTTTGACTGCTAAATCTGTACCCAAAAACACAAAGGATTTCCATATATAGCATAATGTGTTAATTGATTTTAAAATAACAACTATTTAAACCAGTTTAATCTTTTAATGACTTATAAAGCAGCTTCCTTTAATTAGTTAATATTGTGCTTAAAAATAAAAAATTTCCAATATGGATAACAACAAGGCCCAATTAGTTTGTATTCTTGATTTATTTGTGAGAGCTAGAGGTCAGATGACAGTATATTAATAGCTTCATCAACTTTTCTATGTTCATATATAAACGTCAATGCCTTTCATTGTATTATTTCTATATAACAATGTTTTTAATTTGACTAATATGTGCATGATGAAAGATACAAATTTGAAAAGCATATGAGCCTCGACACGAGAAAACCAACAATGTGGTTGTGAGCCCAGCACAGACTCAAATCAGCCTGGGCATCCGCCCAGTCTGATCAGAGTCTTCACTGTCCGCATGGGGGTAGCTTAGATTCTAAGCTATCCTTTAAGCGCTTAGCAAAGAATCTGATCAGACTGGGCAGAAGCCCAGGCTGATCTGAGTTGCACTGGGCGCACAACCACATTGTTGGTTTTCTCGTGTCACGGCTCATATTTCTTCAGTTATTAGATAGGGGTTTTTCTCCTCCAAATAATCCCAAAACTCTAGATCTGATTTAGATTTTGGGATTGCTATTTGTTGGTATAATCCTATTTCAGAAAAATGACACAAGATCGATTTGAGACGTGACACAACAAAACCAAACCAACAAAGAGGCATGTTCACCCAGCAAAGACTCAGATCGGCCTGGGCATCCGCCCAGTCTGATCAGAGTCTTCGCTGTGTGCTTAAAGGATAGCTAAGGGTCTAAGCTACCGCAGAGCCAACAGCGAAGACTCTTCAGACTGGGCAGATGCTTCTGAGTCTTCAGTGGGTGCACATGCCACTTTTAGGTTTTGTTGTGTCGCGGCTTATTTAAATATTTCAAGGCATTCTAGATGGGGAATGTCTGTCTCATAGCTGGAGAAATATGGGAAGAAATGAACCAATATCACTAGAGTAATAGATTCTATGATGCGATGAGGCCAAGACAAGGAAATCTCAGGCTAGTTTTCAGATTACATAGTCTTATGTGAGGCTTGCAGTAGGGGCATTGGGGTTAGAGGCCCTCTGTATCTTGGGCACAGCATTTGAAAGCCCATCCCTCTCCTTTTGCTGCCTTGTCCTTCCTGGATTCGAAACAGTTACCCATTTACTGCTGGTTTGACAGAGTGAAGCCCAGGTTTGACCTCATGACCTTCCGGCAATTTTCTACTCCATAACAGAGCGTCTCCAACCACTTGATCATGGCGCCTCTCAGGCTATGGGAAACCTTTATAGTTTATCAAAGTTTTATAATAATGATACAAGCAGGTGCAAATGCTCTGGTGGGGGTTTGGAGGGGGTGGGAATGGGAATGGGCTGGTGGGGGGAAATCTGGAAAACATTTCTAGTTCAGATATAATTTCTTATTTCTCAATGAAAGCATGGTGTGACCTCCTCATTAGAACAGTCGCAGCAAGAGGGTTCTAATGAATTTTAGGTAAAATAAAGATATCCCTAAACTATGCCTATTACCCCTTCTTATCTAAAGCACTGTGTTACAATTATGTCATCCAGATTGGTTTAATATCAGCTTGCTTATTAATAAACTAATAACTATTTTTCAGTGCTCTATAATCTTAGGAGCTGCGAAACAACAGAACCGACAAAGTGGCACACAAACCCAGCAGACTCATATCAGCCTGGGCATCCCCCCAGTCTGATCAGAGTCTTGGCTGTGCAGTTAAAGGGTAGCTAAAGGTCTAAGCTACCTCCATGCTGACAGCAAAAACTCTTGAGCATACTGGGCAGATGCCAAGGCTGATCTGAGTCTTCACTGGGTGCACATGCCACTTTGTTGGTTTTGTGATATAGCGGCTCAATTATAGTGGGTTCTGATGATAAATCAGTGATCTAAAATATTCTCTGTCTCATATTTATTACCAAACCTTGTTTTTGTATAGAAGAATCTCTTCATTTGCATTTTGTTATAACTTGTTGACGAAAATTCATAAAATACAACGTCTTGTATTGTACATTTGTTTTATTTCAATACCCAATGGTAAACACAGCTGTAGACATCTGCAGTGAGGAATTTCTACAAAAACATGACATCACTAACGACATTGTTAGTTTACGAGATGTTGAAATAAACATATTGTATGCAGAAACACTACCACTTTTTGTCGAAAATGTCAGGAGCTTTCGCAACAAAAGCTCCTAACAATTTTTTAGCAAAAAATGTTAACTGCAACTGCTTCTGTGAGTGCTGTGAGACTTAACCAATATTTCATTAAGCTAACAATGCTTTGACCAACTCAAACCCAGGTTGGCAAATCAGGGTTCGAGGTTATAAAACTTGAGAACAATCTCAAACTCAAAATAAAGCACACTGATTGGCTGCTTCCGAGCATGTGCTCGGAAGCAGCCAATCAGTGAGCTTTATTGTCACCCGACGTAGGCGGAGGGGGACTATAGAAATGACCCTCGTCCGTCCGTGTGTGCGTCCGTCCTTCCGTCCGTCCGTCCGTCCGAAATCTTGTCCCCGCAACTCCTCCTACGTCTTTCATCGGATTGATTTGAAATTTTACAGATTGTATTCTTATGATATGAAGATGTGCATGTGGTTTTTTATTTTTGTTTCGGCCATTTTTAATGGAGTTAAGGCCCTTGCTGACTTAGACCTTCCGAAATCTTGTCCCCGCAACTCCTCCTACATCTTTCATCAGATTGATTTGAAATTTTACATATTATATTCTTACGATATGAAGATGTGCATGTGGTTTTTTATTTTTGTTTCGGCCATTTTTAATGGAGTTATGGCCCTTGCTAACTTAGACCTTGTCCCCGCAACTCCTGCAACATCTTATATCAGATTGACTTGAAATTGTGCAGAATGTTTCATCATGATCTGAAGATGTGCATGTGATTTTGGAATTTCAATTGTCCTATTTTTTACAAAGTTATGGCCCTTTGTCATTTTTTGGCATTTTTCCAACTTTTGAACAGTTTGACCGAGAGAGCTGAAATTTGGTATGCTATTAGCATTTGGTAAATTGATTATTCTGATTATTGTTAGGATGTGCTAAATTGTAAGTGACAGAGTTATTCCCCTTTCATAGATAATAGACATTCACTTAAAGGTAAAGGGATAACTCCAGAACTATTCATATTAATTTGGTATGCTATTAGCATTTGGTAAATTGATTATTCTGATTATTGTTAGGATGTGCTAAATTGTAAGTGACAGAGTTATTCCCCTTTCATAGATAATAGACATTCACTTAAAGGTAAAGGGATAACTCCAGAACTATTCATATTAATGGGCTGAATTTTCATAAATGCATTGTTCAGTTTTCATCAGATTCATATAAGCAGGATTATGGCTCTTGTTATTTTGTTACTGGGTATACAGTCTTGATGTTTTGGTCATTTTGTAAGGGCCTATAGTTTCAGTAACCTGATTTTACACGTATATGCCCAGTTCTGAACTTTAGTATTTTATAAAGAGGCCCAGTAATTGGGTATATGTCTTTGCTTATGTTCAGTTATCATTTGCTTACCAGGTTCTGTAATATATATATTTTCTGTTTTTGGCCATACATTTACTCTGAAACAGAATAAAGGGCTGAAGTTTGTGACACATTTCAAACGTCGGGTGACACTTGGCCGATGGCCTTTTATTTTGAGTTTGAGAATGTACTCAAGTCTTATAACCTCTGGGCCAGGGCTTCAACTAAAGTAATAAGTATGCTCGAGAGGAAAGTCATTAAGAGCAGACCTCCATAAGTGGGAGACAAATAATTCCAGATCCCTGGCTCGGACTTGCAAACAACTCAATGGGTATACCTCAATGTTCTTCCACCAATTTAACAAAGGGGAATGACCTGTGAATTCCTGTTTGCTTCCTTGGATGATGAAGCCCTTACAAAAGAAGGTGAGTTAGCTCATTAAGGATAAGGAGCAAGAGCAAATTCTTTTCTCAAAAGAGTTGAAAACCCAATCAGAAAGGAGACAATTCTGAAAATAGAAGAGTTGCTCCCCCTGCAGGTGTATTGATTTACTTTAGAACAAGAATAAATTGAGCTGCGACACGAGAAAACCAACAAAGTGGTTGTGTGCCCAGCGCAGACCCAGATCAGCCTGGGCATCCGCATAGTCTGAGCAGAGTATTCACTAAGTGCTTAAAGGGTAGCTAAGGGTCAAAGCTACCTTCATGTGGACAGCGAAGACTCTGATCAGACTGGGCGGATGCCCGGGCTGATCTGAGTCTGCGCTGGGCGCACAACCACTTTGTTGGTTTTCTCCCGTTGCGGCTCAATTTATCTTTTTCTATTTATCAATGTGTAGCAAGCTGTTATTATGATATATGTCACATGTTCTGATAAATAAAACAAAAAGAAATGTGCATTAATAACATCTTTAAGTACATGTACTGGGGCATCTTAAATAAGCTGCCATTTTTGTTTTAGCCTCCCTTCTCAATGGGGTCAACTCATAAAGGAAAGAATTTGCTCCTGTAGGAGCAAATTCTTTCCTTTAAGAGTTGACTTTATATTAGAAGGGTTTTATCATCCACAGCAGCTAACCAGACATCACAAAAGTTGTTCCTCTGTAAAAATGGTGAAAAAATGGTAAAAAAAAAATACAGCGATGACCCATTTATTGACAGAAAGGCAAACTGCAAACCCTGATTAGGATGCTCCTATAGGAGCAGTCTGATCTGAGTTTTCTCTGTTTACAAAGGCATGCTAACTTTCAGCTGTTATAGTACTGACATCAATGACAGATTTTTATTGAATAAGAATACTGGAGACTTCAAGTCATTCAAATGCAGAAACTTTTCCTTTAATACATATCATATCAATTCTATCAAATGCCAAAGCAAAGTTGGTAGAATGTCTGCCAGCTACAACAACGAAACCAGCCTTGGTTTTCCTGGTGTAATTCAAAAATGTCTGACTGCTGACTCATGAAGGCTCATGCACAGCTAGGGATACAAACAGGTGGGTGTGCAGCCTCATTTTAAGTGTTTTTTATGGGCAAATGACCTATTTGCATGTTGTTCAATAAACTGCATTGCTGAAAGCACCTGCTCTTGGTGCATAGTAGAACACTTTGAAACGTAAAAATGTGAAATAGTGCATTAGAATGGGGATACCTGTGCTGAAAATTGTGAATCGGGGAAGTAAATCATCCATCTTATGGTCACAAATTATGTTTTACGACTGATGTTGGTTATATGATTGCAAATGCCATTCTATAGCTGGGCATTATGATCTGCTGCTAAAGAGCCATAAAATGCATTTTGCAACCATAATTTGACAGTTTATCTCCCCAAATGACAATTTTGAGTACAGTTATCCCCTAGATATAAAGCCTTCTCAGTATGGCCGTCTCACAATTTCTTGATGCAAAAGTCCAATACAAACGTGTCCAAATAGTTAAGGTGTGCAGATACACACTGAGGGGAAACAACTCTGCCATTTTCATTTTTGCCTCCCTTCTCAATCGCCGTCTACTCTTACAGTAAAGAATTCGCTCCCCAATGAACACATTTGTAGACCCATTCTAAACAGGTTTTGTCCACCAGGGAAGCAAGCAGGAAGTCACAAAAGGTATCTTCCTTTCAAAACAAAGAATTCTGCTATATGTTGTGTCTCGCCTTTTGTGTCACGAAACAGAGCTCAGAGCTCTAGATAAGAGGGCGTATTTGGTGATTATTAGGGATAATTTTTGTTAATTCTGCATAAAAGCATATGTTGTGACCCCTCATCCGAAGGGTCTCAACGAGACGCTTCAGATCAGGGGTCACAACATATGGTTTGAATGAGAGATAAGCAAAAGGACCTCTGACGGTTGTAATGTTAATTTGCCTATAAAAATAGCCAAAATTAAATTTTTGATATACCCAAGAATTTCTCTTGAAATTTGTTGCTCTCAACTCCCCCTAACTGGCCATGAATTTAATTTCTGATTATTTTGCACATTGACTTCAATTTTTGGTGGAAAAAACCAAATTTTGTAATTAAACGTAATGGAAACAGGAAAAGTTTTTTAAAGATACTTTCCCCCCCCCCCCCCCCCCCTGCCTCAGCTAGCCACTTTGCATGTATGTGTGTACTATCATAATACATATTATATGTGAGTGGCTTGCTGAGGCACGGGGGGGGGGGGGGGGGGGGGGGGGGGGGGGGAAAGATAGTCTACAGCTGAAAAACTGAAAAAGTGGGTGGGGTACTTACACCCTTTATATCTAAAAATAGGCTAAAGTCCTTAGTACTGAAAAAATATTGCATAATATCAGTAACAGTAGTGTGTACGTCAGTTATAGCATAGTTATCAATTAAGATTTCGATATCTTAGAAAACCAAATAAATGGATTTATTTTCAGAGACTGAAAAATTCACATACCCCTCTTGATAAAATCAGTTTAAGTTAGTCTAGAGGCATGATAATTTTTCAAAATCACTGTTCAAATGTTTTTATAGTACACAAGGCTACATATTAATGCCAAATATTTCAACTTTTGCTGCCCGAGGAAGGTGCAATAATTTGTCGAAAAATGGGCAAATATGCATTGATACTGTCAGAGGTCCTTATCCTTAATTATCATCAAATACTCCCTCTTATCTAGAGCTCTGCAGAGCTATATCTGAAAACTTGACAAAAAGTTTACGCAGCCAACGCCGAGAACACTAGATAAGTAACACATTTGTCTCTCTTCTGTTAGCTGCAGGTGAGACAAAAATGGTAGAAGAACATGGTAATGTATCCATACACCTTAAAGCAAATACTGTAATGACCCGAAAAATTTCGGACACCCGAAAATTGGACAATTATTGTATGGAAATCCTTAGATAGTGGATTTTACACAGGTTTATGCATCCAGACGATGCTCAGTGAATGGCAAATGTTGTAGCCCCTGATCAAACTGCTCCTCATGATCTTGGTCTACAATGTTTACTCAGACCTGTGTTTCCTAATATTTAGGGCCATTACGGTGTGGAAGCTCCCCAAAATTTTGGCAGCTATGGAAAAATTGCTTTTTTTTTTTTTCTTGGAAGAAAAATACCTTTCTCAAACAAACATTAGTGTATCTATTTTACTGGCATTTTGCTTGCAAATATTTTAAACTTATATAATTTTCAAAGAAGAAAACATGTAATGTGCTATCAAAGAGGATGCTAACATGTATTTCAGCTGGACAAACGGCTCCTTATGCACATGTGAATAGGTAAAACTGAAACTGGCATGCACATCAATACAGACAATCTGTGCTTTTCTCTATACAGATGCTTTTAAAAACATGAACACATAAGATTCTGATCAGACTATAAATCTGATTCCTTGCCATGTACACATGCCAACTGGCAAAGTTTCTTCACATTTGTACCACTCCTTAATATTATCATCTTTCCGCACAATTCTGTCATTGCTAATAAAACAGCAAATTCTCAAAATTTGCACAGCTGTCCAAAGTGAGCCATAACAAGTTCATTTGATCATCATCTCCAAAACCAACTCAGCTTACAAGACCTGAAAAAGAAGATATTATTTCCAAGTAATGTGAATGGCTTCACGTTTCCCCTCCATTTTTTTTACATAGGAAAACAACTTTTAAGACTTTCTGTTTGCTTCCCTGAATGGCTAGGCCCTTCCAGAATGGGGTCTATTCTTAAAAGAAAAGCCTAAAGGAGCAAGATTTTCTTTTAAAAGCTGACCCACATTTTTACAGATGGATGGATGATATAGTTTTTGGCCCTGTTGACACTACTTCAGTCATATTAAGCCAATGGAGGGGATATAATGGAAGGCTGTGTGCAGTGGAACCCTGTTTATGGTTGGAAAAAATTCAACCTTCAGCAGGGTTCCATTCTGGGCCACTGGCTTAGCAGGCCAACACTTAACCTACTGGGCTAAACAACAGACAAAATTACAGCATGCACCTGGGTATTTACACAAATAAGATGTTTTCAGTACCATTTACATCCGGACAAGACCATGTGAAATGGCTTTTGGGGATAAACCCCAACAATTTCTCTCCAAGGGTATAAAACATGATTGTGTGAATTATGCCATCACCCCAAAACACAACTAGAGCTCCAGAATATTAGTGAAAATAAAGTTAATGTAAATATACTAGCATACAAAGAATTTAAAGCCACTAACCTAAGTAGTCATCCATTAATGTTCCAATGGCAAACTGAAAATAAAGAATATAATCTGAAGCATATCTCTTCAAATTTATTAATAAGACTTTGTTACTTTAGTCTTGCACAGTGATTAGTCACATGAAATAATGAACAGAACGTCTTGTACTGTTCTAATACCACAACAAAAACTGACTTCCTGATGCCGCTGCCGGTTGAACGATGCCGCTGCTGGTTGAACGGAATGATTTACTGACTCTGTGCAGTGGTATCACCAATTGATCTATGACAAACAACATGTTAAACATTTAGCATTTATTCCAGCTTACTTGTTTGACTGAATGACTATGACAGCAGGTAGACTTAATGAACTGTTTTCATTTTCTAAGCCAATCAGCATTTGAGTTGAGCTGAGAGTATGGTTTTCACTTGGAAAAAGGCGACTCTTAATCATGTTAAGTGACAGGTGATCAAACAATGTACCGTTTTGCTGAAGACAAAGACAAACAAAGGTAAAGATAAAACGACTTTGATCATTTTCAGAAGGTTAATTCTTGTCAGTTTTGAAAGAGTCTTACCATACTGTGAGAATGAAATGTTGCAATTGTTAATGGACCAGTAGTATTTGTCTGCCATTGGCTATATTGTTAGAAACAAACATAAATCTTCCACCACTGATTTGCTTTTGTTTCTAAAATATTGGGTTACTGTTTTTGCTCTGTTCTGACCATGTATTACAATATATTCATTCAAATTGCACGAAATATTTGTACAGAAGAAATGCTTTAAATATATGCGTGGAACTATGATTTGTTCTCTATTATAGACCATACTGTCAAATGACCAAAGGCTGATATAGGAGATTACGATTAAAATTCTAAGTACTGGTACAGATAGGTCTGAGCAAACAGTGCAGACCCAGATCAGACTGCTCCTTGGAGCAGTCTGATCAGGGTCTACACTGTGTGTAACTTGAACCAGTATTATCTAGGTCTGGACTGTTTGCCATTCCATCTGTATCTTTTGGACGCATTACTGCAAATGTAAACCAAACTGTTCTATTTTAAGACAATTACGGCAATTATTTTAGGTATCTCTATTTTTAGAGTCATTGCGGTACCATATTTTCAACGGTTCATGTTGTGTAATTATTATACTTACAATATCTTTGGCATCCACTCTTGTGCCAACTATTTTAATTCGGATTTCATCATCTGACTGTATTACCACATCCTACAGCAAAATGTATGTAATTTAACCATTAAAGTTTATCCCAACCAATAAAGCAGTGCACCATGAATCTGAAATAGTTTCCCTCTGGTATGCCAGAAATTTCACATTTTCCAAATGAAACCTTTTACTTTTCTACCGTATTCAACCCTTTTAGTGCACTGTGCACTTAACATTTTCAAAACAGCATTAAATACTTGCAGTAGACTTTCTTCCTAATAATTGTACATTTGAAAGAATTATTAGATACAGAATTAAATGTTTAAAACATCAAAGACTAGGAATGTGTCCATACGACACGGATGCCCCCGCCTAGTGCCCTAAGTATGATGGCGCCTTGTTTAAGGTACTGGCACTTGTAGCATAACTAGGTTCACAAAGGCAGACTTCTGTGGTACATGTTTTATTGTTTTCCTTGGGCAGATGTATTGTGCTTCTTGGATCAAGAGAAGTGTGTCTGTGTGTGTGTGTGTGGGGGGGGGGGCCTGGAGAGGGGTGTCATGACTGAAATGTGATGACATTCTGTATCTTATCGCAGAAATGGATGCCATGAAACTTTCCAAAAGAAATAGCCCAGAAACAAGTAACTTTTCAAAAACTAACAAACTGAAACCATTATTGTATGAAATGAAGTCGAACTAGAATTGTTTTTCTACGAAAAAACAGAATGTCTCCCCCCCTTTTTGATGTCAAAAGGATCAGTCATTAAGACGCCAAGGGAAAAACAATATGTTTCCCTACCCTGAAGCAGGGATTCATTATAAGTAAAAAGTATAAATGCAAGAGTTATAGTTGTTATGCTCTGCATGTCATGTAATGTTGACTGATATTCATATTTAGTTTTTGTCAAAAAATATAAATGCAAGAGTTACAGTGCTCTGCACGTCGTCTATTTATATGTTGACTGATATTTGTATGAAGTTTCATGAATATAGCTTAAACGGTTTTCAAGTTATAGAGCTTAGACGATTGAGACACGATTTTGTGAATGACAAAGTTCCAAGGGAAATAACTCAAATAGTATAAATGCTGTGCTCTGCAGGTTGTCTAGTGTTGACTGACATTTGTATGAAGTTTCGTGAATATAGCTTGTCCGGTTTTCAAGTAATAAAGCGATTGAGACACGATTTTGTGACTGATGAAGGTCCAAGGGAAATAACTCAAGAAGTATAAATGCAAGAGTTATGGTTTTTGCACTATGCAATTCTTCTAATGTTGATTGATATTTGTATGAAGTTTCGTGAATATAGCTTGAATGGTTTTCAAGTTATAGAGCAGACACGACTGAGACACGATTTTGTGACTGACAAAGTTCTAAGGGAAATAACTCAAATAGTATAAATGCTAAAGTTATGGTTCTTGAATTCTGCATGTCGTCTGATGTTGATTGATATTTGTATGAACTTTCATGAATATAGCTTGAATGGTTTTAAAGTTATAGACGGACTCGTCTGAGACGCAATTTTGTGATGGACAAAGTTCCAAGGGAAATAACTCAAAAAGTATAAATGCCAGAGTGCATTCTGCAAGACATCTGATGTTGATTGGTATTTGTATGAACTTTCATGAATATAGCTTGAATGGTTATAAAGTTATAGACGGACTCGACTGAGACGCAATTTTGTGATGGACAAAGTTCCAAGGGAAATAACTCAAAAAGTATAAATGCCAGAGTTACCATTTGTGCACTCTGCACATCGCCTCATGTTGATTGATATTTGTATGAAGTTTCATGAATAAAGCTTGAGCAGTTTTCAGTTTATAGAGCGGACACAATTGAAACACAATTTTGTGATGGACTAAGTTCCAAGGGAAATAACTCAAAAAGTATAAATGCCAGAGTTACCATTCTTGCACTCTGCACGTCGTCTCATGTTGATTGATATTTATATGAAGTTTCGCGAATATAGCTTGAGGGGTTTTCAAGGTATAGCATGGACACGATTGAAACACAATTTTGTGATGGACTAAGTTCCAAGGGAAATAACTCAAAAAGTATAAATGCCAGAGTTACCATTCTTGCACTCTGCACGTAGTCTCATGTTGATTGATATTTATATGAAGTTTCGCGAATATAGCTTGAGCAGTTTTCAAGTTATAGAGCGGACACGATTGAAACACAATTTTGTGATGGACTAAGTTCCAAGGGAAATAACTCAAAAAGTATAAATGCCAGAGTTACCATTCTTGCGCTCTGCATGTCGTCTCATGTTGATTGATATTTATATGAAGTTTCGCGAATATAGCTTGAGCGTTTTCAAGTTATAAAACGGACACGATTGAAACACAATTTTGTGACGGACTAAGTTCCAAGGGAAATAACTCAAAAAGTATAAATGCCAGAGTTACCATTCTTGCGCTCTGCACGTCGTCTCATGTTGATTGATATTTATATGAAGTTTCGCGAATATAGCTTGAGCGGTTTTCAAGTTATAGAATGGACACGACTGAAACACAATTTTGTGATGGACTAAGTTCCAAGGGAAATAACTCAAAAAGTATAAATGCCAGAGTTACCATTCTTGCACTCTGCACGTCATCTGATGTTGATTGATATTTATATGAAGTTTCACGAATATAGCTTGACCGGTTTTCAAGTTATAGAACGGACACGATTTGTGACAGACGGACAGACGGACGGACAGACGGACAGACGCCCGGGGAAAAACAATATGTCTCCCGACCCTGAAGGGGGGAGACATAAAAAGGGCCATAACTCCCACAATAATTGAAGGATTTTACCCAACATCATACTTGACCTGTATTTTATGATTATATACCTGTGTATAAAATATGAATTCAATACACCAATACTTTCAAAAGATATCGTACGGAAACCAGTTTTTCATACAAAATGAAGTCGAAAAAGGGCCATAACTTCCACCCTAATCGACGGATTTTGTCCAACATCAAAGTTGACCTGTGTTTTATTATTATATACCTGTGTATAAAATATGAATTCAATATACCAATGCTTTCAAAAGATATCAAATGGAAACCAATTTTTCATACAAAATGAAGTCGAAAAAGGGCCATAACTCCCACAATAATTGACAGATTTTACCCAACGTCGATCTTGACCTGTATTTTATGATTATATAGCTGTGTATAAAATATGAATTCAATACACCAATGCTTTCAAAAGATATCAAACGGAATTCAATTTTTCATACAAAATGAAGTCGAACAAGAGCTGTCACCTGACAGTATAGCTCGCCTGAATAGTGCTTGCCCATCATACAGTCACTATGATGGTGTGGACTGCTATGCATAAAACTTCAGGCAAGCATGTCCATAATGACAACACATTTATAAACAAAAGCTATCTCAGAAATAAGTCTTAAAATAAAATGAAAATAAAATAAATCCACATGACATATGACATTCCAAAGTCCATGAGCTTGAGGTCAAAGAACTAAGGGCTGGGGTTGGGGGGGAGTTTGGGGGGGGGTGTTAAGATGTATCAAAACCTTGAACCATTATCTAACACCAGTTCAAGTATTAGTATCAACTGAGTCCATTGTGGCACTGTGAAATTATGTCTCCATAAATATAAAACTTTAACCCAAGTCTTTAAGACAAAATTCAAAGTAGATGACACTGACTTCAAGATCATCCAGTGGGGTAAGTATATGGTGTTTTGTAAAAACTCAAAAAAAGTGTCCAACATCAGTTCAAGTGCAAACTAAATCTCTGCCAAGCATTATGAATCAGTATGCTATTAGAAAACTTTAATAAAGACCAAATTTCCTAAGTCCCTGACCTTGGTCACTGAGCTGGGTTGGGGTAAAACTTTGACCAAGGTCACTGAGCTGGGTTGGGGTAAAACTTTGGACTAATATCTAACTACAGTGCAATTATTAAAAAAACTCATCTGTGGGTTCAGGAGATATGTGTCTTTTAAAAACTTTAACCATAACATCCAATCAATAAAAGGACAATTTTCTAAGTCCATGACCTTGACATTAAGGTCACTGAGGGGGGCGGGGGTAGTACCTTGGAAAACTTTGGACCAATATCTAACTACAGTGCAAGTATCAAAGGAATCCATTCATGGGTTAAGGAGATATTGGGCTTTATAAAACTTTAACCAAAACATCCAGTCCCAAAAACCTCCCAATTTTCTAAGTCCATGACCTTGACATCAAGGTCATGGAGTGGGGTGGGGGTGGTACCCTGCTCAACTTTGGACCAATATCTAACTACAGTGCAAGTATCAAAAGAATCTATCAATGGGTTTAGAAGATATAGGTTTTTAAAAAACTTTAACCAAAACATCCAATCCGGACGCCGACGCCGACGCTGACGACAAGGTGACAACAATAGCTCTTCCTGAACTTTCGTTCAGGCGAGCTAAAAAGGGCTATAACTCCCACAATAATCGACAGATTTTACCCAAAATCAAACTTGACCTGTATTTTATGGTTATATAGCTGTGTATGAAATATGAATTCAATACACCAATGCTTTCAAAAGATATTGAACAGAAACCATTTTGTATGTACTTACGTATGCTAGGTACGTATGGACAGCGGCGATACTATATGCACCCCCATTTTAAATGGCGGGGGCATAAAAAGCTGCTTATACTAAGTCATGTAGGATGGAGACACTTTGTAAGTAAAAACCGAAAGAGAACTATAGTATTTTCAGCATGTTTAACCAAGCATGTTTTCAGCACGTGTAACCAAGCAATCAAAGGAATAAACCAGTAAAAATATGTGGGCTTATAATCAACATGCTCTGAAATTTCCATCATGTGCGCTTATTGGGGCATGTGCGCTAGTTAGGATGAATATGGTATTTACCATAAAAATTCTAAGGATCAAGATAGATATGTCTGAGCCGAGTGCAGACCCAGATCAGACTGCTCCTAAAAGAGAAATCTAATGAGGGTATTCACTGTTTTCCATTCCATCTGCATTGTTTGAAAGCATTCACGCATAATTAAATGGTGCTGTTCCATTTAAGGTCGATTATGATAATTTTAGCTGACCCAATTCTTAGAATTTTTATGGATGTTAGTCCCTACATGTAGCTGTAACCACATGAATTTAATATTTGTATGTTGTTATTTAAAATCCAGCAACCTCTTCCATAGTAAAATCTACATAAGAGTATATTCTCTTCATTATTAGAGTGTGACATGACAAAACCAACAAAGTGGCATGTGCGTCCAGTGCAGACTCCGATCAGCCTGGGCATCTGCCCAGTCTGATCAGAGTCTTTGCTGTCCACATGGAGCTAGCTTAGACCTTAAGCTACCCTTACAGCACATAGCGAAGACTCTTATCAGATTCGGCAGATGCCCAGGCTGATCTATGTCTTCACTGGGTGCATGTGCCACTGTGTTGGTTTTGTCATCTTGTGGCTCAAATTACAAACAAATTCCGTTGACTCAATCTTTCATTTGCTGTGCCCAACATATGGCGGGTCTCTAACATCCACTGCCCCTGCTGCCACATGACTATAGGAAACCTTTACCTTGTTTTAGAGCTCTGATTACCGTAACTGCATATGTTAAATTGAACCTTACTCTCCTTGAAAAATCTCATTTCTTATGAACATACCTCATCTTTTGTCTTGTAACATGGAGGATTGGAGTTGGGATCGAATTCCATATCTGCTGGTATTGACTGGAATGAAACAAGCAAAATTTATACATATGTTCAAGCCAGGCATTTAATCATACCAAAGTCAACACTACAAAAACTGCTCTTTGTTTTCAGTTCAACGAGACGGTTCAGATGAGGGGTCACAACATTTGGTTTCAATGAGAAATAAAGAACATTATCCCTTAATTATCATCAAATACCCCTTTATCTAGGGCTCTGTGTATATACAGAACAGCTATATACAGGAAACAGCAATGACAGGTCAAATGTGAAATGAACCGGAACATCGGCTATAAGACGGGTTTTTTCCCGCCGAAATGACCTTGAACAACTGCACCCGTCTTATAGCCGAGGCTGTGGAAATCATGGTTGTTTTCGGCATAGTCCATGAGTGCAGCTGATCACGGAAAATCCCGATGACCAATGCTTTTGTAAAAGTGAAGTTACTGACTAGTTTCATGGGTCTAGAAGTTCGAATTGGCAGGCGAGACATGAGCATCGCAACGGTAAAATTACAGCATCGGTATATTAGCCTTTGATCAATAACACCAATGCGTGTTAAGTAACGTGTGAATCCTAATTGGGAACTATTATGAATTGAGTAACAAAAACAAGTTTTAATTATTTCATCTCACCTGGTGTGAATCGTAAGATTACCTTTAGAAGCAGTAATTAATTTAATCATATTCAAGTAATCCTCATTAAGGGAACATGATCAGAGGAGAGCGAAATAAAAGGTCTGTCATAACAGCTTTCCTTTGAAGTCTGCCGCTCTTTATGTAAACACGTTCTGGAAAGACACTAAGTGACTGTGATTGACACATGATTGTCATAGGCATGGTTTGCATTTTGCATAATTATGCAAACAGGGAAGGCTTCCGTATATTGCACTTCGGGGCATAGGGGAATTGTGACAACGAATCAGTCTCATCACTTTGGGTAAATGCGCATTCTTGCATAAGACCTGGGACCTCTTTTCACGCAATGCTTCTCCCGACCTCAGTACACCATACTTTTCGTCAGCTCATAATGTAAAGATTATAAAAAAATATCGGCATTTCCATTACATCAACACACAGTATCTATCAGGTGCGGTGTTACTGGGTGTGTATGCCGAATACGCCAACCAAAGAAAGACAACTCAAACTATACTTATACCACAGTGCTTATACAAACACATTTTTAGAATCTTTACCAAAATGGCGACAAAGAAAAACAAAGGCCATGTGCTAGGAATACACACCGATACTGCTTGAGAAAATATGTATCAGACAGTTTGCAAGCAAGAGAGGACAAAGATTTGATCACTCATGCATGTAAGTTGAGTAAGGTGACTTTTTGAACTTGACGTTTTTAATTGCATGCATTAGTGATTAGTGGTCGTCTCGCTCATGTTTGCAACCTAATGAGCAATGAACCGTATCGATGAGTAAACACTTGAGACATCGGCAGCTGATCAAAGCCCAGGAGAATTTGAGAAAAGTAGACCGTCTTATAGGTGAGGCTACGCAAAAAACTCCCTCAGATAAAAAAAACACCCCCATCTTATAGCCCAATCGCCCTATAGCCGAAGAAATACCGTATATTGTGCAGACCCTTAGGCCTATTCAGACATAAGCTATTACAATCAGCATAAGGTATCAATGAGTTATACTTACATGTCTGGAGATAAAGCATGATAATGGCCCAATCTCGGTGAACAAACCAACCTGAAAATACAGTACCACAGTTGTTCAGATATAAGACAGGGTTAGTTAAGAGGGGAAAATCCCATCTAATAGCAAAATTGCACAAGTATGGTTTGGCTATTGGGGCCATTCTAGAAGGGAAAAAGCCTATGGCCCAATTGTTCAAAACTAAAGAAGTCCTAAGTTAACTTTTCATTAAAATTTCAAATGTTAATATCTTAAATACGCCAAATTTTTTGTTGAAAAAATGTGAAAAGCTTTTGCATTGCAAAAGCTTCTCACATAATTTCAACAAAAAATTCTCACATATTTTCAACAAAAAATATAATGTGTATTTGGTTATAAAGTCATGAAACGCTTAACAAGTTGACCTATTAACGGGCTCATTAAGCTAACGATGCTTTGAACAACTGGTCCCTGATTTATTACCAAATAAATACTGGTATGGTAATATTGTAATGAAAGAATTTGCTTCTAGCAAATGGTTTTATGAAACTTTCCATGATACTTGATACAACAAACGAACTTGCAACCAAACCTGAAGGGACTGTATATTCAATGCAAGAAACAATTATATCTTTCTTCTGTTACCGAAACTCAGTCAATTATCTCTTCAGCTTGAAGTTTAAGCCTGTGTGAGATTACTTCAGCATGACTGCTTGGATGACTGATGAGGCTGACAGTTCTGTAGTTCTGGCAGAGCTGTGGGTTGCTCTTTTTTAGGGAGTGTAACTATCAGCGACTGAGTCCACGGGGTTGGCCATTCTCCTGTTTTATGAGCAGCTTCTGACCGCAATTTATGAAGGTTTCTATTGAGGTGTTTGTGTACCCCTCCGCATTTTCTGCCAAATTTGCAATGGTAAACAACAGTTATGACTTCCTGTTTGAATCCCTGGACAATGAATTCCGTCCAAAATAGGGTCTACCCTTAGAGAATTTTTCCTAGGGCAGTAATTTCTTTTCTGAAAGAGTTGTCCTCAACTGAAAAGCAAGTCATGATCGCTGTGGTGTAGAACATTTTAACATTGTGCAACAAACACATCATCCAGAACTAACAAACACATCATCCAGAACTAATCAGAGCTCTAGATAAGATGGAGTATTTGGTGATAATTGAGGGATAATTTTTCTTATTTCTCACTGAAGCCATATGTTGTGACCCCTCATCTGAACTGTCTTGTCAAGACGGTTCAAATGAGGGGCCACAACATATGGTTTTATGAGCAGAATTAATCAAAATTATCCCTAATTATCACCAAATACTCCCTTTTATCTAGCGCTCTGAGAACTTTATTATAAACTCCAACTATTTAGAGTTCTGTTGAGCCTACCTTGTTGACCTGAGTAACTACTGCATCTAGAACTTCTCCCTTGAATGGTCTGAACACAATAGCCTTATACTTGACAGGATAGATAACAAAGCCTCGGCCTGGCTGTATCAAACCTGCTCCTATGTTGTCTATTGTTGTTACTGCTATCACAAAACCATACCTGAAAATATGGAAATACAAATCGTATTAATCCTGGTAAACGTCCCCTGTCTCTTTTCCGAAAATAATGTTCTATTATCTTGCATGAATTCCTGTTTGCTTCTCTTGATAAGGTAGCTCTTTGAAATGGGGTCTACTCCCAAAGTAAAGAATTTGCTCCTAGAGGAGCAAATTTTTTCCTTTAAGAATTGACCCTCTGCTTAGAAGGGAGGCAAAAAAAGTAGAGTTGCTTCCTCTGAAAGGATACCCATGACCTTTATATTGTTTATCATCGGTATTCTGGCAGAAGCTGATTTACTACAGTTTAGGCTCTAAATAACGCCCCCCCCCCTTTTTGCAAAATGCAATGCCCCTGGGGTGTTTAATAGGATTAATACGGTATGACTGACATTGTGTGAAACTGAAAGGGACCTCAAACCATGTTTGAACCGTAATTGCTCAAATCAGTCTCATCAGTATCTTTGTTTTTCATTTCTTTGTTTCCTCTGGATTGAGACTGCAATGCATATATGAAAAGGGAGACTCGGATCAGACAGCAATGATGCACAGGCCAATCTGAGTCTTCCCTGTTCTCACATTCTGTAAAGTACCTATTCTGATAATGCCTATCATATAAATATGTTCAACATCACATGGATCATAGGGGAGAGTCAGGTAACTTCGGACAGCGGGTAAATTCGGACACTGACATTGTTTCCTTTATTTGTCAGTTGTTTGGAACTAAAACAAAAAATAACTGGCCAAACAGAGAAAATCCTGATGAGACGGCTCATTATGAGCCGTCTTATCTGGATTTTCACTGTTTGCAATTGTATGTCCGAATTGACACGCCTGTCCCAAGTTACCCAACCCTCCCCTAATTCTGAGGTAGTTTATTTTTTAACCAAAGACCTATGTTGTGGTCCCTCATTTAGACCATATCAGTGAGGCTATTCTAATGAGGGGCACACAACTTTCTTAAACTGAAACTATCAGTTACTTTTTAGGTGCAAACTTTTATGACATCACCACTGGGGTCAGTGGAAACTTTTCTTTTATTCTTTTTCATTTGTTTGCACTGCTTCAAATAGGTACATTACTTATCACTTTAACAGCAAGATAAACATAATTCATTTATTGATTTTGTCAGTTACCTGTCATCTCATTTTCATTTTTGCCTCTCTTCTCAATGGAAGTCAACTCTTAGAGAGAGCAAAGACTTTCCTTCAAAAGTAGCCCCCCTTTTGGAAGGGTTTAATCACACAGGCAAGTGAACAGAAAGTTACAACAGCTGTCTCACTTAAGTTGAAAAATTGGAATAAACATGGCCGTGTAACATACACCTTTAAGTGAGCCGTGACACGAGAAAACCAACAATGTGGTTGTGCGCCCAGAGCAGACTCAGATCAGTCTGGACATCTGCCCATTTTGACCAGACTCTTCGTTAAGTGCTCAAAGGGTAGCTAAGGGTCTAACCTACCTCCATGCGGACAGTGAAGACTCTGATCAGACTGGGCGGATGCCCAGGCTGATCTGAGTCTGCGCAGGGCGCACAACCACATTGTTGGTTTTCATGTGTCGCGACTCAAATCACCCAGTATAACAGTTATTATAGTACATACTTTCCTGTGCATGTACCTTCCACCTCTGTGAAGAGCTTTTGTTTCACAATGTTGAGAAGATTTGGGCCGAAGTATCTAGGATGTAAGAGAATCTCATGTTCTAAAGAGACCTGAAAAGAAAAGAAAATATCACTATATGAGCCCCGACACGACAAAACTAACAATGCGGTTGTGCGCCCAGCACAGACTCAGATCAGCCTGGGCATCCGCCCAGTCTGATCAGAGTCTTCGCTGTCTGCATGGAGGCAGCTTAGACCCTTAGCTACCCTTTGAACACTTAACAAAGAGTCTGATCAAAATAGGGAGATGCCCAGGCTGATCTGAGTCTGCGCTGGGCGCACAACCACATTGTTGGTTTTGTCGTGTCGCGGCTCATATTTATTTCATGAGAAGGAGGGCTACATTTATCTACCCAAAGATAAATATCCTTACCCGAGAGGTTAACACTGTCTTGTGACATTAATTCAAGAAATCCTGAAGAAGACCATTCAGTCACTGCATTAGCAACTTTACTGGAAATGGTGTGCCTTTTCACTAAGCCACCTCATGATCCAGCAACAAATTTTTATCCCTGAGTCTACCTTACTAATTTTAAATTACCATGCGCCAATTTACCATTGAGATAATCAGTGTTCTCCCCAGAAATTTCAGAAGGCATGTTGTTTTTGACACGAAAATCAGATTTTGACTTGTTGATCAATTTTTAAAATCCTTAATATGGCAATACTTTGTCAATCTTAGCCTAAATTTACATTACAAATAATCAATTAATGATCCTTAATGCATTTAAAACAACTTTACTGGCTAAGAAATGAAAATTATAGACTTTTTATAAATTTTCATTGGAAATTAAGGCATGTTGCAAAGGTAATTTTAAGAGGAAGGCATGTTGCAAGCCACATGCCTTAATGGTCTAGGGAGAACACTGAGATATAATTCGCAATCCAGCCTTTTTTATTTTGGCATAGGGAATAGAGTCTATAGACCTGGACTGAAGGATACAGGTAATGACAGAAAGGATGCATAACGTAGTACAAGTAACAGTGCTTCTGAGTTTGATTTATGAGTACATTAACCAGTGCTATACATAATTTTTTTTTCCAGCCAGTATCGTAACAGTCAAATTTGAAATCAGTATCCATTTTTTTCAGACATATACAATACTTTAACCTGTCACTCAGCTAACAGGACTTGATGTTTACACCTCTTTCTGGACAGAGAATATTTAAGGGTACTTAATGCTGGAAAATGTACAGCGTCATGCCACAAAGTTAATACATGGTCTATGTAAAATAGGTCTTTCAACAATCACATATCCAAGATTATGAGGTGCCATGATACAAACATATAATACTCACTGGAAAATACGATCCGAAACTTAGTAATTAATTTCATTAAACTAAGAGGGAACTAGATGTTTGCTTTTGAAACAAAAACAGATGTCTCCCCATCTCCCCCCTCTCCCCACCCTCATCAGGAATGTAGGGGGAGTTATGGTTCTTAGTTAAGAGTTATGGAGCAAACACAATTTCCATACTAAAATTTTCAAAGGGACGTAATTCTGTAGAAGTGTAAACAGAATTTCGGTTCCTTTTCTCTGCCCATCAAGTCATGATACTTTATATTTGTACCAAGTTTTGCGAAAATTTCTCAAATAGTTTCAGAGTTATTGAGTGGATACAATTTCCATACTAAAATTTACAAAGGGGCATAATTCTGTAAAAAAATGTAAGTGGAGTTACGGTTCTTGCTCTCTGCACATCCTCTGACGATGCTCTATACAATACTTGTACTAAGTTTCATAAAAATATCTCATATAGTTTAGCGTTATGGAGCGGACACGATTTCCATACTAAAATTTACAAAGGGGCATAATTTCATAAAAAATGTAGGTGGATTTACAGGTCTTGCTCTCTGCATGTCATCTGATGATGCTTTATATTTGTACCAAGTTTCATGAAATTATCTCGATCGGTTACAGAGTTACGGAGCAGACACGATTTCCATACTAAAATTTTCAAAGGGGCATAATTCCATAAAAATGTAGGTGGAATTACGGTCCTTGTTATCTGCACATCCTCTGATGATGTTCTATATTTGTACCAAGTTTCATGAAATTATCTCAATCGGTTACAGAGTTATGGAGCGGACACCGTTTCCATACTAAAATTTACAAAGGGGCATAATTCCATAAAAAATATAGGTGGAGTATCGGTTTTTGTTCTCTGCACATCCTCTGTTGATGCTCTATATTTGTACTAAGTTTCATGAAAACATTTCATATAGTTTTAGATTTAAGGAGTTGACTCTATTTCCATACTAAAATTTACAAAGGGGCATAATTCCATAAAAAATGTAGGTGGAGTTACGGGTCTTGCTCTCTGCATGTCGTCTGATAATTAGGGGTGCCAGGCCTCATACTGACAAAGCTTTTCCAAGCCTGAAATGCCTGCTTTCGCAGCCTAGAATAGCCCTTTTTAAGCAGAAAAAAACACTGAAAACTTAAAAATCAAAGCCTGAAATCAAGTAAAATTCAAGAAATGAAAGCCTGAAATCCTGCAAAAGCCTGAAAAGTATGAGGCCTGGGTGCGCGGTAAAACCGGTATACCGGTGAACCCCGGTATTTAGTCCCGGAGGTACGAACCGCGGTACGTTTGGGCAATACCGGTACAGCAACAGTGTTGAGGAAAAATCCCCGAGGAAAGCATGCATTTGGCATCACTTCGAGTTGAAAAAGAACTCTGACAGTAGTATTGACCAGAATGTAGCCATCTGTAGAGCCTGTGACTGTGTTGTAAAGCGTGCAGGTGGTGTTGCTTCAAATTTAACAATCCACATGACGGGTGTGAAATGAAACCAAAAGTAGAACAACAACAGAATGGCAGTCACGGTATACCGTGGTATGTACCGCGGTATTTGATGAAAAACCGTGGTATACCACCGTGCAAATTTGTTCTGCGGTACCCAGCCCTACTGATAATGCTTTATATTTGTTCCAAGTTTTGTGAAATCATCTCAATCGGTTACAGAGTTATCAAGTGGACACGATTTGTGACATACGGACAGACTACCACAGCAAAAACAATATGTCTCAGACCCCTTTGGGGCAGGGCTGGAAAATTCCACTCATCCCCTCGCCATGACGAGTGGCTTATAAATGTTAAAGGATGAGTGAATTTTTTACTGTTCCTAGTGCAAATTATTGAAATCACCATTTTTGTGGTCTTGTTGGACGAGTGAAAATTTCAAGAATTTTCCAGTCCTGCTTCGGGAGGGGGGGGGGGGGGGGGGGGGGGGGGGAGATAGGGACACCTGGCTGCTGTTTGGGGAAAATGATTATATATATTGGGACTATTTAAGATTTCAAGTTAATTTCAGTAATTTTGTGACTGTATTAATTGGGAGGCTCTGATCGTAAAATATACTGGGTAACACTTCATTACCGAGTATTTCTAACGATCATTTTAACTGTCTTACCTAGGTAGTCAAATACTTAAGGTTAGGTTTTTTTAGCCAACATCATTACTTGTGCAAAAAAGTATTATCTTTCTATTCGTCTGAAGGTACCTTTTTGCAAGTATATACAAATTTCAAGGGAATAAAAACTTGGTTACCGGCTCAATAGTATTGGCCCATATCAGGGCTGGAAAATTCTTTAAATTCTCACCCGTCTTGCATCACAAGATGTATAGTGAAATTAAAGGTAGGTTCCTGTACTTTGGAATGCATCATAATTTTGATGATCTTTCATCCAAGTTGTTGGGAAGCACTTATAAAAAGGGAATGAATAAGTTTCATTACAACGTGTAAATCAAAAAAATATTAGAAAAGTTGTTTTGCAAGGGATTTCCTAACTCTGCTTCGCACACCAGTTAGCGCTATTTTTAGTTCGTGCAAAAAAATAGATAATGCTGCTGACGTCATGCTGCATTGCATTTTGGGATAGTTTTAACCCATCCGCTATGCCAGGACCTCTAGAAGAGTTCACGGCAAGAGAAAATTGACCTTTGTAGAATGGCATCAGAAATCGCTCACTTATGGACATAAGAAACATAGTTATTTTTAGAACTGGAATTCCAACGAAAGAAAATAAACTGAAAGGGAAAACAACTATTTTCTTCAACATCTGACGATTTTCTCAGTAGCAACAAATTCAGAAAATTCAGAAAATTCAATACTACTCAGAAAAAGACGAAATTATTTTGTGAACATAATTGTTATCACTAGTCCAGGAACCTACCTTTAATAAGTTACCTTGGCAGTACTGAGAAATTCTAAACTCCGTTCATTAATTCTGAAACTGGGCTTTTCGCTGCTCATACTTTTATAATCTAATCAATCCAGGTAAGACTTTGCATGGTGATAATGCTAGACTTCCGCCGATTTCTCATCTATGTGTCCTATGACTCTGTCCTTCGTACGATGCTGGGCTAACCTTCGCAAAACTGCAAATTACAGATTTTCAATCCGAGACTAAGTCCATCGGACAGGTCAGTAACGCCTTTTAATACCATATAAAGCGGTCGCTATAAATAGTTTTGTGTACGGGTGGGGTTAGTATTCTAACACATGTTCAGCACGTGCGAAATCAGTCAGCGTGACAACAAGCTTGTCATCCAGATAATTTTGTCTACATTTGAAATTTATTACACCGCATAAATTCACACTGGACAAGGTTTTCAGTGTTTCATCATAGTATCGCCACCGGCAAACAACGTCTAAACGTCATATCAGCGTCAGTGCGATGTAATGATGTTCACTGGCGTTATTTTAACGCAAATATTACAGCTTTGCGCAGCATGTAATTATTTAAAGTTCTAAATTTCCAAAACATTATTTATAATTTACCAATGTTAAAGTTAAATACAAGGACAAAAGGACCAAACCGTGCACTTTAGACTTAAACCTATTACAGCTCCTCTTAATCAGTCTATTCCTCCTTCTTACCCTCACCCACCCCACCCCACTCTAAAAAATGATAATAATCTCCCCTTCACTACTTACATCTACCTCCCCTCAATTAGTCTACCATCCAGACTCCCACCCCTCGACATGACCGCTTCCCAAACACACACCTCCTTATTCAATCTACCACCCAAACCACCACCCTTGTCTCTTGACACACATCCTATAACCATCCCCTCCCCTCCCCGTCCCCACTTCTTTTCAACAAACTATTTCCTCGATTAGTCTACCACTCCGACCCCTACCCCACGACACGGACATATATATATGCAAGGAATACCTAAAGTTATGGAAGTACTACATCGTCGAACCTTACGGCTTGCACAAACAGGATGCAGTCTGATCAGAGTCAACCGGAAGTCGAAGTCAATCTCACGGTACCGAGTTTAAGTGAAAAGCTAAGACACATGCAAGAGTTTCTGTTTCGCGATTCTCATAATATATTTGATTTGCGTCGTGTGAAGAAGATATAAGGTCATGCACATACTGTTAATACTCAACTGCACAGGCTGTTCATTTTTTATATCATCCAAGAATGTTTATGCAAAAATGTAGACTCTATGACTGCACGATCTGAGTCCTTCCTGTTGTACAATATAAGGGTACCCTTTCACAAGCGGGCAAATCTTTTACTTCCAAGAAACTGTATTCATAGACATTGCGGCCCGATATAGACTGAAATACTGTCTCAAAGGGCCATTAAACCCAAAACAATCAATCGACCAATCATAGATCTAGTCACTGACGTACAAAGGTGAACCCGCACGCATGCATGCATGCGATATTTCCTTCCGTATATACGCTTTTCGCACATCTGGACACAGAGGGACATAATAAAGTCTCTAGCTGACCGGTTTGGCATTTTCCTGTTAGAAGACACATTATGCAACATTTTTGAGTGAAACATCACCATGAGAAAAATGATAGAAAGGCAGAAAAAGATAAATGCAGGGACATTTATGGGCTTGAAGTTCGCTTCTGAGTCGGATGACACAAATGTCCCGTTGTTTATATGTATCTACTTCTGATTTTTTCCTGAGAAAATAAGACAAAAACAAACACAACTGTTCAAAATATGGTAAAGAAACTGGCAACTGTTCAAAATATGGTAAAGAAACTGGGTCTGATTTTCAATCCTAAAATCCAGAGTTGTCAAAGCTGAAAAATGTAGCTCAGTTAATCACTTGGTATTTTTCTGTATTAAAATGTAGCCGAATTTCAAAACGCTTTTTTTTTCTTATTCCTGTGACTTTGTTGGAGGGAAGACAGTTATTACCCAAATGACCAGCGTGATATCCACGTAGAACGTATCTGAATATGTATAACTTTAGGCTGTCAATTATCATCAAATGGTCTTAGTTTGCGGACAGGTTTTTGAAATTTACTGTTTCGTGCATGTAACTGCAGCATTAGACGCCAGGCTAAGATACATGAGACCTTTATGAGAAATCGGCGGAAGTCGAGCTTTATCACTATGCACAGTCTTACGTGGATTGGTTAGATTACAAAAGTATAAGCAGCGAAAACCCCAGTTTCAGAATTATTGAACGGAGTTTACCTGTCCTGTAGCTTGAGGCACTCACCATGGCCAGTGGACAGGTGGATTTTTCCAGCCCTACAGATATGTAACTGGCAGTAATATGAAATGGCATGTCTTCTTTCACTTTGTCTCTGCGCTTTGCAGTGCATTTTTCAGGATAAGTAAGAACCTGGGGACTAAATGGCTACTTCAGCAATGATTTCCTTTGTGTCAGGCAAGCAGTATGTATGTTTATCTACCTGGTTATGGCTAAATAAGCACTACGAACATGTAAACATGTTTTTTTTTCATTAATGGGTGGGGGATTCAGGGCCGATATGGTTATACAGCGATATCACTTATAATGCAGTTCGATTTTATGTCTCCCAGCACCCGCCTTATATCCGCGCTCCAGTGTAGTCATTAGTTTTCGTGACTATTTTGGATTGTGGAATTCATATTTGTATGACGTCATCCATACATGTGATGTCTCCCGGATCATCCGGGAGTCTCCCGGAAATGAAGTCCATCTCCCGTGCTCCCGGAAAGCCTTCAGAATCTCCCGGATGCTGAGATTTCCCTTCATAATTTTTTTCTGATACCCCTTTTCCAATGCCATGCCCTTTTTCCCTGCCAGTAAGGAGATATCCACATGTGTATTGACCTGTATTCACAGCATCAAATATTGTTTTGACTGTGCAATAAACAAACCGTCATGTCTGTTGACATTAATCCCATTAATCAGGTCACTAATAGACTCACTGACCCGTGTAAGAATTACCAACGAAATGTGTTCAAGAAGATGTCACGTGAAAAGAAGCCGATAGCCCTGTTTCACAACTACACAAAATAAACATGTGCAATACAGTCGGAGAGTTGTTTTCACGGCTTAGATTCCCTTAGACGCATTGGCAACAAATGCAAAACTCTGTTTAGGCTGCAAAGAGGTGCAGGCTGATCGGTGTCTTCACTTGTCGCTCACTCCGTAAGGTACTTTTTCTCCCGAATGGCAAATTTGTTCTGTTCTGTTCAATTCTCGTATCGACGTTATCCAAGTGGCTCAACGGTACGTAACCGAATGGCAAATTTCTGTTCTGTTCTGTTCAATTCTCGTATCGACGTTACCCAAGTGGCTCAACGGTACGTAACCATAGTTGCACACACCTGGCGCCGGGTGTCCGTCCAAATGACTTCTGAATTTATTATATATGGCCAATAACTTTGATTGTTAATGGTGTAAAAGTTATGCATGAAAGTTTTGATATTTCTGTCTTGCGCATGGGTATAGTTTATGTCAAAAACAGTATTTGAACATTGTTATATACATTTTTATCAGTTTTTACAGCTCTGAGTACCTTTAAACAAAACTTATTTGTTTATGAAAGAAGATAAGTAGATAAAACTAAAATAGAAATTTCAAGGGAGGCAAATCTGTATGAAATCTCAAGTATACCCTTTTGCAAAAGCTAGATTCTGTGCCAGACAAATACCAAACTAATGATACAAATAACAGTATGAATAATTATAATAATTAAAGAAAGGAGGTGTTTTTTTTGTGGGGGGGGGGGGGGGGGGGGGGGGGGGGCAGCTAGGGGAGTAACTCAAAAGTAAACTAAACAAACTGTACTATAGTTCATGTTCTGTTTTAAAATAAGAAAAAAAATACAGTAAAGTACGTGAAACGACGCATCAAAGTTGCCATCAAAAAGTCTCCCTGATGGAGAACTCAATCTCCCTGAAATGAAATCCAAATCTCCCACATGGTCATCGGGAGTTCATCACAGGTATGGTCATCTGCCGTGTGGATCGATTTGGATTTCAAAATATCTGTAGCCCTGTTATAGACAGTACTTAGCAAACATAAATTAGATATTCAAAAATAATCAGATAAATGCCAGATGTAAAATTTCTCGACAGAAGGGGACAAAACCCTTGCGATATATACCTTGGCTGAAAGAAAACCCTACTTAATATCTAGGTCCCTACAGCCTCACTGCCTTTACGTGGACACCGGCATCATTTCATACTTCTCTCAAATTCTTGCTATTTCTCACCTAATGTGTAGAAAAATAAGGACAAAAATCTTGATTTGCAGCACCTTGGACAATAATTGACAGTTGTGCGCGACAGGCAGACTGAACTTCAATTTTCATAGGCATTCGGTAGTTCTGGTACAGTAATTCCGAAAGAGAACCAGTCTCCTGTCATGCGCAACTGCAGTTCACAAACTGGTCCCAAGTTGTCCTATCAATATTTGTGACTAGATATTAGGGGCAGTGTTAGAAATAAGGCCCAGACAGCAACTTGCCCGAGGGGCAACCTGAAATGAATTTCAACTTGCCCCACAAGATTTCAACTTGCCCCCTGTATTTCACTGCAATTAAACCATTTACTCATTTTCTTCCGAAGTCACATAAGTACACAAGCCCAAAATGCTCTCCCTTTCTAAGACATTTAGCATGAATTCATGAACTTCAGAGATAACTGACCAACGGTTTTTATCACAGCTGCCTTATCATTTTCTCAGCACTACTTTGACTGTGATTTTTTTTCCTTCAAAACAATATATTGGTGGGTTTCAAACTTCTCAAGCAAAACTTCAAACAAGAGGCCCAAATGGGCCTGATATCGCTCACCTGGCTATTGTGCAACGGAACCATTCTGATACAAAATTGGTCCAATTCCACTGAGAATTCTCATTTTCACATTTTGCTACTTTTAGTAACAGAGGCCAACTTGCCTGGTCTTTATATATTTACTTTTGAAACACCTCAATGCAAGAATCATTTTGCCACAAATTTCATCAAAATCCATTTAGGGTTTACTGAGATATTGCCAGTTTCATGTTTTGTGCTATTTTTAGTAACGGCAGATGGTGGCCATCTTGGATTGCTAAAATGCAAAAAATCGAAAAGCTTTCATGCAAGGACCATTTTGACACAAATTTGGTCCAATTCCATTGAGATTTTCTGATTTTCACATTTTTCTATTTTTAGTAACAGAGGCCAATATGACTGGTCTTACAGTTAGATATTTTTGAAACATCTCAATGCAAGAATCATTTTGACACAAATTTCGTCAAAATCCATTCAGCGGTTACTGAGATATTGTCATTTTCATGTTTTGTGCTATTTTTAGTAATGGCAAATGGCGGCCATCTTGGAATGCCAAAATGCAAAAAATCAAAAAAAGCTTAATGAAAGGACCATTCTGACACAAAATTAATCCAACTCCATTGAGATTTTCTAATTTTCACATTTTTCTATTTTTAGTAACAGAGGCCAATATGAATGCTCTACAGTTAGATATTATGCAAGAATCATTTTGACACAAATTTCGTCAAAATCCATTCAGCGGTTACTGAGATATTGTCATTTTCATGTTTTGTGCTATTTTTAGTAACAGCAGATGGCGGCCATCTTGGAATGCCAAATTGCAATTAATCAAAACGACTTCATGCAAGGAACATTCTGACACAAAATTGGTCCAATTCCATTCAAGGGTTCTTGAGTAATTGTCATTTTTATGTTTGTGCTATTTTTAGTAACACCAGATGGCAGCCATCTTGGAATGCCAAATTGCAATTAATCAAAACGACTTCATGCAAGGAACATTCTGACACAAAATTGGTCCAATTCCATTCAAGGGTTCTTGAGTAATTGTCATTTTTATGTTTGTGCTATTTTTAGTAACACCAGATGGCAGCCATCTTGGAATGCCAAATTGCAATTAATCGAAACGGCTTCATGCAAGGAACATTCTGACACAAAATTGATCCAATTCCATTCAAGGGTTCTTGAGTAATTGTCATTTTTATGTTTGTGCTATTTTTAGTAACGGCCCCCATGGTGGCCATCTTGGATAGTCAACTGGCACAAAATTGATATAATTCCATTCAAGAACCAATTCTGACCAAATCTGGTCAGAATTGGTTGCATTTTCTTTAGATATTGACATTTGAGCAAAATCGGCCTTGTAAACGCTAAGTAGGTCACTGTGACCTAATTTTGCTATAGATTTTTTTTATTTTTACAATTTCAAATACCAAGGTCCCACTTATGTTCCATGCAATCTTTCAACCAAATATACCAACTGGTTCTGGAGAAGAAGTTGATTTTGTTGTTTTTGCTATTTTTAGTAACAGCAGCCATCTTGGATTCTTGACCTGACCCAATTTTACAATTTTGAAACCCTGCAGTCTGGTCATGCTCCATGTGAAATTTGAGATCCATGGGCTCAGTGGTTTTAGAGAAGAAGTTGTTTGAAGTTGTTTAAATAGGTCATTTTTTGACATTGGCATTGGAGCAAAATTACACACGTAAACAGAAAGTAGGTCACTGTGACAAAACTCCTCTATAGATTTTTTTCATTTTTACAATTTTGAATACCAACGTTTCACTGATGTTCCATGCCAAAATTCAGACAAATATACCCAGTGGTTCTGGAGAAGAAGTTTATTTTGTTGTTTTTGCTATTTTTAGTAACGGCGGCCATCTTGGATTTTCAACCTGACCCAATTTTACAATTCTAAGACCCTGGAGTCAGGTCATGCTCCATGTGAAATTTGAGAACCATGGGACCAGTAGTTTTACAGAAGAAGATGTTTGAAAATTGTTTTTAGGTGTTGACGGACAAATTCCGTGACGACGCACGACGCACGACGCACGCCGGACGCATTGGTATGACAATAGCTCACTATGGCCCTTCGGGCCAGGTGAGCTAAAAAGACATGAAACAAAATTTTTTTCCAGATTTTATCTCCCATAATTGTAGGTTGTCCAGGGGGCATTACCTTCCAAGACTATCAGCTTGCCCCCAGCAAATTTGACCCATGTCGGGCAAGTGGGCAAGTGCTTATTTCTAACACTGTAGGGGACAGAACCAGTCAACTGTAAAACATTGTCCAAGGTGCTGCAAATCAAGATTTTTGTCCTTATTTTTCTACACATTTGGTGAGAAATAGCAAGAATTTGAGAGAAGTTTGAAATGATGCCAATGTCCATGTAAAGGCCAATGTCTGGTGAACTGAGGGACGTAAGTATCTTAGATGATTGCGTTGAATTTGGAAGGTGCAGCCCTGTTTACCGAGAGAGGGGTCAAAATTGATCAACTCGGAGTTGCATATCTTGTGTTTTTTTAAGCCAAGGGAGCAAATATCTATAATTGCAAACCTTTTCTGTACATGACCGAACCATTTATCTCAGTTAAGGAGTTGTTCAGGTATACTAAAATGTAAAACTAAGTGAGAAAAAAGCTGCAGGAGATCAACTTTGGACCAAATGCACCTACTGACCCCAAGTGTCTGTGAGAGAAAATGGACCCATGATTTAAGGCAGTACGGATGATATCTGGAGCATGTGACTGATTAAATGCATTAAACAGACTGCAGCTGTTTGACAAAAATTTCAGGCCTAAAATTTAAGTGTTTAATGGCGAGATGAGGCATGTCAGGTTGTATCACCTAAAAATGGAAAAGTTTAGTAAAATGCATCAAGCATAAAGATGATAAAAAAGTTACAAAGATGACATTGCTGAAAGGCAGAGCCTTGATTTCATGAATTTGTTATCTCAGCTAGCACACAAATTCCATTATGAGTCATTTGAAGAAGAGATCATGTGAGACACAGCTCATCACCAGATCACCACCATACATGACCTCGCAGTTGGACCAGACAGACGGCAACAAGTTGATGCTATTTTGATGGATTTCAGCAAGGCTTTCAATAAAGTTCAACATCATCGCCTGGCAGTCAAGCTCCATCACTACGGCATCAGAGACAAGAACCTATCCTGGATCCAAAGTTTCCTCGCAGATAGGAACCAGCAAGTAGTCCTTGATGGGAAGACATCTTCTCCTGCCGCTGTCACATCTGGAGTTCCACAGGGTACAGTACTTGGACCTCTCCTGTTCCTGGTATACATCAATGACCTCCCCTCAAGAGATTCCTCTTCAGTACAACTCTTCACAGATGACTGTCTGCTGTACAGAGTTATACGAGACCAGAAAGAGGCAGAGTCACAACAGAGAGATCTTAATCATCTACAGGAATGGGAAAAAGATTGGCAGATGGTATTTAACCCAGACAAGTGTGAACACATCCAGATCACCAACAAGCGAAATGTCATACAAACCTCTTACAGCATTCATGGCCAGACCTTGAAAGAAAGTCAAAAGCAAAGTACCTTGGAGTGACCATTGACAGTAAACTGTCCTGGAACAGCCATATTGATGCAGTGACAAAAAGGGCCAACCAGACGGGTAGCCGTATTTACCGAAACGTACCGAAATACCGAAACGAACTAGAAATACCGAAACGAACAATTAAATATATAGGGAAGTAGCGTTTTGGTATTTAACTGACTGTATTGGTATAGAAAAGGTGTTAAAGATGTTTTTCACAAGTGCAATAGGTAGGTTAAAAAGATGAAAGAAGCTCTTTTTGTGCTAAAATTATCATTTTATGAAAGTCACATCACTGTGTGCATATCATGGGCACTCATACAGTATCTATAAATATTTAAGTTAAAAGAAGCCATTCTGAAAAGAATCATTTGGAACTTATTCTAATAGTTCTCTAATAACTTTCATCTGAAGGGCTAAAAAACAAACCCATATATGTGCATTAATGTGCATATACTATTGCATATAAATATATACAATAAGTGCAGATATACTTCTATGTAATATGCATGCAGCAGTTCAGTCAGAGGCCGCTATCTTTCAGTCAATAAAGGTCAGGCTGGCATTTGTCTAACGTATTGTATTATCAAAAACAATGTTCTTGTTTTGATATAGAACTCTCTCTCTCTCTCTGTGTGACTGAGAGGGAGAGAGAGTATGATTATGAAGTGATAATTCAGCGAAAATATCTATTTCTCCATTAATGATGAAGTTTTGAATCTCACAAAAACCGCCTCATAATGACGAACGTTTTATTATCAAATAAGAAAATTATCACAATTACCTATCATAATCATCATCCAAAGGCATGTTATATGCTAAAAGTATAAATATCGAGCTAACTGATATATATTGCTGATTAAGCATAAAAATATGACCTAGTAGTTAGAGATTAAAAATGCTGATTTCTCGATAAAATATACGTGCTCATCTGAAAAATACCGCCTTGTCAATGATATTATAACTACCAGTGATTTTTACTTTATCTAGAGTCAGGGAATTTGCTTAAAATATCAAATCTGGATTATAGAAATATTGTTTTGAGACCTTTCTGCTTCCAGCTGCAATTTCATCTACATTTCTGAACCATAAAGATTTCAATTCCACTAACGTTTAAAATGAATAAAACTTAAAAAGAATAACTTAGCATAAACTTGAAAAAAAAGCACGTCAAAATCAAGCAACTGACATCCCACTTTGACGCCACTTTTTTAGCTGGCGTAACGCTAATTTCCAGGCGAAGTCAATCCGACGGCAGCTGCAAGCGCTTTCTTAAATCCCCAATTTCTTTTTATTAATTCATGACATTATAGACCGTATTTAGGCGCAAACTGCCGTTACACCCATTGTTATACTCACTTTACGCGCTGAGACAAGAAAAATTAACAAGAATTGACTAGGAAAACAGTTAATGCAAAGATTTTTGTTTTCCGTTTTTCTCCTTAACAGAAAAACAGGAAAATTATTAATAACTCTTATCTTTCTCTTTTCTCTCTCTCTCTCTCTCTCTCTCTCTCTCTCTCTCTCTCTTTTCTTTGGTAAATTCTAAATTTTTCATCTCTGATTCTCATGTATTGAAAATATCGGCAATTTCACTCGTGCTGTGAATTCATGAAATTGCAGATATTTTCAACGCATTCAATGAAATATATTTGGTGTTCACCTAAAAAAAGTAAATTTTCTCTATGTATCTTGCGATACACAGTGGGTATATTACACTGAATCACGTTGGTACATGTACATGGGGCCCAAATAGCTCAGTGGGTCAACGGGGTGTAGAATCACTCATCTGCTAAGCTATCGGTCCAAGTTGGAATCCGGAATTATTTCGAACCGTGAACAGGGCTTCTTTGAACACAGCCTTTCATTATCACCCTTCCATTGGCCAGATATGACTGAAATACTGTTGAAAGGACCGTAAGACCGTGTCATATATTTGCACACTAAGACAAAACTAGAGCAAGTGAGCAGGGGCTCACGTATACTCCCGGCCAGCGCCACTGCTTAACAAAAACAAACTTTATACTAAACTTCAAAGTAAATTTTAACAAACAGACAGGTGGACAATTGTGAAAGGCCTATAGACATATACCAAAGGGTCCCATTAAAAATTTGCAATAAGAAAACAAATATACTAATTCAACACAAAATTTAAATATTAAATTACATGAACTTCAATGTCTGTGACCTTGACCTTAAAGCAGCAGCAGCATCCAAATGATTTCAACTAATCAGCTTCCAGCTAGCAGCAAACCTAGTAACACAGCAAAAGGTTCCATTCAAGTATATTGAAGATATGAGCAAAAAATAGCAACATAACATGAAGCTTTAACACAAATGGTATACAAATGTCTAAGTATGTGACCTTGACCTTAGGTCAGCAGCAGTAACCACATGGCAAACAAATATGTATCTATCCTGAAGTAATTGTAAGCACATATTACGGCCTTCAGAAAACCTATAGCTATTGTTCAAATTTCAAAGTCTGTGACCTTGACCTTAGGGCAGCAGCAGCAGCATGTATATGATGTAAACCAATCAGTATCCATCCTCTGCTAAAATATTAAGCATCATTGAACAAGGTCTGGATAATAGAAGCAAATGTTAAAATACTAAGGATCATTGAACAGATGCTACATAACAGAAGCAAAAGAAAAAACTTAAATGTTAACACTGTTGTAATAATTTCAAAGTCTGTGACCTTGATCTTAGGACAGCAGCAGCAGCACTTAGATGATGCAAAATAATTAGTATCCATCCTCAGCTAAAATACTAAGCATCACTGAACAAGGTCTGGATAATAGAAACATATACAAAAACTTAACACAAAACTTTAACACAAATGTTAACACTGTTGTTATAATGTCAAAGTCGTTGACCTTAACCTTAGGACAGCAGCAGCTGCAGCAGATGATGCAAAATAATCAGTATCCATCCTCAGCTAAAATATTAAGCATCACTGAACAAGGTCTGGATAATAGAAGCAAATGAAAACAAGAGGCCCACGGGCCACAAAGCTCACCAGATCTCTAGCTCAAAATTGCTGTCAAAATTGCTGTCACATTTGTACATGCTAATACAAAATATACAACAACAATTTAGTCTCAGCCTGACAGTCTGTTGAGTTGACAACAAAATATATAACTATTTTCCATATTTTGATTGCAGTAAATGCCATTTTTCAATTTTCCCCAGTATAAGTCAATGCAACTCTAAGTTTCCATAGCAACCAAACGAAAAAGCCAATTTTTCATAAAAAACACAAACCCCCCCAGCCTAATTAGGATACTACAGATGAATTCGGGCCTTATTGGCCCAGTGGCTTCTGAGGAGATAATTTTGTAAGTATTTTTTTTCCCATCATTATTGCATTTTGGTTTCCATGACAACCAGTAAAAGGAACAGTGGGTCCAAAAACAATAAAGCAAATAGAAGACTTCTTAAGGAACATTTCTATAAAAGTTTTGTCAACATATCTGCAATGGCTAGGCAGTAAATGCCATTTTTCAATTTTCCCCATTATAAGTCAATAGGAACTCTAAGTTGCCATAGCAACCAAACAAAAGGGCATATTTTCATAAAATACACAAACTTTAAACCCCCCAGCCTAAGGATACTACAGATGAAATCTGGGCCTTATCCGCCCAGTGGTTACAGTGGAAATAATTTTTAAGTATTTTTTTCCATTTTTTTTCATTTTGTTTTTCCATGGCAACCAATAAAAGGGGCATTGGGCCAAAAAACAAACAGCTGATAGAAGACATCTCAAGGAACATTTCTATAAAGGTTTTATCAACATGTCTGCAATGGCTTGGCAGAAAATGCCATTTTTCAATTTTCCCCATTATAAGTCAATGAGAACTCTAAGTTGCCATAGCAACCAAACTAAAAGGGCAATTTTCATAAAAAACACAAACTTTCAATCCCTCATCCCAAGGATGCCTTAGATTAAACCTGGACCTTATCGGCCCAGTGGCTTCAGAGAAGATAATTTTTTACATATTTTTTCTTCTTTTTTTGGCATTTCGGTTTCCATGGCAACCAATAAAAGGAGCAGTGGGCCAAAAAACACATAGCTGATAGTAGACATCTCAAGGAACATTTCTATAAAAGTTTTATCAACATATCTGCAATGGCTTGGCAGAAAATGCCATTTTTCAATTTTCCCCATTATAAGTCAATGGGAAAACTAAGTTGCCATAGCAACCAAACTAAAAGGGCAATTTTCATAAAAAACACAAACTTTCAATCCCCCATCCCAAGGATGCCACAGATGAAATTTGAGCCCAATCGGCCTAGTGGCTTCAGAGGAGATGTCGTTTAAAAGTGTTGACAGACGACGACAGACGACATACGACGACGACGACAGACGACGACGACGGACCACTGCCTATCCTATAAGCTCCCCCGGAGCCTTCGGCTCTGGTGAGCTAAAAACTTAACACAAAACTTTAACGCAAATGTTAACTTACGTACGGACGGACAAACTAACGGACGGACGAACGGAAAGACGGACGAACGGACGGAGAGACAAAAACTATATACCCCTCGACATACTTCGTATGCCGGGGGGTATAAATAACGTCCATACCGCTCAATGATGATGACACAACGTTGTTCCGACACTTTATGTATTTTGATCCCGAAGGTATTTATGTGTTGCTACACACAAAAAGAGTGCTGAAACCACATGCGAACAAGGCTGAGTTTTATTAGACACCCACCGTGCGTGGACCCTGTCGGTCATGATGATACGAAATTGTTCCAACGTTTTGTGTATAGTTAAAAAAATATTCCTATACACAAAAAATGTTGCTGAAAGCGTATGTGAACAGCATTCGTGCAATCTGGTCAGAGTTTGTGTCATTCGAACACACCATGTATGATTTGATTGATTGATTGATTTAATGCTTAACGTCCACGGTAAACAACTAAGGTCATGTCGGGACGGTCAGTTAACCTAACCACACTATTCCTGGGCAGGCTTAGACCTCCTAAGCGGTTAACCAGTACTAAGTGCACATACTTTCGCCAGTAACTGACAACTGCCCTTCTTGAATCAGCGGAAGGAGAAACGAAAGTATGTGGCCAGACCGGGATTCGAACCCAGGACCTCTGACTTACGAGTCAGGAGCCATACCGATTGCGCTACCCGGCCCGGCCACCATGTATGATACTATTTTGTTCCAACGTTTTTGTATAGTGATCGAAAAAAAGGTGCATAAGCTAAAGTGTAAAAAATGTCATTCGAACACGCCATGTATGAACCCTTACGTTAGTATAATGATCAGTGATTTTTTACCCCTGCGTCCTGCGTCTTAGACGCATAATTTTCCCAGAGGACGCAAAATATTTCCTTGGCTGCGTTCCGGGACGCATAAAAATAGCCGATCGGTAGTCCAACTTCCGATTTCGGCTTCGTTTACAAAGCTACTTTCGTTTTAAGAATATAGCAACGGTGCATTAGCAGATTGTTATATTACTGGTAAAAAACAGTACCATAGTCTTTCCTACTCCCGCTAAATACCGAAGTCTACCTGTAATACCAATAATAAATAGTGGTTGTCCAGTACCGGAGGAACATAGTATTATCGACCACGGTGATGTCTTTTACCTAAGTGCAAACTTTTATTAATACACCGGGTCAATAAGTAATCATGCCTCCGAAAAACAAGAAAAAGATCAAACTTGACTCAAAGCAGCAAACATTATTTGTTCTTCTTGGGCAAGACAAACACGCAAGGCCAGATGTTACAGATCATGATGCGACCGATCAAACTTCGAATCCGAAATGACAACGGATGTCTCCAAATCCAATACGCTGTCTGACGTTGAGACAACAGGTGATTTATTTTATTCCTGTGACCACAGGAGCTTGACGTTGGTTATTTTTTACTTATAGGGCTTGTCCTTTGAAGCCCTTTAAGTTTGGGATGCAGAGAAAATATTGCTTTTGCATCCCAGTAAAGATGCAAACCCTTGAGCTTGGGATGCAAAGATTTTAGGTCTTGTGAGTCCTGGGACTCAAAGAAGGAGATTTGTAAAAAAATCACTGAATGATACAAGTTTGTTCCAGTGTTTTGTGTATAGTAATCAGTAAATAAAAGCACCGCAGGCACTGCATGATACCCCGCCACTGCTGTGCATCCTAACTTATTTTTTGAGATATATAATAGCTAAAGAGCCACAGAACTGAGATAGACAGAGATATGATGTCCTTACTGTAAATAAATATTAATATAAACCACCCAACAACGTGGAGCATTCTGACCAGTGTAGATTTAGATCAGGCTGTAAAGCATTTCTTTGAGCTGAGAGACTCTGTTTCCTATTCTATGGTGTTAAACATATTAGTGAAGTTTCATTCAGATATTCCATATAGTATAGGAACTACAAGTCAAAAAACATTTTTCAGATCTATCAAGGGGGAATACTCATTAACTGGAGAGGTAAGAGTGATGGTTCTTTGTCACAATATGTAACCTTTGATGTGAAACATGCCTATGAAGTTTCGTTCAGATATTCCATATAGTAAAGGAACTACAGATAAAAAAACGTTTTTCAGATCAATCAAGGGCGGATAACTCACAAACCGGAAAGATCAGAGTGACAGTTCCTAGTCACTATATGAAGCCTTTGATGTGAGACATATCTGTGAAGTTTTATTCAGATATTCCATATAGAAAGGGAACTACAGGTCAAAAAACATTTTTCAGACCTATCAAGGGCAGATAACTAATGAACTGGAAAGGTAAGAGTGATGGTTCTTTGTCACAGTATGTAACCTTTGATGTGAAACATATCTGTAAAGTTTCATTTAAATATTCCACATAGTAAAGGAACTACGGGTAAAAAACATTTTTTAATTCAATCAAGGGCGGATAACTCACAAACGGGAAAGGTAAGAGTGACGGTTCTTAGTCACAATATGTTACCTTTGATGTGAAACATATCTGTGAAGTTATATTCAGATATTCCATATAGTAAAGGAACAATAGGTCAAAAACCTTTTTTCAGACCTATCAAGGGCGGATAACTCACAAATTGGGAAGGTCAGAGTGACGGTCCTTAGTCACAATATGTAACCTTTGATGTGCAACATATCTGTGAAGTTTCATTCAGATATCATGAACAGTAAAGGAATAACAGGCCAGAAACCATTTTTCCAATATGAAAAAGGGCAGTAACTCCGTGTAAAATGGACGGAATTTGCCCATTAACAATCCCATACCACTCTGACATCGCCGATAACAATATGTATGCAAAATTTGAAAAAATTCCGTGAATAAATACTCAAGTTATCGATCGGAAATGGTGAGCACGGACGGACGGACGGACGGACACCGAAAGGTATAACATAATACCCCGCCACTAAAGTGTGGCGGGGTATAAAATGAGGTGCAAACGCTAAAATGTAAAAATATCTATCTATCTATCGATCTTTTTAAAGTGATAACTAATTTCAGCTTTCTTTAATTCCAGCAAAAATGCACCATCTATCTATCTATCTATCTATCTATCTATCTTTAATAATATAGTAATTTCAGCTTTCTTTCTATCATTATAAAGTAGTAGATCTACCTTCATGACAAAAAGAGGACCTTTAATAAGCCCCTTTAATCACCTTATGTTGTACTTGTGAAAACATCTTCACACCCTTCTATTACCTGTAAAAACATTCTTTAACACCTTTTCTGTACCTGTACAAACAATCAAATACCGAAACGCCATTTCCCTATATATTTAATTGTTCGTTTCGGTATTTCTAGTTTGTTTCGGTATTTCGGTACGTTTCGGTAAATGCAGTCACCGCAACCAGACTACGGCTTTCCTTCCCAGAAATCTTTCAAGCTGCCCAAAGGATGTTGAGGCCAAATGCTACAAGTCCATAGTTTGTCCACAGCTTGAGTATGCTTCGACGGCATGGGACCCAGTGACAAAATCCAACATAGCCAAATTGGAGTCTGTACAGAGGCGTGCCGCCAGGTTTTGCTGCAATGACTACCTCCGAACCAGCAGTGTCACTTCAATGTTACAAGAACTTGGATGGGAGGACCTTCAATCAAGGTGAGACCAGAGCAAAGTCACAATTATGTACAGGATCGTCAATAACCTCGTTGAAATCCTTTCAGGCCAGTACCTGACAGCCACAGGAGTAGCAACTAGAGGACACCATCAACGATTCCTGCCAATATTTTGTTCCATCAACGCCTACAAGCGATCCTTCTTTCCATCAACTGTCCATCTCTGAAATGGTCTGCCTGCTAATGTCATATCAGCACCGACTCTGGATGACTTCAAGCTCCTTGTCAGTGCAGGCGTCCGCGTCCTAAGACCGTGATTGTGAACAACATGTTTTTATCCGATTTTAACTGTACATAAGAACTTCACAGCACGAATGTTTTAAGGCTGTTCACATTGCGACTATGCCAATATTGGCCATGCACTTAACTGGTAGATGTAGATGTAGATAGATGAGCGGGAAGTGGACTGAACAAGAAGAGTCCGAAATTCAGCACCACACGAACTTTTACCCATTCAATCTTAGAATTCAGTTCGATTTTTCTCATTGTTGCCATGGACCATTTGTGATATACTTAAGAGGAAAATAGTTAATGTCCTTTATTTCAAGCATATAAACCAGTTATTGATTCTATTTAGCCGGAGAAATGAAAAGATTAGAGGATAATTACGTGATAGAACATTTTCTTCTTTTCTTGTGCAAGGTTGTTGTTGTTGTTGTTGGTAGCTTCCGCCACTATGTTCTATGTTCTATGTTGATAGGAAATTCCTCCACTTCCTGGAGCACCGCCTTGTAGACGTGTATAGTTATAATCTTTAAAAGTCTTTAAAAGTCTATAAAAGTCTTGTGCTGCTCTCTCTCCCAAGTTTTCCACAATTTTAGGCTATAAAACGCTCATAGGCCCGTTGTGTGTGCATCACTCTTGTCACCAGTATAATTAAAATTAAATTAAAATGTTCCATTAAGATAGAGTCTGGAGAACTTCACATACAAGGTACAACAAATCGCCGAAAAGCGCAATGTTGTTGTTGTCATAAATTCTGCCTGTCTCGGCACACCGCCTTGCGGAGTAAAAGCACTCCAGAAAATTTAAAAACGCCAGTTGTTCAAAGCATCGTTAGGCTAACGAGCTCGTTAAGATGTCAACTCAAAAGTGTTTTACGACTTTATAGCCAAATACACTAATTTTTTTGGTTGAAAATATGTTAGAAGCTTTTGCAATGCCAAAGCTTCTCACATTTTTTAAAAAAATAATGCATTTTTTTAGTTATTAACGTTTAAAATTTTAACGTCACGTTAACTAGCGACGTCGTTAGTTTTGAACAACCGGGTCCAGGTGTATACAAATTAGCGTTGTATCAGAGACAGCAACTTAAACCTCTCACAAGTTAACATGTAACATAAATGTTTACAATGGAATTCTACGGTTTGTCTTTTAATTGGTTGAGGAGGAACTTTTAAAACTCAGGGTGCTGAAAAAAATATGTTTGAAAAATCTTAACTGTAGTGAATTTATCAACTTATTTTAATGAAGATATCATGAGAACTGTATTTTAATATGTGATTATATGTTGTATGTTGTTCACAAATAAACATTATAATTATTATGTGTCATTGTTGTTGTTGTTGTTGTTGTCATAAATTCTCCCAGTGTGGGGAAACCTCGTCGTCTAGTTGAACAAATTGTGGTACTGGATGGTTGTCCAATATTGTAGGTCTAAAATGATTAACTCCCCATTACCCTATTTACAGTTTATAAATATGTACAGTTCTTTCACATAGCTGAAAGTTTATGAATATTTAAAAGAGGTAAAAGTCTCTGAATAATAGTCTCTAAAACTTCTTATGAAATAAACCATCAGTAACCCTGCTAGGATATGCTACGGAGCCACCTCTTAGGTTTAACCATTTTGTTACGTTGGGGTATCAACGCCAGCCTCTTATATCGCTCACAGTTCAGAGCAAAGCACAATCTCGTGTTTGAGATTCAATGTTCGACAGTTCATACTTAGGAATGTTAGTGTCTATTAGCGCACTACAGTCTATAATTGGCTTCAGCAGGGTTTTAATGCCCCAAGCAGGATTATATAGGCCACTTCAAGCTTCAATTATACTGTTCATAATAGGGTTTCGTATCGGAGAGAGCACAACACAGTCAAGCAGGAAATGCTGTAGGGATTCTTCGTCACCCTTGCACAACATACACGTCTTGTCAAACTTGTTCTAGTTTTAAAATGACGCCCTGTTTGTCTGCATTATGTAGGTACCTGTAGCTACCTTGAGTTTTGTATGTATACGATAGATCTCTCTAGCACTCTCAGAAGACTTCAACAAACGATGTAATTTCCCGTATGCATAGTTATCCACCACTAGAAACTTCAAACTGGGATAGAGACTAGCACGACTTTTAATAAGGCTAGTCCAATACAGGTTTATCTGTTTGTTTACTCTGCGCTTCCACGAATACTTCGTAGGTGGATGTTCCAGCAGTTCCAAAGGATCCGGAGGCTCGTATTTCACAAGAAGCTGAAAATTCCGATGAGTCTGCTTCTATAAGAAAACACATGGATAAAAGGCGAAGCTGAAAACATGGACGCGCGAAATACGATTACAGACAAAAAAGAAAGCATTCCATTTGTGGAAGGCTGCAGGTAAACCGCAGAATGAGACTCAGCCACTCCTTGATCAGAAGAAGTTGACAACAAAAGTCTTGCGGCATTGTTCACTGTCACTAGCATTAAGACTGTTTGTTAACACTCTATGGTCTAAAATTGATTGCTTACTGAACTGTTAGTAAGTGAGTACACACCGACATACAGAGATTAAATAGTGTCTATAAGAGGGAGCCAAAGCATGAAAATGAGGTGAGAAATGTTCGACAGTCTCATTCTCTTGATGACACAGAAGACGCACTGGATGAACTTGATTCTGATTCAACGTTGCCCGGTTCGTTTGAAGTATATAGGTGCCAGTCAGTAACTTGAGTTTTGTGCTGATACGTCGAAAATTCCTGATGTTAGCCAATGCTCTAAGCAGTGGATCTCTCAGCTGTTACAAATGCTTTATAGCTGGAAACAAATGCTGAAGGGTGGAAACTGGTGTAGATTTTAGGTGCTCTTGTCAGCAGTTACCAGTTGTTATCAATGCTTTATAGCAGGTAACAAATGCTGCGGGTTGGAAAGTGGTGCAGATTTAGGGCCATATTTGTCTCTCTTTTTTTGTTGATGTTTAACACTGATTTAATACTAATTTAGGGCCATATTTGTCTCTCTCTTTTGCTGATGTTTCAGTGATTTAATACTGATTTAGGGCCATATTTGTCTCTCTCTTTTGCTGATGTTTAACACTGATTTAATACTGATTTAGGGCCATATTTGTCTCTCTCTTTTGCTGGTGTTTAATACTGGCTGCTTTTTGTGTTTCATTGGCTTTGGTTTACATTTGCATGCATATCTATTATCATTGTGTTCTTATATATGATGTATCAAGTTGCTTACATTTGTATGTATACCTCGCAGTATGTTTAATAACATCCTGCTTGTGTGTCTTATTGTTTATAAAATATGTTTGGTTTGCATATTTAATACTATATGCTTCATATCCTATGTTTAAAGATTTTGATCATTTAGTTTCAGTTTGCTGCTGTATTTGTGTTTTATGATTGCTAAGGCTTTTGTGGGTCTTAAGATTGTGCATTATTTAATATTTATTAAGTCAGATAAGGGCAATGGGTGTGGTGTTTATGGGCAGTACATTTAAAGAGTAACTACACTTCAGGACTTGACTGAATCAGATCCCAAACCCTATCCCCAACATCAAAGGGAAAGATTGACAAAGACATCCCAACAAACAATAAATTACAAGTGATAAGTCGAGTCAGCAGCTCTTTCCCAAATAGGTGGCAACTCAGCTATCTTTATTGAACTAAATAATTTAGAGCAACAGAAGGGTTACAGCAGACTAAGCAAGTTATACGAAAAACATTTAACAACAATTTTACCTATTTTCTATCTTTATTATAGAAGGGTTAACATGAGAACACAATAAATTAAACAGCACCGAACATAAAACAAATGCAACCGCAACGAAAGTACCGCCTTAATTGGGGCGGTCAGTAATAACTACTGGGGGGTTTAAACCGGTTTTACTGGGCCCAAACCTTCACACTCACCCTCCGCCGCGGTGCACACAATTAGTTGGTAGTTCGGTTCGTATGGAGGTCCCCTAACTCTTGAGAGAGTCATCACGGTCAACAATTAAAATCAAGAAAAGACCGTATTGAAGCAAGGATGAGGACTGGACAGCCAAAACGTGTTGAGACATCTGGAGATCCCTGGGGCGTCAGCAACACCACTGGAACACTGGAGCAAACGAAGACCACCAGTTGAACCCAGGTGGGCCAAGAAACAGAAAAACTGCTACAAGCACTTATCTTTCTCCCCTATTTTAAATTAATGTTTTTCTCAAGTGTATATGTCTGCTGATCTTAACTCCTGTAAAATCCATAGTTGCTTAGAGACTAGTCATTTATTATCAGCTGTGGGGGTGGGGGACTGGTACATTTAGGGAGGCGGGGTCGGATTTTTCATTTTGGTGATCTAATGTGGGGGGGGGGGGGGGGTCGGAAATCAAAAGGCCATGGAGCAGGGAGGGGGGGGGATTAGATTCTATTCTCTCATACTTAAAACTTCAAAAACATTTATGACAATTTACACGACTTTGCCCCTCATATCCCCAAAATATACTTTCATTTATTTCTTATCGAAAACAGTATACAATGAATGGTACGAAAAGCATGCCAATCAGATGATTTTGTTCTCAAGTATATTCTTAAATGCCTGATCTGTGGTATCAGATCGTCAGTTGCCTTGTCAACAGCATAACTGCCGTGGCTTCTGAGGGCACAGCCCCACACCCCCTTAAATATTAGTAACAATTTTAAAGGGTATTCAACATCAGTTTTCTGGATGCGAATAAGAGAAAATAAAGTGCAGAAAAAATAACAAACCATTAATCAGGGTGAAATAATTAACATGTAATAATAAGAAAATTTTCTTTATTTTGTTTGTCCAGACTGTCCACTGAGTCCATGGACAAGGTCCAGGGAGTCCACTGAGTCAATGGACTTTCTACAGACGGGCACCGGGCCACGTTTACCTTAGGATTAATCTTTTAAATGCTTTAAGCCAGTTCAAACATTGAACTAGCGTGGAGTATATCAGGGATTGTTTTGAAAGGGACTGGCATGACTCCATCAAATTTGAACGAGGAGTTTTCCTGTGAATTTAGCAGATTATATCAAAACTTAATAGTGGAACGGCATATACTACTGACCTGGTCAGACAGCTCCTTAGAACAGCCTGATCAGGATCTGCACTGTTTGTTCTGGCATTTCTGACATATTATTTAGAGTCAATATGAACATGCATATTGACAACGCATTTATAGTGTATTGTGGTAGATTTGATGTAAATCCACAGCTGACAGTACTTTTCTTTGAAGTTGCCAGTACTGATAAATTCTGATAACTGTATAGTTCTCATGTACTGTTATCGTGTACAGTTATCATGTACAGTTTTGAATAGACCAATCATAATAGAGCTGCAATGAAACAAACTTCTGTTTCAGTAAAAGTAAAAAGTATGCAAAGACCAGGAACTGAAACAATCAAAATCCAAATCCAGCCCTCAAACCATAGTTGGAAACAACTAAGATTACAAATAATCAAGATACAGAGAACATATGGCCAACCGAGTGAGCAGCTTGTTCCCAAAAGGTGGCCACTCAGCAACCCAAACCGAACCAAAAATAATAAGAACATACATAAGGTAAAACATCACAGAAACTCTGACACCAAAAACAGGCAACAGAGAACCACAACAGAACTACCGCCTTGGAACGGTCAGTAATGAATTACTGGGGGGCTTAAATCGATTTTACAGGCCCAACCTCACCCTCAGTTTCTGAAGTGGTACAAAACATTTAGTTGGTAGTTCGGTTCGCATGATAACCCTCTAACTCGTCAATGAATCATCACGGTAAACACATAAATCAAATTTCAACACCATGAAGAAGCAAAGACGAGGACTCAACAGATACAACGGGCCGTCTGACAGGTGGAGATCCCAGTCCTGCCAAACGACCCCACTGGAAATCTGAAGCAAAAGAAGGTCACCAGTTGAGCCCCGGTGGACCAAGCAACAGACAAAAAGGCTCCGGTCCCAACCAACTAAAATATATAGCTTTAGGTCGGGGCCATCATAGAGTCTGCTGTCTTCCTTTTTGCCACAGAAATATTTGTTAAGGGTATTCATTTGACTCCCCTCCCTTAAATGAGTGTCCACAACATATGTCATACGAAAATAATCCATTAAATCATATAACTACATTAGACTCACTTCAGAGGTTATTGATGGTTACCAACTTTTTGTGCGGAAAATGAGCACTGAAATAAGGTCACAGTAAACTTATTGGGTAACCAATTCTGTCATTTTCATTTTTGCCTCCCTTCTCAATGGGAGACAACTCTTCAAAGCAGAAATTTTCTCCTTTAGTAGCAAATTCTTTCCTTTAAGAGTACACCACTGGGAAGAGCTACGTCATCCAGACAAGCAATTTGTTCATTTTGCATAAATGGCAGAAAAACATAGATGTGTACCAATACATCATAAAACATAAGTTGTGTTTACTCATCAATAAGGTGAATCCCTACAACATAATTATGTTTTAGTAGGAAAATGTTAAAATTAAACACTGAAACTTGTTGGTAATTCATATAAAAAGGTACGCCAGCGAGGTTATTTCAGTAACACAACATATGTTTTACTTGAAAAAAGCCGCTATGCTAGGGTTCTGATGGACCATACACAACATACATGGTAATTGAAAAAAATATGAGCACTAAAACATGAGTGATCGAAATAAACTAAACAAAATGATATTCATGAATACCCTGAACAAACATTTTCTTTGTGATTAAAAAGAATAGCAGAGCTTACCCAACAAAATGTGTTTAGACGGCAACCCAAATTTCTGGTCTTTCCTCTTCTACGTACAATGTTAACTAAATTGAGACAAACATTCTGATTCAAATTATCCTCTGATCACTCAAGCCGTTTCTGATTGGTCAGGTTACGGATGACCTTAGTGCATCAGACAGGAAGGTCCATTTTCCAGACAAGATGAGCCAGGTTAAATTTGATAAAGAAGATAAAATATAATTTTAGTGGTTTAATTATTTGCTTTTAGGTGAAAAGCTCAATAAAGCTGTGGATTAAAACAGATTTATCCATTTCTTTTTAGATGTATCAGTAGATATCGGTACTGATTGTTAGGTGTACATGATAATTTGACTCGCCCTATAGGACTCGTCCATTATCCCAATCACCTAACAATCAGTTCCGATATCTACTGATACATCTAAAAAAGAATGGATAAATCTATTACTTTTGAGCTCAAAACACATCTGGGAGGATAAAATGTGTCAAGTCAATTTGCATAATTCTGTGATTAGTGATATCTACAGTTCCTCTGTTTTTGGAGATAAAAATTAATCTTATGCAAAGCAAGATATAATTGCCTAAGAATAATCATTAACAGCCCACCTGGATACAAATTCAATATTAATGCCAGCTGTTAAGTGAACTTGTATAGAATCGGACGGGATGACGTCACAGCCCATAGCAACGAGCATCGGAGGTGCAAACAAACATGGTAGCAACCGCTATTTGTGCTTAGTTTTCCTATATTTTTCTCAATTTATAGTTTGGAATAATCTCTGATATCCCAATTAAACTTTTTCTTATGACGAATAAAACATAGAAAATGTTTGCCAGATGCAATTTTGTCACGCATCAAATAAAAACATTGGATTTTCCATATCCGTGGAATACACTAGTTGACTAGAACTCGGCTCTCCTATTTAGCAGCGTTTTATTATTTATAATCCTATTTTTATTCTGACATTTTCTTTTTCATTTTTTGTTTCATTTATCGGGTATTCAGCGAAAGTAGAAATGGAAACTTCAGCAAAGAAAGTAAAATACCCGATATATCATACTATGCGAGTATGGAATACACAAGATGTCACTTGTCAAAAGTTGACACTTTCGCAGCAATGGCAGACGGTTTTTTTTTTCAAATACCAAGACTTTTTTAATATGTTTTTATACCTATTGAATCGAAGACAACGCAAACAGTGATTTCATCTTTAAAATTGATCAAGAAATAAAAATTTACACTAACGTTACTTTGAAAACGAGCGGGTCAGGAAATTCATTGATCAAATATCAAAAACTGTATCTATCTCTTTACGAGACGACTCCTCATGTTTAGCCACAATGTCGTTTTGTGCGGTGCTAAATTTAGAGTTTAAGATTCCCAATAAAAAACATTCCATCAAAATTATTTACAAGAGGCAAATCAGAGGCATGCTAAAACACATACTTCTGCTTGTACTGAGTCAATACACATCCTCGCTAGGCAGCAACTTTTCCGTTACTGTACTGTTATAGTCCAATAGATTCATTTGCATTGAAATCGCGAAAATGCGCAAATGTGTAGAATTCTAAATTTACACCCAGTTTCACTTGTTGGGGATGACCGAGAGAATCTACCGTGGTATCATCCAGAAAACACAGAGATACGACCTCCAAGTTGATTTATTTTCAAGAGGTCACCTAAGTTGACCTAACACCCCAAAAGAGCCGAATTTGTAAAAAAATTTAACAAAGATCTATTTTTTTAATTTGTTGTTGTTTATTTCCACCAAAAATATTTGGAAAGGACTGATTTAATGATATTTAATACATTTAAATCAGGGTACCCTTTAGACTCAGAGGTCAACAGACCGCGAGAGAAATGTGTCAGAATCAGTGCGATAAAATAAATACTCAACGGACATTGTTAATAAAATACATATCAGATATGAAATGCTGAATTATCTGCCTTCTTATACATTAAATAAAAAAATATTTTATGAGTTTGTTTCTTATAATATGCCATTTATTTAAGCATTGTTTGTATGGTGGTTAATCGCAACTGACGTAAACAAAATGGCGGACTATCGATTGCTTTCACCTCGGGCTGTGGTTGCTATGGGTTACGCTCGAAGTTCCCGGATGAGCCGTCCCACTCAATATAATTTCTGTTTACCGTACAGATTTTAAAAATTGGGACATGTAAAATAATTATCCTGAAAATGGAATCAGCCCCAGGATCTGATCTGGGATTGCACGGTTTGTTCAGCCCTATACTTTGTCCCAGTACTTAGATTTTTTACGGTAATTTGTCCCATTGATGTTTAGTGGGCTCATCCACCCTGCAGTTACAAAGGTTTCTCTTTTTCAGAATCACCAGTATTTATTGCACACAGTGTTGGCCTTAATCAAATGCCATGGAACATGGCAGCTGATCTGGGTCTTTTCTGTTTGCCATGAAGTATTTCATGGGACACTAGGCATTAGTGGTTAAACATACTTGCAAGCTTTTAATTTGTTATTGTTTTATGATTGGTTAGCCACGTCAGTGAAGAAATTATAGACGCTTTTGAGAGAGGACCTCAGTAAAGACTAAGTTATCCTCTAATAATAATAATAATAATAATAATAATAATTAATAATAATAATAATAATCTTTATTTATAGTCGCTTATTTTAATTAACAACTAACATAACCTCTGTAGAGCTTTTATTGCGACTTAATAAAACTATGTACATATATACAAGCTGAGCTGTGGATATGTGACTTGCTCAAGGTCACAACGCTAGGGCCCTGGTGGGATTCGAACTCGGGACCCTTCGATCATGAGTCGGGCACACTACCACTGCGCCACTGCGCTCCAAAAAACAGTCATTATTATTATTGTTTTTGTTTCTCATAGGTTTTGTTTGAGATCAGTCTGACATAAAATAGATAATTAATAATTAATGGGCGTATTGTAAATGGTTGTTGAGGTGGGGTGGGGGTCATAAACTTTTTTGTCATGTATCTGGGAGGGGGCGGGTGCATGGGTTCGAAAAAAATTCTGCTGAGACTGGGGGAAGGAGGGGGGCCAAAATGAATGTGAAAATGTACCAGGACCCCTCCCCCCCCCCCCCCCCCCCCCCCCCGACACACACCTTATAACAAATGACTCGCGCCTTACTAATATATTTTTGCCGTAAGTTTGTAGAAGTACATCACTTTACACATTACGGAGCGTAAGCTGAGCTCGACAAAACGACGTACACTAATGGAGTAGAAACAAGCAGATTTTCAGTTGGAAAAATATGTTGCCTGAAGAAAAGGCGCAAATATGTCTGTAATTACTCCGTTTAGAAGTCCAGCGGGCTCATTTATAACATTCAGTCGTATATTGTCAATATTTCGACAAAGAAAGGTAATGATAATACTGCTTTTCATGAAAACAAACGAATGTAATAAGTTTTCGCGACCTGTCCAACATCCAGAGGACAGGGTCACATTTGATTCAGCTGTTCGGAGTACGCTTTTTACTCTTGACAGGCAGAATTCCGATCAAGTAACCGAGAACAGCCGTGCAGAAGCTTTTCTGAGTCCACCACCGTCTGAGGTGTGGCCGGAGTAGAGATAAGGTCAATTACCCAGTTATCGTAGTCCAGCTCCGGACCGAAATTATTTCAGAAACAAAGTTTCTAATTTAGGTCCAGCACCTGTAAGTCTTCCTCAGTGTGGGTATTTCAGATGCCGATAAAATCATTTTGGCACATTGTAAACTGTGCATTAATCAATATATTATGTTTTCTTTTTGATAAATAACAGCCTTTTTCTTCTTCTGACCTTCCCAATGTGTCTTATTTTAATATTTACTGGCGATTTTTCCTTCGTAGCCTTGAGAATGTTTACGAAGACCGCCATGTTTGCTTGGGATTTTCCCAGTTACCGGATGACGTCATTGGGTGATAAAAATGGCAAGGATATAAAACCCAGTACCTTAGGAGATATGAGTGTCGCAATTACATACATCTGTGAATATTGTTTGCAATACCTATATATGCATTTATTTTATGCCTGGTGTCCAAATTTCATTTAAGCACGCGTCAGTGTGTGCTTCTGTGACAAAGCTGAGCACTGTTTTAGATTTAACTAAGTACCGCAATAAAATCAACCATTATGAATATTCAATTACCATGCGGACACCGAATGTCCGAACACAATTTCACTTTTAATAAATGTTCGCGCACACAAGAAACAAAGGGAATGCTGTTTAATTAAGCTATCAATTTTATAATAGATCTAGTCCATGTCAAAACGTAACATTGGTAAAAAAAAAAAGAGTAAACCTAAACACTTCACAACATATGAAACAACTTTTGTGTGTTTGAAGTCGCCGACAGACCTGTATACTTTCAACTATCATGAGAGAGGACGCGATTAAAAGAAACCACGAACTGTTATGCCTAAACACATTGCAAAAAGTCTTCAGACAAATGCTGTTATCAGACTGCAAAAGAACGATCACAATATTTTATATCCGCATAACTTACGTAATAAGAATCTTTTAAGATCTCAAGCGTTAACAGCAATATTTTCAAACTGCGAGGACGTTTTCTTAAGATGTTGCGATCGGAGCCGTGATTATGTACAAATGCGGTACTTCTTTGGAATTCTTAAAACTATCTGTATGATTTTAAAATTAGCTGCATATAAAAATATAATATTTCTTGGGAAAATACGCATTTTCTTTGCAAAGGACAGGACCTACTATAGAACCAATATTTTACTGGTCTGGGCCTGCAGTTAGACGTGTTTTGCTATGGCGTGATTTGTTCTCGTCTGCGTATATTTCACATAATTTCAACAATTGAAACTATGGAAAATAAAACTTCGCCGAAGCCACTGACTTTCTTCGAATCCGTTTAAAATACCGATGACGGACGAGGCAATACTACTGTTAGCCAGCTGGTAATAAAAATCTTATAGTTTCTTGGTTCATTGAAATTAATATATCAAAAACATTTAATGCGTCGGAACAGTTGTGAAAGTTTGGGTAAGTAGGTATATGTGGCAGAAAATAACCTCAACATCATTCTTTTGGCAACGTAAATGTCCTTGCTAGTTGCTAGTTTTCTCTTTGATCGATACGTCGGAGCATACCATTGATCGGTAAATTTCCTATGTACTGTTATTCTACGCACCAAAAAAAAAAAAAAAAAAAATAGAAATATAGTCAGGCAGACGTAAGGCGTAACTGGGAGAGCAGATATCAAACAACCGACCCCCCCACCCCCCTCTCCGCCACACACACAAAGAAAGAAAAGAAGAAAGTACAAAATAACAAACAAAACAAAAATCACAGTCAGGAAGGCGTAAAGCATATAGGGGGGAGGGGGGGGGGGGGGCGCCGCCGATTATAAGGATATGACACTTCCTAGGATATGACACTTCCTTACCCCCCCCACTCCCCTCCGATGTAATTTGTAATTAAAAAGCGTTTCTGCAGTGGAGCTATAAAATTAAGTTTTCCGACCACTCGGACAGGGGATGCTCATGTTGATACAAACAGCACTGGATACCGGAATGATAACTCACGTTTCATGTTTAACAAGATTCAAAGATGTCTGTAAGGCGCAAACAGTCGTCGTATAAATATTCTGTTATCGTTTAAACCTAGAACTTAGTCGCTTAACTTGGGTTGTCTGGAGTACGCCTGTCTTTGCAATTCTGGTACTGGATTTTATCATTTAACAGATGGCGTCATCACGTGACCTCCACGAGCTCATTTACATATCCTGTCAACATGTCCGTTGAAACGCAATTTCTTTTCACCCCTCTTGAGGAAAATGCTTCAAGGCCAGCCCAATGTCTCTTAGAAAAGGTAAAACTGGTGGCAGTCATGATCCAAAATGGCCAAAGAACACAACCGCTAATGTTTTTTCCTAAGTGATTCAAAAATAATGATTTTATAAGTGTATAGAAATTCCCCGGTAGCATTTACCGGCAAAAACCCAGCAGTAGCAGAATAGGTGAGGCCTGGGCCGTGAAAATTGAAACTTGTTTCTGGGTATTTTCCGGCCCAGAGCTGGGCTACCAGTTATCGGTGGTTATCAGTTATCAGTACAATCAGAAATAATCCGAATTTCTTTTTGATTGCTCAGGTAAACACATCATTGACACCTTACCAGCAAATAAACTCACTGATCTGTGAAAATACAGGGCTGTTGATTGTCGATTAGAAAACGGTACAAAAAGATCAAATGACATACCAACGAGTGTTGACCATGTGAAAAGGGGCTTAAGCCACGTCTCACTATTATACAAATCAGCATGTGCAATACATTTAAGAGACTTTTATTATCACTTTTCAGATCATAGAGTTCATAGGTTGTCTATGCGAGAGTCTTGTATGACTGCATGAATGCGCAGACTGATCAATGTTTTCGCTTGTTGCAGACTCCGTAAAGTAGTTTTTTTTGGTCATTTATCCGAACTTTAATAGATTATGGTGCAAAACTTATTCATAATTAAATATATAAGTTTTGATTCTGCTGTTTTACACATACCGATTTTTTATGTCAAAATGTTCAGAATTTGAACATTGTTATATATTCTTTAGTCTACAACAACTCTCAATCGCTGAAACAAAACTCGTTTGCAAGAGGAGGATGAAAAACTGAGACCGATAATAAGGGGAGACAACACAGCATAACTCTAAAGTACTAGCTTATGCAAAGCTTCTCGAGTACTAGCTTTTGCAGAACACAATTTCTGGGTCAGATTCAGTGTTCTCCCCAGAAATTTCAGAAGGCGTGTCGCTTTTAGCCTGAACATCAGATGTTGACTTGTTGATCAATTTTCAAAATACTCAATATAGCAATGGTTTGTCAAAATTAACCTAAATTTACATTATAAATAATTTAATGATGATCCTTAATTCATTTAAAACAACTTTACTGGCTAAGAAATGAAAATAATAGCATTTTTATAAATTTTCATTGGAAATTAAGGCATGTTGCAAAGGTAATTTGAAGAGGAAGGCATGTTGCAAGCGACATGCCTTAATGGTCTGGGGAGAACCCTGCAGATTGTCTCACAATAATAATAGCTAATTATCATAAATAAATAATAATAATAAAGGAACAGTGATAATAAACAATGAGAAATAAATAATCATTAGGATATTTAAAATGGTTTAGGCTTTTTATAGTAGGTTCTTAAAAAAAAAACAGAACAGGCAAAACAGACAACAATTCATGAAAAACAGAGGGCAAATAAAAGATTTAATTAAAAGATTGTAAGGTTAATTAGCAGTGTTAACCTCTTTCAACTGTCAGAGGAAAATGATTATGTCATGTAATAGACTCAAACCAGTCTACACAACCACAGTAAACTGCAAGTTAAGGAATATGTGTGTGTGTGTGGAGGGGGGTGGGGGGGGGGAGAGAGATATTTCGAAAAACTGGCTTAAGTTCAAAGAATCTGGCACAAACAATATCAATTTGGCGAAAGTGGTGGCGAAAGAAAAAAATATCCAAGCGCTAACCCTGACAATATAACAGAAAATATTGACTCGGAATTAAGACTTTTTGCTGAGGACTGTGTTTGTTATTGTGAAGTCAGAGATAGTGAAAACACAGTGAAACTTCAGGAGGATATAGATCATTTAGGTTGTTGGGCAAGGAGCTGCAGCATGAGATTCCAACTGGTCAAATGCAATATAATGCAGAGTACAAGGAGACAGATCAAGAAGATCAATGCTTCCTATACCTTAGAGGGAGCGGTCCTCAAAAACGTAGAAACTGTCAAGTTTCTCGGCATAACCATTACCAATGATTAAAAATGGAACACACATGTCAGCAATATTTGCACAAAGGCTAATAGATGCAAGCTGGGTAGCATAGCGCAATCGGTAGGGCACCTGACCCATAAGTCAGAGGTTTTGGGTTCGATACCTGGTGTGGCCACATACTTTCGTTTCTCCTTCCGCTGATTCAAGAAGGGCAGTTGTCAGTTACTGGCGAAAGTATGTGCACTTAGTACTGGTTAACCGCTTTGGAGGTCTAAGCCTGCCCAGGAATAGTGTGGTTAGGTTAACTGACCGTCCCGACATGATCTTAGCTGTTTACCGTGGACGTTAAGCAACAAATCAATTAATCAATAGATGCAACTTGGCAACATGTTCACAAGAGGTTAAAGAGTCAGCATACAAGGGACTGGTGTGTCCAGTCCTGGAGTATGGTAGTTCCGTTTGGGACCCCCAAAGTATACCGTAAAGTGGAAAATTTTCGCATCGCCAAATTTTCGCGGATTTGTCCCCAAAACACGAGGTTTTATTTTCGCTGTTTTTAATTTTTCGCGGATGTGAATATCAACAAAAATAAAAAATGAGTTTGTCCTGTAAAATATTGGCTTGACTGAAAAATCAAGACTACAAGGAGAAAGAAATGTAAAGAAACTGTAATCACTTTGTTATGAACACATTCAGGGCTTGACAAATCAAAATTTGATCCACTTGTCTGGTATGTAGCTTCTTCAAGAAAATGCTGAAATACATCTGTTTTTCCTATATAATAGCTTATACATTTTTCTGGGCAAGTAAGAAAATAAGTTACTTGCCCAGCAAAAATTTTCTCTTGTCCCGTGCAACCGAACAATGGATTTGTCAGGCCCTGACATTTGTTTTGACAGAGTCAGCTCATTTTGAGTTTGGTAGGATATCCATCCTTTTTTCACAAACAACAACAACAACAAAAAAAACACATCATAAGATAGCCATTTATTGAATTCAATGCTTAATACACAGAAACAGTCAACTGAAATATGCGAGCAGTTGATAGAATGGCTATTGTTCAGGATAAAAGTAAACAAAACTCACAGTCAGTTAAAAGTAATTCAGTTGTATTTGCATAATTAGGTACAAGTGACCGTTATTCAAATGGAAAAAGACAACCTGTTCAAATTGTAATAACCTGCTAATTACCAGCTAACATAATTATAAATAATAGCTCTATAGCTACCATTTTTAAGGTTTTGTGGGGCGCTTTGAATACGGTAAATTCTCTATTATTTCGAACACCCTAGCAGTTCGAACACCAAAATTCATCTTCAAACGGCTCCTCAAAACTTTCTCATTTAGTTTGAACAGTGGATTTTTCTATGCATTTGAATTTTTAATACTTCGAACACCAAAAAATCCCCTTGAATTCACAAAACACGCCGAGCTTTTCAGGTGTTTTCAGTTTTGTTTTCCCGAGAGAGCAACTCTGTCTGTCTAAATGTCAATCGGGCATACTCGCCGATATTTACGGAGTTGGCTGAAGTGTTATGATGTACACGTACGAGTGCGAACAGCGAAGACTCGGATCAGCCTACACATCTGCGCCGTCTGATTAGCGTCTTCTCTATCTGCATCAATAATGGGAAAGATCGAGCTTAAGATGCTATGAGGTTGCGGGCATGCGCAGGCTGAACTGAGTCTTTGCTTTTCGTACATGCAAAAAGGCGCCATTTCTCAGAGCAATTCTTGTCATGTATAGCGATAATGTGCACGTGCGCTAAAGTGCGTTTGGGAAAGGGACATGAACGACAGATGAGAGACCCAGGTTGCAAAAGAAATAAATTGTCATAACGACAAACTCTTTCTCAGTCTAAATACATGCGCAAGCTGGGAGCAGCAACCAGCCTGCGCATATGCATGGTCTGTGCATTTACAAAGCTCGCGGTAGCCGTAGGATAGGTTTATCACTGGCATAACTGGTCCGTGGGTCTCAAAAAGGCCTCAGGACACATCCGATCAGCAAACACCCGCATCAGACCGTGCATTTGCGAACATTGACCAGTCTAACAAATCTCCAGGATTTGCCGATAGTTGGTTTAAGATGCGCAGACTGGTCTAAGGCTTTGCTGTTTGCTCATGTAATACGGTACCTTTTTCATGACACGTTGCCAATATTTCTGCACCCTTGGACATAATATAGGACAGGCAGAAAATAGGGAAGATCAAAAGGGCCGCGTCTTCCAGAATTAGAATGAGTGTGTTATTAATAGAATCCCGTGAATTTAAAGCAGACCCCTTGTGGTGAAATAGCCAGAGCACTGACAACTTACCTGATGTGTTTAAACAATCACATACATGTATTAGGTCATCGTAAATGTGTTGAAATACTTTCCTTTCTTTCGGAATATTTATTTGGAATATTGGAATGAAATGCAGGCATGACATATTTAATACTGAGAGGTATGAGATATAATTTGCGACTTGACATGAGATCGTTTTTCTCCCGGAAACTGGCAATTCAAATAATTCGAACACTGAATATTTTCATGACTGGCAATTTCATATACTTCGAACACCCTGATCAGTATTTATTTTTTAACTGTTCGAACTAAATGAGAATTTACCGTACTGCAAACCATATGGTTGGATGATTCAAAATTCCTATTACTATTTTTGTACAAGCTTGGTAAATATTTTGCAGAGTTTAATTTTCGCGGATAGCTACCGTCCAAGAAATTCCGCAAAAATTTCCCATTATACAGTAATTCTTCAAGATGAACTTGAGAAGGTGCAGCAAAGGGCAGCTAGATTTGTAACGGGAAATTATATGAAAGTGGGAGTATGACTGGCATTCTTGAGAAACTTAAGTGGGAATCTCAAAAAAAAAGAGAAGGTAACTTAGGAAAGATAGTAGACTCATAATGCTTTACAAAGGTCTGAAGGGTGCAGCCATTATCAGGGGTTTTATTAACCATAAGTCCATTGGTCCTGGACCAGTGATTTTTGGGCATGACCAGTTGATGTCTTTGGTAGCTGGTCCTGCAGACCAACTGATTTTGAAATTAAATGAAAACATATGATAACAAAGAATAGCCGAAACATCGGAAGGACCACTTAAATTGTGGATAAGTTCGTCCTGTGGACCACCAGTCATTCAGTCCTTAGCGAAATCCCTGCATTATACCCATAAATGACCTTGTTCCCCGAATCAGGCGTACCAGGAATCATCATTCCTTGTCTTTTCAAACCCCATTGGCTTGAACTGACAATTACAAGTCCAGATTCTTCACTCAGACTATTAGAAATTGGAATTCCCTGGAAGATTCCCTTATTTCTGCTGCTGAGTGTGCAGAGGATTCAGTTAGTAAGTTTACTTCTCTTGTAAGGGCTAGGGACTAACTTCCCTGATCACAGGTCCTGGTGAATGATTGTCCTTGGACGTATCACCAGTAAGTGGTTCTAGATTCTGATTCTGATCTGTGAATGGTAGAGGCATGGGAGAGGTGACAGTTCGGTTTTGCTTGTACTTAATTAGGTACAATTTTCCTATAAATTCAAGTGTGGTGACACTGTGTTGTCAGACAGGTGTATAAAGTTTGGAAATTAAGGCGGAGGGGGGAGGGAAAATAAGTATCATAATATGATACTTATTTTCCCTCCCTCCCCCCTCCCCCTTAATTTTAAGGTTTGTATAAAGTTTGGAAATTAAGGGGGAGGGGGGAGGGAAAATAAGTATCATATGATGATACTTATTTACCCTCCCTTCCCCCTCCCCCTTAATTTCCAAACTTAATCATTTGAAAATTTGCATACATATGATTCATATGTATGCATATTTTCAAATGATTAAGTTTGCAAAATTTTGCATTGTGCATAAAATTATACACTTCAGTGCTTTTACAGACTGTACATGTTTTAAAAACAAAATCAGAACAATGATTTTCCTTGATGAACTTGCAAGTAAACCATGCAAAACTCACTTGACTGAAGAAAAAAATGTAATACAATTTTAACAGAAAATTAAAAAAAAATCAAACTAAAGGGAGACAACATTATGTTTCAAGTAGAAGCTTTTACAATTTTTCTCTCTTTAAGTTGAACCCTTTAAGCACCAAAAAGCAGACGACAAAATTTACGTCTGCAAAGTTTCCAAAAATGTTTTGTCCGAGCTATATCATATTGAGAATTCAAAGACTAGAGGCCAAACGGTGTAGATTTAGCAGCAGTAATTCAGCTGCCTCATCAGGATCAAAAGAAAAGAGTAGCAACTTAATTATGATAGGAGTAAAAGACATAGAGCTATGAAAGGTAAGGTGTTCTAGAGAACAGGTTTACTCCTATACACAACAGCTAGTTAACTATATATCATGCCCAGGTAAAATCTGTGACATTTTGATGTAGGACAAGGAGAATTATGTAAAGATAAGTGAAATTACAAAAGGACTTGTCCTACAGCACTAGCAGACCTTCGAAAAAATTTCCAGCCCTGCTATCTGGGTTGAAGAAAATATCACATGCATGACAATACTTTATACATGTTTGTTTGCAAGATGCATATAAATCAGTGATCTTTCCACTTCAAATGATTTTAAATACTAGTTTACAGCAGCATAACATGATACAGATTTAGATACATAAGCTACGACATGATAAACAAAGTGGTATGTGCGCCGAGCGAAGACTCAGATCAGCCTGGGCATCCACCTAGTCTGATCAGAGTCTTTGTTGTTCAAGAAGGACAGTTGTCAGTTACTGGCAAAAGTATGTGCAGTTAGTACTCGTTAACCGCTTAGGAGGTCTAAGCCTGCCCAGGAATAGTGTGGTTAGGTTAACTGACAGTCCTGGCATGACCATAGCTGTTTACCGTGGATGTAAAGCAACAAAACTACTACTATTACTACTGTCTTTGCTGTCCACTTGGAGGTAGCTTAGAGCCTTAGCTACCCTTTTAGCACATAAGGAAGACTCTGGTCAGACTGGGCAATCCCCAGGCTGATCTGAGTCTTCACTAGGTACATGCCTCTTTCTTGTTTTTTGTCATATCGCTCATTAAATTATTCAGTTTCTATATCGTTTAGTTATTTTATTTCTGGAGGGGAAAAATGTCTTAAAGCTGAATTATTTGTTTCAGTGCCAGATTTCATTTGGTCGAAAAAAGACACCACAGCCTCAGGAATTACAAACACCATCTCTGCCGAAACCAGGTACTATGTGATTGTTTATTTGAGCCAGGACATAACAAACCATCAAAGTGGCATGTGCACCATATGTACAGAAAGACTCAGATCATCCTGGGTATCCACTCAGTCAGTACAGAGTCTACTTTGCACTAAAGGGTAGCTAATGGTCTAAGCTAGCTCCATGCAGACAGCAAAGACTCTGATCAAACTGGGTGGATGCCCAGGCTGACCTAAGTCTTCGCTTAGCGCACTTGCCACTTTGTTGGCTTTGTCATGTCCCGGCTCATTTGTATATGCATATCAGCCCCAGATACTCCAAATAATTTTGTCCTATCTCAGATAGGACAAAATGATTTGGATGAATTCCATGGTTTTAAGCTCATCAAAGCCAAAGGGTCCGTGGGAGCTTATAGGATAGGCAGGCTCCATTGTCCTATTTGGCAAAATGATCTGTTGTGCACAAGGATCATGTCACTAGCTTAAAGGTCCAGGTCACAGTGCACACTTAAGCTGTGTGAATAGGCTATAATGAAAACTGTTTGTGTCATATTTTGTGTCCGAGGACTGACTGCAAGAAAAAAAATTGTAAGCCTTCTGATCTACATTTCTTGGTCCTTGATTTGCCATTTATATTATACAAGTCTGCCTATATGAACCTAGTTATCCGACAAGTGCCAGTAACTTGCACAGGTGTCTGCAATAATAGCACTTCCAGTCTGCACTTCTAAATTTGTATACTGTATTAATCCTATTAAAGGCCCAGGGGGCATTGCATGTTACAAAGCTGGGTGTTATTTAGAGCATGTAACATTGTAGTAATTTAGCCACTAACAAAATATCCCTGATAAACAGTATTGAGGTGAATTGGTTTACTTTCAGAGCATGTTACTCTATTATTTTGGCCTGCCTCCTCATTAGGGATTGGCCTGCCTCCTCATTAGGGATTGGCCTGCCTCCTCATTAGGGATTGGCCTGCCTCCTTATTAGGGATTGGCCTGCCTCCTCATTAGGGATTGGCCTGCCTCCTCATTAGGGATTGGCCTGCCTCCTTATTAGGGATTGGCCTGCCTCCTCATTAGGGATTGGCCTGCCTCCTCATTAGGGATTGGCCTGCCTCCTCACTAGGGGTTGGCCTGCCTCCTCACTAGGGATTGGCCTGCCTCCTCATTAGGGATTGGCCTGCCTCCTCACTAGGGATTGGCCTGCCTCCTCCTCAGGGATTGGCCTGCCTCCTCATTAGGGATTGGCCTGCCTCATCACTAGGGGTTGGCCTGCCTCCTTATGAGGGATTAGCCTGCCTCCTTATGAGGGATTAGCCTGCCTCCTCAGGGATTGGCCTGCCTCATTAGGGATTGGCCTGCCTCCTTATTAGGGATTAGCCTGCCTCCTCATTAGGGATTGGCCTGCCTCCTCATTAGGGATTGGCCTGCCTCCTCATTAGGGATTGGCCTGCTTCCTCATTAGGGATTAGGAAGGAATTTTCTCCTATAGGAACAAATTCTTTCCTTTAGGAGTAGGCCCCATTTCAAAGAACTACCTCATAAAGATAAACAAATAAGAATTCTTGCAAGTTTGTATAACAGTATTTTCAGAAAAGAAGCAGGGGGGTGGTGTTATTAGAGCAGTATTTTTAGCAACATGTGAGATGGATGGATGACTTGAGATTTTAAGTCCTTTTCAACAGTATTTCAGTCATACCAGAATGATGGGAGGGTGATAATTGAAAGCTGTATGCAATGAAACCCTGTTATGATTGAAAAGATTACAGCCACCAGCAGGAACTGAACCCAGGACCGCTAAATCAGCAGGCCAGCACTTAACCAACAGAGCTGCCCACATGTTGGAACAAATAAACATTGGCATCATATAATTACAGAATATACAGCCCCTTTCAATGTGGCAGCACGACCCCCTCTTCCTATGATCCTGTCAAGACAGATAGAGCGCCCGAATCCTTACATTCGTCCCAAACAAGCATGGCTGGAAAGTATAGACACTTTGGAAGGAGAAAAGTTGGGGATTATAGACTTGCATCCTGATATATTTGGAGCTCATCCCAGGTATTTACATTTGAGGTGTATAGGTACACCTGCATGTTTTTCCACCATTTCTTTTGTAACTTCCTGTTTGCTTCTCTTGCACAGTTGTCCAACTCTGTTACTAGGTAAAAGGAAACGACAGGAATTTACTGATTAAGCTGTCAGTGATACAACTATTCAATGACTGTTACGGAAATTCAACGACTAAAAACATTAAGAAAAGATTTGAAATGTAAAAAATCTCAAATAATGGCAAATATTTTTCTTATTTTTGATAAAATATGACAGAGAACACAACACAGTATGTTTAAGATTTAAATCATATAAATTAAGAGATAGTTATGAAAAAAATGCAATAAACTCCCAATGGTGTTAGTTTTACAGTAAATGGATAATAAACATAATTTTTATTTTACAATTATACACTGCTCAAATTATTTAAAGGAGTGCCTAATATTTTTCCATAGTTGAAAGTGTAATGCATCTTCACTTTGAGATCATTTTTTTTTGATCAACAAAGACACAGAATTACCATTTATTTTGCCAACTTTCAAAGAGGGTCGGTATTACTGATAGCACAAGTTTTGATTCAATATTTGTCTTGCCCATGTCCATGGAGAGATTTTTGTAAAATTGGAATTTTGGTAAAAAATTGTAAATTTTCAGAACAGGTGAAAAGTCTGAAAACTTCAACCAAAATCAAAATGTTCATTGTGTCTGTGAAACTAGATGTCTTATAAGGCGGCCCGTTTGAAAGGATCACTTTGAAATGAAGCTCATGAGAGTTTATAGACTTCCTACAAAATGCCTCAATTTCAGAAATTTCGAAAATCGTAAAATTTATACCATGGAAATGAGCAGCACATCATTTGTATTGAAATTCTTGTTGTCTTAAACTTCGATCCTCCATCAAAATGCTGCAAAAGGATAGGAATTGTTGCTCACTGACGGTCAGATTTATGGGCAGTTGAACTGGATATATGTTGTAGTAGTGTCAGTGGGAAAATAGCTGCTGCTCCTTTGAATAGTTTGAGCAGTGTATATTGCATGCTAGTCTATAAATGTGACATCAGTATATTATTGTCTCGCCTGCGAAGCAGAGGCGAGACATATGTATTGCTTTTCCGGTGTCGTCGTCGTCGTCGGCGTCGTGGGCGGCGGCGTAAACTTTTGTCGAGTTTTTGCGTTTAGGTCATTTTCTCAGAAACTATAAGGGCTAGAGCCATGAAACTTGGGTCATGCATACATCTGGAAGAGTACAGCTGAAAGCCATCATCAATGTTGAGTCTTGACCTAGATTTTACGGTTGACTGACTTCGCAATTTTTTGTCGAGTTTTTGCGTTTAGGTCATTTTCTCAGAAACTACAAGTGCTAGAGCCATGAAACTTTGGTTGTGCATACATCTGGAAGAGTACAGCTGAAAGCCATCGTCAATGTTGAGTCTTGACCTAGATTTTACGGTTGACTGACCTCGCAATTTTTTGTCGAGTTTTTGCGTTTAGGTCATTTTCTCAGAAACTATAAGGGTTAGAGCCGTGAAACTTGGGTCATGCATACATCTGGAAGAGTACAGCTGAAAGCCATCATCAATGTTGGGTCTTGACCTAGATTTTACGGTTGACTGACTTCGCACTTTTTTGTCGAGTTTTTGCGTTTAGGTCATTTTCTCAGAAATTATAAGGGCTAGAGCCATGAAACTTGGGCCATGCATACATCTGAAAGAGTAACTTTCAAAGCCATCATCTGTATTAAGTCTTGACATACATTTTACGGTTGACTGACTTCGCAATTTTTTGTCAAGTTTTCGCGTTAAGGTCTGTTACTCAGAAACTATAAGGGCTAGAGCCATGAAACTTGGGCCATGCATTCATCTGGAAGAGAAGAACTCAAAGTCATCATCGATATTGAGTCTTTATCAACATTTTACGGTTGGCTGACTTTGCAATTTTTTTGGCAAGTTTACGCGTTTAGTCTGTTTCTCAGAAACTGTAAGGGCTAGAGCCATGAAACTTGGTTCATTCATACATCTTTGCTGATTTAGCTCTGTTTTGTGACAAAGCGCCAGCAGGCGAGACACCGCATTCCGCGGAATTCTTGTTAAAGAAACACCCATAGATATAATCAGATTACAATCAAACATGAGATATTTGAATTATGTGTTACAGAAATTAGGCTAGCAGACCTTGTTACAGTTATTAACAGACTTTCAAGAGTAGGTTACAGTTATTGACCGACTTTTACAATGTATTGTTATGGTCTAATAACAGAAAAATGACCTCAATCAGATTTTAGCTCTTGTTATCTTAATCTACTTATAATTTGAATGAGGGAATCTTATAAACTGATGCAAGTGCCGCATTTCTTTTGCCTATTGGTTTATTTTAGAATGTTTATTTAAATACTGAAGACTTCTTCCTTTATAAAAGAAATGGGTGAAAATCTTTAAGCTCACTTAAGGACTATTTTGTCATGCATGGGATTCTTGCTTATAAAGGAGAATGTATTTCCAAAATGGAATAATGAAAAAAAATCTGATTTTTTATGCCCCCGTGACGATAGTCAGGGGGCATTAAGATTTGCTCCGGTCTGTCCGTCCGTCCGTCCGTTCGTCACACTTTACGGTATAGAGTTTGTGTAATCAACTCCTCCCACAGTTTTCAGTTGATCTTTTTCAAACTTCACATACATGTTGTGGACATATTGAAGATGTACATGTGGGTTTTGTTGGAGCTAGAACTAATTTTGACAGAATTATCGCCTTTTGAACTTAGTCATTTTAGGCAAATTTTTGCATTGTAGGGTATGTAATTTGTGTAATCAACTCCTCCCACAGTTTTCAATGGATCTTTTTCAAACCTTGCATACATGTTGTGGACATATTGAAGATGTGCATGTGGGTTTTTGTTGGAGCTAGACTTAATTTTGACAGAATTACGGCCTTTTGAACTTAGTCATTTTAGGCAAATTTTTGCATTTTAGGGTATGTAGTTTGTGTAATCAACTCCTCCCACAGTTTTCAATGGATCTTTTTCAAACCTTGCATACGTGTTGCGTACATATTGAAGATGTGCATGTGGGTTTTTGTTGGAACTATATATGATTTTGACAGAATTACGGCCTTTTGAACTTAGTCATTTTTGGCAAATTTTTACATTTGTAGGGTTAGGAGTTTGTGTAATCAACTCCTCCCTCAGTTTTCAATGGATCTTTTCCAAACTTTGCATACATGTTATGGACATATCGGAGATATGCATGTGGGGTTTTGTTGGAGCTAGAATTAATTTTGACAGAATTATAGCCTTTTGAACTTAGTCATTTTAGGCATATGTTTGCATTGTAGGGTAAGTACTTTGTGTAATCAACACCTCCCACAATTTTCATTGGCTGTTTTTCAGACATTGGAGACTTGTTGTGGACACACTGAAGATGTGCATGTTGGTTATGATAGGAAGAAAATAATTCTGAAGGAATGATGGCCTTTTAAACTTAGTCATTTTGGGCTGCATTTTGCACTGTAGGGTATAAAGTTTGTGAAATGTTTTCAGTGGATTCTTTGTAAATAGCATTTGTGCTTGAAAGGTGCTTTAGGGATGTACACGTCCTGTGACAGGCGCTGCACGGGGGCATCATTAGTGTCTTACAGACACAATTTTCTAGTTCACAATGAGATGCCACTATTGTCAATTTAAGTCAGGTGACCCAGATGAAGAACTCCAATATTCAATAAAAAGGTATATAAATGAGAGACCTGCATTTGTTTTTCCTGGATAAAATCCTGACAACAATAAGTATAAAGCTACACCATCAACATTAGTAGAAGAGAGAAATACAATTTGATGCATCAGCCATTTCCCCTGATATCATATCTGAAAAACTTCAATTCCTGTGACAAATATATTCAGTGAAAGTCCTATCCTAAAATTGAAAAAAATAAATAGTGAAAGCTCAAGCTGGATAAAAGGATTATAAGCGCTGTAATATAATATTAGGTAGGAAGTCACTGAACTGGACACCAGTGTAGATATGAATGAATTCATACAGAGAATTCCTGTTACCATTGAAAGGAAAAATAAAACAGTATTGTAGCTGAACAAAAAATACTCCTTCCACAGGTAACTGATGTTTTAAGAAGACACAATAGAACTGAAAAATGGCTGACATTATTTTTTTTTCCATATAACTGCAAACCGTCGGAAAGTTCAATATTGACCATATGGCTGCACTTCTGTTTGTTTCAGTCAAGTAGAAAATGTCAGTGCGATGCAGTTTCCTCGTGAAATTCAGTAGTTTTGGTCTGAGTCCTTGTTCCATGCAAAATTTATTTGATTCATAGGTGGTTATAAAGCAATAGAATATTACTGAGACAACAATCAATAGAAAGTCTGTCTCCTGACCTTGAATCAGTCAATGTTGAATGTCCATCCATTTGTAGTCGAAGGGAAGAAAAATTACACTTGCAAATAGACTGTAAACAGTCTGAAACAATACATTCTGTCTTGTTGAATAGCTGTAACATAACAGATAATTTCTGTAACATAGAACATGGAGTCTGTTAATTTCTGTAACATAGCAGATAATTTTCAAATAGCAAGTCAAAGGGGTAAAAAATGGATGAAAATATTCCACTACCTATTTTTCTGTCTTGGAAATCATAGGTGTACAGAAAGTATACAAAAAGCCTCCTTAAAATACATACCCATAAAACAAGTAAGAGTGGAAGCGTCTGCTAAAGTACTTGTCTGATAGTTCCTGTAACAAAAGTCGTTGAATTTCCTTTTACGTTGTAACAGAGTTGGACAACTGTGTCTTGGGGACAAAGCTCTTCCTAAATGAAGTTTACGGTTAAAGGAAAGAATTTGCTCCTAGGGAGCAAATTCTTTAAGAGTTGATTCCAATTGAGAAGGGAGGCAAAAATGAAAATGGCAGAGTTGCTTTTCTTGAAAGTGTACCCATTCACCTCAACATAATGTTTTTCCATAATGGAATCTTCAGTCATTAGGTTTGGACTAGTCCATTCATAAATTTGAGGGATTGTTTCATTAGAAAATAAAACAAGACACACAGTGAAGGTGTATGCTCACTTTCCCCGTCATTTATGGTATATGGGTTCACCACCATGTTTTCCCGCTAGCTTACGTACCACTGAGCCACTTGGGGAACAGTGTTACGAGAATTTAAATGGAACAGAACTAGCAGAAGCGAAATATTGGTATTGCTTTTTCCGCAGTAGCAGCTTATCCTTTTGTCAGGGCCTCTGATTAAGCTCTGTAATTACAGACACAGCATTCTGTGGAATTCTTCTTTCAAAGGGAGACAACCTTCGTGACTTCCTGTTTGCTTTCCTAGACAACAAAGACCTTCCAAAAAGGGGTCTACTCTTAAGGGAAAGAATTTGCTCCTTGAGGAGCAAATTCTTTCCTTTAAGAGTTAGCCCCCATTGAGGAAGGAGACAAAAATGAAAATAGCAGAGTTGCTTCCCCTGAAAGTGTACCCATTCAACTGAAAACAGAAATTTCTGATGTAATTGATAATAAACTGGTTACTATCACATGGTTTTAGTTTCCACTGGAATGAAAACTCGAGTGAGCATACCTTATTTGAGCCGCGACACGACAAAACCAACAATGTGGTTGTGCGCCCAGCGCAGACTCAGATCAGCCTGGGCATCCGCCCAGTCTGATCAGAGTCTTTGCTTTGCGCATGAAGAAAGCTTAGACCCTTAGCTACCCTTTAAGAGCTTAGCAAGGAGTCTGTTCAGACTGAGCGGATGCCCAGGCTGATCTGAGTCTGTGCTGGGCAAACAACCACATTGTTGGTTTTCTCGTGTCGCGGCTCATTTATCAGGCTATAAAATGGGGTTTTCCCCTCTTTAGAATGTTGACTGGTGAAATTTGGTTCACCAGTTTTGTTTAGCTCAGTTTCTAAGTAAACAACAGGGATCAAGTCTTCAAACTTGCTATGTATAAGCACTTGGACAAAAACAAGTGAATGCAGTTATCCATATGTGGCCATGACCTACATTTTACAGGTCAATGAACATGAAAAGTTTAGGATCCCATCTGTTATGTTCAGCCCAGTCTCTAACCAAGTGGGATACAGACTTTATTCTAGATATACAGTGACATCTGGGGAAAGACAACCAGATGCAATGAACCATATCTGATCTTGACCTATATTTCACAGATCACTGCACTTGGAGAAAAAAAGTTTCACCAGTTGTGTTATAGTTAGATTCTTAGTAACCCCAGAACCATTCAGGTTGTCCATTTTCTATGGTGTTTAGCATGACCCTCACAAGAACACCTAAAGATTGATGGCCTTGAAAACTTCTGTATAATATTGGGCACTAGAGTTCTGTCAAATATATTCAGGTGATGACCTTGGATTGACCTTGATATTTTTTTATATTTTTTTTTTTTTTATGGCTTCCTAGAGTTTTTATTCAGTTGTTCTTGTGAGACTTGAAGACTTCAATATATCCATTAAACTAGATGAGTACTTGAAGATTTCTGGGTTTAAGAGGTCAAGGTCATTCTTTGGTCAAGGTCACTCATATTTCAACAGCTTCAGACATCTCCCCCTATGTGACTGAGCTGACTGAAGCAAACTGTCATGGAGCTTCCATGAGCTGGGGAAACGACAGTTTGCTTGAATGGTTCTAGTCACATGACCAAGAAGTCCATCATGCCCAAATATTATAAAAGTCTTCTCTCCAGAACCAACTGGCAGGCCTATGACATTGAAACTGATATGCAGCATTCGGTATTCATATACTATCAGATTTATTCATATGATGACCCTAGTTTGACCTTTGACCTTTTTACTCAGGTTAGTGATTCAGGGCCACACATATCCCACTTGTTATGGATTAGCATACTACATTGACTAATGGTTCGGTTTGACACCTTGAGTGTCTTCATACTACATGTAGTTGTTGTTCAGTGTGACCTTTATTTCATGGTCCAGTGATTTTTGTCAAATAACTTAAAATAGTATTTAATGAATTTGTATTATAACTGGTATAATGGTACATTTTGACACATTGACTGACCTCATATTACTTACAGGTCATTGTTCAGTGAAATTGTGTTATGTCTCCAACACTGTTTCATTGATTTGAATAATTCTTAGGAAAACTGTTCATTCTCACACTGCAGCTGACCTCATTTTATTTGGCCGATATTGTCCTTATCGAATGTGCTCTTGTTAAAGTCAGCTCTCATAGGGTAGAGTCGGGTAACTGCGGACAGGGGGTAAATTCCGACATACCATTGCAAACTGTGAAAATCCTGATGAGATGGCTCATTATGAGCGATCTCATCAGGATTTTCACTGTTTGGCCAGTTAATTTTGTTGAGTTCCAAACAATTGACATATAAAGGAAACAATGTCACTGTCCGAATTTACCCGTTGTCCAAAAGTACCCGACTCTCCCCTAAGGCGCACTCCATCGTCTTCTGACAATTGAATGCTTGTTTCAGATATGATATACTGCATGACAACATCAGATGGCAGATAGAGTACAAACATGTGGTAAGATGTCATACACCTTATCTCTCAGAAAATTCAGGGAGAAAGAGATTTTCAGATATTTTTTCCTAAAACCACTGCAGTACTTTTCGTTGTGGGGAGCTTCATATTCTACTAATGGTGTGAAATGCAACCAGCAAAAGGGTGCTTAAGTTGAATGGATACACCTCCATGTTTTTTTGCTGTTTTTACAAAGGGAAACAACTTTTGTATCTTTCTCTTGACTTTGGTGGACAATGAAGCTCTTCTGAAATGGCGTCTTATCTTAAAGGAAAGAATTTGCTCTGAATTTTCTTATCTTTAAGAGTTGACCCCATTTGAAAAGGGAGGCAAAAATGGAAATGGAAGAGTTGTCCTCCCTGAAAGTATGCCCATGAACCATAACATATCTGCATACAGAGAATACCATATTAATCCTAAAAAATGCCCCTTCTCTAATAAACACCCCTGCCTCTTTTCCGAATTTAATTATATATTAACCTTCACAAATTCCTGTTTGCTTCTTTATCCGGATAAGGTAGCTCTTTGAAATGGGGTCTACTCTTAAAAGAAGGAATTTTCCTTTAAGAGTTGACCCCAACTGAAATGGGAGGTAAAAATAATAGAGGTGCTCTCTTTGAAAGCATACCCATTCACCTTTATATTGCTTATTAGACGTTCTTTGGTAGCGGCTGATTTACTACATTTTAGGCTCTAAATAACGCCCCCTAGGGTCCTATTATTGTAGCAACGAAATTTTGTTTGATGATCAATATCTTCTAGAACAATAGGAAAATACAAGAATTAGGTCATGATGATCCATACATGTATGTCACGGTTCACTGACTTTGGACTTGGGCTACCTGCTCAAGGTCAAGATTTTTGTAAGAAGTAGATTTTTGGGTTCCAACTTATGTAGCAACTTGAAATTTGGTATGAGGATTTATTTCTACAATTACATCAGGAATATACAAAAATCAGGTCATGATGTTCCATATATCACAGTCCACTGACCTCATTTCTAACCAGGTTCTGTAATACACAATATTTTCTATTTTGGCCATAAAGTGTTTCTGAAACTGTATAAAGGGCTGCAGTTTGTGTCACATGACGCTTGGCCTATGGCTATAATGAGAACATGTTTGTGTCATATTTGTGTCTGAGGTTTGACTGCAGAATAAATGTAAGACACTTTGACAGGAATCACACCAAAAACAATATGTTCCCCCACGTAGTGGGGAGCCATATTGTTTTTGGTGTGGATTCTGTCCGTGTCTAGCTTCTTGTCTGCACTCTCTCTCCTGAAGGGATGGATGGATTTTGACCAAACTTGCACCATTATATCATCAGATGGGGTGGAGGGGGGGGGGGGGAAAGAACTGATTAGATTTTGGTGACCTTGACCCTATTTTCAAGGTACCAGGAGGTCAAAGAGTGTTGAAAAATACCTTTTCTGCACTCTATCTCCTGAATGGATGGATGGATTTTGACAAAACTTGCACAGATATATCATATAGAGATGAAAAAGAACTGATTACATTTTGGTGACCTTGACCCTATTTTCAAGGTCTCAGGAGGTCGAAGAGTGTTGGAAAATGCCTTGTCTGCAGGCTGTCTCCTGAGTGGATGGATGGATTTTGACCAAACTTGCACAGGTATATCATATTGAGATGAAAAAGAACTGATTATATTTTAGGGACCTTGACCCCATTTTCAAGGTCACTGGCGGTCAAAGAGTGTTGAAAAATGCCTTGTCTGCACTCTTCCTCCTAAATGGATGGATTTAAACGAAATTTGCACAGATATAACATTGGGAGATGTTTAAGAAATGTTTATATTTTGGCGACCTTGACCTCATTTTCAAGGCCACAGAAGGTCAAAGAATCTTGAAAAAAGCCTTGTCTGCACTTTATCTTCTGAATGGATGGACAGATTGAAATCAAACTTGCACAGATATATCATTGAGAGATGCAGAAGAACTGATTAAATTTTGGTGACCTTGATCCTATTTTCAAGGTCACAGGAGGTCAAAGAAAATTGAAAAATGGCTTATTGCACCACATCTCTTTAATGGATTTTAACCAAACACACACAGATATATCATTGGGAGATGAAAAGGAACTGATTGGATTTTGGTGACCTTGACCTCATTTTCAAGATCACAGAGGGTCAAAGAATGTTGAAAAATGGCTTGTCTTCACCATATCTCCTGCAGGGATTGATGGATTATGACCAAACATTGACAAGTGTATAGTCAGGAGGTAGAAAAGAACTGATTAAATTTTGGTGACCTTGCCCCTTTTTCAAGGTCACAGGAGGTCTTAACTTGCCAACATTCATCTGTTTTTGTCAAAAAAACATTTCTAGTATTTCATAGTCCCTTGATTTCCCCATATTGTACAAGTATGCCTTTATGAACCTAGATATCTTACAAGTGTCACTACTTTAATCAAGGCTCCATCTTACTCAAGGCACTAGGTAGGGACATCCATGTACCGTGGACACATTTCTAGTTTAGTAAATAGTTACAGTGACAAAAATTGAAATAGCTGAATTTGCTAACATTTTAGATACAGATGAGGTGGCTCATATGAGCTTTTTAGCTCAAAGAGATGGAGTCTCGATAGAGCTTTTGTGATCACTTTTCATCTAGCATTCGTTGCCCGGTGTCTGACGCCTGGCATCCTATGTGGCCTTCTGTTAATTTTTTACTTTAAATGACTTCTTCTCTGAAACCTTCAGGCCTAGGGCTTTGATATTTGGCATGAAGCATTGTCTAGTGAACCTCTACCAAGGTTCTAATAGTGGCCCCAGGGTCCAAAAAGGCCCAGTGGTGGGTGGTTTGGGGATCAAAAGTTAAATACTGTATTAATCCTATTAAACACCAACGGGGTTGCATTTTGTGAAAGTGGGCGTTATTTAGAACCTAAAATGTAGTAAATCTACCACTGCCAAATACCTTTAATAAACAGTATTAAGGTGATGGATGGATGGATGGATGGCTTGCAATTTTACGTCATTTTCAACAGTATTTCAGTCATATCAGGACAATGGGCAGGTGTTAATGAAAGGCTGTGTGCAATGAAATCATGGAAAGAACTCCGCCTCTGGCGGGGCTCGAATGCACCACTGCTAGATCAGTAGGCCAGGGCTTAACCCACTGAGCTACTGGAGCTCCAGTATTAAGGTGAATTGGTATACTTGCAAGGGAACCAACTCTACTATTTTTGCCTCCTTTCTCAGTATGGGTCAACTCTTAAAGGAAAAAAATTTCTCCTCTAGGAGCAAATGTTTTCCTTTGAGAGTAGATCCCATGAGAGCTATCTGCTCTTCCAGAGAAGCAAACAGGGCCCGGTTGTTCAAAACTAACGACGTTGTTAGTTAACGAGACGTTAAAATTTCAAAAGTTAATATCTCAAATACACCAATATTTTTGGTTGAAAAAATGTGAGAAGCTTTTGCACTGCAAAAGCTTCTCAGATTTTTTCAACAAAAATATCATTATATTTGGTAATGAAGTTGTAAAACACTTAACAAGTTGACCTCTTAATGAGCTCGTTAGGCTAACGATGCTTTGAACAACTGGGCCCAGGAATTCATGCAAGTGGATATGACATTGTTTTAGGAAAAGAGACAGGGGTGTTTATTAGAGCTGGAGCATTTATTAGGATTAATAGGGTATACTTTAAGATCTTCATCTCCAGAACCACTTGACTCAGATGCTTGAAATTGGCTTTGTAGCATTGCGTAGTGGTCCTTTTCCAAGTTTGTTCAAATAGTGATCCCAGAGTCGGCAGTGGCCCTGCCCAAGGGGGGTCCTTTGTTGTCTCGCCTGCGAAGCAGAGGCGAGACATATGTATTGCTTTTCCGGTGTCGTCGTCGTCTTCGGCGGCGGCGGCGTAAACTTTTGTCGAGTTTTTGCGTTTAGGTTATTTTCTCAGAAACTATATGGGCTAAACTTTTGTCGAGTTTTTGCGTTTAGGTTATTTTCTCAGAAACTATATGGGCTAGAGCCATGAAACTTGGGTCATGCATACATCTGGAAGAGTACATCTGAAAGCCATCATCAATGTTGAGTCTTGACCTAGATTTTACGGTTGACTGACTTTGCAATTTTTTGTCGAGTTTTTGCGTTTAGGTCATTTTCTCAGAAACTACAAGTGCTAGGGCCATGAAACTTGGGTCATGCATACATCTGGAAGAGTACAGCTGAAAGCCATCATCAATGTTGAGTCTTGACCTAGATTTTACGGTTGACTGACTTCGCAATTTTTTATCGAGTTTTTGCGTTTAGGTCATTTTCTCAGAAACTACAAGTGCTAGGGCCATGAAACTTGGGTCATGCATACATCTGGAAGAGTACAGCTGAAAGCCATCATCAATGTTGAGTCTTGACCTAGATTTTACGGTTGACTGACTTCGCAATTTTTTGTCGAGTTTTTGCGTTTAGGTCATTTTCTCAGAAACTACAAGTGCTAGGGCCATGAAACTTGGGTCATGCATACATCTGGAAGAGTACAGCTGAAAGTCATCATCAATGTTGAGTCTTGACCTAGATTTTACGGTTGACTGACCTCGCAATTTTTTGTCGACTTTTAGCGTTTAGGTCATTTTCTCAGAAACTATAAGGGTTAGAGCCGTGAAACTTGGGTCATGCATACATCTGGAAGAGTACAGCTGAAAGCCATCATCAATGTTGTGTCTTGACCTAGATTTTATGGTTGACTGACTTCGCACTTTTTTGTTGAGTTTTTGCGTTTAGGTCATTTTCTCAGAAACTATAAGGGCTAGAGCCATGAAACTTGGGCCATGCATACATCTGAAAGAGTAACTTTCAAAGCCATCATCTGTATTAAGTCTTGACATACATTTTACGGTTGACTGACTTCGCAATTTTTTGTCAAGTTTTTGCGTTAAGGTCTGTTACTCAGAAACTATAAGGGCTAGAGCCATGAAACTTGGTTCATTCATACGTCTTTGCTGATTTAGCTCTGTTTTGTGACAAAGCGCCAGCAGGCGAGACACTGCATTCCGCGGAATTCTTGTTTGAACCATAGAAATACATAGGAAAATATTCAGAAATCTTATTCTTTAGAGCTGCTTGGCTCAGATGCTTGAAATTTGGTATGTAGCATTGCCTAGTGGTCCAATACTAAGTTTGTTCAAATGGTGGTCCCAGGGTTCAAAATGGCATTGCCCAAGAGGGTCCTTGGTTTGAACCATAGAAATACATAGGAAGATAAGCTTAAACTCTTCTTCAGAACCTCTAGGCTCAGATGCTTTATATTTGATATGTAGCAGTGCCTAGTGGTCCTTTACCAAGCTTGTTCAAATGGTGGCATTAGGGTCCAAAACGGTCCTGGGGCAGGGATTAGGGGTTCACAAATAAAATATGCTTAAAAATCTTCTCCAAAACTGCTATAAGCACCAATTCTTGAAATGATATGTAGCATTGCCTAGTGGTCCTTTCCCAAATTTGTTTACATGGTGGCTCCAGGGTCCAAAATGGCCCTGATCCAGGGGGTCCTGGGTTTGAACCATAGAAATACATGTACATAGGAAAATATTAAAAAATCTTCTTCAAAACCACATGACTCTGATGCTTGATATTTGGTATGTAGCAGTGCCTAAGGGTCCTTTACCAAGTATATTCAAATGGTGGCCCCAGAGTCCTAAATGGCTTAGTCCATGGGGATCATGGGTTTGAACCAAAGAAATACAGTCAAACCTGTCTTGAGGGGTCACCCAAGGGAAGGACAAATACTGGCTGTGTAAGACAGGTGACCCCTTAGTACAGGTTCATTTGTACAGAATTTTGGTTCAAGGGACCCCAAAAATGTGGTTGCTTAAGACAGGACTGGTGATCCCTTAATAGAGGTGACCGCAGAAGCAGGTTTGACTGTATCTCAGGAAAATATTCAAATACCTTCTTCTTCAGAACCGCTTAACTCAGATGCTTGAAATTTGGTATGTAGCATTGCCTAGTAGTCCTCTACCAAGTTTGTTCAAATGGTGGTCCCAGGGTCCAAAATGGGCCCATCCCAGGGGTCCTGGGTTTTAACCAAAGAGATACATAGGAACATATTCAAAACATATCTACTTCTTCAAAACCACTTGGCTCAGATACATGAAATTTGATATGTAGCATTGCCTAGTGGTCCTTTACCAATCTTCTTCTTCAGAGCCACTTGCCTCAGGTGCTTGAAATTTGATATGTAGCATTGCCTAATGGTCCTTTACAGTCTGAGTAGGTTATCAGTGGTTCCTGACCACTTGGTCCTCTTGTTCTGAACATTTGTGCTTGAAAAAGAAGAATTTCTGTTAAAAATCAGGGTCCAGTTGTTCAAAGCAGCATTAGCTTAACAAAGTTGCTAGTCAGTGATTTATTAAGTCTTCTAGTACTTACAAAATCAAGTTGCTAAGACTTTTTGCAGAAAAAATCAGAGGAGCTTTTGCAAAAAATGCAGTGTTTTTGCTGGGAATATGTTTGAAAATTTAATGTCTCATTAACTAACAACGCTGTTAGTTTTGAACAGGGCTCAGAAATACATCTTTTAATCAGTGTTAATCAAGAAGAAATCACACTGACAAAAGTTGATATTTTACAAAAACAGGACTACCGACGCTGCCTGACTAGAGCAGAGGTAAAGGGAGGTGGGAGAAAGCCGTGGCCTCAGAAGAAACAGGGCCGACACAGAGCTGGCAGTATAAGAGCCCCACAGTTTAAAGGAGGTAAAAAAAAAAAAGGTTGAAAGTGTATTTGTAATGAAACCAGAAATGAATATATTCAGTTAGCAATGTGTAGAATGCAGCAGATTCAGATTATACATTGGATTTTCTCATAATCGATAGTCCGATATATAGAAGATCTTACATGAGTGCTCATGTATTATTGAATTTATTAAACGAGTTGGGGAAAAAGATAAGATGCAAGGCTATGCTGAGCATCTTATCAGTTTTCCCCGAGTTTAATAAATTCAATAATACAGGAGCAGGATTCTATTCATCATTTGACACTAAAATAGAATTTTATTAGCAAATTTTGCACGAAAACATCACGATTTCACCGTTAGAAAACCTGACGTTTTTATGGACGTTAACGCATAACGTTACGATGTAATTCGCATATTTAATCCACTAGTTGATTATCGTATTTAATGCATGGCTTTATTACACTCCCAGATGTGACATCATATGATATAAAAATGGAACGGTACTCAGGGACAACCCAGGACTCAAAATATTTAGCAACACAACTTTGCCCTAGGGCAGAAACTATGCCTTGAATGCTATATTAAATCCTTAAAGCGCCAGAAATTAAAATTGTTGAATTGGCAAACAGAGTAGATCCAGATGAGGTGGCTCATAATGAGCCACCTCATCTGAGTCTAAACTGTATGCCCTCTAGTGTTCAAATTCTCAATATGATATCACTTGGACAAAAGTTTTTTTGAAATTCTGCAGACGTAAATTTTGTCGTCTGCTTTTTGGCGCATTAAGCATTAAAAGGTACTTTCTAGTACGAATTTTTTTTTAAAATTCTGCAGACGTAAATTTTGTTGTCTGCTTTTTGGCGCATTAAAAGGTACTTTATAGTCAGCATTTTCTTCTCTGAAGTCACTGGGCTGGTTCAAGCCATTTTTCATGTGGAGCCTCCCTGGGGAAGGGGAGCAGAAGTTTGTTCAGGTGGGCTCATGACCATGATGGCTGCCATGCTCATATATAATAAAAATATATGATAAAAACATCTTCTTTACCAGAACTGAAAGGCCAATGACATTGAAACTTTGTATGTAGCATTTGGGACTACAAAGTATGTTCAAATGATGACCCTTTGTTGAATTGGACCTAATTCATGGCAAGTTCATTAATGGTATTTTATACTTTTGTATGGGAAAACTAAATTAGCAGATGAAGACATTATGCTGCTAAAGGTCAGGTCACGTGGAGCCTCCCTGGGTCAAGGAATGAAAGTTGTTAGTGGGGTCTGAGTCACAGGACCAAGATGGCCAACATGCCCATATATGGTAAAAACCCTTTAAAAACCTTCTTCTCCAGAACCAAAAGGCCAGTGACTATAGGATCAGGAACTTAGGCCAAATTTCACGTCACTGATAAACCGAGAATTAAGGCCGTTAAATGCTTATTTTCATAGATAATCTTCGGAATGAATTTCTCGTGCAAAAATTATTTTCCACGATGAATAAAATGACAGATTATTTGGAGCTTCGAAAAAAAGAAAGATTAAGGACTGAAAAACCTTGATTCTATGCGGAAAATGGATGACTATCATGGTTTCATTAACATAAATGATATTCGTAATGCACAATGAGCCGCGACATGACAAAACCAGCAAAGGGATATTGCATCCAGCGAAGACTCAGATCAGCCTGGGCATCTTCCCAGTCTGATCAGGCTGAGAGTCTTCATTTTCCGCATGGAGCTAGCTTAGATCCTTAGCTACCCTTTCAGCACACAACTAAGACTCTGATCAGAGTGGGCAGATGCCCAGGCTGATCTGAGTCTTCGCTTGATACACATGCCACTTTGTTGGTTTTGAAATGTAACGGTATATTCATGTTTGAAAAAGTCCGAGAACTTATATGGTGTACCAAAAGGGTCAAAAGCTCCGATACGGGTCTACCCGTATTTTTGAAATACGGGTCGACTCGTATTTTTACGGGTCGATCCTATAATACTGGTCGATCCGTATTTTACGGGTGGATCCGTAAATGCAAGTATATGTAGACCTGTATATCTACGGGTCGACCCGTATTTTATGTCGATGCGTATTATACTGGTTGACCCGTATATTTGCGGGTCTTCATGTACTTGCATGTACGGATCGACCCGTAAAATACGGGACCCGTATCGGTGCTTTGACCTTCTTGGTACCCCATAAAATTAACCCTTTTAAATATTACGATGGTACAGAATTTGTAGTGCAGTTTTGTTTCACAAAAACAGAAGTGCGAAGGTTGGAGTGGCTCATAAGGTTGGTTGATTTGATGCATAACGTCCACGGTAAACAACTAAGGTCATGTCGGGACCGTCAGTTAACCTAACCACACTATTCCTGGGCAAGCTTAGACCTCCTAAGCGGTTAACCAGTACTCAGTGCACATACTTTCGCCAGTAACTGACAACTGCCCTTCTTGAATCAGCGGAAGGAGAAACGAAAGTATGTGGCCAGACCCGGATTCGAACCCAGGACCTCTGACTTACGAGTCAGGTGCCCTACCGATTGCGCTACCGGGCTCATAAGGACCGGGTGGAGAACCTACAACATACCAGGGGAAATAATATCATACCGATGGAACATTTTTTGTTACTATGAAGCAGTTGGAAGTGGGTTGTATTTAAAGCGTCACTAGCTATTTAGGTGCTTAGCTTTAATTTTTTTATTCCCCCGTGACCATGTCCCCGTCTGCCTGTCTTTCTGTCCTTCCGTTTGTCACACTTTACGATATAGAATCAGCTCCTCCCATCTTTTTCATACCTTGCATACTTGTAATGTGCATGTGGAGTTTCGATGGAGTAAAATTTATATTTTACGGAATTGTTGCCTTTTAAACTTACAACAACAGACGCGCGACTTTCTAAACTTTCCTGTAGAAAAATTAAATGGGAAGTAGGCTTAGACCGAACACTTATTGATGCCTTTCGCGAGACACTGTAGCTGCAGACAACAAGTAAGAGATGCCTACTTTTTAAATTGCGAGGACAAGCGGCCCCCACTGAGCCTCCTCAAACAATGCGTTCCGGAGGAGGCGAGACATAACAGCACAAACGGGCGATGTCTTCATAATGGTGCTAGTTACCCTGCACTAGCAAAGAACAATATCTTCTGAGGCAGCCGTAGTTCTGCTGCGACATCTTGCTGCGCTATCAAAAAATCGTGTCTTCTGAAGTTGCTTCAATTCCGTTGCGCATACCAGATCCTTGGTGAATTATTTTTACATGATTTCGTACACGAAGAATAGTCAGCTTGGCAAAACCATGGTTTTGCTGAATCATGTAGATTTCGCACACGTGAAATCGATTAAAACCGTGGTTTTATAGTCAGTTTAGCGAAGCCGCCGCCGCAATTTATATCACCAAGAAATAATTCGTCGACGTGAAATTGGGCCTTAGAGCCCTACAAAGGTTGTTTATATGAATGACCCTGCATTGACCTTGACTTAATTTATGGCAAGGTCAAGTTTGGTAAGTTACAATCTTATATGGGAAAATTCATATGTAATAGATTTCTCAGAAACTTTTTAAGTCTAAGAGATAATACTTGGTATAGATGGTTAACTAACTAAGCAGATGAAGACATTATGTTGATAATGGTCAAGGTCATTCTTTGATCTTTGTTCAAGCTAACTGAGATTATGTTTCAAATATCTCCACTGAAGCCACTGGGCTGATTGAAGCCATATTTCATATCGAGCCTCCCTGGATCAGGGGAGCAAAAGTTTGTCCAGGCACAGGTCTTGGTCGTATGACCAAGATGGCTGCCATGTCCTTGTATGGTAAAACCTTTTGAAAATCTTCTCCAGAAGGGGATGGTTTAATCAGGTGATGGTGCTGGGTTACCAGGGCATCCAACTGATTTGGATAATAGGAGGTCAAGGGCCTATTGTGCTTGCAGTAGGTGCAGGTGGGGGGTTGTTTGGATGTTAAACCCAAAACAGCCAACCAAAATCTTCTCCAGAAACGAAAGGCCAATGACCTTGAAACTTGGTATATAGCATCAGGGACTTGGGCCCTATAAAGCTTATTCAAATGATTTCCCTGCATTGACCTTGACCTAATTTATAGTTATGTAATGCTTTGTAAAGAAACTATATAAGTCCTAGTTATAATATTTGGTACAGGTCTACCTCATTATAACTCGATGGGTGGGGTCCATAGATCTCGACCGCGTTATAAGTGAAACGCGTTATAGCGATTAGGATGAGGGGGCTACCAACACAAGCTCGACTGACTTCGATTTTGCCCTAACGGTTGTTTGTGTTGGTGGTTTGAGTCAATGTTTGACGTAAATAATGGTTTTTGATACGTATTGTTGTATTGCTAGATAGATAAACACTTACAGCATGTATCACATTGTTCCAATCATATTATTAAACTGTCTTGTCAATAAAATATGCTTAGTAACACATGTGTTTCGTTTTTAAATTCCACAAGACGCCATCTTGGCAGATTTCCGGTGATCATGTACCTTAACATTGCGGTGTTGGGGTACAGTATCATCAGACCAAAATTATCCGTGTCTTTCACGGAGAAGGCTTTACGTTTCTTTCTTGGAGTCTCCATTATGCAGTATGGTTTCAAATTTACTGAATTAATGAATGACCAAAGTCGGACAATTTTTATCTGCATCGCGCACTTTAACTCAATTAGTCAATTACACATTCTTTTACCCATAAACCCTCTCGCTCACTCTGATTGGCTGATTATTAATTTTATGCAACGACAACAATGGCGGCGCCTTCAAACTGCGAGTTCGGCGTGTTTGAAGTGTATTCCAGGTTTTTAAGGGATAATTATGAAAGTTTTCATTCCTTTAAGCATGCGGTCATCAGTCAATAAATAAGGTAATTATTCAGGTGTTACATAAGTTTTGCTGTCATTGCAATTTGACTAATTATTTGTGAATATGCTCGGCGTACCTTCAAAACAAAACACAATAATAATGGCTTGTACACGTGGGGCGATCAAGGGTAATTAGGGCGAAAACAAACAAAGATCAAACAATTATCATGTAAGTACTTTATTCATAATTATTTTTACAAACAACAACATAATTTCTCGTTCACCTAGCAGCTTTGAATCAGCGATCGGAAAAAAATGAAAATATTTTTTTTTTTTTTTTCAAAATTACTGAAAATGGTACCTTGGGAAAAAATTGGGGTCCAAGACAGGTACCGCATTATAACGGTATACGCGTAATGTTGAGGGGAGTTATAACGAGGTAGGCCTGTATATAAAAAAGGTAAAGGTTTCCCATAGCCTAATAGCCATAGGGGTTAGAGACCCACTGTATCTTTGGCACAGCCTTTCCCTGCCTTATCCTTCTCTGATTCGAAAAAGGTTCCCATTTACTGCTGGATTTACAGAGAGAGTTTTCCAGTCATCGGATGGCGAAGGTGAGTTGCGAACTCACAACCTTCTGATGACTTTCTGCACCATAACCGAGCATCTCTAACCACTCAACCAGGGCACCTTTCTTTGATATATATGGTTAACTAAATGAACAGATGAAGACAACATCATCATTAGTGCTTGGACAATCTCAGCATGCCTCATGGCATTGTCTGCCTCTCCCAGGTGCTAAATTTAGGTTAGCATTTCGGGACCATTGTTCTGGTTAAGGATTTTAAGGAGAGTTCTGGTCCAAATACTTTATTTCTCTTTATGTTGTATGCATTTAGATTTCTCTCTCAACTCAAAACAGGGAGATGTTTAGGGAGACATTGTCTCCCAATTCCTCCCCCCCCCCCCACCCACCCACCTAGGTTGAGATTGAGCCCTGGCATTAAAGACAGGTCTGACTGTATATTAATAAGGGATTTTATGAATTACAGGTGGCATGTCACATGGTCCAAGGGGTCCCTTTTCAAGTTTTTACATGTTAGAGTATCCTTGCAGAGAGTTTGGGCTACGAATTGCGCTGTCAATAAAATATGCACAGGTGAGTTCAACATTGTTGTAATTATTAACTCGTGATATGGGTGGTGTAACATTTAAAGTGCCAAAAATGAAATAGTTGAATTTTCAAACAGTTTAGCTAGATATTAGGCGGCTCATCATGAGCCACTTCCCCGGGATCCACTCTGTTTATCCTCTAGTCTTGAAACCTCATTATGATACAATCAGCTCTTGATATCTCAAAGTGAATTCATCCCAAACTACTGATATCTCAAGGTAAATTTTCTGGTCCCAGAAAATTTACTTTCAGATGTCAGTAGTTTAGAGGTTGCAGGAGTTAAAATGTACTGGTAAATAAAAACAGGAAAGTAGTCCAAACTATATTCTTTGGGTAGAAGAGGGTACTTTTGAGATATCACTGTTCAAGATACGGAGAGTTGACTGTATGGCTTAAGATGAAGAATTTTTTCTAATTTTGCGGACGTAAATTTTGTCGTCTGCTTTTTTAGCACTTCCAGGATTAAGGTGTATGGATACACATCCATGATTTTAACACATTTATGTCCAGTGGACTCTTCTGCCATTTGAAATGAGACGAGTCCATTCATCATTTTAGGGGTGTCTGGTATTTTCATCTTTTATCAGATTTGTAGAAATTGCTGTGAATTTTCTGCGTACCTTTAAAGCGCCAAAAATTAAAATTGTTGAATTGGCAAACAGTGTAGATCCAGATGAGGTGGCTCATAATGAGCCACCTCATCTGAATCTACACTGTTTGCCCTCTAGTGTTCGAATTCTTAATATGATATCGCTTGGACGAAACATTTTTTGAAATTCTGCAGACCTAAATTTTGTCGTCTGCTTTTTGGCGCTTTAAGGGTTAATAGTGTTGACAATGATCAGATACTGCATTTTTGCAGCATCAGATCTGGGCCTGCACTCTTTTTCTATGAGGCTGGGTAGGACCCCGGTAGCTTAATTAGTAGGTTAAGTGCTGATCTACTGACCTAGTGGTTCTAGCTCGAGACCCACTAGAGGCAGGAATCTTTTCAATCATAAACAGGGTTTCATTGCACACAGCCTTTTATTATCACCCTTCTATCATCTTGCTATGACTGAAAAACTGTTGAAAAGGACGTAAAATTGCCAGGCCAGCCATCCATCTGTGGGACCCTAGGCATAAGTGGGTTAACAGAAGAGGCAACAGATAGTTTTTGCCTCCCTGGCAGGTGAATTCCTTCTCTAATAAGGGCTACTTGTAAAGAGATAGGGGCCACTCTTAATGGAAAGGATTCACACTTTCTTAGAGCAGATTCTTTCCTCTAAAAGCCCTCTGACAGAAAGAGACAAATGAGCCATGACAAGATAAAACCAACAAAGTGGCATGTGCACCCAACGAGGACTCAGATCAGCCTGGGCATCTTCCCAGATTGATCAGAGTCTTTGCTGTTGGCATGGAGGTAGCTTAGACCCCCTCAGAGCTCACAGTGAAGGCTCTGATCAGACTGGGTGGATGCCCAGGCTGATCTGAGTCTTCCCTTGGGGTACATTCAGCTTTGTTGGTTTTGTCATGTTGCGGCTCATACCGTATACGTGGTAATTTTCGCGGGTTTTAATTTTCGCGGTTAAGGGTCGAAAACATAAACATCAATTTTCACAATTTTTAATTTTTGCAGTTAGCAACATGCGTGAAAAGCAAAGCTACTTCTTTTTCACTTGAGCCAGTTCGATCATTAACCTGCGGCAGGGCCGCAGCAGGTTAATGAAAGAACTGGCTCAAGTGAAAAGTACCAGCAATTACCGAAGCAAACAGAAACAAAATATATGAACACTGTGACTACAGAAAACACTTTCAAGAAGGGCAGTTGTCAGTTACTGGCGAAAGTATGTGCACTTAGTACTGGTTAACCGCTTAGGAGGTCTAAGCCTGCCCAGGAATAGTGTGGTTAGGTTAACTGACCGTCCCGACATGACCTTAGTTGTTTACCGTGGACGTTAAGCATCAAATCAACCAACCAACCAACAGAAAACACTTTGTAAGAAACAGGAAAATATTTGCGATTTTAATATTCGCGGTTTCTAAGTGACCGCGAAATACCGCGAAAAATGGAACACCGCCAAAATTACCTTGTATACGGTATCTACATCTATTTGATCATTAAATGGGGTTTTCCCCTTCTAGAATGATCCCAAATATCTAAACCAATCTGGCTAATTCTGCTTAAATCAGTCTTCTCCCTTCCAAAACAATCTTTTTCGAAAACAACTCCAAGAATCTAGATCCATCTTATAAGATGGATCTAGATTTTTTGGTGTTGTGTTTTAAGGAAAAAATCTCCTAGCAAAAAACGTAGTTTCTGATCAGTGAAAGGATGGAATGTGATTTTGTCGTATCCTAAGATATTGACAGGGAAATCATGAACATTCTTTCAGTCTTTTTTTACGCCCGTTTTGAAAAAACGGACGTATTATGTCATGGCGCTGTCCGTCCGTCTGTCCGTCCATAAACATTCTTGTGCGCGCCATAACTCAGTAACCATTGGGGATATCTTCATGAAATTTTGTAGACATATGTATTAGGTAGGGGGAACGTGTCGCGTACAAGAATGGTTGCCCCCCCCTTCCTTGGTTTCAAAGTTATGCCCCTTTGATTGTTTTTTACCCTACAGGTCTTGTGCGCGCCAGAACTAGATAACTGTTTGGGATATCTTCATGAAACTTCATAGCAATGTGTATGAAGTCCCAACGATGTGTCGCGTACAACAATGGTTGCTCTTCCTTTCTTCGTTTCTGAGTTACATCCCTTTAATTAGTTCTTTTCGGCTGTTTTTGTGTATACTTATGTTGCGCATACATTAACTCGGTAACTGTTTGGAATATCATGATGAAACTTTATAGCAATGTGGATGATCACAAGATAATATGTAACATATAAGAATGGTTATTTCCCCTTTCATAATTTTGGAGTAAACTCCCTTTCCACCGTCCGTAAACATTCTTGTGTGCTCCATAACTCAGTAACCATTTGGAATATCTTCATGAAATTTTGTAGGCATATGTAGTAGGTAGAGAGAATATATCGCATACAAGAATGCTCCCCCTTCCTTAGATTTCAAGTTATGCCCCTTTGATTGTTTTTTATTCCCTGCAGGTCTTGTGTGCGCCATAACTAGATAACTGTTTGGGATATCTTCATGAAATTTCATAGCAATGTGTATGAACTCCCAACGATGTGTTGCGTTTAACAATGGTTGCTCTCCCTTTCTTCGTTTCTGAGTTACACCCCTTTTATTAGTTCTTTTCAACTATTTTTGTGTATATACTTATGTTGTGCATACATTAACTCGGTAACTGATTGGAATATCATGATGAAACTTTATAGCAATGTGCATGATCGCAAATGATTTGTCACATATAAGAATGGTTGCTCCCACTTTCTTAATTTTGGAGTAACCTCCCTTTGATCATTATTTTTAGGCATTTCCATTCACTCCATATCTCCTTAACCCTTTGAAATATTAGAATGAAACTTTGTAGGAATGTGTATAATAATGGGCCAATGTATCCTGAGCAAGAACCACGACTCTGGCTTGCTTACTGGATTATCTGCCCATACATAAATTTCCTGTTTACTCTGTAACTCCTTAACCGTTTAGAATATTTTAACACAACTTTATGGAGATGTGTATATTTTCAAGGGAATGTATTAGAACCAAGAATGGTATATCTAGTATACATGTATTTATTTTATGAATTATCTCCCTTGTTTGACTTTGGCATTACTCAACTTAGGAGCCACTTCACCTTCGAAGCTGATTTTTGGTATACTAATAGTATTTGATGTGTTAAATATTTAAATAATGTTGCCGTCATTAATTAAAGTGTGGTTTCCCCTACTTGTCTGCCTGTCTGTCCTTACGTAAACAATCTTGTTCATTCTATAATTCCTTTATGACATTACAATGCGTCGCTTGCGAAGCCCTTGTTATCAAATATTGTGTGGTAGACATTTTTAGATAAAAAAAAATGAAAGGTTTTGTCACAGAAAAAAAGTTTAAGCAGTAAGTGGTCAATCAAAATTTAAATGTGTCTGAATTCATACAGTACATTTTTTGTTTTGTTTAACATGGTGCTGATGCTTGCTGAAAAGTAAAAATATGTTTGACCTTTTGACCTCTGTTTCAGAATGACCTTCACATTGTAGATTCCCTAGAAATACCTACAGATGAGCCAGAGGTAAAGTTCTGTTTTTATGCCCCCAACTTCGGAGAAGTTGAGGGGGCATATTGGTTTGGGCCTGTCCGTCCGTCCGTAACGCTTTCTGGCAGCTGGGAAACTCAAGAACCGCTTATGCTAGGATCTTGAAATTTTATATGTGGCATGCACATGAAAAATAAGCAGACCAGTATTTTTTTATTTTTCCGCCGGCAATGTATTTTCCAGAGTTATGCCCCTTTTTCGACTTAGCCTGTGGAACCTTGTGAACAAAATATCTCAAGAATCCCTGATGCTAGGATCATGAGGCTTTGCAAGATGAGAATGCCCAAGGTGTTGATGACCTGATTAACTTTTGAAACAAATTTGTGAATTTTTGACCGAGTTATGCCCCTTTTTCGACTTAGTGCATTGTAAGCCTATGGAACCTTGTGAACAAAATATCTCAAGAACCCCTGAAGCTAGGAGCATGATTTTTTGCAGGAAGATACTGCCTGTGGTGTAGATGACCTGATTAACTTTTGAAAAAAATTCGTGAATTTTTGATCGAGTTATTCCCCTTTTTTGACTTAGTGCATTGAGGCCTATGGTACAAAGGTACCCTTACATATAGTCAAGAACAATAAGAGCTAGGAACTTGAAACTTTATACACATGATCAGTATGGAAAATAAGCAGACCTATATTTTTTTATTTTTCCGCCGGCTATGTATTTCCAGAGTTATGCCCCTATTTCGACTTAGCCTGTGGAACCTTGTGAACAAAATATCTCAAGAACCCCTGATGCTAGGATCATGAGGCTTTGCAAGATGAGAGTGCCCAAGGTGTAGATGACCTGATTAACTTTTGAAACAAATTCGTGAATTTTTGACCGAGTTATGCCTCTTTTTCGACTTAGTGCATTGTAAGCCTATGGAACCTTGTGAACAAAATATCTCAAGAACCCCTGAAGCTAGGAGCATGATTCTTTGCAGGAATATACTGCCTGTGGTGTAGATGACCTGATTAACTTTTGAAAAAAATTAGTGAATTTTTTATCAAGTTATTCCCCTTTTTCAACTTAGTGCATTGAAGCCTATGGTACAAAGGTACCCGTACATATAGTCAAGAACAATAAGAGCTAGGAACTTGAAACTTTATACACATGATCAGTATGGAAAATAAGCAGACCTGTATTTTTTTATTTTTCCGCCGGTCATGTATTTCCAGATTTATGCCCCTTTTTCGACTTAGCCTGTGGAAACTTGTGAACAAAATATCTCAAGAACCCCTGATGCTAGGATCATGAGGTTTTGCAGGATGAGAATGCCCAAGGTGTAGATGACCTGATTAACTATTTAAACAAATTCGTGAATTTTTGACAAAGTTATGCCCCTGTTTCGACTTAGTGCATTGTAAGCCTATGGAACCTTGTGAACAAAATATCTCAAGAACACCTGATGTTAGGATCATGATTTTTTGCAGGAAGATACTGCCTGTGGTGTAGATGACCTGATTAACTTTTGAAAAGAAATCATGAATTTTTGATTGAGTTATGCCCCTTTTTCGACTTAGTGCATTGTAAGCCTATGGAACCTTGTGAACAAAATATCTCAAGAACACCTGATGCTAGGAGCATGATTTTATGCAGGAAGATACTGCCTGTGGTGTAGATGACCTGATTAACTTTTGAAAATAATTTGTAAATTTTGGATTGAGTTATGCCCCTTTTTCAACTTAGTGCATTATTTGCCTATGGAAGCTTGTGAACAAAATATCTCAAGAACACCTGATGCTAGGATCATGATTTTTGCAGGTTGATATTGCCCAAGGTTTAGATGACCTGATTAACTTTCGAAAACAATTCGTAAATTTTTGACTGAGTGATGCCCCTTTTTCGACTTAGTGCATTGTAAGCCTATGGTACAAAGGTACAAGTGCATTGTAAGCCTATGGTACAAAGGTACAAGCATTATTGGATGAACCTTCTCTAGAGACAAGCATATGGTTGGGAGCATAGTGTTTCATAAACACATTTTCTAGTTCTAAACATGTATAAATACACATCCAAGGGAGATGACTATACACAAACATTTGTCTCCCTTGTCATATTGGTCAATAGGTACACTTTCAGGGGAAGCAACTCTGCCATTTTCATTTCTGTCACCCATTTTGAATGGTATCAACTCTTAACGGAAAGAATTTGCTCCATGTGGGAGCAAATTCTTTTCTTCAAGAGTAGACCCCAGTTTCAACGGGCTTTGTCATCCAGGGAAGCAAACATGAGTGAGTGAACTCGGGTTTAACGTCCCACCAACAGCGAGGTCATATGGAGACGGGACCTCGGTTTAAAGTCTCATCCGAAAGACCGGAGAATCAGGGGATCGATCATGTGACCCCTGGATTGGTAGTCCGGAGTGTTATCCACTACACTACAGCCGCTCCAGGAAGCAAACATGCAGTCACAAAAGTCTTCATTCTTAGTAAACATTATAGAGGACATTGTCAACTCATTCTCCTTTAAAGAAAGAATAAGAGCAATGTCTGTCCAATAAAAGTAACCCCCCCCCCCTGGTGTATAGATTCATTTACCAGAAAAGGAACAGTCAGGCAAAGTATTGTTGCTGTTCCCTGTTTCCCCCCCCCCTCCCCCCCCCCCAAAAAAAAAAAAAAAAAAAAAAACATTTAAGATATCATGAAAAATCTGGGAAAAATAAAACATGCACAAGTACAAGTAATAAAATTTGTCATGAACAGTTTGGTTAAGTCTAGATATAGTGAAAAGGAAGGGTAACTACCAGTGATGAATACACACAATCACAAGGCACAGTGTAGTATTTGCTTGCAGTATATGCATAAATCTACGGAACACTAGACCAAGTGAGCAGGGGCTCACGTATACCCCCGACCAGCGCCACTGCCTAATGAAACCACCGCCTTAAAAACTACTGCCTAATGAAACCAATCTTATACATGGTTTGAACCTAGAAGTAAACTTAGTCACATATTAAATGATTCCATCAAAGTATATTACAAATATCAGCAAAGAGTACCAACTTAACACAAAACTTGAATGTAAACATATAAGTCTGTGCCGATGACCTTGGTCAGCAGCAGCATCCAGATGATGTCAACTAATCTGTATGAACATAGAAGTAAGCTTAGTCATTTATCAAAAAGGATTCATCAAAGGATGTTAGAAATATAAACAAAGAAAAAAAAAATTAACACAAAACTTTAACGCAAATACACAAGTCTGTGACCTTGACCTTTGGTAAGCAGCAGCATCCAGATGATGTAAACTCCTCTGTATGAACTTAAAAGTAACCCTAGTCAAATATTGAAAGGTTCCATCAAAGGATATAAGAAATATAAAAGAAGACAATAAATTTAACGCAAAACTTTAACGCAAATGTTTAAGTCTGTGACCTTGACCTAAGGTCAGCAGCAGCATCCAGATGATGATAAGTATTCTGCTTGAGCCTGTAAGTAAATCGAGGCACATACCAACAGGCTTCATCAAAGAATATTGGAAACATAAGCAAAATTAAAAACTTAACACAAAACTTTAACGCAAATGTTTAAGTCTGTGGCCTTGACCTTAGGTCAGCAGCAACATCCAAATGATGATAGGTATTCTGCTTGAACCTGTAAGTAAATCTAGGCACATACCAACAGCATTCATCAAAGGATATTGGAAATATAAGCAAACATTAAAAACTTAACGCAAAACTTTAACGCAAATGTTAACGGACGGACGGACGCACACACGCACGCACACACGGACGGACGGACAGATGGACAAACGGACGAACGGACGGAAAGACGAAAACTATATACCCCTCGACATACGTCGGGGGGTATAATGAGCAAGGTAGTGTTATAGACATGTTTCTATTCTTTTGATTATAAGTCTAAGGCAGGGTTTTTTCGCTGAATGGAGATGGTGTTTTAGACAGTTTTGAGTCTCAGAGCTCCAGATAAGAGGGGGTATTGAGGATAGTTCAAAGATCATTTTTCTTATTTCTCTACAAAAGCATATGTTGTGACCTCTCATTGGAACCGTCTCAGCAAGACGAGCGATCACAACATATGTTTATATGGAGAAATATGGAAAATTATCCCTGTTAACCCTTTCTTATCTGGAGCACTGTCAGATTTGACTACCTTAAAAACTCTATACATATTGGGACAGTTAGGTCTGAGCAAATACTGCAAACCCTGCTTGAGGAGCAGTCTGATCAAGGTTTACGCTATTTGCCATCCAATTTGCATGTTTTGGACACATTACTGCACTGTAAAACCAAACTGTTCCAATTTTAGGACAATTATGGTACTTATTTTTGGTGTCCCAATATTTAGAATTTTTACGGTAGTTTCCTAAAAGTGAATGGGAACACTCTTAGGAGAAGCATTTCTGCCATCCTCATTTTGTCTCTCTTCTCACTGGGGGTCAACTTTTAAGGAAAGAATTTGCCCCTGTTGGAGCAAGAATGTACCCAGAATGTCTCGCTTGGGATTGTTAATGGGCATATTTCGATAATTTCTGACAGAGTTTTGAGTCTCACTTGTCAGTTTACAAAAAATGATTTTTGGTCTCTAGTTTCTTTACTATTTGGAATATTATGGTGACACTTCACAAAAATGATAGTAGCAACAACAGCTATGTGTTACCATAGAAATTTTGTCCTCAGGAGTTACCTGCCCCTGCCCTGGGGCTATATACATGTATAAAATCATGAGAAATTTTTATATGAATTCAGAGTTCGAAGCGTGCTTCCTGAAATTTACAGTAAATGATCAGAGTAATAAAAGCCTTCTGTGATGCTCAAAATTTACCCCATGTGAATTACCTGCCCCTGCCCCCGGGCAATATAGATGCATAAAATGATGAAAAAATACATATAAAATTATGATTTAAATAGATTTTTCTGAAACTTACAGCTATTGATAGAAGTAATGGAAACCCCTTGAGATGATCAAAATTTGGCCCCAAGGGGGGTTATCTGCCAATTCCCCATATACACATACAGTAGAACTTCAATGGCTCAAACCCTGTCGTCAGACTAGAACTCTTTTCTTGGTCCCTAGAGGTCATTTTATATAGAAAGTATCCCTGAATGGCTAGAACTACCCTTGGCTGGAACTTATTTTGATGGCCTCAAGACTTTCGAGCCATTGAAGTTCCTCTGCACTTGTCTAAAATAAATCAGTAAAAAATAGATGAAATTGGTTTGCAGTGGCAGGGTATCACGCAGTTGTTTGCGAAGCTTTTAATAGATTTCCTGCAATTCTTTTCTTTTTTTAGATTCCCTGCAATTCATATATTGTATATGCAAAAAGTGACAACTGTTCTTCAGGCTGATCTGAGTCTTTGCTGTTTTGATCATCCTGTAATCTTCCTATTCATGCAACACCAATAATGTTTTTCTCTTTGTAGTACATGGATGAACTGATAGACACAAGATACTGGGGCTTCTCCGTATTGTTTATAGATGAGTGAGTATTCACCAAAAGTTAACCCTTAAAGGGCCAAAAATTAAAATAGTTAAATTTGCAAGCAGTGTAGATCCAGATGAGGTGGCTCATAATGAGCCACCTCATCTGAATCTACATTGTTTGCCCTCTAGTGTTCGAATTCTCAATATAATATCGCTTGGATGAAACATTTTTTTAAATTCTGCAGACGTAAATTTTGTCGTCTGCTTTTTGGCGCATTAAGGGTTAAACATCATAAAAGACAATGTAACAAGATAATTAAATCATTACCATATGAGTTGCGACACCACAAAACCAAAAAAATGGCATGTGTGCAATGCAAAGACACAGATCAGCCTGGGCAGCAGCTCGGTCTGATGAGAGTCTTTCCTCTGCGCTTAAAGGGCAGCTAAGGGTCTAAGCTACCTCCCTGCAGACAGTCTTTACTGGATGCACATGCCACTTTGTTGGTTTGGCATGTTGCATATGTTCAATATAACAAAAAACGCATTATATCAACAACACAAATGATTAAGCATTGTAAAAAAAAAAAAAAAAAAAAAAACAGGTTGGAATAATGTTAAGTAATAGCTAGGCAAATAGATCACTGATATAAATATTCAAAAACAAACATTTTGAAAAAAAAAAAAAAAATGAAAAAAATGAATCATTCGAATGCACTATTAGTGACCTATCACTTGCAGTAATTTAAAAAGGTTTTAATTGCCAGAAACTTTGGTGAGTAAGATTTTCTTGCTTTCGTAAACATTTAAATGAAAAAAAAAAGGCCACTGTCCAAACTGTGCTGGCTGCTGAGAATCAGGTCAAACTAGATATATATTTTCAGTGCTTTTAAAGTAGTGCTAAATTAGTGGCATTGATGATAGGGTACATTTATTGTCAAACAGAAAGTTAGAATGTAAAGGTTGTAATGTATTTCTTATAATCTTGTAACATATAGTTTTAACTTTTGGTGAAGAGTAAATATACCTTGATGAATTTTTGGGACAGATAGGCTTGAGCAAATACTGTATATCAGATTTTTCTTTGGTGGTTGACTTTCTGCCAGCAACATTAGGATAATTCCAATAACTAGTTAAGATGGCACAGTTTTAGGTGGATGGGTACACAGTCAGGAAAAGTAACTCTGCCATTTTCATTTTTGCCTTCCTTTTCAATTGAGTCAACTGATAAAGGAAAGAATTTGCTCCCCTAGGAGCAAATTCTTTCCTTTAAGAGTAGACCCCATTTGAGAATGTCTGTGTTGTCCAAGGAAGCAAATAGGAAGTCACAGAAGTTCTTCCCCTTTGTAAAAATGGTGGAAAAGCAGGGAAGTGTACCCAGACACCGAAAGGTTATTAGGGAAATCCTGCCTACCCCATGAGAAAGGCTGTGGTAGGGCACTGGTGATCTGCACATACCCAGTCTGGCTTGCTTGTTTGTGCATTTTGGTAACTGTTTTGGCATGGAAATTAGCCTCTTAAAACCTGAACTGTCGAGGGCCTGTTGCTCAAAACTAATGACGCCATTAGTTTACGAGGCGTTAATTTTGAAAAATACATAAAAATACACTATACAAAATAGACAAAAGATACTGCCATTTTTTGGCAAAAATATGAGAGCAGCTTTTGCAGTGCTGAAGCTCCTCACATTTTATCTGCAAAAATATTAGCACACTTGATTTAGCATGTAATATAAGACTGAATGAACACTCTACTGATGATTTTGTTAAGCTAACAATGCTTTAAACAACTGGACCCAGCTTTACATGTAGTCAGTGCAAACTGGATATGCTCTGACAAGACCGTGCTTATATGTAGGCATATTGGAGCATTCCTAATGGCATGTTTACGCAGAGTACAACTTACAAATTTATGTGCATCATCATTTCTGCATTGTGGTGGTGAAAGAAAATGACGACTAGATTTGTTTATATTTGAACATACATTAATATCCGAAATAATACAACAGAAAAACTTATCAGTATTTAGAAGGTTACACACAAGACCTGTCACTGGGACAGGATAGCTCGCCTGACAGCGCCTTGCCCATCACCTAAAAACTTTAACCTAAAACTTTAACATTTCTAACGCTAACACCAATGCCGGGGGTAGTACAATAGCTCTTCCTGAACTTCACTCAGGTGAGCTAAAATTGCAGATTACAGCTTAATTATGATTTATACAGCCTCTGAAACTCACTTTTAGTATTCTTGGAACCTAACCATATATCGCGCTGCCTCGTTTTAATGTCACTACTATTAAGTTAGTCAGTGTTCTACAGTTTTGACATTCTATCTGTCCTATAACCGAAAAGACGACCAAAATCAGTCAAAACAAAGTGCCCAGTTTATCGATATAATGATACATAGACTGTTTGATGTGAACAGGGAAGTTTGATCAGATTGTGTAGTTGTAGTAGAATCTTCACTGAGCTCAAATGCAACAAGTAACCTTTTCCCATGTTGTGACTCTATCGTCTCTTGATTTTCAGTACTGATATTATGCCCAAAAATATTTCCATGGCAACAAAGGACATCGGACATTTTAATCTAATGCCTGTATATGGTATGTATATGGTTTGAAATATTGCAACAAATAACTTAGATTGGTGGATGGATGACTTGTGATTTAACATCCTTTTCAACAGTATTTCGGTCACATCAGGACATTGGAAGGGTGATAATGAAAGGCTGTATGCAGTGGAACCCCATTTATGGCTGGATAAGATTTCTGCCTATAGCGGGTCTCAAATCCAGGACTGTTAGATCAGCAGGCAAATAACTTGGAACAGTATACTCAAATGCCTCTATACGATCCCTTTATTATCTTGCCTATGACCAGCAGAAATAGATCCAGGTAATTCTTTTCTGCCGGAGGAGGCATATTGTCTGGTTTAGCTCTGTTTCTGAGGACAGACAGGGAGAGTGACACCAGAGCTCCAGATAAGAGGAGGTTTTGAGGATAATTCAAAGATAATTTTTCTCATTTCTCAATGAAAACATATCTTGTGACCCCTCATTAGAACCGTCTCAGCAAGACGGTTCTAATGAGGGGTCACAAGTTATGTTTTTATGGAGGAACAAGGAAAATTATCCTTAAATTATCCCGGTTAGCCCTCCTTATCTGGAGTACTTATCTGGAGCACTAGGAAACACATTGTTCTGCAGCATTATACTGAGACTTCAGATTCTAATTTTCCTTCTGTTTCTATGTAGTTTAGTGTCAGTTGCACGCATAACATGATAGTGTTATATCAGAAATAGCATATAATTAATAGTGTTTTATAATACTGCAAACAATTTTGACTACAGAATGTGCAAAACTGTAAAAGAGTAGAACAGAATAATTTCATTACATTTCAGCTGATAGATTTATACAGTCATCTCTCAATATCTCGAACACTGATATCTGAAAGTACCCTCTTTTATCAAAAAAATACAATTTGGACAAATATCCTATTTTCCTTTACATTTCAACTCTGGATATCTCAAACTACTGATCTCTCAAAGTAAATTTTCTGGGACCAGAAAATTCACTTTGAGATATCAGTAGTTTGGGATAAACTTAGACTTTGAGATATTGAGAGTTGACTGTAGTTCATTTCAGTGTTAAGATTTATAGTTCATTTCACTGATCAGGATCTCTGTTTGACTGCTTTGTTATTTAGTGGGTTAAGCTGTGCCCCTGCTCTTTCGTGTTGAAGGTAAATACCCTTATTGAAATGTATATAACACAAAGTGTTTGTTCCTTTGCCTGTGATATAGATTATAAATTATAGATCCATCTTATAGGGTGGATCTAATGGATCATGGATCTAGATTTTTGCAATTTGGAAGGGAATACCCTCAATCCCCCCTTCCCCCCCCCCCCCCACACACACACACACAATCTTACAACCTAATATGAGGGGTCTGTTAGCCCTTCTTATCTTGAGCACTGAAAAAGCATACCCTACTACACTTAGTATATACTAAGTATTAAGACACTTAAAAACATTATTTTTCCATTTGTCTCAAATGGAAAATTAATGTTCTTAAGTGTCCCAATATTTAAGCCTATTAGGGTATATTTATTGCAGGTTTGAATGTCTACAGTATGCTGAAGCATGAAACTCTGGTACTGACTCTAGCTGCCGTGGAAAAGATAGAAGAAAAACTTGTCCAGGCTATGTACCATCAGGACCCCAATAAAAAATTTAATAATATGTCATTTAGGAAACCTTGAAAAAACTGCTGTTTGATGATTTTGGATCTGTGAGGTGACATTTGAAAGCTGGCTGTATTTCTTATGGCTGTGAAAAATACCATATTTATTCAGCTATAAGACAAGTGGGGTTTCCCCTCTCTCCATTGACCCCAGTATTTCAATCAGCATTGAGTAATTTTCTTTAGAATGGGGGGTTTCCCATTAAAACAGTCCCATAAATCCAAATCCCTCTTTAACACGAGATGGATCTGGATTTTTGGGGTTGTTTTGAGAGGGGAAACAACACATCTTATAACTGAATAGAATGGTATCACTTTAAATTGAGGATCTTACATGAGTGCTCATGTATTATTGAATTTATTAAACAAGTTGGGGAAAAGGATAAGATGCGAGGCTTTGCCGAGTATAGGTTTTCCCCAACGAGTTTAATAAATTCAATAATACATGAGCACGAATGCAAGATTTTATTTATCATATGACACTAAAGTCGCATTTTATTAGCACATTTTGCACTTAAATGTCACAATTCCGCCATTAGAAAACGCGATGTTTTTTGGACGTCAAAGCATAACGCAACGACGTAATTTGCATATTTAATCCACTAGTGGATTATTGTTTTTAGCGCATGGCATATTACACTCTCAGATGCGACGTCATATGATAAAGTCTGTTTATACCTGCTTTAATGCATTTAAGAAGGAGTGAATAAAAAAGTAAATCATAACTTTGTCGTTAAGGTGTATGAATATACTTCCAAGGGAGATAACTGACATTGAAAATAGTGGATTCCATTCTCGTAGGGATTAACCTTTGAGGAAAGGGATTCACTCTCTCTGGAACCTTTGAGGTGTATGGGTACATCTTCTTGTAGTTCAGTTATTTTTTCAAAGGGAGACAACTTTTGTGATTTCCTGTTTGCTTCCCTGGATGATGAAGCCCTTCCACGATGAGATATTCTCTTAAAGGAAAGAATTTGCTCCTAGGGGAGTAAATTAGATATTCTCTTAAAGGAAAGAATTTGCTCCTAGGGGAGTAAATTATTTCCTTTTAGAGTTGACCCCCATCTTTCCTTTAAGAGGTGACCCCTATTAAGAAGGGACTGGAGGAAAAATAAAAATAACAGAGCTGCCGCCCTTTAACCTTAATTGTTTCATCACATGGAGAAGAGATTCACATACAGGGAAGTAAATAGGGTTGAGTGGTAACTGTGGACCGTGGGTAAATTAGGACATACCATCGCAAACAATGAAAATCCAGATGAGACAGCTCATAATGAGCCGTCTCATCAGAATTTTCAATGTTTGCCCACTTATTTTTTCCAAACAACTGACAAATAAAGGAAACAATGTCAATGTCCGAATTTGCCTGCTGTCCAAATTTACCTGACTGGACCCTACTATTCTACTAAAGATGGCATCCAAACCATGGCAGTAATGCAGCCGTACAAAGAAAAGTTACGGAAATAAAAGTCACTTTGTTAAATAAGAATCAGAGTCTTGTTTTTTCCCCCGTGTTCAGTCTTACCATTCTTACCCACAATGTTTAGACAAAAATGCCCAACCCAAATAGTTTTTAAGTCATGCTCTTGTATGACCAAATTCTTTTCTTCAAGTTTTGACCTCATAATGGAAGAGATACAAAATCCAGGGAAATAAAGTTTGTTTCTTTTGTAAAAATTGCAGAAACACATGGAGGTGTACCGTTTGACCTTTAAGTCGTGACAAAATCTTGGGGAGACATAGTTCAAGAGAAAAAAGACCTTTCGTGACAGATTTGGATCAGCCTGCAAATCTACACCAACTGATAAGTCTTCAGTCTCAGCCTTATAGTCCCAAAGATTCAAAGTTTGTTGGGATGTGAGCAGGCAAGACTGATCTAATTGCATGACTGTGCGGACTGATACTGTATTTATTCCGCTAGCAGATGGAGTTTTTCTCCTCTAGAGTGATCCACAAACATCTAAATCGGTTTTATGTGATTCTGTTATACGATGGATTTTTCCCTTTCAGAAATAATCCCAAAGATTTTTCCATCTCTTAGACTTTTGGAGGTGGAAAACCTGCCATGAACAAATAAACAGTATATTTTCTCTGTTCCAAAACTTTGTAAGGCATATTTTCTCCTGCAGCTCATACATTTACAGGGCTCAAGAAAGTTTGGAAAGTGGATACACTTTCAGGGGAAGCAACTCTGCCATTTTCAATTTTTGCTGTCCTTCTCAATGAGGGTCAACTCTTATAGGAAAGAATTTGCTCCTCAAGGAGCAACTTCTTTCCTATATGAGTACACCCATCTACAAAGGTCTTTGTCATCCAGGGAAGGTAAAGGCAGTCATTGAAGTTGTTCCCCTTTGTAACAAGACCTGTCACAGGGCCAGGATAGCTCGCCTGACACCACCTTGCCCATCACATAAAAAACTTTTAACGTAAAATTTAAACATTTTGCCGCCGACGCCCACGCCGGGGGTAGTGCAATAGCTCTTCCTGAACTTCGGCGAGCTAAAAATGGTAGAAAAGCATGTAAGTGTACCCACACAACTAGACTCCATTTACAGTATTCCAGGTGAATTTATTTAAAACTATGCAATCTGTGTCCTGCTATTCACCAACAAAGCATGCCAGTAGATAAGCACAACAGTGCTACCTGTGATGTTTTCTATGGGAATTAGTAGAATTTAAGAACAAGCTTAATGTCTTTTATTCACATAAGGACATTTTATTAACATAGGAAACATTTTTATCATGCATATGCTGCAAAATTCACCTGATAACAGGGGTATGATAACACAATGTGATATCATGTCACTATAGAACTGCGCTTGCGCGAATGTTATCAGGTCATGCCTTAAGAAGCGATCTCTGAAGACGATTGGCTGTATACTGACGTTGGCCGTGATAACGTTCGATTGGTTAAATGACGTCACCGACTTACGTCATAACGCATTCGCGACGTCAACAAGTTCAAACAAAACTGCGTTAACTTCTCTTTTGTTTGACGCTCTTTACACCTGAAAATATTGTAATGATGCATGATAAATAGAAAACCATGTAAGTGTCTTTTGATATCAAGTTTATCAGGCTCGACCAGAAACACGTCGGACTGGCTCGGCAAGCCTCGCCATTCCTACGCTGTTTCTGGTCTTGCCTGATAAACTTGATATCAACAGACACTAACATGTTATTCTCTATATCTTTACTTACACATACAATAAGTCAAATCTGAAATCAAGGACAAGAACTGTAGATAAGAAGAGTATCTTAAATACTAAAAATGAGCCGTGACATGACAAAACCAACAAAGTGACATGTGCATCCAGCGAAGATTAGAATCAGCCTGGGCACCCGTCCAGTCTGATCCAAGTCTTTGCTGTCTGCATGGGGCTAGTTTAGACCCTTGGCTACCCTTTAACCGCAAAGTGAAGACTGATCAGACTGGGTGCTGCCCAGGCTGATGTGAGTCTGTGGTTGCACATGCCACATTGTTGGTTTTGTGGTATCACGGCTGAAATATAGGAACACTTGAATGTGATTGGATATACTTTCTGGGGAGTAACTCTTCCATCTTAATTTTTGTATCCTTTCTCATTGGGGTTCAAATCTCAGCTCGTTAAGGAACAAATTCTTTCCATTGTGGGTAGACCCCAGTTTGGAAGAGCATAGTCCTCTAGGGAAACAACAAGGAAGTCACAAGCTATTTCCCTTAGTAATGTAGCATTGCAAATGACTGCTCAATACATGTAGCTTCCTCTGCAAACCAATACTCTTTCTTTTATAGATTTTTTTGCCATGACTTTATACATTTTTAGTGCAGTGGGCAGATAACCTCCTTGGGATAATAAAATTTTGACCAGCACAGGCAGTGTTTATTGCTTTGACCATTTGTTGCAGGTTTCAGAAAAATCCCTTTTAATTTTGATTTTGTATAGATTTTCTTTATGATTTTATACATGTATAAAACCCCATGGCAGAGGCAGATAACCCCTGGAGACAAAATTTTGCTCCTGACTAGAAGCTCATATTAATTTGATAATCTGTTGCAAGTTTCAGAAAAAAAAATCTCTTTAATTTTGATTTTACAGAGTGATAACAATAGCACTCTCTGTACTCCATACAGGTGAGCTAAAATGACAGAGTTGTTTCCCCTGAAGGTATACCTTAAAAGGCGTACACAAATTACCCCTGATCTGACCAGTAAGAGCAGACCTGGCTAGGACATGAATATTTTTTCTCAGATTTTTAAACATTTTAGGCCGCACACCCATTTGATGGACAAATGCAAACAGTATATTACCCAATTCAGATGCTGCAGAAAACAGAGTCTGATCAGGGTCTACACTGTTTGCCTACAGGAATTTCTATGCAAAATACAATTAATTTTAAAGTGAAAACATTCACCTGAAAGCCCTAAAACTAGGAATGGACTAATCCCAATAATAAGGATGGACAAGTGTGGTTAAAGTGCATTTCTGGTTAGGGCAAACTGTGAGCCTAGACCAGTCTGTACATGTGTGCAAGCTGGTGTGGACATGTTCCGTTTGCATACGCATTAGGTTTTGACACAATGCCTCTCACCTGCTACCTTCCCTTGATTTATCAAATATGTGTAAATACCAAAATATACGAACATAAATTATACCTGAAACAATCTGCTGCTACCTGTCAACAGTTTTCTACCACTACTTTTTACAGTATGTACAGAAAATACAAAGGAAACAAAAGTCACGTGATTCATAGCTAATTCTAACTTACACATACATGTGAGCCACAACAAAACCAATAAAGTAGCATGTGCACCAACAAGGACTCAAATCAGCCTGGGCATCCTTCCAGTCTGATCAGTCTTTGCTGTGCACTTAAAGGATAGCTTAGGGTCTAGGCCATCTCCATGTGTACAATGACAGTCTTAGTTAGGGGCACATGCCACTTTGTTTGTTTTGTCGTGTGGAGGCTCACATGTAGTTTACAACCTATCTGCAACTGTCATCTCCCAGAAGCAACAAACTTTATGGTTTTCTGAGGGGGCTATTGAAGAAAGAAGCGCCTGACAAATCAAAATTTTCTTCTCTTTTCATAATTTGCAATTAATGATGAAACCCTTGATAGCATATGCCTTTACACATGCTCAGATGAGACTTGTCCCATGATTAATTTTTGAACTACCTGTCCATATTCAATATTCTGTCGCTATTTCTACTTTGTACACAAAAAATACAAATAAGCCACGACACGAGAAAACCAACAAAGTGGCATGTGTAACCAGCGAAGACTGATCAACCTGGGCATCTGCCCAGTCTGATCAGAGTCTTTGCTGTGCACTTTCAGTGTAGCTACCTCCTTGCCAACAGGGAAGACTGGGTGGATGCCCAAGCTGATCTGAGTCTTCGCTGGGTGTACAGCCTCTTTGTTGATTTTGTCAGGTCATGGCTCCAATGAAAGAACAAAATCTCAAAGAGCTCCAGATAAGATTTTTTCTTATTTCTCAGTAAAAAAAAACATGGCCCCTCATTAGATCTGCCACACTCAGGTGTCATTCCATGTTTAATGGAAAATGATTGGAAATTAACTTTTACTGTCAAAATACACCCTAACTTTTTGCTCGGAGTTACATGATTTGTCTCACCTGCGACTAGCAGATTTTAAGATAATGCCTTGACAAACGAGACTCAGTGTTCCACAGAATTTTTGTAGTAATTGTTAATACTGACTACAGAACTTACAGCATATTGTTATATGACACTTAAAATCCAGCTCAGACTTCAGTCATTTGATTATTTTGCTTTGATACTCAAAGATCAGACGGTACTGAAAAACAACATGTAGCTGATTTGCTCTACATTTTACAAGGTCTAAATCAGTTTCAGTGATATATACATGTACCAACTAAATCTTAAAATGTCACAAATTCTGTTCCACATTATAAAGTAACAAGAAATGTTACAGTGTGTAACAAATGCCCCCGAAGGCCCCTTCAACTGACCTTTGACCCAAGCTGTGACCTTGACCTAAGGCACAGAACCTGGGTCTTGCGCATGATATACATTCTCATTTCGTTTTACTTTTCTGTAACATTTAAATGCACTTTGGAAGTTTAAGACGATTCAACAGGACTTAATTCAACCACTAACCAAACTGAGTTGCATCCTTGACCTTGGGTATGGGAACCTATGTCTTGTGCATGGCAAATCTTCTCATTAGGCTTTATCTTTCTTTAAAGTTTGCTTTGGTACTTTTCTGAATAATTGCTGAGACATAATTTGACATCTGACCCCATATTGTGACCTTGACCTTGGATCTGGGATCATAAATATTGTGTGTAACATACCTTCTCATTATGGTTTACCTTTCTCTGAAGTTTGATGACATTCACTTCAGCAGCTTTTAAGTTATCACAGAGGCGAGATTTGACCTTTGACCCCTAATTGTGACCTTGACCTTGAACTTGGCAACCCAAATCTAATGTGCAACATACCTTCTCATTATGTTTCATCTTTCTGTGAAGTTTCATTAAATTTGCTTCAGTAGTTTATAAGTAATCACTGAGACCCAATTTTGAGACACAATTTGACTTTTGACCCAACTGTGGCCTTGACCTTGGGCATGGGGACCTAAGTCTTGTGTGCGACACACCTTCTCATTATGCTGTATCTTTCTGTGAAGTTTCATCAAATTTGCTTCAGTAGTTTTGAAATTATCGCTGAGACACGATTTTGAGACACAATTTGACCTTTGACCCAATTGTGGCCTTGACCTTGGGCGTAGGGACCTGAGTTTTGCGCGCGACACACCTTCTCATTATGCTTTACCTTTCTGTGAAGTTTCATCAAATTTGCTTATGTAGTTTTAAAGTTATCGCTGAGACACAGGAGAATTCAACAGGACTTAATTCAACCACTAACCAAACTGAGTTGCATCCTTGACCTTGGGTATGGGAACCTATGTCTTGTGCATGGCAAATCTTCTCATTAGGCTTTATCTTTCTTTAAAGTTTGCTTTGGTACTTTTCTGAATAATTGCTGAGACATAATTTGACATCTGACCCCATATTGTGACCTTGACCTTGGATCTGGGATCATAAATATTGTGTGTAACATACCTTCTCATTATGGTTTACCTTTCTCTGAAGTTTGATGACATTCACTTCAGCAGCTTTTAAGTTATCACAGAGGCGAGATTTGACCTTTGACCCCTAATTGTGACCTTGACCTTGAACTTGGCAACCCAAATCTAATGTGCAACATACCTTCTCATTATGTTTCATCTTTCTGTGAAGTTTCATTAAATTTGCTTCAGTAGTTTATAAGTAATCACTGAGACCCAATTTTGAGACACAATTTGACTTTTGACCCAACTGTGGCCTTGACCTTGGGCATGGGGACCTAAGTCTTGTGTGCGACACACCTTCTCATTATGCTGTATCTTTCTGTGAAGTTTCATCAAATTTGCTTCAGTAGTTTTGAAATTATCGCTGAGACACGATTTTGAGACACAATTTGACCTTTGACCCAATTGTGGCCTTGACCTTGGGCGTAGGGACCTGAGTTTTGCGCGCGACACACCTTCTCATTATGCTTTACCTTTCTGTGAAGTTTCATCAAATTTGCTTTTGTAGTTTTAAAGTTATCGCTGAGACACGATTTGTAACGGACTGACGGACAGTCGGACGGTGCGATTTTAATATGCCACCCGAAGTTCCTTCGGGGGCATAAAAAGAGTGGTGTCACTTTACTTCTGCAACGGAATTTCCTGACAATGAAAATAATATGAGCCATGACACAAAAAAAACAACCAAATGGCATGTGGGCCCAGCCAAGACTCTGATCAGACTGGGCAGATGTCCAGGCTGATCAGCCTTTGCTGGGTGCACATGCCAATTTGTTGGCTTTGTTGTGTTGTGGCTCATTTGTGCAAACAGGCAAGACATGAAAACAGTTATTGGATGTGCAGACCAGATGGCTCAAGGTAAGTCATCTGGGCCCTGTTGTTCAAAACTAACGACAAAACAGACATTGTTAGTTAATGAGACGTTTAAATTTCAAACGTATAATACACAATAGCACTGCCAAGTTTTGCAAAAAAAAAAGCTAGGTCCTCTCATTTTTTCAGCAAAAAATGTAACCCTACATCTAGTCTAGAAGACTTAAAAAATCCTTAAATAATGTTTTGGTTAAGGTAATAATGCTTTGAACAACTGGTCCCTGAACTGGATCTTCACTATAAGCTAAGGTATCTGTATTATGAACCTTTTGTAACTAATAGACTAGTGCAAACTCTTTGATGGGAAAGTCAGTTTCATTAAGAGATGAAAGAGTTAACAAAAGCTCATTGGCCTTAAGTGTAGTTTGTCTACCTTTCTATAGCGAGTTAAAAATTCTCTTTATTTAAACTCCTTTGCACATAGGGTAGGTGGAGCTGAGACAGCTCGTGAGCCATCACATCAGGATTTACATTGTTCAGCATGATAATTACTATTTTGTTCATGATTTTTTTTTCAAATGTATCTTCCCCTTTTCTAAATAATTGTCAAGTTCAAATTCATGATGGAAGAATTCATTTCAATTGTTTTGCAAATTGCTGCAATGAAGGTTCACCTGGGTTCGAGGTCAAAAACTTTAGAATAATCTCAAACTCAAAATAAAGCACACTGATAAACTCAAAATAAATCAGTGTGCTTTATTTTGAGTTTGAGAATGTACTCAAGTTTTATAACCTCTGGGCCAGTTTTCTTTGCAGTATGTCTATCCCTCTATACTGAGTTCAAAGTTCTCTATGTCTTCCATCTCCGAGTTTATCTTCTCCACCCACTGGTCCACTTTAGAAACCTAAAATGTAAGACAGGTACCATATTTATGATAGGAAAGAATGTTATTTTTGTGGATTTTTATGGATTTGTGAATGCAGGCGAATCATGCATTCACAAACTTAACATAAAAGCCCAATGTATCTTCTTTTTGTGGATTTTATGGATGTGTAAAAGCTGGCAAATCACTCGCACACTGAATAACGCCCATAGGGCTTTATGTTAAGTTTGTGAGTGATTCGCCAGTGTTTGCATTTCCATAAAAATCCTAAAAAAGAAAATTCATTTCTGATGATTCCAACTCAGTCATTTTTATCTTACAGTTGTCCACTATACCAAGTATTTTAGAAACTGCCGCAAAGAAAATAGTCCAAGTACTTCCCAGTGTCTGGTTCAGGGGATTTATCAAAGTATAAAGGCTGTTTTCTGTATGCTCTTGGCCAATCAAACTGTGCTAAATTGGCAGTAGAAAGCTGGGTTGGAATTATTTGACTAGAAGAGATGGGGGT